>LR738711.1:938559666-938611839 GCA_902687465.1 Secale cereale | reverse complement strand
AAACAGAAACGCGTTTTTTTCGCTTTCGAGAGGAACGGCTGTGACTCTCGCTAAAGCACAACCGTGCCTCTCGCGGAAGCAAAACCATGACTCTCGCGAAAAAACAAAAAAATAGAAAACGTGTTGTTCTTTCGTTTTCGAGAGGTACGGCCGTGACTCTCGCTAAAGCACAACCGTGCCTCTTGCGTAAGCAAAACCGTGACTCTCGCGAAAAAAAACAGAAAACATGTTTTTTTTGTTTCCGAGAGGCACGACCGTGACTCTCGCTAAAGCACAACCGTGCCTCTTGCATAAGCACAACCGTGACTCTCGTGAAAAAAAAAACGCGTTTTTTTTTCTCGTTTCCGAGGGGCACGGCCGTGACTCCCGCGAAAGTAAAACTGTGCTTCTCGCGGAAGCAAAAACTGCGACTCTCAAGGCAAAAAACGCATTTTGTACGCAAATTTTTTTTTCCTTTCGAAGCTTTTTTTATCGAAAAGCTAAGGAAGACCGGTGGAAAACTAAAATGTAAAAAATACCAAGGAAAAACCGTTTAAAAAGCAGAAAACGTGTGCGGCAAAATAAAAAAAATCCGAAGGAAGCGCGACACGTGACGAATGGCAGATAGCGTGCCAAGTGGCGCAATCGTTGCGAGTGCTCTCAAAGGAGCGCTCGTTAACTAGTTGCTCCCTCTAACGGGGAGCTCCGACTAGGCGTAAAACGCGCTAGGAACGAAGCCAGCGCGCAATATTCATGATTTCAAAACAATGTTTCGGAGTCAACCAAAATCACGGTTCAAGAGAACGTTCACTAATTTGTATGAAAATGTTCATGATTACAAAAATAATGCGATTCAAAAAATGTTCATGATTTCAGATAATGTTTGTGATTTCAAAAAACTCATGAATTGGAAATAATCAAGAATTTAAAAATAATTCATGATTTCAAAACATTGGTCATGAATTTAAGATACATTACTAAAAAATGTTCAAGATTTCGAGATTTTTTTGTTGCAATTTTGAAAACTTATTCATGATATTTTTTAAATCCCGTTTTCAACAAAATGTCCGTGAGTTTAAAAAAAATTCACGGTTTCTAATAAATGTTCATGATTTAAGATATTGTTCACGATTTTGTAAATATACACCGATTAACAAATATTCATCATTTAATAAAAGGTTTGTGACTTCAAACAATGTTCATGAATTTAAAATATTTAATTTTTTACAAAAATGAAAATAGAAAAACATAAAAGAAAACAGAAAACAGAAAAAGAAACAAAAGGAAAGAAAAGATAAAAAAATAAAACCTTCACAAAACGAAAGTTAGGTAAAAACCCCAGAATGGGTCTGCCCATTAAAACAGCTTCTAAGCGAGTTACGCGCTATATAGGCGCACGCCAACTAACGATAAGGAAGAGTACTTCTTTGGGAGCCCACCAAGAGTGACCTGGGGTGGGCTGAGAGCACGTTATTTAGCGCGTTCTCAGACGTCGGCACGATGTCGCGCTCTAAACATTCCCTTCATTTTATTTTCCGCACATGTTTTCAGCTTTTTAGATGTTCTGTATTTTTTCAGCTTTTTGGTTGACCCCTGGTACTTTATGTTTTGAACCCAAAAAAATCTGCATAGAAAACGTGTTTTCTTTTTTGCCCCGCAAGAGCCGCAGTCGTGCCTCTCTGAAATAAAAAGAAAGTGTTTTCTTTTTGTCCTTTTGTAAGAGGTACGGATTTGCTTCCGCGAGAGGCATATCTCGGAAACCTAAAAAGAAATGTGTTTTCTTTTTTCCTTCCGTGAGAGGCACGGATTTACTTCTGCGAGGGGCAGAGTCCTCTTCCAAACGAAAAAAACACATTTACTCTTTCTTTTTTCTTCTACGAGAGGTACAAATTTGCTTCCATGACCGTGCCTTTTGAAAACGAAAAAATGCATTTTCTTTTTATTTCATTGGCGAGAGGCACACATTTACTTCTCATCGAAGCACGGATTTGCTTCTACAAGAGGCATAGTCGTTCCTCTTTCGAAAAAAAATGTGCTCCCGATTCAATTTTTTCGTTTGGTTTTATGAAAAAAGTTTGTCAAAATCTATCAACATGGTATCTAGTTTTGACAATCTTGACGCGGAAAATCCAGCGATGAAAACGGTTTGAAACTTGAATGCACAGTTGAAGAGATAAAACATTTTGAATAAACGGATCTCTGAAAAAAGGAAAACTCACATGTTACGACAAGTGATGCACTATATGTGTGCCACTTGTCGCAACCTGTGAAGGTGACAGTGACATTGCAAAGAGTGTTCCTTAATTGGTGATTCCGACAAAAAAATGAATGGTTTCAATATGACGCTTGTTAGCGTCAAATAATCACTGCTTCGCTGAAGCAATGTGAAGCGAGCGAGCGACACAGGCCAGCCCATTTGCAGCGAGGAACCGATTTTGAGAACCTTCTAGAAGGTTCTTGAAACCTTTTTTTCATTTGTGTTCTGTTTTACAGTTTTGCCATTTTCTTCATTATTTCTGTTTTTTTTTGTTTTTTTCCTTTGCTTCATCTTATTTCTTCCTTTTATTTTCCACTTTTTATGTTTTTTATTTTTCATAAATTCAAAACTTCTAATAATGTTCAGCATTGCAAAATTCGTTTGACTTTCCAGAAAATGATTGAAATTCGAAATATTGTTCAATTTTTTCAATGTTTGTTCTTGTTTCAAAAAAGTTCATAATTCCTTTTTGGTTCACCATATTGAATAAAAATGTTCATTGTTCATTGAAAAAAAATCACTGTGTATAAAAGATGTTCATCGTGTATAGAAATTTTGTTCAACGAATTTGCAAAAGTTCATTGTATAATTTAAAAATGTTTAGTGTGTATTTGAATAATGTCCATGGTATACTAAGACAATGTTCAGTGCGTATTTTAAATTCACTTTAAAAAAAATTAAACACAGATAAAAAAATTGAAATTGGTATACTATTTTTGAAAATGTTCACTTTTTGAAACTTAATATTAAAAAAATAGAATTTCACAAATATTGGTCGCATTTTAAAGAAATTGTATTCACAATATATTTTCACGAGCATCGTGAAAGTTGCTCGTTTTGATGCTCACGAGCGTCCAGCAGGAGGTCTCCAAAAAATGCACACACAAAAAACAAAAAAAGTCACTGATATCTGCTAGAACTACGTCGGTATTTCCTCAAATAGGAAGGGATGATACAGTATAGCAGCGGTAGGTATTTCCCCGAGTGATGAGACCAAGGTTATCGAATTAGTAGGAGAACCAAACAACACAACGTAAACAACACCTGCACACAAATAACAAACACTCGCAACCCGACGTGTAAAAATGGCTGTCAATCCCTTTCGGGTAACAAACGTGATAGAGTTGTAAATATTGATTGATCGAACGTCAAATAAGATAAATTGCAACAAGAAATTTTTGAGTTTTTGGTTTAATAGATCTGAAAATAAAAGCGAACGAAAATAGATAGTAAAGACAAATAATATGAGAAAGAGATCCCGGGGCCATAGATTTCACTAGTGGCTTCTCTAGAGAAAATAACAAACAATGGGAAAACAATTACTGTTTGGTAATTGATAGAACTTCAAATAATCATGACGATATCCAGGCAATGATCATTATATAGGCATCACGTCCAAGATTAGTAGACCGACTCCTGCCTACATCTACTACTATTACTCCAAACATCGACCGCTATCCAACATGCATCTAGCGTATTAAGTTCACGGAGAAACAAAATAATGCAATAAGAACGATGACATGATGTGGACAAGATCTAGTTATGTAGAAATAGACCCCATCGTTTTATCCTTAGTAGCAACGATACATACGCGTCGATTCCCTTTCTGTCACTCTGACCAAACACCGTAAGATCGAACCCACTACAAAGCACCTCTTCCCATTGCAAGATAAATAGATCAAGTTGACCGAACAAAACCCAAATATCGGAGGAACAAGGAACTACTCAAAGTTCATCGGATCCCAACAAACACACCGCAAAAGAGTTACATCATATGGATCTCCAAGAGACCATTGTATTGATAATCAAAAGAGAGAGACGAAGCCATCTAGCTACTAACTACGGACCCGTAGGTCTACAAGGAACTACTCACACATCATCGGAGAGGCACCAATGGAGATGGTGAACCCCTCCGTGATGGTGTCTAGATTGGATCTGGTGGTTCTGGACTTTGCGGCGGCTGAAATAGAATTTTGTTGACTCCCTTAGGGTTTGTGGAATATTAAGGTATTTATAAAGCGAAGAGGCGGTGCGGGAGGCCACCGAGGTGTGGCGCGCCCTGGTGGGTTGTGCCCCCCTTGGGGCACCCCCAGGTGCAGCTCTGGGCCATTGGTTGTCTTCTTCCCATAAAAAATCTCCAAAAAGTTTCGCGGTGTTTGGACTCAGTTTGATATTGATTTCCTGCTATGTAAAAAACATGCAGAAAACAACAACTGGCACTTGGCACTATGTCAATAGGTTAGTACCCAAAAATGATATAAAATGACTATAAAATGATTGTAAAACATCCAAGATTGATAATATAACAGCATGGAACAATACAAAATTATAGATACGTTGGAGACGTATCAGCATCCCCAAGCTTAATTCCTGCTCGTCCTGGAGTAGGTAAATGATAAAAATAGAATTTTGATGTGGAATGCTGACTATCATGTCATATCATATTCTTTTTTTTATAGCATGGACATTTGAACTTTTATATGGTTCAAAGGAATAGTCTAGTTTTGACATGAGATTTAAATACTCAAGCATATCAACAGGCAACCATGTCTTTCAAAATATCGATGCTAAAATAAGTTATCCCTAGCCCATCATGCTCAACCATTGATCCATTCACTAAACACATTCGCATATTAGTTACACCTAATGCTCAAGTACGATCATAGTGTTTCCTAGTTGGTGCTTTATAAGAGAAGATGGAGACTCAAATTCAAAAATAAAAATTGCATAAGTAAAAGAAAGGCCCTTTGAAGAGGGAAGTAGGGATTTGTAGAGGCGCTGGAGCTCAAAGCTTAAATTTAGATATAAAATTATTTTGGGAAGCATATTTTTCCAACCAACGAAAATGACTCAAGGTTCCCAACACTTTCCATGCTAAATATATCATAGGCGGTTTTCAAACATAAAATAAAGTTTATTCCTTTTCCACCAAACTATCACAAGCCACGGCTAGCCGAATCCACGGTTGCCTTCCATGCCAACACTTTCCAAGGAATTTATTATTTGACAATACAAAGTAAATTTGTTTTTTATTTCGGGACTGGGCATCCCTAATACCTTTGCCTTACTCTCGTGCAATGACAAGTGAATAAACACTCATCGTGAGAATAACACATCTAACATGGAAAATATTTGTCACCCCTCACCACCTCGTGAGCGGTACGGGCACACAAAAGGGAAATTTATTTTGAAAATTAGGGATAGCACATACAAATTCGCGTAGAACGGCAAGGTAATACCGCATATAGGTAGGTATGGTGGACTCATGTGGCAAAATCGGGATAAAGGATATTGGATGCACAAGTAGTGATCATACTTAGTGCAAAATGAAGGCTAGCAAAAGACTGAGAAGCGACCAACCATGAAACAAATAATCTCATAAGCGAGCATTAAGCATAAATAACACCGAATAATGCACCACAAGTAGGATGTAATTTCATTGCATGATTATTGACTTTCGTGCTTGCATAGGGAATCACAAACTTTAACACTAATATTCTTACTAAAGCATAATTACTCATTAACATGACTCACATATCATATCATCATGTCTCAAAACTATTACACGGAATCAAGTTTATTTCGTCCAATGATCTTCATGAAAGTTTTTATTATATCCTTCTTGGATATCTATTACTTTGGAACTAATTTTTATGTGTTGCTTTTGATAAGCTCAAACAAATATAAGTGAAGATCATGAACACAATTTTATTCTTTCTCTCAAAATAATTTAAGTGAAGCAAAAGAGAATTTCTAAAAAAATACCAACTCTCAAATAAATCTAAGTAAAGCAAGAGAGTATTTATTCAAAAATACTAAAGCACACCGTGCTAAAAAAGATATAAGTGAAGCACTAGAGCAAATCCATAGCTCATAAAAAATTAAGTGAAGCATAGAGAGCTATTATAACAAGTCATGGCATAATTTTGGCTCTCTCTAATAGGTGTGTACAACACAGATTGATAACTAAAAAGGAAAAACAAAACAAGCAAAGACTCATATCTTACAAGACGCTCTAAGCAAAACGCATATCATGTGACGAATAAAAATATAGTTTCGAGTAAAACACCGATGGTCTTTAGAAGAAAGAGGGGATGCCACTCGGGGGCATCCTCAAGCTTAGTTGCTTGCTTATTTTTTAGATAATGGCTTGGGATGCTGGGGCATCCCCAAGCTTAGGCTCTTCTTACTCCTTATTCCTTCATCCATCGTAAGATAACCCAAAACTTGAAAACTTCAATCACACAAAACTCAACAAAACTTTCGTGAGATCCGTTAGTATAAGACAACAAATCACTACTATAAGTACTGTAGCAAACCAATTCATATTTTGTATTTGTATTATATCTACTGTATTCCAACTTTTCTATGGCAACTCATTAAATAGAACCATAGAATTATCAAAACAAGCACATAACACAATAAAAACAGAATCTCTCAAAAACAGAACAGTCTGTAGTAATCTGGAAGTTTCAAATACTTCTGTAACCCTAAAAATCTTGAAAAAACAGGGCCACGTGGAAAATTGCATATTAATCTTCTGCAAAAAGAATCAACCAAAAAGCACTCTTCTGTTAAAAAAATGAGATTTTTTCTCGTGAGCGCAAAAGTTTCTATTATTCAGCAAGATCAAATCTACTAACACCCAACATGATCCTAAGGCTTTGCTTGGCACAAACCTTTATTCAAACCACAAAAACACATCTAACCGGAGGTATTAAAGGGTATTGCACACAAGAACAGGAAATAAAAGCAAAAAATTATTTCATTCATTGGGTTGTCTCCCAACAAGCTCTTTCTTTATATCCATTAAGATAGGCTTGAGATTTCAATGATGCTCAAATGAAAGACAAGGGTTGAAGCACAAAAATTGCATCATGAAACACGTGACAACACATTTAAGTCTAACATACTTCGTATGCATAGGCATCTTGTAGGCAACCAAATTGTCAAGACAAGAAACATCTAGCATGTGCAAGGAAGAACAAAGAAACAATAGCAATCTCAACATAATGAGAGGTAATTTAGTAACATGAAAATTTCTACAACCATATTTTCCTCTATCATAATAATTACAAGTAGGATCATACTCAAATTCAACAATATAACCATCACATACTTTTTTTCTTCATGATCCACATGCATAAAGATCTAGTAATATTCCAAGATAGTGGGATTAACATCAACTAAAGTCATGACCTCTCCCAATCTACTTTCAATATTATTGCAAATATTATTATCAATATCATTATAATCACGAGGCTTAAATAATTTTTCAAGTTCACAAGAAGAATGAAGGAAATATGCCCTAGAGGCAATAATAAAGTTGTTATTTATATTTCCTTATATCATGATAAATGTTTATTATTCATGCTAGAATTGTATTAACCGGAAACTTAGTACAAGTGTGAATACATAGACAAAACAGAGTGTCCCTAGTATGCCTCTACTAGACTAGCTCATTGATCAAAGATGGTTATGTTTCCTAACCATAGACATGAGTTGTCATTTGATCAACGGGATCACATCATTAGGATAATGATGTGATGGACAAGACCCATCCGTTAGCATAGCACTATGATCGTTTAGTTTTTTCTGCTATTGCTTTCTTCATGACTTATACATGTTCCTATGACTATGAGATTATGCAACTCCCGAATACCGTAGAAACACCTTGTGTGCCATCAAACGTCACAACGTAACTGGGTGATCATAAAGATGCTCTACAGGTGTCTCCGAAAGTATTCGTGGTGTTGGCATAGATCAAGATTAGGATTTGTCACTCCGAGTGTCGGGGAGGTATCTCTGGGCCCTCTCGGTAACACCCATCATAATAAGCCTTGCAAGCAAAAGACTAATGAGTTAGTCACGAGATGATGTGTTACGGAACGAGTAAAGAGACTTGCCGGTAACGAGATTGAACTAGGTATAGAGATACCGACGATCGAATCTCGGGCAAGTAACATACCGATGACAAAAGGAACAACGTATGTTGTTATGCGGTTTGACCGATAAAGATATTCGTAGAATATGTAGGAACCAATATGAGCATCCAGGTTCCGCTATTGGTTATTGACCGGAGATGAGTCTCGGTCATGTCTACATAGTTCTCGAACCCGTAGGGTCCGCACGCTTAACGTTTGATGACGATCGGTATTATGAGTTTATGAGTTTTGATGTACCGAAGGTAGTTCGGAGTCCCGGATGAGATCACGGACATGACGAGGAGTCTAGGAATGTCCGAGACATAAAGATTGATATATTGGACGACTATATTCGGACACCGGAAGTGTTCCGGAAAAGTTTCGGATTTAACTGGATTGGCGGAGGGGGTTACCGGAACCCCCTACGAGGGGGGATGGTCCATAGTGGGCCTTGAGGAAAGGAGAGGCAGGCCATAGAGGCTGGCCGGCGCCCCACCAGGGGATCCTAGTTGGACTAGGATTGGGGGGGCGCCACCTCTCCCTCTTTTCCTTTCCCTCTCTTCCTTCTTGGTGGACTCCTACTAGGAATAGGATTGCAATCCTATTCCTAGTAGGATTGCCCTAGCCGCACCATAGGAGGCCGGCCGACCCTCCTCCCTTGCTCCTTTATATACGGGGGCAGGGGGGCACCCAAAGACACAAGTTGAATTGTTCCAGCCGTGTGCGGTGCCCCCCTCCACAGAAACACACCTCGGTCATACCGTCGCAGTGCTTAGGCGAAGCCCTTCGCCGGTGAATACATCATATCCGTCACCACGCCGTCGTGCTGACGAAACTCTCCCGTGAAGCTCAACTGGATCAAGAGCTCGTGGGACGTCATCAAGCTGAACGTGTGCTGAACGCGGAGGTGCCGTACATTCGGTGCTTGATCGGTTGAATCGCGAAGAAGTTCGACTACATCAACCGCGTCACTTGACGCTTCCGCTTCCGGTCTACGAGGGTATGTAGACACACTCTTCCCTCTTGTTGCTATGCATCTGGTAGATAGATCTTGTGTGATCGTAGGAAATTTTTAAAATACTACGTTCCCCAACAGTGGCATCATGAGCCAGGTCTATGCGTAGATGATATGCACGAGTAGAACACAATGAGTTGTGGGCGATACTAGTCATACTGCTTACCAGCATGTCATACTTTGCTTCGGCGGTATTGTGAGATGAAGCGGCCCGGACCGACATTACGCGTACGCTTACGCGAGACTGGTTTCACCGTTACGAGCACTCGTTGCTTAAAGGTGACTGGCGGGTGTCTGTCTCTCTCACTTTAGCTGAATCAAGTGTGGCTACGCCCGGTCCTTGTGAAGGTTAAAACAACACATACTTGACGAAACATCGTTGTGGTTTTGTATGCGTAGGTAAGAACGGTTCTTGCTAAGCCCGTAGCAGCCACGTAAAACTTGCAACAACAAAGTAGAGGACGTCTGACTTGTTTTTGCAGGGCATGTTGTGATGTGATATGGTCAAGACATGATGAGTTATACGGTTTTGTATGAGATGATCATGTTTTGTAATGTTATCGGCAACTGGCAGGAGTCATATGGTTGTCGCTTTATTGTATGAAATGCAATCGCCATGTAATTGCTTTACTTTATCACTAAGCGGTAGCGATAGTCGTAGAAGCAATAGTTGGCGAGACGACAACGATGCTACGATGGAGATCAAGGTGTCGCGCCGGTGACGAAGGTGATCATGACGGTGCTTTGGAGATGGAGATCAAAAGCACAAGATGATGATGGCCATATCATGTCACATATTTTGATTGCATGTGATGTTTATCTTATTATGCTTCTTATTTTGCTTAGAACGACGGTAGCATTATAAGATGATCCCTTACTAAATTTCAAGGTATAAGTGTTCTCCCTGAGTATGCACCGTTGCGAAAGTTCGTCGTGCCGAGACACCACGTGATGATCGGGTGTGATAAGCTCTATGTTCAAATACAACGGGTGTAAGCCAGTTTTGCACACGCAGAATACTCGGGTTAAACTTGACGAGCCTAGCATATACAGATATGGCCTCGGAACACTGGAGACCGAAAGGTCGAGCGTGAATCATATATTAGATATGATCAACATAAGATGTTCACCATTGAAACTACTCCATCTCACGTGATGATCAGACATGGTTTAGTTGATTTGGATCACGTGATCATTTAGATGACCGGAGGGATGTCTATCTAAGTGGGAGTTCTTAAGTAATATGATTAATTGAACTTTAATTTATCATGAACTTAGTCCTGGTAGTATTAGCATATCTATGTTGTAGATCAATAGCTCGCGATGTTGCTCCACGTTTATTTTTTATATGTTCCTAGAGAAAACCAAGTTGAAAGATGTTAGTAGCAATGATGCGGAATTGTTCCGTGATATGAGGATTATCCTCATTGCTGCACAGAAGAATTATGTCCTTGATGCACCGCTAGGTGATAGACCTATTGCAGGAGCAGATGTAGACGTTATGAACGTTTTGACAAAAGCTCGATATGATGACTACTTGATAGTTTAGTGCACCATGCTTTACGGCTTATAACCGGGACTTCAAAAACGTTTTGAACGCCACAGAGCATATAAGATGTTCCAAGAGTTGAAATTAGTATTTCATACTCATGCCCGTGTCGAGAGGTATAAGACTTCTGACAGTACTTTGCCTACAAGATGGAGGAGAATAGCTCAACCAGTGAGCATGTGCTTATATTGTCTGGGTACTACAATTATTTGAATCAAGTGGGAGTTAATCTTCCAGATAAGATAGTAATTGACAAAGTTCTCTAGTCACTATCATCAAGTTAGTAGAACTTCGTGATGAACTATAATATGCAAGGGATGACGAAAGGAATTCCCGAGCTCTTCGCGATGCTGAAGTCGGCGAAGGTAGAAATCATGAAAAAGCATCAAGTGTTGATGGTTAACAAGACCACTTGTTTCAAGTAAAGGGCAAAGCGATAGAAGGGGAACTTCAAGAAAAATGACAAGCAAGTTGTCACTCCCATGAAGAAACCCAAAGCTAAACTCAAGCCTGAAACTAAGTGCTTCTACTGCAAAGGAAATGGTCACTGGAAGTGGAACTGCCCTAGATACTTGGCGGATAAGAAGGATGGCAAAGTGAACAAAGGTATATTTGATATACAGATTATTGATGTGTATTTTACTAGTGTTCATAGCAACCCCTCGGTATTTGATACTGGTCCAGTTGCTAAAGAGTAGTAACTCGAAATGGGAGTTGCATAATGAACAGAAACTAGTTAAAGGATGAAGTGACGATGTGTATTGGAAGTAGTTCCAAGATTGATATGATCATCATCGCACACTCCCTAAACTTTCGGGATTAGTGTTGAACCTAAATAAGTGTTATTTGGTGTTTGTGTTGAGCATGAATATGATTTGATCATGTTTATTGCAATACGGTTATTCATGTAAGTTAGAGAATAATTGTTGTTCTGTTTACATGAATAAAACCTTCTATGGTCATACACCCAATGAAAATAGTTTGTTGGATCTCGATCGTGTGATACACATATTCATAATATTGAAGCCAAAAAGATGCAAGGTTAATAATGATAGTGCAACTTATTTGTGGCACTGCCGTTTAGGTCATATTGGTGTAAAGCGCATAAAGAAACTCCATAGTGATGGACTTTTTGGAATCACTTGATTATGAATCACTTGGTGCTTGCGAACCATGCTTCATGGGCAAGATGACTAAAACTCCGTTCACCGGAACTGTGGAGCGAGCAACAGAGTTGTTGGAAATCATACATACTGATGTATGCAGACCAATGAGTGTTGAAGCTCACGGCGGGAATCGTTATTTTCTGACCTTCACTGATGATTTGAGCAGATATGGGTATATCTACTTAATGAAGCACAAGTCTGAAACATTTGAAAAGTTCAAAAGAATTTCAGAGTGAAGTGGAGAATCATCGTAACAAGAAAATAAGAGTTTCTACGATATGATCGTAGAGGTAAAATATTTGAGTTAGCGAGTTTGGCCTTCAGTGAAAACAATGTGAAATAGTTTCACTACTCACGCCACCTGGAACACCACAGTGTAATGGTGTGTCCGAACGTCATAACCGTACTTTATTAGATATGGTGCGATCGATGATGTCTCTTACCGATCTACCACTATCGCTTTTGGGGTTATGCATTAGAGACAGCTACATTCACGTTAAATAGGGCACCATCTAAATCCGTGGAGATGACACCGTATGAACTGTGGTTTGACGAGAAACATAAGCTGTCATTTCTTTAAGTTTGGGACTGCGATGCTTATGTGAAAAAGTTTCAACATGATAAGCTCGAACCCAAATCAGAGAAGTAAATCTTCATAGGATACCCAAAAAGAAACTGTTGGGTACACCTTCTATCACAGATCCTAAGGCAAGGTCTTTGTTGCTAAGAGTGGATCCTTTCTAGAGAAGGAGTTTCTCTCGAAAGAAGTGAGTGGGAGGAAAGTAGAACTTGATGAGGTAATTGTACCTTCTCCCGAATTGGAAGTACATCACAGAAACTCGTTCCAGTGATTCCTACACCAATTAGTGAGGAAGCTAATGATGATGATCATGAAACTTCAGATCAAGTTTCTGCTGAACTTCGTAGATCAACCAGAGTTCGTTCCGCTCCAGAGTGGTACGGCAACCCAGTTCTGGAAGTCATGTTACTAGACCATGATGAACCTACGAACTATGAGGAAGCGATGATGAGCCTAGATTCCGCAAAATGGCTTGAGACCATGAAATCTGAGATGGGATCCATGTATTAGAACAAAGTATGGACTTTGGTTGACTTGCCCAATGATCGGCAAGCCATCAAAAATAAATGGATCTTCAAGAGGAAGACCGACGCAAACGGTAATGTCACTGTTTACAAAGCTCGACTTGTTGCGAAAGGGTTTCGACAAGTTCAAGGAGTTGACTACGATGAGACTTTCTCACCCGTAGCGATGCTTAAGTCTGTCCGAATCATGTTAGTAATTGCCGCATTTTATGAAATCTGGCAAATGGATAACAAAACTGCATTCTTTAATGGATTTATTAAAGAAGACTTGTATATGATGCAACCAAAAGGTTTTGTCAATCCTAAAGGTGCTAACAAAATGTGCAAGCTCCAGCGATCCATCTATGGACTGGTGCAAGCATCTCGGAGTTGGAATATACGCTTTGATAAGTTGATCAAAGCATATAGATTTATACAGACTTGCGGTGAAGCCTGTATTTACAAGAAGTGAGTGGGAGCACTACAACCTTTCTGATAAGTATATGTGAATGACATATTGTCGATCGGAAATGATGTAGAATTTTCTGGAAAGCATAAAGGAGTGTTTGAAAGGAGTTTTTCAAAGAAAGACGTTGGTGAAGCTGCTTACATATTGGGCATCAAGATCTATAGAGATAGATCAAGACGATTGATAAGACTTTCGATGAGTACATACCTTGATAAGATTTTGAAGTAGTTCAAAATGGATCAGTCAAAGAAGGAGTTCTTGCCTGACTTGTAAGGTGTGAAGTTGAGTAAGACTCAAAGCCAGACCACGGCAGAAAAATATAGAGAGAATGAAAGTCATTCCCTATGCCTCAGCCATAGGTTCTATAAAGTATGCCATGCTGTGTACCAAACATGTTGTGTACCTTGCCATGAGTTTGTCAAGGGGGTACAATAGTGATCCAGAAGTAGATCATTGTACAGCGGTCAAAATTATCCTTAGTAACTGGATGACTAAGGAAATGTTTCTTGATTATGGAGGTGATAAAGAGTTCGTCGTAAAGGGTTACGCCGATGCAAGCTTTGACACTAAATCCAGATGACTCTAAGTATCAATCTGGATGTGTATTGAAAGTGGGAGCAATTAGCTAGAGTAGCTCTATGCAGAGCATTGTAGACATAGAAATTTGCGAAATACATACGGATCTGAATGTGACAGACCCGTTGACTAAACTTCTCTCACAAGCAAAACATGATCACACCTTATTACTCTTGGGTATTAATCACATAGCGATGTGAACTAGATTATTGACTCTAGTAAACCCTTTGGGTGTTGGTCACATGGCGATGTGAACTATGGGTGTTATTCACATAACGATGTGAACTATCGGTATTAAATCACATGGCGATGTGAGCTAGATTATTGACTCTAGTGCAAGTGGGATACTGAAGGAAATATGCCCTAGAGGCAATAATAAAGTTGTTATTTATATTTCTTTATATCATGATAAATGTTTATTATTCATGCTAGAATTGTATTAACCGGAAACTTAGTACATGTGTGAATACATAGACAAAACAGAGTGTCCCTAGTATGCCTCTACTAGACTAGCTCATTGATCAAAGATGGTTATGTTTCCTAACCATAGACATGAGTTGTCATTTGATCAACGGGATCACATCATTAGGAGAATGATGTGATGGACAAGACCCATCCGTTAGCATAGCACTATGATTGTTTAGTTTTTTCTGCTATTGCTTTCTTCATGACTTATACATGTTCCTATGACTATGAGATTATGCAACTCCCGAATACCGTAGAAACACCTTGTGTGCCATCAAACGTCACAACGTAACTGGGTGATCATAAAGATGCTCTACAGGTGTCTCCAAAAGTATTCGTGGTGTTGGCATAGATTAAGATTAGGATTTGTCACTCCGAGTGTCGGGGAGGTATCTCTGGGCCCTCTCGGTAACACCCATCATAATAAGCCTTGCAAGCAAAAGACTAATGAGTTAGTCACGAGATGATGTGTTACAGAACGAGTAAAGAGACTTGCCGATAACGAGATTGAACTAGGTATAGAGATACCGACGATCGAATCTCGGGCAAGTAACATACCGATGACAAAAGGAACAACGTATGTTGTTATGCGGTTTGACCGATAAAGATATTCGTAGAATATGTAGGAACCAATATGAGCATCCAGGTTCCGCTATTGGTTATTGACCGGAGATGAGTCTCGGTCATGTCTACATAGTTCTCGAACCCGTAGGGTCCGCACGCTTAACGTTTGATGACGATAGGTATTATGAGTTTATGAGTTTTGATGTACCGAAGGTAGTTCGGAGTCCCGGATGAGATCACGGACATGACGAGGAGTCTCGGAATGTCCGAGACATAAGATTGATATATTGGACGACTATATTCGGACACCGGAAGTGTTCCGGAAAAGTTTCGGATTTAACTGGATTGCCGGAGGGGGTTACCGGAACCCCCTACGAGGGGGGATGGTCCATAGTGGGCCTTGAGGAAAGGAGAGGCAGCCCATAGAGGCTGGCCGGCGCCCCACCAGGGGATCCTAGTTGGACTAGGATTGGGGGGGCGCCACCTCTCCCTCTTTTCCTTTCCCTCTCTTCCTTCTTGGTGGACTCCTACTAGGAATAGGATTGCAACCCTATTCCTAGTAGGATTGCCCTAGCCGCACCATAGGAGGTCGGCCGACCCTCCTCCCTTGCTCCTTTATATACGGGGGCAGGGGGGCACCCAAAGACACAAGTTGAATTGTTCCAGCCGTGTGCGGTGCCCCCCTCCATAGAAACACACCTCGGTCATACCGTCGCAGTGCTTAGGCGAAGCCCTTCGCCGGTGAATACATCATATCCGTCACCACGCCGTCGTGCTGACGAAACTCTCTCGTGAAGCTCAACTGGATCAAGAGCTCGTGGGACGTCATCAAGCTGAACGTGTGCTGAACGCGGAGGTGCCGTACATTCGGTGCTTGATCGGTTGAATCGCGAAGAAGTTCGACTACATCAACCGCGTCACTTGACGCTTCCGCTTCCGGTCTACGAGGGTACGTAGACACACTCTTCCCTCTCGTTGCTATGCATCTGGTAGATAGATCTTGTGTGATCGTAGGAAATTTTTAAAATACTACGTTCCCCAACAGAATCACCCCAATCATGATCATTGCAATAAGTAGAGGGCATATCAAAATTAGCATCCCCAAGCTTGGGGTTTTCCATATCATTAACATAATTGATATTAATATAATTTATAATAATATCATTACAATCATGATTTTTGTACATTGAACTATCATAAATCACTTCTTCTTTCATCACTTCATCACAATTTCCAGATTCATGATTCTCAAGCAAAACTTCATAAAGATAATCTAGCGCACTCAATTCACTAGCAATTGGTTCAACATATTTGATCTTTTAAAAAGATAGGCAAGTGGATGAGGATCCGTAAATGCTTTCCTTACGATTTCCAATAAAACACCCAATTATACCTAACAACCAAGCAAAGTAACCAAGTAAGACATAAGTGCAGACGAAAACAGATCTAACGAGAAAATGGCAAACGAAAAAGAGGGTGAAATAAAAAAGACAATTTTTTGTGAAGTGGGGGAGATGAAAACGAGAGGCAAATGGAAAATAATGTAAATTGCGAGGAGATGAGATTTGTGATTAGGAACCTGGTATATATTGAAGGTGCTCCCCGACAACGGCGCCAGAAATTCCTTTTGATGTCTGCTAGAACTACGTCGGTATTTCCCCAAAGAGGAAGGGATGATGCAGTATAGCAGCGGTAGGTATTTCCCCCAGTGATGAGACCAAGGTTATCGAACGAGTAGGAGAATCAAGCAACACAACGTAAACAACACCTCCACACAAATAACAAATACTCGCAACCCAATGTGTAAAAGGGATTGTCAATCCCTTTGGGGTAACGAACGTGAGTTGTAAATATTGATAGATCGAACGCCAAATAAGATAAATTGCAGCAAGGTATTTTGGGGTTTTGGTTAAATAGATCTGAAAATAAAAGCAAAGGAAAATAGATCGCAAAGGCAAATAATATGAGAAAGAGATTCGAGGGCCGTAGATTTCACTAGTGGTTTCTCTCGAGAAAATAGCAAACGGTGGGAAAACAATTACTGTTGGGCAATTGATAGAACTTCAAATAATCATGACGATATCCATGCAATGATCATTATATAGGTATCACATCCAATATTAGTATACCTACTCCTGCCTGCATCTACTACTATTACTCCACACATCGACCGCTATCCAGCAAGCATCTAGTGTATTAAGTTCATGGAGAAACGGAGTAATGCAATAAGAATGATGACATGATATAGACAAGATCTACTTATGTAGAAATATACTCCATCGTTTTATCCTTAGTAGCAACGATACATACGTGTTGGTTCCCTTTCTGTCACTCGGACCAAGCACCGTAAGATCGAACCCACTACAAAGCACATCTTCCCATTGCAAAATAAATAGATCAAGTTGGCCAAAAAAAACCAAATATCGGAGAAGAAATACGATGCTATAAGAAATCATGCATATAAGAGATCAAAGAAGACTCAAATAACTTTCATGGATATAAAAAGATAGATCTGATCATGAACTCAAAGTTCATCTGATCTCAACAAACACACCGCAAAAGAGTTACATCATATGGATCTCCAAGAGACCATTGTATTGATAATCAAAAGAGAGAGAGAGGAAGCCATCTAGCTACTAACTACGGACCCATAGGTCTACAAGGAACTACTCACACATCATCGGAGAGGCACCAATGGAGATGGTGAACCCCTCTGTCGGGGGAAACTGTCCACCACGAGCACCTATGGGACCGGAGCCCCTTGCTTGTGCGGTAAGAGGGCGGAGGGAGCACAAAGAGCAGATCGTAGTGAACACGCGGGCAGTTTACCCAGGTTCGGGCCGCGATGGACGCGTAAAACCCTACTCCTGCTTAGTTTGTATTGAGTTGGAGAGATCGGGAGCTTGAAGAACCAGCTAGACCGAGCGTATGAGCGATCTAGGTTCCGAACCCCCTCTACGTTGTGCATGGGCCTCCTTTTATAGTGCAAGGGGTCACCGACAGGTGTCAACGTAGGAGAAGGGGTAAAAATGTAAAAGAGGTGGTAGTTGTAACAGTGCGGGAATAGTGGAGCTACAGTGGATGAACAGTGGTCGCTACCTACTTTGACAGTGGGGGACAAGAGCATTTAATGCCCGTCGCCGTCGACCCCAAAAGCGCCCGCCCTTGCGTCTCCGTTTGCCACGGCGATGGCTTCATCACCGTGGAGTGCCACCGTGTCCCCCAGGCTGCACAGCCATCCGCCACGCGTCCCTAGAATGGCCCCAGCGCGACGCGTGGTTCGATGAGCTGGAGCGCGGGCACACAGCATAACTCCCCCCCGGCAAGCACCTTGCTGGGGTCCTGATCTTGCCGGGCCCGGGAGCTTGTCGGGCTCTGAAGCTTGTCGCTCCCCGGGCCCTGCCGGGGCGCATATAGCGCCGAGGCATGTCTTCTGTGATATAATCTCCTAGTCTTCCTGGCAAGCTCCTCTTGCCAGGGCCTTGCGTGAATGAGGTAATCTTGAGCCTGGAATGGCCTTCCCGGCAAGCTCCACTTGCCGGGGTCTTGATCCTCTGCCTTGTATACTTTGTTTTTGAATGGTTTTATATGGAGCAGGAAGGTCTCCGGCGAGCACGTGGTAGGCCCTGCCGCGGGAAGCTGCTACCGTCCGTGCACAAGTTGGGGTACTGAGGTACCCCTACCTTAGTACACCGACAGGAGCCCCCGGGCCTGGGCCACACACGGTGCCGAGCGCTGTAGGGTCAGGCCCAAAACAGTGCACGGACACGCGCGGCCCACGGCACGCCGAATCCACTTCCGCATCCGCCGCGTCCCCCCGTAACGGCACGCGTCGATTGCGGCGTCGTGGGATGGGACGTGGCCACGTTCTTTTAATGGAAAGAGCGAAACGCCCCCCACTTTCCCATAAAAGCAGAGGAAACAGGAGCGGTTCCCCTCCTACGCCTTCATTGCCTCTTCTTCCATCTCCAGAGATCCCCTCTTGCGCTCCGCCTCCACACCTCCGCCGTCGCCTCCCGCAACCGCGGCGCCGCCGGACTCTTCGTCCCCCTTCCCTCGCCGCCTCCGCCATGGCCCCAAAGACCGAGAAGGCGAAGGCGGAGAAGACCAAGAAGGAGAAATCGGAGCAAGCGGTGAGGCTCACCGTGTTGCGGAAGCGGAACGTCGTCTTCTCGCCGAGGCTCAGCGCGCGGGAGCTCTGGAACAAGTACTACTTGTTCTGGGCCAAGAAGACCAAGGCGCATCCCCGCACCCGAGCCTATCCGGCCGCCGCCAAGGACAACTACCCCGGCTGGTACTATTTCTTCGCAGCTTTCTTCCACTGCGGCCTCTGTCCCCCTTTTTCCGACTTTTTCTGCGACATCATGCACACCTACGGCCTCCATCTTCTTGACTTCACCCCCAACGCCATCCTCACAATGGCGGTTTTCGCACATATGTGCGAAAACTATATTGGGATATATCCGAACGTAGCGTTGTTTAGGCACTTCTTTACCCCTAGAGCAGAGGCCGGCGCCCCCCTCTCCGGAGGAATATCTTGGGTCTTTCGTCTGAACAAGAAGGAGTCCTACTTGCCGGGGGAGCTCCGCGGCAAGTGGGAGGAGTGGCGTGCAGACTGGTGTTGGATAGTTGAGGACGAGCCGCAGTCCTTCACCGCGCCGCGCACAACACCTATCGTGCGCAGAAGGGACTGGAGCGAGCTGGATTCGGACGACGGCAAGCTCGACGTCGCCCTCATCAGAATCCTTCGGCTCCGTGTAGCAAGGTTGTCCGTCGCAGAAGTGGGCACAGATTTCCTCCGCCGCCGCATCGCCCCCCTTCAAGATAGGAAGAGGCCAGCCTGGGATTACGGCAACTCGGCGGATATAATGAGGCTGCGCCCCGGGCTCAACTTTAACTTCACATCACTGGAGCTGAAGGGGATGGTCCGGGAACTATTTAAGCATGACCCGGCCCACCCAGAGTGGTTCAGAGCTCCCCGGGGAGTGGTGCCCCTCTGCAACAGCACGGCCCGGGATGCCCTTCGCGCCATGATGCCCGCGTGTGACTCGCACGGTATCGACCGCACGTGGATTCCGCCTAAGCCAGACGTCATCTTGAACTTCTTCGACAACTTGGCGGAGGTGGCGAAGAACAAGGACGAGATAAGGGAGCTCACGCGGGACACCACCGACCAAGAGATAGCGTATATAGCTTCTCGGGTTGAAGAGGCCGCTGCAGCCGCAGCGGCAGGAGAATTCGGCTTTATGCCCGAGGAGGCAGAGGCTGCGGAACCGTCCTGCCAAGCAGAGGAGGCGGAGATCCGCAGACTGCTGAAGCTTCCTCCCGACGAGCTCGCCGGGGTCCCCTCTATGAGGCACTCCGGGATCCCTGGAATCCTGACCGAGGCCGCGGCAAGAGGCAACGCCGCCGGAGGAAACAGGGGCGCCGCAGGGAGCGGAGGCGCCGGAGGGAGCGGAGGCGCCGGAGGGAAAGCGGCCACAGTGCAGGACGCTGGGCCCAGCAAGCCTGCCGGGGAGGAGGAGGAGGAGGAGGCCGGGGCCGACGAAGACTCCGACGGATCCCTGGGTCTCTACGCCGACGACCTCTCCTCGTCGTCGGAGACCTCCCCGCCTCGGGCATGCCCTAGGCGTTCTCCGCTGAAGCGTCTCCGCAAGACGGCGACAGGGACGAGGGCGCAGGCGCCCCGGCAACAACCAGCTCGCCGGGCGGCGCGAGCTACCCGGGGGAGCCAAGCTGCGACGGGGGCGCCCGGCGCACCAACTACGGCGGGGGCGACCCGCACAGAGGCCACGGCGGAGGCGACCCGCCTGACAGCGCCAAGCGGAGGAGGAACTTCGCAGAGCGGAGTGGCAGCTCCGCCCGCTCCCCGGGCTTCGGCTACCACAGGGGCTGGGTCTTCGCAGCCCCCAGCCCCGGGGACCGCCAAGCGCCCGAGGGAGTCTTCGCCTCCTGCTCCTCGCGCGGACGCGCCTCAGGTGGAGTTTGACTTCTCCGCCTTGAGCGACGACGACGACGAGGAGGAACAGGAGTAAGAACCTGAGATCTTGCATCTTCTTTAACATTGTCTTGACTCTTGTTGATGCTGATCTTGTTTCTGTTTTAATCTTCAAGACCTTGGCGGAGCGAGTGGCGAAGAAGGCCAAGGTGCCCGTGGTCGAGGTCGCGGACGACTCGCCTGTCGCGGCGACAGGGGACGTGCCGGAGACGAGCCTGCCGGACCCGAGCGCTGCTCCGAGGAGCAGCCCCCAGCGCAGCCCCCAGCGTAAGTCTGGGTTCCATCCTTCCGCTCGTCGGGCGCGCTTGGAGATTTTGTCTTGTTCTAATATCTTGATGCTTTTGTCTTGACTTGTGCAGGGGTGGAGCCGCAAGCTCAGGAGCATTCGGAGGTCGCTCCCGAGGAGCCGCAGGCCCCGCCGTCCCCGCCAAGGCCGAACTCCCCGGCAAGGGAGAGCACTCCGCCAAGGGCGGGTACTCCGCCAAGGGCGAGTACCCCGCCAAGGGCGAGCAGCCCGGCGAGGGCGGCCACCCCGCCAAGGCAGAGCTCCCCGGCGAGGGAGCCCGCCGCTGACGACGTCCGCCAAGGTAAGTTCTGTAACTTTGTCTCCTTGGATTCGTCTCTTTTTGGATATTTGCTTGAACTTCTTTTGCTTTTTCTTCTTCCTCTAGATCCTCCTCTACCCGAGCAGATGGAGACGGAGGTCATCAACGTCGAGGAGGAGGGCGCGCAGGGCGGCGGTGGCGACGCCCCTGTCGCCGAGGACACGGCGGGAGCCGCCGAGCCGGCCGCGGAGGAGACCGCTCCGGCTGCGGACGCAGCGGCCGGGGAGGGGGACGGCGACCGCACTGCCGGCCCGGAGGCGGCAGGAGCATCAAGTGCTGCACCGGCCGCCGACCCCTCCGCCGAAAAGGAGCAGGCGGGCTATTATCTTGAAGCTCCCAACGGCGTCTTCATCCAGGTGCCGTGGGGTTCTTCATCGCGAGCCCCCGCGAAGGGCGAGGCCTTTGATGGAGAGGTCCTCGCCTCCGCGGGTTTGAAGATCGTCGAGGCGCCCGGCGGAAGCGACGGGCCCGAAGAGGAGAAGCTGCTTCACCAGCTCCTGGCCCTTTACCGGGCCAGGCAGGCGAAGCTAGCGTCTCGGGAGGCCCTTGCCGCCAAGGCCGCCGTCGAGATGGAGAAGCGCGCGGCGGAGCTCTGCGCCGCCAACCAGGCTGCCCTCTGCGAGGTGGCGGAGGAGCGCGAGAGGCTCGCCGGGGAGTACCAGGAATGGTTGCTGGAGAAGGCCGAGGCCGAAGAGCAGCAGCGGCTCGCCGGGGAGGAGCTGTCCCGGCGAGAAGGAGAGCTGACCCAGCGGAAGGTCAACCTCGACTCCCACGAGGAAGACCTTGCCGCTCCGGAACAGGCCCTTGGCGGAGAGCTGAAGGAGGCGAAAGCCGCCGCGGCTGCCGCGGAGACCGCCAAGGAGGAACTTGCCGCCAAGGTCGCGCAACTGGAGGAGTCATTGAAGGCGAGCGTGGAGAGGGTCACCGCGCTCAACACAGAGCGCGAGAAGGACGCCCACACCAACTCCGAACTCCAGGTGCGTCTCTCTAAGAAGGGCGACGAGCTGAAGGCCGCCAAGGACTCCATCGAGGATCTGGAGCTGAAGGTTTCCACGCTGAAGGACTCGCTTGACGCCGTCCGGGCCCGGGAAACCAAGCTGAAGGAAGAGCTCCGCAAGGAGCGAGGCTTGGTGGCGAGCGCCAACACTGCGGCCGAGAACTTCCGCCGGACCGTCGAGGTGTGGACCGACGACTTGGTATCTTCTGCGTCCAACATCGACCAGGAGCTGCTGGCGCTGAAGCTGGAGCATCTCATCTACTCTCCGGACCCAAACCTCCCTCACAGCGCCAAGCTCAGCCTCTTCTTCAGGGGAATCGCGCCGGCTCTTGCAGATCTTCGGAAGAAGATTCCCGCGCAGCTGGCCGAGGAGTCGCGCCAGCTCTGCACAGAAACCTTGGAGCGCGTACTGACGAAGATTGTATACCGCAATCCCGGTATAAACCTCACCAACGTTCTCCGCAGCCTGCCGGCCGACGCGAACATGGAGGCGCTGAAGGAGCAGGTCGCCCACATCATCGCCAAAGTGAACAAGATCTCCAGGATCGAGGGCGACCGCGTAGATTAGGCCTCCTTTATCTTTATCTCTTTTGTTGCTGCATAGGGTGTTATGAACTCATTAATCATTGCGACAAGTTATCCTTTGTAAGATATTTATCTTATTTTAATTAATCAGTGCAATGTTATCTTCCTTGTCTTGGTCATCTACTTTGTATGTTTTTCACCCTACGCTTCCAGGGAGCTTGCCGGCAAGGGTCCCTTGCCGCGAGCGCTGAGTGCTGGACTCTGAGCAGCCTGCTGGCCAAGGTCTCACCGGCAAGCAACCTTGCCGTGGCTAGTCGCAACGCACTCAGCTTGTTGAGTGAACTCGAAAACGAAACAAGGGCGCGACACTTGTCGCAGCTCACTTAAGTCGTTGAGCGTACTCGGAAACAAGATAAGGGTGCGGCTAGCTACGGGTAGGTTCCTCCGCGCACAGGTTTTCCATACAAAGTGTGATTGTTCAAGGAAGACAACTTAAAAATTTAAAATTTGAACTGATCAAATTCTAATAACTTAGCTTTCATATCTCGCTTGCTTCTCGGTAAGGCTTCTCTTTCTTGAACAGCACTTGGTTCCTCCTCCATCTCCTTCCCCCCCGGCAAACTTGTGTGCAAGGAACATTCCTTCTGCTTAAGAGGCAAGGAAAAAGAAGAGGGAAACAAGTATATGGCCTTTCGGCGTGCTAATGCTTACCGGATGTTTATGTTGCGCAAGATGCCAAATAACACATGCAAATAGCAAAGAAAAGCATGCAAAAGGCAAATAGCGCAAAACACAAAGCTTTACTGATGCACGGGGTCTGCGCCCGGCTTTGTACAAAGGGTTACATGCAACAGCGGCAAAGCTTGTACAAAAGGTGGTTGCCGGAACGGATCACGGCAACCGCGCCTTATGGGTGAAACTTGCGAAGATGCTCTATGTTCCAGGAGTTGCTCACCGGTAAGCCTTCTTCGGTCTCAAGGCGGACAGCGCCGGGCCTCGTGACTTATCTCACCCGATAAGGGCCTTCCCACTTCGGCGTCAACTTGTTGGAATTCTTTGCGGACTGAACACGCCGAAGAACAAGGTCGCCTTCCTCGAGACTCCTGGCCTTGACCTTGCGGCTATGATAGCGACGCAAGGCTTGCTGGTATCGAGCAGCTCGTACAGCAGCCTGGAGACGTTCCTCCTCGAGGAGCAATGCATCATCTTGTCGCAGTTGCTCTTGCTCGAGCTCATCATAAGCGAGCACTCGAGGAGATCCGTATACGAGTTCCGTGGGGAGAACTGCCTCTGCTCCATAGACTAGAGCAAAGGGTGTCTGTCCGGTGGCTCGACTTGGTGTCGTTCTGATTGACCAAAGAGCCGCCGGTAGCTCCTCTATCCAGTTTTTTCCGCACTTGCGCAGCCTGTCAATGGTCCTCGTCTTGAGTCCGCGCAGCACTTCAGCATTTGCCCTCTCCGCTTGACCGTTACTCCTCGGGTGAGCAACAGAAGCGAAACAGACCTTGGCGCCAAGGTCTTGGGCGTATTGCATGAAGGTGCGACTAGTAAATTGCGTACCGTTATCGGTGATGATCCTGTTAGGGATTCCGAAACGGCAAACAATCGACCTGAAGAACCTGACCGCTGACTGTGCTGTCACCTTTCTCACTGGTTCCACTTCTGGCCACTTTGTGAACTTGTCGATTGCAACGTACAAGTACTCAAAGCCCCCGACTGCACGGGGGAAGGGGCCGAGGATATCGAGCCCCCAGACCGAGAAGGGCCAGGATAAAGGAATTGTTTGGAGAGCTTGAGCTGGCTGATGATTCTGTTTTGCATGGAACTGGCACGCTTCACACTTGGTTACTAGTGCAGTTGCATCTTGGAGGGCTTCTTGCCAGAAGAACCCTTGCCGGAAAGCTTTCCCGGCAAGCGCCCTTGCGCCAATGTGGTGGCCACATATGCCTCCATGTATTTCTGCCAACAGCTTCTGTCCATCTTCCCTGGAGATGCACTTCAATCTGACACCATTGAGTCTCCTTCTGTACAGCTCGTTATCTACGAACTGGTACATACTTGACTGCCTGGTTATCTTCTCTATTTCTTCTGGGTCGTCGGGAAGTTCTCCAGTTTGCAGAAAACGGACGATCTGCTGCGCCCATGCCGGAGCCCGAGGCTCAACGGCAAGGACTAAAGGCATGAGGGCCGCTGCGGGGACCTCAGCTTCCACGGCAAGGACCTCTGGTTCTGCTGGAGCTGATGGTCCCCCGGCAAGCTCGCCGGGGCGAGGCTTGTCGGGAACACTTGCTTCAACTGCATAGATCCTTGGATCTGCAGGAGCAGACTGTTCCTCAGCGTTCTGATTGCTGATCTTGGGGACCTTGGCGGCGGTTTCAGGAAGATCCGCCGGCAAGTAGTCACCGGAGACCAACTTTCTTTTCTTGGACTGCCCAATTGATGGTGTAACGGATGGTTGAGTCAGCTTGAGCAAGAAGGTCCCTGGTTCCACAGGTAACTTCATCGAAGCGCACTTTGAAAGGCCATCTGCTATTTCATTCTGAGCTCTCGGGACGTGCTCCATTTGCAGACCTTCAAAATGCTCCTCAAGCTTCCTCACTTCATCTACATAAGCTTCCATCAAAGGGCTCTGGTAACTCTTGTTAACTTGCCGGACCACCAATTGAGAATCTCCCCGCACAATCAGCTTCCTGATCCCGAGTTTGGCCGCAATCCTGAGGCCGGCAAGCAAGCCTTCATATTCAGCAGTGTTGTTTGTCGCTTGCTCCCTGGGAAAGTGCATCTGGATAACATACTTGAGGTGCTTCCCGGTGGGCGCGATAAGTACCACACCGGCACCGGCGCCTTGCAGCGAGAAGGCACCATCAAAATACATTACCCATTCACTTGTCGCTTCTTGTACGGGTGCACTTGTTTCTTGGATTTCTTCATCGGGCGTTGGGGTCCACTCAGCTATGAATTCTGCCAGAGCTCGGCTCTGTATTGTTGAAGTACTTTCAAACTTGAGTCCAAAGCTCGACAGCTCCAGTGCCCACTCAACGATCCTGCCTGTTGCTTCTGGATTGTGCAATATCCTCTTCAGGGGAAAGCGAGTGACAACTGTTATTTCATGTGCCTGGAAGTAATGACGTAGCTTTCTCGAGGCCATGAGGAGGCCGAAAAGCAACTTTTGCACACCGGAGTATCTTGATCTAGCCCCCTGGAGAAGGGAACTTACAAAATACACTGGGCGCTGCACCATCTTTTTCCGTACTTCTTCCTGTTCCTGCGCAGAGTTGTCCTTGTCGGGGCCAGAGCTTGTCGGAGCAGCCCCCTGCTTGTCGCTGGATTCGCTTGCCGGTGGTGCGGACTCCTCGTCGGCCTCCCTCTCCGCTACTAACGCAACACTAACCACCTGGTTGGTTGCCGCTAGGTATAGCAACAACTTTTCCTGTGGTCTAGGTGCGACAAGTATTGGAGTGGAGGATAGGTACCGTTTCAAATCTTGCAGCGCTGCCTCCGCTTCCGGAGTCCACTTCATGGGACCTGCCTTCTTCAAGATCTTGAAGAAAGGCAGGGCGCGTTCTGCATACTTCGAAATGAACCTACTGAGGGCAGCCACACAACCTGCAAGCCGTCTGACATCCTTGACGCGCTTCGGGGCCTCGATCTGCTCAATGGCTTTAATCTTGTCGGGGTTAGCTTCAATCCCCCTCTGTGACACAAAGAACCCGAGAAGCTTGCTGGAGGGGACTCCAAAGACGCACTTCTCGGGGTTCAACTTGAGCTGTATCCTGCGCAGGTTCTGAAACGTCTCTTCCAAATCTTGGACCAGGGTATCCTTGCTCTTACTCTTCACCACGATGTCATCCATGTAAGCCTCTACATTTCTATGGATATGTGGTTCGAAAGCAGTGTGCACTACCCTTGCAAATGTTGATCCTGCATTCTTCAGTCCAAATGGCATGCATATGAAGCAATAAGTGCCACATGGAGTGATAAATGCAGTCTTCTCTTCATCTTCTTTGGTCATAAAGATCTGGTGGTAGCCTGAATATGCATCAAGAAAAGAGAGTAGCTCACATCCGGCAGTGGAGTCAACGATCTGGTCAATGCGCGGCAAAGGGAATGGATCCTTGGGACATGCTTTATTCACATCGGTGAAGTCTATACACAGTCTCCACTTCCCGTTGGCCTTGCGCACGACGACTGGGTTTGCCAACCACGTCGGATGGATCACACCTCTAACTAGGCCTGCTGCCTCTAGCTTCTTGATTTCTTCGTTGATGAATTCTTGGCGCTCCACGGCTTGCTTCCTCACCTTCTGCTGAACGGGCCGCGCATGAGGACAAACAGCAAGCTTGTGCTCAATTACCTTCCTGGGAACACCGGGGATGTCAGATGGTTGCCACGCAAACACATCGACATTCGCTCGCAGGAAGGCAACGAGCGCGCTTTCCTATTTGCTGTCAAGCGTGGCACTGATGGTGAAGGTACCACCAGTGCCGTCCTCCTTGGCGGACACCTTCTTGGTTGCCGGAGGAGCGGCCATCCCCTTCTTACACTTGCCGGTGGAGCTCGATGGAACGTCCTCGACGGCAGCGCAGCACTCCGAAGAGGGGCGGTTACCGGAGTGGGCCCCAGAGCACTTGCCGGACTTGGTCTTCGTCTTCTTCCCCCAGGGAGCTTCAGCGGCAAGTGTATCCTTCTCTGCCGCAGCTGCTGCATCCCGGTAGATCTTGTCGGCGCAGACAAGCGCATCCTTCTTGTCGCCATGGACAGTGATGACGGTTATCGGCCCCGGCATCTTGAGTACGTTGTAGGCGTGGTGGGAAGCTGCCATGAACTTGGCGAGGGCGGGACGGCCGAGTATCCCATTGTATGGCAATGGGATATCGGCGACGTCGAATGTGATGCGCTCAGTTCTGAAGTTGAGCTCCCCGCCAAAGGTCACCGGCAGAGTTATCTTCCCCTTAGGCTTGCTCCTTCCCGGGTTGATTCCTTGGAAAGAACCGGTTTCTTCGAGCTCGCCATCTGGGATTTGGAGTTTCTTGATCACAGCAGAGGAGATCAAGTTCAGCCCGGCCCCGCCGTCAACCAACATTTTGGTGACCTTGAGGTTGCGGATGGTGGGTGAAACCAGCATCGGCAGGCACCCGACCGCAGTGGTGCGGTCAGGGTGATCCTCAAGATCAAAAATGATGGGCGTGCTGGACCATTTGAGGAGCCTGCGCGACTCCACGGGCGGCTCTGCTGCATTCACCTCGCGCACCCACTGCTTGAGCTGGCGGTGGGAGGTGTGCAGAGAGGCGCCACCGTCGACGCACAGGACTTCCGTGGCCTTCTGGAACTCCTGCTCGCTGTTATCCTCATCCTCCATGTCTTCGTCGTCGTCCTCTTCATCCTTGTCGCGGCCCCGGGGAGGTCGATCACCTTGCCGCTGCTTGGCCTTGCCGCGGCGTCCTCCCCGGCCATTGAATGGCCGCTTCTTGCTTGGTTCTCCCCCGCCACCTTGGGCCTTCTCCTTGTCGCGCCTCTCGTACTCAGCTTTCTGCTGCTCGACGAGATACTCGACGCGCTTGCAGTTGGAGAGGTCGTGGCCCTTGGTGCGGTGGATCTTGCAGTATTGCTTGTCGGAGCCGTCCTGCTTGTAGGCCGCCGCTACAGGGGCAGGCTCCTTGCCGGAGCCGCCAGCCTGTGTTTGCTTGGCGGGAGCCTCCTTGCCGGACTTCTCGACGGCAAGCACTTCCTTCTTGTTCTTTCTCCTGTTGTTCTGCCGCCGGCTCTTCTTTGCCGGGGCGGCGTCGTCGCTGTCGCTTCCTCCTGCGCCCGCATCCTCCCCGAGGAGTCTCCTCCCCTCTTCTGCGCGTGCGCACTTATCAGCCAGAGCATAATGCTCGCTGACATCCCGTATCTTTGTCATGGCCATCTCCTCACGCATGCGGCGGTTACGCACGTTCTGGTGGAACGCGCTGATAACCGCGGCAGGGTGGACGTCGGGGATGTTGTGCTGCACTCGACTGAAGCGTTGGATGTACTTGCGCAGGGATTCTCCTTCCTTCTGGGCCAGAATGTGGAGATCGCTCTCCTGGCCGTGGGTTTGTGGCCGCCCATGAAGGCGCCAACAAACTGGTGGCAAAGATCTGCCCAAGAAGAAATGGAGCCTTCCGGCAAGTGCATAAGCCACGAACGTACGTTCGGCTTAAGCACGAGCGGGAAGTAGTTTGCCAAAATCTTCTCGTCGCGCCCCCCGGCAGCCTGTACCGCGATGGTGTAAATGCTGAGGAATTCCGAGGGGTGCTTCTTGCCGTCGTACTTCTCCGGTACGTCGGGCTTGAAATTCTTCATGCTGGGCCACTGGACGCGCCGCAGCTCGCAGGTGAACGCAGGGCAACCTGCCGCGTACGGCAAGTCGCCTGGTTCACCGGGCGCGCGCGCGTCGACAGCGTTCCCAGCTCTCTGGTCTGATTGTCGCCGAGCTTCTCGATGGCGCTCGATTGTTGTTCGAGCGTCTTCTTGTCGCCGGTCGTCAAGGACTTGGCGCTGGTCCCGACGAGCCCACGGATCCGACGACGCCGTAGAGCCGTCGTCGGCGTTGTTCCGGCGGGGCGGCGTCTTCTGCTTCTGCGGCGGGGAGTGCACGGTGGTCGCACCCCCGGCGGTCTTGTCGCCGTCGGCCTTCGTCTTCTCGACTTGCCGTGGCCGCGAGGTCGCCGGCTGCTGCGGCGTATCGTTATTGGCGAAGGCGATCAGGCTCTGGATGGTTGCCCTCCAGTCTTCGGCCTTGTCTGCCGCTGGAGGGAAGTCGAGGAGCAGTTGCGCCCTTGCGAGCGCTTCTGCTGGAGTGGAGGGGAGCGGGGGCGAGCGGTGCGAGGAGCGGGATATGCTCGGACTCCTAACAGCGTTAGAAGGAGCAGGGTCCCGCCCCGGCGACCGCGCCTTACTCGTGCCAGGACGATGGCCCGGAGCGTCCCGCGAGCCTCCGGTTTGCCCTTGGCCCAGCAAGCGGATGCCACCTCCTGTGGCATGGCGCTGCTGGGTTGTCGTTTGCTGAGATGGACGCGGCGCGTCCACGGAGACCGAGGCTCGGTCGTCCGTCCTGTCCTTGGGTTTGGTGGCGCCGCGAGTGTCCTCGCCGGCGACCACCCTCCCGACGGCGTCTCCCCCGCCCACCGTTGGCTCCGGTGGCGGCGGATGAGACGCAGACGGGCCTGCGATCTCCGAAGCCTTCTTCTTCGGAGCCATGTCGCTATTGCTGATGAAGTTGCTGATGACACTGGAGAGGTTGATGAAGAATGCGCCCGCGTGAACGCCGGATCAGGTTCGCACAACCTCGATGCCCCCTACCTGGCGCGCCAAAGATGTCGGGGGAAACTGTCCACCACGAGCACCTATGGGACCGGAGCCCCTTGCTTGTGCGGTAAGAGGGCGGAGGGAGCACAAAGAGCAGATCGTAGTGAACACGCGGGCAGTTTACCCAGGTTCGGGCCGCGATGGACGCGTAAAACCCTACTCCTGCTTAGTTTGTATTGAGTTGGAGAGCTCGGGAGCTTGAAGAACCAGCTACACCGAGCGTATGAGCGATCTAGGTTCCGAACCCCCTCTACGTTGTGCATGGGCCTCCTTTTATAGTGCAAGGGGTCACCGACAGGTGTCAACGTAGGAGAAGGGGTAAAAATGTAAAAGAGGTGGTAGTTGTAACAATGCGGGAATAGTGGAGCTACAGTGGATGAACAGTGGTCGCTACCTACTTTGATAGTGGGGGACAAGAGCATTTAATGCCCGTCGCCGTCGACCCCAAAAGCGCCCGCCCTTGCGTCTCCGTTTGCCACGGCGATGGCTTCATCACCGTGGAGTGCCACCGTGTCCCCCAGGCTGCACAGCCATCCGCCACGCGTCCCTGGAATGGCCCCAGCGCGACGCGTGGTTCGATGAGCTGGAGCGCGGGCACACATCATAACTCCCCCCCGGCAAGCACCTTGCCGGGGTCCTGATCTTGCCGGGCCCGGGAGCTTGTCGGGCTCTGAAGCTTGTCGCTCCCCGGGCCCTGCCGGGGCGCATATAGCGCCGAGGCATGTCTTCTGTGATATAATCTCCTAGTCTTCCTGGCAAGCTCCTCTTGCCAGGGCCTTGCGTGAATGAGGTAATCTTGAGCCTGGAATGGCCTTCCCGGCAAGCTCCACTTGCCGGGGTCTTGATCCTCTGCCTTGTATACTTTGTTTTTGAATGGTTTTATATGGAGCAGGAAGGTCTCCGGCGAGCACGTGGTAGGCCCTGCCGCGGGAAGCTGCTACCGTCCGTGCACAAGTTGGTGTACTGAGGTACCCCTACCTTAGTACACCGACACCCTCCACGATGGAGTCTAGATTGGATCTGGTGGTTCTGGACTTTGCGGCAGCTGGAATAGAATTTCGTCGACTCCCTTAGGGTTTATGGAATATTGGGGTATTTATAGAGCGAAGAGGCGGTGCGGGAGGCTACCGAGGTGGGCACAACCCACCTGGGCGCGTCAGGGGGGCCGGGCGTACCCTGGTGGGTTGTGCCCCCCTCGGGGCACCCCCAGGTGCAACTCTGGCCCATTGGTTGTCTTTTGGCCCATAAAAATCACCAAAAAGTTTCGTGGTGTTTGGACTCCATTTGATATTGATTTCCTAGCGATGTAAAAAACATGCAAAAAACAACAACTGGCACTTTGCACTATGCCAATAGGTTAGTACCAAAAATGATATAAAATGACTATAAAATGATTATAAAACATCCAAGAATGATATTATAATAGCATGGAACAATAAAAAATTATAGATACGTTGGAGACGTATCAGGCACAAACATGACGAGATTTTGTTCTGTATAAAAAGAAAATACCTTCGTAGTTAGGTTTCCATCCTCCATCGACGATCTTAGCACCGACGAGAGTTTTTCCCAAGTGATTTTCTTACCAGATCGCCGTCTATTGCGCAGGTGTCAATGAAGAAGTGAGGCTTTATGCAGGGATTGTGTTGTTAGTTATGAACCCAATATGGCGGTTGAGGCTTTGGGCTCGTCACGGCCAAAGGACACTTGTTCAAGTTATGATCTGGAGGAGATGTTGAAGCATATGAACTAACATGACGAAGACTGGATGATGATGTCATGAGAAAAGAGGAGGTCGGGCAATTCGAGTGGGAGCCCACATGGCTTGCAGTTGCTCACTTTAACACAAACATACCCTTCAGCTCAGATACCCTTGGATTTTTTTTCAAGGGTATAGGCTGATCATTGAGGATTATGATGATATGGCGGATCCCAATTCAATCGTGCTTGATGGTTTGTATGTTTGGGCCTCAATGTCCCTGATCTCCGTCGTCGTGTTTTGGTTGTTGACCAGTAACCCATTGGCTTGAAGGATCAGGAAGGTGAAAGAGGTGCAGCTAAGGCCATCACTATATTACAAAGGAGATTATGTACGAGTTTGTGGCTGAGTCCTGACTGCGAAGCCCTTAACTCGTTTCGTGTCTCTCACAAATGAGGGGGAAGAATGCTTGTAGAGTATGAGATTATGTGGCCAGAAGGAAAGTGGGTGCTTGTCGGTGTCAAAACCGGCAGATCTCGAGTAGGGGTTCCCAAGCTGTGTGCCTAGGGATCAATGGTAACAAGGGACAACAAGGACACGTTGTTTACCCAGGTTCGGGCCCTCTTAAAGGAGGTAAAACCCTACTTCCTTCTTGATTGAATTCGATGTGTATATGGGTTACAAGAGTTGATCTTCCTCGAGATAATATTTGCTAAACCCTAGTTGTCTAGCCTGAGATTATTCTAATAGACTACTAAACCCTACGGTTTATATACACACTGAAGGGGCCTAGGGTTGTACAAAGTTGGCTTACATTACACCTGCACACCAAACTTGCCATTCTACGCACATAGGAGTCCTACCCGGACACGGGGGATTGTCTTCTGCTTTATCTTCACGACCCATCAGTCCGGCCCATATCGAATAGTCCGGACACCCGAGGACCCTCTAGTCCAGGACTCCCTCAGTAGCCCCTTAACTAGTCTTCGATGGCGACGTGTTTGGCACGCAAATTGTCTTCGGCATTGCAAGGAGGGTTCCTTCTCCTGAACATTTTAAGTTAGCTTCCTGCATAAAGGAACTATATCCGGCTCTGCATGATTAATACAACGCTTAGCCATGAAGGCAAGACGTCAAAATAGGAACAATGTCTTTACTGACAACTTTTTTCGGCGAAACATCACACTTGACCATTTAACATTTCGAACTGTTTTCACGCCTCCCGTTTCACGTTTCGAGGCATAGCCTCCATTGGCACGTCTTGTCAAAATAGGGACCGTGCCCGCCCATTACGGGATTATCATCAATATGGTTTGGGTAATCCAACTGTACCTTACGCACGATCTCGTTGGGAACACACGAGTTTTATGGCTTGAATGCGGGACGTTTGTCATTTTCACCGTCTATAAAAGGATCAAGACCCCTCCTTTTTCCTCACCCTTCCTCTAGCCTATATCTCCCAATCTTCTAGCTCCAGCGCCCGCATCTCCGATCTCCTTGCTACCTCTCAAGCTTGCGTTGGTTTTTTCCTAGAAGAGAAAAGGGTGATGCAGCAAAGTAGTGTAAGTATTTCCCTCAGTTTGAGAACCAAGGTATCAATCCAGTAGGAGATTACGCACAAATTGCCAAATACCTGCAGAAACAATCAAACAACTTCCACCCAACGCAAAAATGGGTTGTCAATCCCTTCACGGTTCTTTGCAAAAGTGAGATCTGATAGTGATGGATAAACTGTAAAGTAAATATTTTTTGGGTTTTTTGGTTTATAGATTGGAAAGTAAAAGATTGCAAAATAGCAGATCAAAAACTTATAAGACGTAAATAGACCTGGGGTGCATATGTTTCACTAGAGGCTTCTCTCATGGTAGCAAATATTACAGTGGGTGAACAAATTACTGCCAAGCAATTGATAGAAGAGCACATAATTATGACGACATCTAAGGCAATGATCATGAATATATGCATCACGTCCGTTTCAAGTAGACTGACTCCTGCTTGCATCTACTACTATTACTCCACACATCGACCGAAACGATTCTGCATCTAGAGTATTAAGTTCATAAGAACAGAGTAACGCATTAAGTAAGATGACATGATGTAGCAGAATTAACTCAAGCAATATGATGAAAACCCCATCTTGTTATCCTCGATGGCAACAATACATTATGTGTCATGTCCCTTTCTGTCACTGGGATTGAGCACCGCAAGATTGAACCCAAAGCAAAGCACTTCTCCTATTGCAAGAAAAACCAATCTAGTTGGCCAAACCAAACCGATAGTTTGAAGAGAATTACTAAGATACCAAATCATGCATATAATAATTCAGAAGAGACTCGAATAATATTCATAGATAATATGATGATAAGTCCTCAATTCATTGGATCTTGGCAAACACACCGCAAAATAAGATTACATCGAATAGATCTCCAAGAACATCGAGGAGAACATGGTATTGAGGATCAAAGAGAGAGAAGAAGCCATCTAGCTACTAGCTATGGAGCCGTAGATCTGCGGTAAACTACTCACACTTCATCGGAAGGGCAATAGGGTTGATGTAGATGCCCTCCGTGGTTGAATCCCCCTCCGGCAGAGTACCGGAAAAGGCCTCAAGATGGGATCTCACGGAAACAGAAGGTTACGGCGGCGGAAAAGTGGTTTCGATGGATGTTCCGATGTTTATGGAATATATGTGAATTTTTAGGCGAAAGAAGTAGGTCAGGGGAGGCACGAGGGGCCCACAAGGTAGGGGGCGCGCACTCCACCCTTGTGGCTACCTTGTAGATCCCCTGGTGTGTACTCCAAGTCCTCTGGATGTCTTCTGGTCCAAGAAAAATCCTCGTAAAGTTTCATTTTGTTTGGATTATGTTTCATATTCCTTTTCTGCAAAACTCAAAAACAAGAAAAAACAGAAACTGGCACTGGGGTCTGGGTTAATAGGTTAGTCCCAAAAATAATATAAAATAGCATATTAATGCATATAAAACATCCAAAACAGATAATATAATAGCATGGAACAATAAAAAAATATAGATACGTTGGAGACGTATCACTCCTCCGCCATCGCCTCCTTCTCCAGCAATGGCCGGGTCCGGCTCTAAGGGCAAGTGGGAGGCCTGCATCATCACTGAAAAGGACGTGAATGATCTCTGGAGCGCGGGCTATCTGTCCGCTGACATAGCGCATAGAATCCTAGACAAAGATCAAATGATTCATACTCTAGAGCCCAATGAGAGGGTCGTGTTCATCACCCATTTCCTTCGGGGGTTAGGATCCCCCCATCCCTTCGTCAGGGGTCTTCAGTTTTTCTATGGGCTAGATTTCCATGATCTAGCCCCAAATTCCTTCCTACACATATCGGCTTTTATAGTCGTGTGTGAGCCTTTCCTACGCACCCCCCACACTTTGGCCTATGGCTCAAGGTCTTCAATCTGAAGTCGAAGGTGGTCGACATACATCACGTGGATTGAGGCGGAGCTATGGTAAGCAAGCTCCCAAATGCCACCTGGCCCAAAGGGGCTTTCGTGGAAACAGTCAAGGTATGGCAGCAGGAGTTGTTTTATATCACCGAACCCCGCAAAGCCACCTGGGCGGCCACACCCAACTTCAGATCCGGACCCCCAGTGAGACTCATCTCATGGACCGCCAATGGCCTTGACTGGGGGTCCAAATCAGAGGTGAAGATGCTACAGAATCGCATCTCCGATATGTTGAGTGAGAACACCAGTCTCGCTGACGTGATTCAAGTGATGCTCTTCCGCCACACCCTTCCCTGCCAGCTTCGGGCCTCCCCCGTGTGGGAGTTCCATCCGAAGAAGCCACAGACCCTGAAGCGCTTCTTCAGCAGCACGCACGAAGATATATGGAAGCAGCTCTTCAAGGCTCAGAAAAAGTGGTCGAAGAAGAACGAGGACATCGGATTCGACAGTGAGAACCCAGCCATGGTGTTAAGCATGATTTTGTCGAAGACCTATCCGATCAATATTTTAGATATAATAGAAATTATCTTGCTTGCCTTCCTTACAGGTCTGGACGACAAAGGCGGAGCGGATCAACTGTCCGGCACCGTTGCCCGAGGGCCCGACCACACCCCAGCTGACGGAGATGCTGGTACCGGTGCCCTGCCAGAGAAGAAGGCCAAGAAGAAGAAGGGCAAGGAGGCCAAGGGCGGCCCCCGTCCCAAGGGTCCTTCGGAAATAGTGTCTGAGAGACTGAAGCCCTCTCCTCCCATGAAGGAGATGAGGAGGAGGTGGAAAGCAACTCCCCCCATAAGGGGAGGAAGAAGAAGAGGGTGGCCTCCAGAGACCCGGAGGAGGGGTCGCCCAGGAGGAGGAAACTGAACCTCCGAGACAGTTCAGATTCAAGATCCGAAGTAGTCCCGTGGAGACCTCTGGTAAAGCCCCTGGCCGAATCGTAACTATTCGAAAACTCACTGTTGTCTTCGGTCTACTTGCTTTCATTATGTAAGTTACTTTGTTTGTTGCCTTTCAGCCCTCCCCGCGTGCTCCCGGATACTCCATTACCGGAGGGGAACTCTCTACCGCCCGAAATGGCAGAGAGTGATACACCGCCGCAAGCCCCCTCGCCTACCGTCATGGGGGACGCCGAAGTGTCATCCCCGAGGACATCCCATGCCCGAGAGGGGGTGAGCATGGCCGACAAGAGAGCGCTCGAGGTTAACACCTCGGTCGCCAAAAACCAAGGGCAGATGATCCCATGACGATCGATGACGGGGAGCCCAAGCAATCTGGGCTCCAGCCGAACACCATTCTAGCGGCCAATACAACTCTGGGATTGGACAAGCAACCCCCTACGAAAGAGGGGGAGGAGCACGAGCTCCATCGGTAGCCTCCATTAATCCGGAGGCTCCCAACGCTCTGGAGGAAGCGCTGCGAAGCACTTCCATCGTGGCGGAACACCGCACCCTGATGGGTGCGGTTATGGAGAAGGTTCAGTCCGCAAAAAAGGACTGAACGAAGCCTTCAATAGCCTACTGACGGGCTTTGAGATATGCGATGTAATGTTCTAAAAAAAATTACATTTGTTTATGTAGGAGAATAAGACTGTATGCGGACATTAGGCCATGATGCTTTGTCCGGTTTGGAAGAAACCAGACAGAGGATCCATATAGTATTCGATAGTGTAACATACTGTGTTGTTTATTGAAACATGCCTCCTTGTTGGCGGATACCGCCCAGTATGCAGAAGTTTCCGAGCTCAATCGGAAGCTTCAGGTGGTCGACGAGGAACTCGACCGCATCAATAAGTGGCTCGACAAAACACAAGCTATGCGAATGGTGTTAAAAAAAATATTTTCATATCGGAGATGATATGTATATAGAGAGAGGTTAACTCATATGATGCTTTGATTATGATCACAGCTGGCGCAGCCGAGGTCGAGACCCTCAAAGGCGCCCTTGCCTGGGCCAAAAAGGAGGCGGAGGCAAATAAGGGAGCCGCTGACAAAGCGGCTGCTGAATTGGAGGCCGAACAACCTACCCGCCGCCAACACGAATCTCGGGTGGCCGAAGTCGAGTAGGAGCTTAAGGATGCCATCAACAAATGCGAAAACTTGGAGCAAAAGACTTCAGACCAGTCATCCGAGCTTGCCAAGGCTCTCCATGATGCCAAAGAGGCGCGGAGGGAGTCCCAGAGTGCTCGCGAAGAGATCCACCAGGCGATGCAGATAGCGGCTTGTAAGGCCTTTGTTTTGCAGAGTATCTTTGGAGATCAGAGGTATGCTTTGCTCACCCGAGTGTGGAGTTCTCCAGGCGCGTTTGCGGATCTTTTGAAGAGTGCCGCTGATGCCTCATAGTTCTTCCGGGCCCAGGAGTGGAACTCGACCGAGAAGCTGTTCTGGTCGCAATTTCTCGCGCCGGAACACCCGACGCCTCTGAACGATCAGCTGAAGCAGCTGGTGGAGCTTCACAGGGTGGCAGGTTTGGCCATGAAGGGCCTGATAGTCCAACTCTGGCCAACCGAACCAATCCCTAGTAGCTACTTCGGTTTGGTGAAGCGGCTTGTCGATGCGCGGCCGTGGATTGATGCTGTAAAGTGCTCGGCCTGCATAGAGGGTGCGCGGATGGCCTACGCTTGCATCAAGATGCAATGGGCGAAGATGATGGCCACCGAAGTGGCAACTACAGGTCCGCCCGAAGGCAAAGATCATCGGAAGCTAGAGAGGTACTTCGTTGACGTCCTAGAAGGAGCCCGCGTGATAGAGGGCCAGTGTTATAAGGACTCAATATTTAATTGAGTGTGTTCAGGAAATACGAGCTATGATACGAGCTATGTTATGAACCCAACGCCTTCTATTCGAGCGACTTTTTCTCCTGTGCGGTCGTTTATTGTTATACTTCTGAAAGTTGCCAGTCGTCGGCTTCAGCCCCCATGTAGATGCTACACGGGTGTTCGGCATAACGTGTGACTAAACTTTATCCAATATATTGGCCCGTAAAGGAGGCGTCCGCAAGGTGAACCAGGCAATTAGACTATGCGGCTTTATTACTTTCACTTAGCCATAGGAGTTTGACTGTGGAGCTAAGTACTAGCCCCTTGTGCGTGTGCGGCTATCCGGACTACAGTGACTTTTCCACGCAGCTGGGGAAAGACCAGCCCCTCATGTAACATGGGGTGAATCGCTAACGATTTGTAGTATAATACTAAGTCGCCGAATCGCTGACCAGCTCTCGCCTGTCATGACAGATAGTTTTCGGCTTTCTCTACTAAGGTACTTGATCGAACGAACGAGAAATACAATCGTAGTAGTTCTCCCTTTACTACCTTAGTAAACAAGCGGAACGTAAGGTGGTAAACACAGGAGCCGGGCAACCCAACTATGGTAAGAGGGTGCGGGCCGGTGTTCGGCATTATTAGCCGTTTTGTCCCTTTCTCGTGGTGGTCGGTCCGGTTTGATCAGCCTGGTTGTACCTGATGGTACTGGCGTAAGGGCCTCGTCATCGAATTGTGGCAGTGGCTTGCGTTTTGGATAGCTCTTTATTTGGTGATCAAGGCCATATCCTTCTTTAGCATCTAAGAATTTATTCCATCTGTCGTTGAGCGTATCATGTTCGGCTTTAAGCCGCTGCTGCTGCTTTTTTAGGCTTCTCGTGGTGGCGATATGTCGTTGCTTGAAGCATTCTTGTTCGAGGGGTTCCTCTGGGACGATGAATTCTTCGTCACCAAGGCTAACATCCTCTTCGGAGATAGGTAAGTAGTTACTATCTTCCGAATCCTCATGATCGGTGAGTTTTTCGGGGCTGAATTGACCCTCTTCCCTTTCATCCTGCTCTAATGCTGGTTCCACGAGGTTTTCGGGGTCTTCGACATTATCCTGAGTGTCATTGTCTCCGGTGCCGGTGTTGCTTTCCCTTCCTCGACGCGATCTTGAGCGGCGCCGCTGACACCAGTGTTTTGGTGGTTCATCGACGGGCTTATCCTCATCTCGATCTTTAGTGCCATCGTCGTCCTTCTTCTCAGGCATGTCCACCATGTATACATCATACGTAGAAGTGGTCGTCCAGCGCCCGGTGATGGGTGGGTTTTGACCTGGTTAGGCTTCGACATCGTCGTCCATGCCATTGATGTCTTCGGAAGCGTAGTCTAGCATGTCGGTTAAATCCTTGACAGTGGCTACCAAGTGGGTGGTGGGTGGGACGCAAAATTCCCTAGTCTCAGCCCCTAGTTCGAACTGGGCATAGTTCGGAGGTGATACCTCCGTGATGGCGAGAGATTGTATTAAGTCTAGCACCTCGTTTAAGAGCGAGAGTTGGACAGGGGTCTGAGGATCTGCGGAGCTAGGCTCGACAATGACCACTTGACTAAGCCCGGAGGGCACAAACCCCAAGAGTTCGGAGCTTGTGTTTGGAGGCGAGTCCAGCTTCCCGACAATAGGAAGAGTCCCGTTTAGTTCCGGGTCCACAAACGGTGTGATCGCCTCTGAGTCTCCGGCTAGAAGTTCCATGGAGGGAGAGAGTCCGGCGAGGTTTATCCTCCCATTTTCAGACGGTGTGGGCTGATCCAGATCTAAGGCCGGGGCAGGTATTAGCATCAACCCCTGGACGGGATCTGATAGTAGATCCAAAGGTTCTTCTTCACACAGGTGGGGAGCGGTAGCCCAGCCCGCGAACCCCTCGAAGATCAGATCTCCTTGGATATCGGCGATGTAGTTTAAACTCCCAAACCTGATCTGGTGACAAGGGGCATAGCTGTCCACCTTCTCAAGGTGACCGGCCGAGTTGGCACGTAGCATGAAGCCACCAAACACAAAAAGCTGACCAGGGAGGAAGGTCTTCCCAGAAACAACGCCATTGTCGATGACGAGGCGAGCCATTGATCCTTCTGTCGATAACACATCAGAACTCTCAATGAAAGCACCAATGTCGGTGTCAAACCGGCAGATCTTGGGTAGGGAGTCCCAAGCTGTGTCTCTGGGGATCAATGGTAACAAAGGAAAACAAGGACGCGATGTTTACCCAGGTTCGGGCCCTCTTAAAGGAGGTAAAAACCTACTTCCTTCTTGATTGAATTCGATGTGTATAGGGGTTACAATAGTTGATCTACCTTGAGATCGGATCGGCTAAACCCTAGTGTCTAGCCTGAGATTATTCTGATAGCCTCTATGGACTAAACCCTCTGGTTTATGTATACACCGGAGGGGCCTAGGGTTGTACAAAGTTGGCTTGCAGAGGAGGGAAACATTACACCCCGACACCAAACTTGCCATTATACGTACATAGGAGTCCTATCCGGACACGGGGGATAGTCTTCTACTTTATCTTCACGACCCATCAGTCCGTCCCATATCAAATAGTCCGGACACCCGAGGACCCCCTAGTCCAGGACTCCCTCAGTGCTCCTATGCAGGTTTCTCATGGGATGAAGGCAATAACTTCCAGTCAAAACCTGACAACTTATGCAGATCTAGACCATCACAGTTTTGAGTATGGCTTTGATGGACTATGGAACAAAGATTGGCAAGAGCCTAAGCTTGGGGATTCCCAAGGCACCCCAAGGTAAAATTCAAGGACAACCAAAAGCCTAAGCTTGGGGATGCCCCGGGAAGGCATCCCCTCTTTTGTCTTCATCTACCAGGAACTATACTCGGGACTATATTTTTATTCACCACATGATATGTGTTTTGCTTGGAGCGTGTTAGTTTGCCACAATCATCCTTGCTGGACACACCTTTTTGAGAGAGATAAATACGGTCTAGAATTTGTTAGAATACTCTATGTGCTTCACTTACATCTTTTGAGCTAAATAGTTTTGCTCTAGTGCTTCACTTATATCTTTTAGAGCACGATGGTGATTTTATTTTGTAGAAATTCTTGATCTCCCATGCTTCACTTATATTCTTTTGAGAGTCTTTTAGAACATCATGGTAATGTGCTTTGGTTATAAAACTAGTCCTAATATGATAGGCATCCAAGATGAATGTAGTAAAAACTTTCATACAAAGTGCATTGAATATGATGAGAAGTTTGATACTTGATGATTGTTTTGAGATATGAGGATGGTGATATTAGAGTCATGCTAGTGGAGTAATTATGAATTTGAGAAATACTTGTGTTAAAGTTTGTGATTCCCGTAGCATGCACGTATGGTGAACCGCTATGTGACGAAGTTAGAGCATGAGGTATTTGTTGAGTGTCATCCTTTGTGTGGAGGTCGGGGGCGCGCGATGGTTAACTCCTACCAACCTCCCCCCTAGGAGCATGCGTTGATTGCTTTATTTTGATGACTCGTAAAGTTATGCAATAAGTATATGAGTTCTTTATGACTAATGTTGAGTCCATGGATTATACGCACTGATCTCACCCTTCCACCATTGCTAGACTCTCTTGTACCGCGCAGCTTCGCCGGTACCATACACCCACCATATACCTTCCTCAAAACAGCCACCATACCTACCTATCATGGCATTTCCATGGCCATTCCGAGATATATTTCCATGCAACTTTCCACCGTTCCGTTCATATGACACGCTTCATATTGTCATATTTCCATGCATGATCATGTAGTTGACATCGTATTTGTGGCTAGGCCACCATGCATAATTTTTCGTACATGTCACTCTTGATTCATTGCACATCCCAGTACACTGCCAGAGGCATTCATATAGATTCATACTTTGTTCTAGTATCGAGTTGTAAATCAATATAAGTGTGATGATCATCATTATTAGAGCATTGTCCCAATGAAAAAAAAGAAAAATAGACGAAAAAAAGAGAGAAGGAAAGGCCAAGAAAAAGAAAGGCCCAAGAAAGGAGAAAAAGAAAAAAGACAAAAAAGAAAAGAAAAGAAAAGAAAAAGGGACAATGCTACTATCTTTTTCCACACTTGTGCTTCAAAGTAGCACCATCTCCTTCATGATAGAGAGTCTCTTGTTTAGTCACTTTCATATACCAGTGGGAATTTTCATTGTAGAACTTGGCTTGTATATTCCAACAATGGGCTTCCTCAAATGCCCTAGGTCTTCTTGAGCAAGCAAGTTGGATGCACACCCACTTAGTTTCTTTTGTTGAGCTTTCATACATTTATAGCTCTAGTGCATCCGTTGCATGGCAATCCCTACTCACTCACATTGATATCTATTGATGGGCATCTCCATAGCCCGTTGATATGCCTAGTCGATGTGAGACTATCTTCCTCCTTTTTGTCTTCTCCACAGCCACCACTCTATTCCACCTATAGTGCTATATCCATGGCTCACGCTTATGTATTGCATGAAAGTTGAAAGGTTTGAAAAAATTGAGTATGAAAACAATTGCTTGGCTGAAACCGGGGTTGTGCATGATATGAATATTTGGTGTGATGAAGAGGGAGTATAGCCAGACTATATGATTTTGTAGGGATAACTTTCTTTGGCCATGATATTTTGAGAAGACATAATTGCTTTGTTAGTATGCTTGAAGTATTATTATTCTTGTGTCAATATAGACTTTTGTTTTGAATCTTTCGGATCTGAACATTCATGCCACAATAAAGAAATTACATTGAAAATTATGTTGGTTAGCATTCCACATCAAAAATTCTGTTTTTTTCATTTACCTACTCGAGGACGAGCAGGAATTAAGCTTGGGGATGCTTGATACGTATCCAACGTATTTATAATGTTTTATTGTTCCATGCTATTATATATATGATGTTTTGGATGTTTAATGGGCTTTATCATACACTTTTATATTATTTTTGGGACTAACCTATTAACCCAAAGGCCCAGTGCAGATTGTTGTTTTTTTCCTATTTCAGGGATTCACAGAAAAGGAATATCAAACGGAGTTCAAACGGAATGAAACCTTCCCGAGAGTTATTTTTGGGACAATATCAACGCATAGACTTGGAGTACACGCGAGGGATCAAAGGAGGCGGCCACGAGGGTCCAGGGCGCGCCCCCCACTCTCGTGGGCCCCCTCTGGCTCCCCCGATACCCTCCTTCCTCCTATATATATACCCATATACCCTGAAAACATCGAGGCAAGAGAAAAAAGCCTAATTCCACTGCCGCAATCTGCTGTTCCCGTGAGATCCCATCTTGGGGCCTGTTCCGGAGCTCCGCCGGAGGGGGGGGGGGGTCTTCCACGGAGTGCTTCAACATCAACAACATTGCCTCACCATGAGTTGTGAATAGTTTACCACAGACCTTCGGGTCCATAGTTATTAGCTAGATGTCTTCTTCTCTCCTTTTGGATCTCAATACCAAGTTCTCCTCGGTCTTCGAGGAGATCTATTCGATGTAATCTTTTTGCGGTGTGTTTGTCGAGACCCGATGAATTGTGGGTTTATGATCAAGATTATCTATGAGAAATATTTGGTTCTTTTCTAAATTCTTTTATGTATGATTATAATATCCTTGCAAGTCTCTTCGAATTATCGGTTTGGTTTGGCCTACTAGATCTATAGTTCTTGCAATGGGAGAAGTGCTTGGCTTTGGGTTCAATCTTGCGGTATCCTTTCCCAGTGACATAAGGGGCAGCAAGGCACATATTGTATTGTTTCCATCGAGGATAAAAAGATGGGGTTTATATCATATTGCTTGACTTTATCCCTCTACATCATGTCATCTTGCTTAAAGCATTACTCTGTTCTTATGAACTTAATACTCTAGATGCATGCTGGATAGCGGTCGATGTGTGGAGTAATAGTAGTAGATGCAGAATCGTTCCGGTCTACTTGTCACAGATGTGATGCCTATATATAATGATCATGCCTAGATATTCTCATAATTGTTCGCTTTTCTATCAATTGCTCGACAGTAATTTGTTCACCCACCGTAGAATTCTGCTATCACGAGAGAAGCCAGTAGTGAACCCTATGGCCCCGGGGTCTATTCTCAACATACTCCCTCCGTCCCAAAATAAGTGACTTAAAAATGACTTAACTTTGTACTAACTTTAGTACAAAATTGGGTCACTTTTGAGTCACTTATTTTGGGACAGAGGGAGTATTAATCTACAATCTATTTTACTTTGCTGTTTTTACTTTCTGTTCTTATATCCAAAAATACCAAAAACATTATACTATCCTATCTATCAGATCTCACTTTCGTAAGTGATCGTAAAGGGATTGACAACCCCTTATCGCGTTGGCTGCGAAGTTATTATTTGTTCGTGCGGGTGCGAGGGACTCGCGCGTGGTCTCCTACTGGATTGATACTTGGTTCTCAAAAACCGAGGGAAATAATTACGCTACGATGCTGCATCACCCTTTCCTCTTCGAGGGAATACAACGCAAGCTCGAGAAGTAGCACTTATACATGTTCCTCTCACTATGAGATTGTGCAACTCCCGAATACCAGAGGAACACCTTATGTGCTATCAAATGTCACAACGTAAATGGATGATTATAAAAGATGCTCTACATGTGTCTCTGAAGGTGCTTGTGGTGTTGGCATAGATCGAGAATAGGATTTGTCACTCCAAGTGTTTGAGAGGTATCTCTAGGACCTCTCGATAATGCACATCATAATAAGCCTTGCAAGCAAATGACTAATGAGTTAGTCACGAGATGATGTATTACAGAATGAGTAAAGAGACCTGCCGGTAACGAGATTGAACTAGGTATGAAGATACCGACGATCGAATCTCGGGCAAATAACATACCGATGACAAAGGGAACAACATATGTTGTTATGCGGTTTGACCGATAAAGATCTTCGTAGAATATGTAGGAGCCAATATGAGCATCCAGGTTCCGCTATTGGTTATTGACCGGAGATGTGTCTCGATCATGTGTACATAGTTCTCAAACCCATAGGGTCCGCATGCTTAACGTTCGATAGTATTATGAGTTATGTGATTTTGATGACCGAAGATTGTTCGGAGTCCCGGATGAGATCACGGACATGACGAGGAGTCTCTTAATGGTCGAGATATTAGAATTGATATATTGTAAGGTTATATTCGGACACCAGAAGGGTTCCAAAGTGTATCCGGTATTTTTCGTAGTACCGAGAGGTTACCTGACCCCACGGGAGTCAATGGGCCTTAATGGGCCCTAGTGGAGAAAGGAGGCAGCGGGCAAGTGGTCGGGCGCACCCCCTAGGCCCAAACCGAATTGGTTTAGGGTTTGGGGGGGCGCCCCCCCTTTCCTTCTCCTCTCCTCCTCCTTCCTCCTTTTCCTAGTAGTAATTGGAAAGGGGGGGCCAAACCAACTTGGAGTAGGATTCCACCCCTTGGGCGTGCGCCACCCCTAGGCCGGCCTCCTCCTCCCTCCTTTATATACATGGAAGGGGGCACCCCAAAGACACACCAAAGTTTCTCTTAGCCGTGTGTGGTGCCCCCCCTCCATAGTAACCCACCTCGGTCATATCCTCGTAGTGCTTAGGCGAATCCCTGCGCCGGTAACTTCATCATCACAGTCACCACGCTGTTGTTCTGACGAAACTCTCCCTCGTCCTCAACTCGATCAAGAGCTCGAGGGACCTCATCGAGCTGAACATGTGCTGAACGCGGAGGTGCTGTACATTCGGTGCTTGGATCGGTTGGATCATGAAGATGTTCGACTACATCAACCGCGTTACTAAATGCTTCCGCTTTCGGTCTACGAGGGTACGTGGACACACTCTCATCCCTCGTTGCTATGCTTCTCTTAGATAGATCTTGCGTGATCGTAGGAAAATTTTGAAATACTACGTTCCCCAACAGTGGCATCATGAGCCAAGTCTATGCGTAGATGATATGCACAAGTAGAACACAAAGAGTTGTGGGCGATAATAGTCATACTGCTTACCAGCATGCCATACTTTGATTCGGTGGTATTGTTGGATGAAGCGGCTTGGACCGACATTACATGACCGCGTTCTTGAGACCGGTTCTACCGACGTGCTTTGCACATAGGTGGCTGGCGGGTATCTGTTTCTCCAACTTTAGTTGAATCGAGTGTGACTACGCCCATACCTTGTTGAAGGTTAAAAAAACACACTTGACGAAAAATCATTGTGGTTTTGATGCGTAGGTTGTGACAATGCACATACCTTGTTGAAGGTTAAAACAACACACTTGACGAAAAGTCGTTCTGGTTTTGATGCGTAGGTAAGAACGGTTCTCGCTAGAAGCCCGTAACAGCCACATAAAACTTGCAACAACAAAGTAGAGGACGTCTAACTTGTTTGTGCAGGGCATGTTGTGATGTGATATGGTCAAGACGTGATGAGTTATATGTTATTGTATGAGATGATCATGTTTTGTAAAATATCGGCAACCGACAGGAGCCTTATTGTTGTCTCTTTATTGTATGAATTGCGAACGCCATGTAATTGCTTTACTTTATCACTACGAGTTAGCAATAGTAGTAGAAGCAATAGTTGGTGAAGACGACCATGACACTACGATGAAGATCATGGTGTCAAGCCGGTGATGATGGAGATCATGACGCTTCTTTGGAGATAAAGATCAAAAGCACAAGATGATGATAGCCATATCATGTCACATATTTTGATTGCATGTGATGTTTATCTTATTATGCATCTTATTTTGCTTAGTACGGTGGTAGCATTATAAGACGACCCCTTACAAAAATATCAAGGTACAAGTGTTCTCCCTGAGTATGCACCATTGCGATAGTTCGTCGTGCCGAGACACCATGTGATGGTCGGGTGTGATAAGCTCTACGTTCAAATACAACAGGTGTAAGATAGTTTTGCACATGCAGAATACTCGGGTTAAACTTGACGAGTCTGGCATGTACAGACATGGCCTCGGAACACTGGAGACCGAAAGGTCGAGCGTGAATCATATAGTAGATATGATCAACATAAGATGTTCACCATTGAAAACTACTCCATCTCACGTGATGATCGGACATGGTTTAGTTGATTTGGATCACGTGATCATTTAGATGACTTGAGGGATGTCTATCTAAGTGGGAGTTCTTTAGTAATGATTAATCAAACTTTAATTTATCATGAACTTAGTCCTGATAGTTTTTGCATATTTATGTTGTTGTAGATCAATGGCCCGTGCTACCATTCCCTTGAATTTTAATGCGCTCCTAGAGAAAGCTAGGTTGAAAGATGATGGTAGAAACTACACGGGCTGGGTCCGTAACTTGAAGATTATCCTCATTGTTGCACAGAAGAATGATGTCCTGGAAGCACCGCTAGGTGAAAATCCCGTTGCAGACGCAACATCGGACGGAATGATAGTGAATAGTTTAGTGTGCCATGCTTTACGGTTTAAAATCGGTTCTTCAAAGACGTTTTGAACGTCATGGAGCATATGAGATGTTCCAAGAGTTGAAGTTAATATTTCAAGAAAATGCCCGAGTTGAGAGATATGAAGTCTGCAACAAGTTCTATAGCTGCAAAATGGAGGAGAACAGTTCTATCAGTGAACACTTACTCAGAATGTCTGGGTACTACAATCATATGACCGAACTTGGAGTCAAAGTTAATGAAGATAGTGTTATTGACAGAGTTCTTCAATCACTGGCACCAAGCTATAAAGGCTTTGTGATGAACTATAATATGCAAGGGACGCAGAAGACAATTCCCGAGCTTTTCGCTGTGCTCAAAGCTTCAAAGGTAGAAATCAAAAAGGAGCATCAAGTGTTGATGGTTAACAAGACCACTAATATAAGGAAAAAGGGCAAGGGAAAGAAGGGGAACTTCAAGAAGAATAGAAAGCCAGTTATTGATGTGTACCTTACTAATGCTCGTAGTAGCACCTGGGTATTTGATACTGGTCTGGTTGCTAATATTTGTAACTCGAAACATGGGCTACGGATTAAACGAAGATTAGCTAAGGACGAGGTGACGATGCGCATGTGAAATGGTTCCAAAGTCGATGTGATCGCCGTCGGCACGCTGCCTCTACATCTACCTTCGGGATTAGTTTTAGACCTAAATAATTGTTATTTGGTGCCAGCATTGAGCATGAACATTATATCTGGATCTTCTTTGTTGCGAGACGGTTATTCATTTAAATCAGAGAATAATGGTTGTACTATTTATATGAGTAATATCTTTTATGGTCATGCACCCTTGATGAATGGTCTATTTTTGTTGAATCTCAATCGTAGTGATACACATATTCATAATATTGAAGCCAAAAGATGCAAAGTTGATAATGATAGTGCAACTTATTTGTGGCACTGCCGTTTAGGTCATATTGGTTGAAAGCGCATGAAGAAACTCCATGCTGATGGACTTTTGGAATCACTTGATTATGAATCACTTGGTGCTTGCGAACCATGCCTCATGGGCAAGATGACTAAAACTCCGTTCTACGGAACAATGGAGCGAGCAATTGACTTATTGGAAATCATACATACTGACGTATGCGGTCCAATGAGTGTTGAGGCTCGCGGCGGGTATCGTTTTTTTCTAACCTTCACAAATGATTTGAGCAGATATGGGTATATCTACTTGATGAAGCACAAGTCTGAAACATTTGAAAAGTTCAAAGAATTTCAGATTGAAGTAGAGAATCATCGTAACAAGAAAATAAAGTTTCTACGATCTGATCGCGGAGGCTAATATTTGAGTTACAAGTTTGGTCTTCATTGGAAACAATGTGGAATAGTTTCACAACTCATGCCACATGGAACACCACATCGTAATGGTGTATCCGAACGTCGTAACCGTACTTTATTAGATATGGTGCGATCTATGATATCTCTTACCGATTTACCACTATCGTTTTGGGGGTATGCTTTAGAGACAGCTGCATTCACGTTAAATAGGGCACCATCTAAATCCGTTGACACGACACCTTATGAACTGTGGTTTGGCAAGAAACCAAAGTTGTCGTTTCTTAAAGTTTGGGGCTGCGATGCTTATGTGAAAAAGCTTCAACCTGATAAGCTCGAACCCAAGTCGGAGAAATGTGTCTTCATAGGATACCCAAAGGAAACTGTTGGGTACACCTTCTATCACAGATCCGAAGGCAAGATATTCGTTGCTAAGAATGGATCCTTTTTAGAGAAGGAGTTTCTCTCGAAAGAAGTGAGTGGGAGGAAAGTAGAACTTGATGAGGTTGTACCTTCTCCCGAATTGGAAAGTAGTTCATCACATAAATTAGTTCTAGTGATTCCTACACCAATTAGTGAGGAAGCTAATGATTGTGATCATGAAACTTCAGATCAAGTTACTACTGAACCTCGTAGGTCAACCAGAGTTCGTTCCGCACTAGAGTGGTACGGTAACCCTATTCTGGAAGTCATGTTGCTAGACCATGATGAACCTATGAACTATAAGGAAGCGATGATTGATACCTCTCCAACGTATCTATATATTTTGATTGTTTCATGCTATTATATTATCTGTTTTGGATGTTTAATGGGCTTTAATATGCACTTTTGAATTATTTTTGGGACTAACCTATTAACCGAAGGCCCAGTGCCAATTCCTGTTTTTTTGCCTATTTCAGTGTTTTGCAGAAAAGGAATACCAAACGGAGTCCAAACGAAACAAAACCTTTGGGAGGATCTTTCTTGGACCGAAAGCAAACTAGAAGACTTGGAGTTGAAGTCTGGAACGCCACGAGGCGGCCACGAGGCAGGAGGGCGTGCCCAGGGGGGTAGGCACGCCCCACACCCTCGTGGGCCAATCGTAGCTCCACCGACGTACTTCTTCCACCTATATATACCCTTGTACCCTAGAAACATCGGGGGGAGTAACGAAACCACTTTTCCACCGTCGCAACCTTCTGTACCCGTGAGATCCCATCTTGGGGCCTTTTCCGGCGCTCCGCTGCAGGGGGAATCAATCACGGAGGGCTTCTACGTCAACGCCATAGCCTCTCCGATGATGTGTGAGTAGTTTACCACAGACCTTCGGGTCCATAGTTATTAGCTAGATGTCTTCTTCTCTCTCTTTGATCTTCAATACAAAGTTCTCCTCGATTCTCTTGGAGATCTATTCGACGTAATACTTTTTGCGGTGTGTTTGCCGAGATCCGATAAATTGTGGATTTATGATCAAGTCTATCTATGAATAATATTTGGTTCTTCTCTGAATTCTTATATGCATGATTTGATATCTTTGCAAATCTCTTCGAACGGTTTAGTTTGGCCTACTAAATTGATCTTTCTTGCAATGGGAGAAGTGCATAGCTTTGGGTTCAATCTTGTGGTGTCCTTTCCGAGTGACAGCAGGGGCAGCAAGGAACGTATTGTATTGTTGTCATCGAGGATAGAAAGATGGGGTTTATATCATATTGCTTGAGTTTATCCCTCTACATCATGTCATCTTGCTGAATGCGTTACTCCGTTCTTATGAACTTAATACTCTAGATTCATGATGGATAGCGGTCGATGTGTGGTGTAATAGTAGTAGATGCATATCGTTTCAGTCTACTTGACACGGACGTGATGCCTATATTCATGATCATTGCCTAGATATTCTCATAACTATGCGCTTTTCTATCAATTGCTCGACAGTAATTTGTTCACCCACCGTAATATAAGCTATCTTGAGAGAAGCCACTAGTGAAACCTATGGCCCCCTGGTCCATTCTCTATCATATACGTTTCCGATCTACAAGTCTAGTTTCCTATTTATTTTATTTTGCAATCTTTACTTTCCAATCTATACAACGAAAATACCAAAAATATTTATATTATTATCTTTATCAGATCTCACTTTTGCGAGTGGCCGTGAAGGGATTGACAACACCTTTATCGCATTGGTTGCAAGGTTCTTGATCGTTTGTGCAGGTACTAGGTGACTTGAGCATTGTCTCCTACTGGATTGATACCTTGGTTCTCAAAACTGAGGAAATACTTACGCTACATTGCTGCATCACCCTTTCCTCTTCAAGGGAAAACCAACGCATGCTCAAGAGGTAGCAAGAAGGATTTCTGGCGCCGTTGCCGAGGAGATCTACGCCAAGTCAAGACTGTTGGCGAACGTAGTATTTAAAAATTTCCTACGATCACGCAAGATCTATCTAGGAGAAGCATAGCAACGAGCGGGGAGAGTGTGTCTACGTACCCTCGTAGACCAAAAGCGGAAGCGTCTAGTGACGTAGTTGATGTAGTCGAACGTCTTCACGATCCAACCGACCCAAGCACCGAACGTACGGCACCTCCGCGTTCAGTACACGTTTAGCTCGATGACGTCCTACGAGCTCTTGATCCGGTTGAGCATCACGGGAGAGTTTTGCCAGCACGACGGCATGGTGACGGTGATGATGAAGCTACATGCGCAGGGCTTCGCCTAAGCACTGCAACAATATGACCGAGGTGTGTAACTGTGGAGAGGGGCACCGCACACGGCTAAGACAAATCTTGGAGAGCCTTTGGGGTGCCCCCTGCCCACGTATATAAAGGAGGGAGGAGGAGGAGGACAGCCCTAGAGGGGGCGCGCCAAGTGTGGGGAGTCCTACTAGGACTCCCAAGTCCTAGTAGGATTCCCCTTTTCCATTCCGGAGTAGGAGAGAAGAAAGAGGGAAAGAGATAGGGAGTAGGAAAGGGCAAGGGGGTGGGGGGCCGCCCCCTTTCCCCTAGTCCAATTCGGGCCCATGGGGGGG
>LR738711.1:938474061-938559591 GCA_902687465.1 Secale cereale | reverse complement strand
GGGGGGGCGCACTTCCTTCCCTTTGGACTGCCTCCTCTATTCCCGTATGGCCCAATAAGACCCAAATACCTCTCCCGGCGAATTCCCGTAACTCTCCGGTACTCCGAAAAATACCCGAATCACTCGGAACCTTTCCGATGTCCCAATATAGCCTTCCAATATATCAATATTTATGTCTCGACCATTTCGAGACTGTTCGTCATGTCCGTGAGCTCATCCGGGACTCCGAACAAACGTCGGTCATCCAATCACATAACTCATAATACAAATCGTCATCGAACGTTAAGCGTGCGGACCCTACAGGTTCGAGAACTATGTATACATAACCGAGACACATCTCCGGTCAATAACCAATAGCGGAACCTGGATGCTCATATTGGCTCCTACATATTCTATGAAGATCTTTATCGGTCAAACCGCATAACAACATACGTTGTTCCCTTTGTCATCGGTACGTTACTTGCCCGAGATTCGATCGTGGATAATCTCGTTACCGGCAAGTCTCTTTATTCGTTCCGTAATAAATCATCTCATGACTAACTCAGTAGTCATTTGCTTGCAAGGCTTATTATGATGTGTATTACTAAGAGGGCCCAGAGATATCCCTCCGACAATCGGAGTGACAAATCCTAATCTCGATCTATGCCAACTCAACAAACACCATCGGAGACACCTGTAGAGTATCTTTATAATCACCTAGTTACGTTGTGACGTTTGATAGCACACAAACTGTTCCTTCGGTATTCGGGAGTTGCATAATCTCATAGTCATAGGAACATGTATAAGTCATGAAGAAAGCAATAGCAACATACTAAACGATTAAGTGCTAAGCTGACGGAATGGGTCAAGTCAATCACATCATTCTCTAATGATATGACCCCGTTCATCAAATGACAACTTTATTTTCTTGTTACGATGATTCTCTACTTCACTCTGAAATTCTTTGAACTTTTTAAATGTTTCAGACTTGTGCTTCATCAAGTAGATATACCCATATCTGCTCAAATCATCTGTGAAGGTTAGAATAAAACGATACCCGCCGCGAGCCTCAACACTCATTGGACCGCATACGTTAGTATGTATGATTTCCAATAAGTCAATTGCTCGCTCCATTGTTCCGGAGAACGGAGTTTTAGTCATCTTGCCCATGAGGCATGGTTCGCAAGCACCAAGTGATTCATAATCAAGTGATTCCAAAAGTCCATCAGCATGGAGTTTCTTCATGCGCTTTCAACCAATATGACCTAAACGGCAGTGCCACAAATAAGTTGCACTATCATTATCAACTTTGCATCTTTTGGCTTCAATATTATGAATATGTGTATCACTACGATTGAGATTCAACAAAAATAGACCATTCATCAAGGGTGCATGACCATAAAAGATATTACTCATATAAATAGTACAACCATTATTCTGTGATTTAAATGAATAACCATCTCGCAACAAACAAGATCCAGATATAATGTTCATGCTCAATGCTGGCACCAAATAAAAATTATTTAGGTCTAAAACTAATCCCGAAGGTAGATGTAGAGGCAGCGTGCCGACGGCGATCACATCGACTTTGGAACCATTTCCCTAGCGCATCGTCACCTCGTCCTTAGCTAATCTTCGTTTAATCCGTAGCCCATGTTTGGAGTTACAAATATTAGCAACCAGACCAGTATCAAATACCCAGGTGCTACTACGAGCATTAGTAAGGTACACATCAATAACTGGCTTTCTATTCTTCTTGAAGTTCCCCTTCTTTCCCTTGCCCTTTTTCCTTATACTAGTGGTCTTGTTAACCATCAACACTTGATGCTCCTTTTTGATTTCTACCTTCGAAGCTTTGAGCACAGCGAAAAGCTCGGGAATTGTCTTCTGCGTCCCTTGCATATTATAGTTCATCACAAAGCCTTTATAGCTTGGTGGCAGTGATTGAAGAACTCTGTCAATAACACTATCTTCATTAACTTTGACTCCAAGTTCAGTCATATGATTGTAGTACCCAGACATTCTGAGTAAGTGTTCACTGATAGAACTGTTCTCCTCCATTTTGCAGCTATAGAACTTGTTACAGACTTCATATCTCTCAACTCGGGCATTTTCTTGAAATATTAACTTCAACTCTTGGAACATCTCATATGCTCCATGACGTTCAAAACGTCTTTGAAGACCCGATTTTAAACCGTAAAGCATGGCACAGTAAACTATCGAGTAGACATCAGCTTTGCTCTGCCAGACGTTCATAACGTCCGATGTTGCATCTGCAACGGGCTTTTCACCTAGCGGTGCTTCCAGGACATCATTCTTCTGTGCAACAATGAGGATAATCTTCAAGTTACGGACCCAGCCCGTGTAGTTTCTACCATCATCTTTCAACCTAGCTTTCTCTAGGAGCGCACTAAAATTCAAGGGAATGGTAGCACAGGCCATTGATCTACAACAAGATAGATATGCAAATACTATCAGTACTAAGTTCATGATAAATTAAAGTTCAATTAATCATATTACTAAAGAACTCCCACTTAGATAGACATCCCTCTAGTCATCTAAATGATCACGTGATCCAAATCAACTAAACCATGTCCGATCATCACGTGAGATGGAGTAGTTTTCAATGGTGAACATCTTATGTTGATCATATCTACTATATGATTCACGCTCGACCTTTCGGTCTCCGGTGTTCCGAGGCCATGTCTGTACATGCTAGGTTTGTCAAGTTTAACCCGAGTATTCCGCATGTGCAAAACTGTCTTGCACCCGTTGTATGTGAACGTAGAGCTTATCACACCCAATCATCACGTGGTGTCTCAGCACGAAGAACTTTCGCAACGGTACATACTCAGGGAGAACACTTGTACCTTGAAATTTTGTAAGGGATTATCTTATAATGCTACCGTCGTACTAAGCAAAATAAGAAGCATAATAAGATAAACATCACATGCAATCAAAATAGGTGACATGATGTGGCCATCATCATCTTGTGCTTTTGATCTCCATCTCCAAAGCATCGTCATGATCTCCATCGTCACCGGCTAGACACCATGATCTTCATCGTAGCGTCGTGGTCGTCTCGCCAACTATTGCTACTACTACTATCGCCAACTCATAGTGATGAAGTAAAGCAATTACATGGCCTTCGCAATTCATACAATAAAGAGACAACCATAAGGCTCCTGCCATTTGCCGATAATTTACAAAACATGATCATCTCATACAATAACGTATAACTCATCACGTCTTGACCATATCAAATCACAACATGCCCTACAAAAACAAGTTAGACATCCTCTACTTTGTTCTTGCAAGTTTTACGTGGCTGCTACGGGCTTAGCAAGAACCGTTCTTACTTACGCATACAAAAACCACAACGATTTTTCGTCAAGTAAGTGTTGTTTTAACCTTCACAAGGACCGGCCGTAGCCACACTAGATTCAACTAAAGTGAGAGAGACAGACACCCGCCAGTCACCTTTAAGCAATGAGTGCTCGTAATGGTGAAACCAGTCTCGCGTAAGCGTACGCGTAATGTCGGTCCGGGCCGCTTCATCTCACAATACCGCCGAATCAAAGTATGACATGCTGGTAAGCACTATGACTATTATCACCCACAACTCATTGTGTTCTACTCGTGCATATCATCTACGCATAGACATGGCTCTGGTACCACTATTGGGGAACGTAGTATTTCAAAAAAAAATCTACGATCACACAAGATTTATCTAGGAGAAGCATAGCAACGAGCGGGGAGAGTGTGTCTACGTACCCTCGTAGACCGAAAGCGGAAGCGTCTAGTGACGCGGTTGATGTAGTGACCGTCTTCGCGATCCAACCGACCCAAGCACCGAACGTATGGCACCTCCGCGTTCAGCACACGTTCAGCTCGATGACGTCCCACGTGCTCTTGATCCAGTTGAGCTCACGAGAGAGTTTTGTCAGCACGACGGTGTGGTGATGGTGATGATGAAGCTACCTGCGCAGGGCTTCGCCTAAGCACTACAACGATATGACCGAGGTGTGTAACTGTGGAGAGGGGCACCACACATGAGTAAGACAAATCTTGGAGAGCCTTTGGGGTGCCCCCTGCCCACGTATATAAAGGAGGGAGGAGGAGTGATGACCCACAAGTGTAGGGGATCTATCGTAGTCCTTTTGATAAGTAAGAGTGTCGAACCCAACGAGGAGCGGCAGGAAATGATAGGCAATTTTTAGTAAGGTATTTTCTGCAAGCACTGAAATTATAGGTAACAGATAGTTTTGTGATAAGATAATTTGTAGGAAGTGACAAAAGGTAAAAGTAAATAAGGTGCAGCAAGGTGGCCCGATCCTTTTTGTAGCAAAGGACAAGCCTGGACAAACTCTTATATAAAGGAAAGCGCTCCCGAGGACACATGGGAATTATCGTCAAGCTAGTTTTCATCAAGATCATCTGATTCGCGTTCGGTACTTTGATAGTTTGGTATGTGGGTGGACCGGTGCTTGGGTGCTGTCCTTACTTGGACAAGCCTCCCACCTATTATTAACCTCTAATGCAAGCATCCGCAACTACAAAAGAAGTATTAAGGTAAACCTAACCATAGCATGAAACAAGTGGATCCAAATCAGCCCCTTACGAAGCAACGCATAAACTAGGGTTTAAGCTTCTGTCACTCTAGCAACCCATCATCTACTTATTACTTCCCAATGCCTTCCTCTAGGCCCAAATAATGGTGAAGTGTCATGTAGTCGATGTTCACATGACACCACTAGAGGAGAGACAACATGCATCTCATCAAAATATCGAACGAAGACCAAATTCACATGACTACTTATAGCAAGACTTCAACCATGTCCTCAGGAACAAAAGTAACTACTCACAAGACATAATATAGTTCATGATCAGAGGGGTATTAATATGCATAATGGATCTGAACATATGATCTTCCAGCAAGTAAGCCAACTAGCATCAACTACAAGTAGTAATCAACACTACTAGCAACCCACAGGTACCAATCTGAGGTTTGGGTACAAAGATTGGATACTAGAGATGAACTAGGGTTTGAGAGGAGATGGTGCTGGTGAAGATGTTGATGAAGATAGCCCTCCCCGAGATGGGAGAGTTGTTGGTGCTGACGGCGGTGACAATTTCCCCCTCCCAGAGGGAAGTATCCCCGGCAGAACAGCTTTGCCGGAGCCCTAGATTGGTTTCCGCCTCGGTTCCGCCTCAAGACAGCGGCGTCTAGTCCCGAAAGCCTCCTTATGATTTTTTCCAGGTCAAAACACCTCATATAGGAGAAGATGGGCATCGGGGGGCCAGGAGATATGGGGGCGCGCCCAGAGAGAGGGGGGGCGCCCCCACCCTCGTGGACAGCCGGTGGCCCCTGATGGCTTCTCGCCCCTCGTTGGTTACCCCAAGTGGAAGGTTTGAGATGCAGTGTAGCGGAAGTTTTCCCTTGGCAATACCAAGGATCGATTTCCTTGAGACTCCCAGTTTCAACAAGAAGGTGTCAACTGCTAACGGCGCCAGATATATTAGCAATCAACGTGGACCTGCACACATATATGAAAGCACATTTGCTCCCTGGGTGGTTTTGGTAATTAATGACAACATACTTTGTGGTTGGACTAATACTTTTATCAAGTATGTTTCAGGAAATTCAATCACATTGGAATGGCAAGATGACTGAAGAAGTGGACCCCTCAAAGTGCTAAGGCAAGCATTGGCAAAAGCTCAAGACTCCATTTTTGGTTTAGTGATCCAAGATCACATTGAGTCCATAGGAAAAGCCAATACTATTAAAAGGGGATGAGGTTGTGTTGATGATCTAGTTGCTCAAGTGCTTAGTGATTTAGCTCCTTCAACTATCAGCACCTTTCACTTCTATACACACTCATAAGTAATCTCGGACAAACCGATTCTTCCAACTCAGTCCCACCGAGATGAACCACTTCAGCCATATTCCAAACCCTAGAAAAATCGGTCATACCGAGTTTGAGATCGGTCACACCGAAACTGAACTGCCAACCTTCTGTAACCATTTCACATCATTTCGGAATAACCGAGTTTGTATTATCGGTCTCACCGAAATGAGCAAGCTTCTGTCTTGGCTCAAATCGGTCTCACCGATATTGCATTTTCGGTCTCACCGATTCTGGCATGTTCCTGTCTTTTCTCAAATCGGTCCAACCGAGTTTTCTTTCTCGGTCCCACCGAAAACTCCAACGTTCATATCATTTACACTTTTGGTCTCACCGAGATGGTATTTTCGGTCCCACCGAAAATCCCAACGTTCACTATATTTGAACTTTCGGTCTGACCGAGTTTTCACTTCGGTCTCACCGAGATTGCTCAAATATGTGTGTAACGGTTGGATTTTGTGTGGAGGCTATATATACCCCTCCACCCCCTCTTCATTCGTGAGGAGAGCCATCAGAAAGTCTACCACTCCTACCATACACTTTCTGAGAAGTGAACCACCTACCCTTGTGTTGAGATCAAGTCATTCCATTCCTACCATATGAAACTTGATTTCTAGCCTTCCCAAGTTGCTTTCCACTCAAACCTTTCTTCCACCACAGCCATATCAGTGAGGAGAGTTGAGTGTTGGGGAGATTATCATCTGAAGCACAAGAGCAAGGAGTTCATCATCATCAACACCATCTATTACCTTTTGGAGGGTGGTGCCTCCTAGATTGGTTAGGTGTCGCTTGGGAGCCTCCGTCTTTGAGATGTGGAGTTGAACCAAGAAGTTTGTAAGGGCAAGGAGATCGCCTACTTCATGAAGATCTACCCCGAGTAAGGCTAGTCCTCCGTGGGCGTAGGCCATGATGGAATAGACAAGGTTGCTTCTTCGTGGACCCTTTGTGGGTGGAGCCCTCCGTGGACTCGCGCAACCGTTACCCTCCGTGGGTTGAAGTCTCCATCAATGTGGATGTACGATAGCACCACCTATCGGAACCACGACAAAAATCTCCATGTCTCCAAACTGCGTTTGATCTTCTCCACCTCTCTTTACTATATATGCAATTTACTTTCCGCTGCCCATACTCTAGAATTGCATGTGTAGTGTGATACTTGATTTGATCTTAATTGTGAAACTGCCTAAAACTTTGCATAATCAAAAGGCAGATTTTTTTATATTGTCAAGTAGTCTAATCACCCCCCCTCTAGACATACTTCTTCGATCCTACAATTGGTATCAGAGCTTTGGTCTCCATTGCTTTGGTATACACACCATTGGAGGAAGATGGACGTGTCTACGGATGGGAGTGTTAGCCATAGAGTGCCTATTCTTAATGGAAGGTTCTATAACTCTTGGAGGTCTGAAATGCTTAGTATCTTTAAGAAGTACAATTTGTGCAAATATATTGAGACCCCCTATGTGCCTCCATTTGATCCCTTGCACCCTACCATGGATGAAGAGCTTGATTTGCTTCGTAACCTTAGAACTGTAAATCTTATCATAAAAGGGTTACCTGATGACCTGCTTAATCTTGTTACAAACTTTGAGTGTGCCTATGCTATGTGGAAATTCTTGGAAGAACTTTATCCGGACTACTCGTTGAGAAGTCTTGATGAAATTCTACACAAGACTATTGAATTTGATAAGTTGCACCCCAATGATCCCAACTTTGATAAATGCTTTTTTGAGCTTCGTGATCTTATGAAAAAGAAGGGTGATCCCGGTCTTATCAATATTATCATTAGAAATGCTCTTGCATTGCATTCCGAAGACTATTGTCACATTGACCAAACTAATGCAAGTACCTATCAAATTGACCTAGGTGTTGATGATGAACAATCTATGGGTCAATATGATGATGAGCATGAGCATGATGATGATTACTCCGATTCGGACACCGAGCTAGACAAGGTCATGAAGAGTCTCAATCTTATGGCAAATATGAGAGACTACATGTCCGGTGGAAAAGAGTGGATTCTTGATAGTGGATGCACCGACCACATGACCGGAGACAAAGACATGTTTCGAGAGCTTGCAAAGAATGATGGTCCACGCAAGTATGTGACTTTTGGAGACAACTCCAAGGGTAAGGTACTTGGCCTTGGTAAGGTGGCCATATCTCATGATAGCTCTATTCAAAATGTCATGCTTGTAGAATCTCTTGGATACAATTTACTTTCCGTGTCTAGATTAGCTGACTTTGGATTCAATGTGCTATTCACCAAAGTAGATTGCCAAGTCTTTCGTCGTGATAATCAAAACATGGCTTTTACCGGTATCCGTAGAGGTGATCTATATATTGTTGATTTCACTAAGAAAGCCCAACCTAGAGCTTGTTTCATTGCTAAATCCTCTAAAGGTTGGTTGTGGCATAGAAGGCTAGGACATGTTGGTATGCGTAATCTAGACAAGCTAATCAAAGGTGATCATATTCTTGGTGTTAAAGATGTTTTCTTTGACAAAGATAGACTTTGTAGTGCTTGTCAAGCAGGAAAACAAGTTGGTGGAAGTCATCCCGTGAAAAACATCATGACCACTAGGAGACCGCTTGAGCTTCTTCATATGGATCTCTTCGGTCCCAATGCTTACAAAAGCCTTGGTGGTAACTCCTTTGGTCTAGTCATAGTTGATGATTATTCCAGATTTACGTGGGTATTTTTCCTTGATGATAAATCGCAGGTTCAGAGGATCTTCAAGACCTTTGCCAAAAAGGCCCAAAATCAATTTGAGGTGAAGATCAAGAAAGTTCGGAGTGACAATGGAACGGAGTTCAAGAACGCCAATGTAGACTCTTTTCTCGATGAGGAAGGAATTCTGCATGAGTTCTCGGCTACGTACACTCCTCAACAAAATGGAGTTGTTGAGAGGAAAAACCGAACGCTCATTGAGATGGCAAGAACGATGCTTGATGAATACAAGACACCGAAACACTTTTGGGGAGAAGCAGTCGAGACAGCTTGTCATGCTATCAACAGGCTTTATCTTCATAAGCTCCTCGGCAAGACATCGTATGAGCTTCTCACCGGTAACAAACCCCAAGTGGGATACTTTCGTGTCTTTGGTTCAAAATGCTATATCCTTGATAAGCATCGTCGGTCTAAATTTGCTCCTAAATCTCATGAAGGTTTTCTTCTTGGTTATGGATCAAACTCCCACACCTACCGTGTCTACAATAATTTCACCCAAAAGGTTGAAGAGACGGTAGATGTGAAGTTTGATGAATCTAATGGCTCGCAAGTAGAGCAAATGCCTATTGATGTAGGAGACAAGGACCCATCGGAAGCTATCCAAGATTTATCTATTGGAAAGATCCGTCCCATGGAAGTGAAGGAGAGTACCTCATCTACATATGTGGAGCCACCTACCTCACGGCGAGATGAACCTCAAGGCAACATGGAGGCCTCCACAAGTGGAACTCACCAAGATGAGGAAATGCAACAAGAAGATCCACCACAACCTCCTTCTCCACCACCTCAAGACAACACCAACAACAATGAAGAAGAAGAAGAAGAGGAAGATGAAGATGATGAGGAAGCTGAGCCACAACATCAAAAAAAGCTATCCCGAGTTCGAGCAAGAGTCAAGAAGAATCATCCCGTGGAACAAATGATGAACGACATCAACTCCGGGAGAATTACTCGCTCTAAAACTCGCTTAGCTAACTTTTGTGAGCATTACTCATTTATCTCTAGTATTGAACCTATGAAGGTAGAAGAAGCACTTAAAGACCCGGATTGGGTGAATGCTATGCACGAAGAACTACACAACTTCGAGAGGAACAAGGTATGGACTTTGGTAGAGAAGCCCAACGATGATCAAAACATCATTGGAACCAAATGGGTGTTTCGGAACAAGCAAGATGAAGATGGACAAGTCATCCGCAACAAGGCTCGTCTCGTAGCTCAAGGTTACACACAAGTCGAAGGTATGGACTATGGTGAGACCTATGCCCCCGTTGCTAGACTTGAGTCCATTCGCATTCTTCTTGCTTATGCCAACCACCATGATATTACTCTCTATCAAATGGACATCAAAAGTGCTTTCCTAAATGGTGAAATTGAGGAGGAAGTATTTGTGAAACAACCTCCCGGATTTGTGAATCCCAAAAATCCTAATCATGTTTACAAGTTGCACAAAGCTCTTTATGGTCTTAAACAAGCTCCTAGAGCTTGGTACAAATGCTTAACTAGCTTTCTTCTTGAAAAAGGCTTTGAGATTGGAAAGATAGACTCAACGCTGTTCACAAAAAGGGTTAATGGTGAACTATTTGTGTGCCAAATATATGTTGATGATATTATCTTTGGTTCAACTAACCCCCATTTTAGCAAGAAGTTTGGACAGCTCATGTCGGAGAAGTATGAGATGTCCATGATGTGTGAACTCAAATTCTTCCTTGGGTGGCAAATCAAGCAATCTAAGGAGGGTACCTTTGTCTCACAAACAAAGTACACCAAGGATCTCTTCAAGAAGTTCAACATGCAAGAAAGCAAAGGTATGAGTACCCCATGCCTACTAGTGGACATAATGACTTGACAAAAGATGGAGAACCCGTTGATCAAAGGGTTTACCGATCTATGATTGGTTCTCTACTATATCTTTGTGATTCTCGTCCTGACATAATGTTGAGTGTATGCATGTGTGCGCGATATCAAGCAGCCCCTAAAGAATGTCATCTTAAAGCTGTTAAAAGGATAGTGAGATACCTGATACACACACCAAACTTTGGCATTTGGTATCCTAAGAGGGCCTTTTTCGATCTTGTTGGCTATTCCGACTCGGACTATGCCGGTGACAAGGTTGATAGAAAGTCAACTTCGGGTACATGTCAATTCCTTGGTCGATCCCTTGTATCTTGGTCCTCCAAGAAACAAAATTCGGTATCTTTATCCACTGCCGAAGCAGAATATATTGCTGCTGGTTCGTGTTGTGCTCAATTGCTATGGATGACACAAACGCTTAAGGATTATGGGATACATGTGAGACGTGTTCCCTTGCTTTGTGACAATGAGAGTGCAATCAAGATTGGACACAATCCTGTGCAACACTCTCGAACAAAGCATATTGAAGTTCGTCACCATTTTATTCGTGATCATATTGCCAAGGGTGATATTAATCTTAAGCATGTTCGCACTGACAAACAACTTGCTGATATCTTTACAAAACCTCTTGATGAGAAAGTGTTTTGTCGCTTGAGGAGTGAGTTGAACATCATTGATGCTTCAAACCTGGAGTGATAACTCCATTGATGCATGCAAGGCATGAGCCTCTTGACTAATCCTTGATATTTCTCTTATGATGATGATCATATGTCTTGGACACATTTGCCTCCTTGTATTGCATCTAACTCCTTGCAGGTACTTGGATGATCTACATTCCACAAGATTACCACACTCTCAAATCTTGAGTAATCTTGTCATTGACCAAGTATCTAGCCCTTTGGGATGTTGAGTTCAAGGAACAAAATTCCACATATCCTTTTTGACACCTTATACATCTAGTATTTCACTCTTGTCATCTTGGATATCCTCGAGTATTTCCTTGCTTGCCTAACCCATGTAGGAAGATGAACTACACAAGTAGAAATGGCGCTCCAACTTCACATTCAATGAGCACCTACATCAAGCTTACCTACATGAGTAATAGCAACAACAAGCCCAAGGTATGTTCTTCACATCTTTGAGGAGCTTTGCTCAAAGTCATGAGTACAAGCAGCTTCATAAGATGTGATCACATCAAATGCTTAATCGAAAAATGGCAACCCCATTTTGAGCTTAAACGATGAGTATGACCTATGATCAAATGTCTTCATTTGACTCCTAAGTCAATATACTCAAACATAGGTGACTTTGTCGCCGACCTTTATCTAGATGAAGTACATTTGCTTTTGGAGTTTTTCTGTTTTCTCTTATGTTCTCTCATTGAGTTCTCCTTAAAAAAAAGCTTCATCTAGAAATCTTTTTCATTTCTTTTCTTATGCCTTTGTGAATATCCTTTTGGCTCTGATCAATTTCCCGAAAATCTTTTACAAAATTCATTGCAAATCTTTTGAAACTTTCCTTGCAAAGTGAGCTGAATTATTTCTGTATTTCCTTGAAATAAACTCGGCGTCACCGATTTGAAACTTTCGGTTTAACCGAAAAGGATTCGGACCCACCGATCCATCTCATTCGGTGTCCCTGATTTATCTTCCAGGACATCACCTTCTGCAGCTCCACTCAGACTTAAATCCTAAAGAGGGAGAAGACTCAAATTTAAATTCAAATTGTTTTTCTATGAATGTTCTTATTTGCCCTGTTGTGATTCTTAAGGATCCCACTTCTTTCTTTCTTTCTTTCCATTTTTCCTGCCCTACCTAGTTTGCTGTCCTTTTCGGCACTTGATGTCAAAGGGGGAGAGGACTTAGGGGGAGTAGGGGGAGTAGGGGAGAAGAGAAGACTTAGGGGAAGAAGAAAATCAATCTTATCTTAAGGGGGAGAGAATCACATCAAAGCTTTGTCGTGTTTTACTTTGGACATTACAATTGGCATCATTCTTTTGATTTTGCTTTCCATAACAAAATCTCTCAGAGTTCATTGAAAATCTTTTAGTTTCGGAGACATGTTTGCTGATTCAAGCTTGTGCTCAATATGAGACGCTCTTTATACATGTCCTCCCTGGCTTGGTACTCTTGATGTTCTTGCAGTTGGTTGAAGGAATACTCTTGTGTTATCTAACCTTGTTTTCTCAAGTTTATCCCTTCAGGTACAATGCCAAGGAACCTCAAGGTAAGTATATGCATCTTGCAGAATGTGCATGATGGTGACTTGCTTGTAAATACTTGTTTGCAAGAAATCACCATGCACATATGCATTATCACTCACTTCCTTTCATCTGCTCTGATGCATATAGCCAAGCTGCATGTAGCACATCTTGCTTATCTCTCTTGTGTGCTTGTGGTAGTCCAAAACCATAATCTATGAAAATCTTGCACACTTGTAGGGGGAGCCTGTGTACTACATGCTTGTCAAAGCTTTCGTGATAATTCTGTCTTTCTTTCAAATAAGCTTTGATGTTTTGTTTAGTATAATTTCAGTGTGTTGCCATCAATTACCAAAAAGGGGGAGATTGAAAGCACATTTGCTCCCTGGGTGGTTTTGGTAATTGACAACATACTTTGTGGTTGGACTAATACTTTTATCAAGTATGTTTCAGGAAATTCAATCACATTGGAATGGCAAGATGACTGAAGAAGTGGACCCCTCAAAGTGCTAAGGCAAGCATTGGCAAAAGCTCAAGACTCCATTTTTGGTTTAGTGATCCAAGATCACATTGAGTCCATAGGAAAAGCCAATACTATTAAAAGGGGATGAGGTTGTGTTGATGATCTGGTTGCTCAAGTGCTTAGTGATTTAGCTCCTTCAACTATCAGCACCTTTCACTTCTATACACACTCATAAGTAATCTCGGACAAACCGATTCTTCCAACTCAGTCCCACCGAGATGAACCACTTCAGCCATATTCCAAACCCTAGAAAAATCGGTCATACCGAGTTTGAGATCGGTCACACCGAAACTGAACTGCCAACCTTCTGTAACCATTTCACATCATTTCGGAATAACCGAGTTTGTATTATCGGTCTCACCGAAATGAGCAAGCTTCTGTCTTGGCTCAAATCGGTCTCACCGATATTGCATTTTCGGTCTCACCGATTCTGGCATGTTCCTGTCTTTTCTCAAATCGGTCCAACCGAGTTTTCTTTCTCGGTCCCACCGAAAACTCCAACGTTCATATCATTTACACTTTCGGTCTCACCGAGATGGTATTTTCGGTCCCACCGAAAATCCCAACGTTCACTATATTTGAACTTTCGGTCTGACCGAGTTTTCACTTCGGTCTCACCGAGATTGCTCAAATATGTGTGTAACGGTTGGATTTTGTGTGGAGGCTATATATACCCCTCCACCCCCTCTTCATTCATGAGGAGAGCCATCAGAAAGTCTACCACTCCTACCATACACTTTCTGAGAAGTGAACCACCTACCCTTGTGTTGAGATCAAGTCATTCCATTCCTACCATATGAAACTTGATTTCTAGCCTTCCCAAGTTGCTTTCCACTCAAACCTTTCTTCCACCACAGCCATATCAGTGAGGAGAGTTGAGTGTTGGGGAGATTATCATCTGAAGCACAAGAGCAAGGAGTTCATCATCATCAACACCATCTATTACCTTTTGGAGGGTGGTGCCTCCTAGATTGGTTAGGTGTCGCTTGGGAGCCTCCGTCTTTGAGATGTGGAGTTGAACCAAGAAGTTTGTAAGGGCAAGGAGATCGCCTACTTCGTGAAGATCTACCCCGAGTAAGGCTAGTCCTCCGTGGGCGTAGGCCATGATGGAATAGACAAGGTTGCTTCTTCGTGGACCCTTTGTGGGTGGAGCCCTCCGTGGACTCGCGCAGCCGTTACCCTCCGTGGGTTGAAGTCTCCATCAACGTGGATGTACGATAGCACCACCTATCGGAACCACGACAAAAATCTCCGTGTCTCCAAACTGCGTTTGATCTTCTCCACCTCTCTTTACTATATATGCAATTTACTTTCCGCTGCCCATACTCTAGAATTGCATGTGTAGTGTGATACTTGATTTGGTCTTAATTGTGAAACTGCCTAAAACTTTGCATAATCAAAAGGCAGATTTTTTATATTGTCAAGTAGTCTAATCACCCCCCCCCCTCTAGACATACTTCTTCGATCCTACAATATACAAATAACTTTGCTCCCAACGAGTACAGAGAGGTTGTCAATCTCTCCGGCCTTGTAGTTTACAAAGGATCAAACGCAAGTGATAATAGTGATAGGTAATGCTGCAATAGTAAGTAAAAGCGTAAAGTAAATAGTGGATGTGATCGATGATGGTAATGTGGACCGGGGTCCCATGATGTTCACTAGTGATGTCTCTCTCCCAAAAGACGATAAAACAGCTATGTGAGGTAAACGAATTACAACTGGGCAATTGACAGAATTATGTGCGCAAACCAATGCTAATTATATTGCAAGAAAGGTAGAGGTTCAAAGCATGGGCGGTACGCCAAGGTAAGTAGACCGAAATCCATCAATATCTACTACTAATCATCCACCTTGAGATATCTATCCAGAACATCTCGCTGGTATTAAGTTGCGAGTCCCACCCATAGTGTAAACTCAAAGCAACAGACAACTGCATTAAAAGAACTTTGCGTAAAGTAAACAATCCTTGCACCCGCGGGCACAAGCACCGTTGTTTTCCCCCTTGTGGCAACAGCACATCCCCTAGACTCATGTTTCTGTCACTCAAGCTAGTCATCGAGGGGCATGAACCCACAATCAAGCATAACGTTCCCTCTTGGAGTCACTACCTACTTGTCGGTGTACTAAGGTAGGGGTACCCTAGTACCCCAACTTGTGCACGGGCAGCGGCAGCTCCCCGCGGCAGGGTTCACCACGCGCTTGCCGGAGACCTTCCTGACCCTTATCTAGCCATTCAAAAACAAAGTATACAAGACAGAAGACCAAGACCCCGGCAAGAGGAGCTTGCCGGGAAGGCCGTCCCAGGCTCGAGATTGCTTAACTAGCACGAGGCCCTGGCAAGAGGAGCTTGTCAGGACGAATAGAAGATTTTATCTTAGAAGACCCGGCAAGGGCTCGGGGAGCGGCAAGCTTCCGGGCCCGGCAAGGTCGAGATCCCCGGCAAGGTGCTTGCCGGGGGAGGTGCGCTGTGTGCCCGCGCTCCAGCTCATCGGCCCACGCGTCGCCCTGGGGCCACTCCAGGGACGCGTGGCGGATGGCTGTGCAGCCTGGGGGACACGGTGGCACTCCACGGCAGAGGATCCATCGCCGTGGCAGACGGAGACGCAATGGCGGGAGCTTTTGGGGTCGACGGCGACGGGCATTAAATGCCCTTGTCCCCCACTGTTAAAGTAGGTATAGACCACTGTTCTGTACTGTAGCTCCACTGTTCCCGCACTATTACAACTACCACCTCTTTTACATTTTTACCCCTTTCTCCTACGTTGACACCTGTCGGTGACCCCTTGCACTATAAAAGGAGGCCCATGCACAACGTGGAGGGGGTTCGAAACCTAGATCATTCTCACGCTCGTGTAGCTGCTTCTCCAAGCTCCGAGCGCCCAAACTCAATACACAACCAAGCAGGAGTAGGGTTTTACGCATCCGTGCGGCCCGAACCTGGGTAAAAACTGCCCGCGCGTCTGCCTCGATCTGCTCTTCGTGCTCCCTCCGCCCTCGTACCGCACAGACAAGGGGCTCCGGTCCCATAGGTGTTCGTGGTGGACAGTTTCCCCCGACAAGGTCCTTGGCGCCCCACCCATGTATGGATACAATAGGGTGTTAGGCCAACTCTCGCGAAGAAACGGTGATCAAAGAAAATACAAAAATCAACCTAGAGTCCGAATTGATCGAGACTCTCAAAGCAAGTGAGAACAAGCACCGATTTCGTCGTTTTCATAGGCGTTGGAAAGCTATTGGGGAATTGAGGTGATAGGACTTCTAGTTTTTACGATCTGGAGGATTTTACATACGTGCGCACACAGGATCACGTGCGCGGAAAATTTTGAGACCAAAAAGGGTCGTCTTGGCCCTCAAAAATGGCCTGGAGGATTGGAAAAAATGAAAGTTATCGCAATTACAGCTCAAATTTTGATGAGACGGCATATCACTTTGGTGTTCAGGTCCTTGGCGCCCCACCCATGTATGGATACAATAGGGTGTTAGGCCAACTCTCGCGAAGAAACGGTGATCAAAGAAAATACAAAAATCAACCTAGAGTCCGAATTGATCGAGACTCTCAAAGCAAGTGAGAACAAGCTCCGATTTCGTCATTTTCATAGGCGTTGGAAAGCTATTGGGGAATTGAGGTGATAGGACTTCTAGTTTTTACGATCTGGAGGATTTTACATACGTGCACACACAGGATCACGTGCGCGAAAAATTTTGAGACCAAAAAGGGTCGTCTTGGCCCTCAAAAATGGCCTGCAGGATTGGAAAAAATGAAAGTTACCGCAATTACAGCTCAAATTTTGATGAGCCGTGTCGGTGTACTAAGGTAGGGGTACCCTAGTACCCCAACTTGTGCACGGGCAGCGGCAGCTCCCCGCGGCAGGGTTCACCACGCGCTTGCCGGAGACCTTCCTGACCCTTATCTAGCCATTCAAAAACAAAGTATACAAGACAGAAGACCAAGACCCCGGCAAGAGGAGCTTGCCGGGAAGGCCGTCCCAGGCTCGAGATTGCTTAACTAGCACGAGACCCTGGCAAGAGGAGCTTGTCAGGACGAATAGAAGATTTCATCTTAGAAGACCCGGCAAGGGCTCGGGGAGCGGCAAGCTTCCGGGCCCGGCAAGGTCGAGATCCCCGGCAAGGTGCTTGCCGGGGGAGGTGCGCTGTGTGCCCGCGCTCCAGCTCATCGGCCCACGCGTCGCCCTGGGGCCACTCCAGGGACGCGTGGCGGATGGCTGTGCAGCCTGGGGGACACGGTGGCACTCCACGGCAGAGGATCCATCGCCGTGGCAGACGGAGACGCAACGGCGGGAGCTTTTGGGGTCGACGGCGACGGGCATTAAATGCCCTTGTCCCCCACTGTTAAAGTAGGTATAGACCACTGTTCTGTACTGTAGCTCCACTGTTCCCGCACTGTTACAACTACCACCTCTTTTACATTTTTACCCCTTTCTCCTACGTTGACACCTGTCGGTGACCCCTTGCACTATAAAAGGAGGCCCATGCACAACGTGGAGGGGGTTCGAAACCTAGATTACTCTCACGCACGGTGTAGCTGCTTCTTTAAGCTCCCGAGCGCTCAACTCAATACACAACCAAGCAGGAGTAGGGTTTTACGCATCCGTGCGGCCCGAACCTGGGTAAAAACTGCCCGCGCGTCTGCCTCGATCTGCTCTTCGTGCTCCCTCCGCCCTCGTACCGCACAAACAAGGGGCTCCGGTCCCATAGGTGTTCGTGGCGGACAGCTTCCCCCGACATCTTTGGCGCGCCAGGTAGGGGGCAAAGCAAATACATCAGCCAGCTCAAGCTCTCCAAACAATCCCTTTGTCATGGCCCTTCTCGGTCTGGGGGCTCGATATCCTCGGCCCTTTCCCTCGCGCTGTCGGGGGCTTTGAGTACTTGTACGTTGCAATCGACAAGTTCACAAAGTGGCCAGAAGTGGAGCCAGTGAGAAAGGTGACAGCACAGTCAGCAGTCAGGTTCTTCAGGTCGATTGTTTGCCGTTTCGGGATCCCTAACAGGATCATCACCGACAACGGTACACAATTCACTAGTCGCACCTTCATGCAGTACGTCCAAGACCTTGGCGCCAAGGTCTGTTTCGCTTCTGTTGCTCACCCGAGGAGCAACGGCCAAGCGGAGAGGGCAAATGCTGAAGTGTTGCGCGGACTCAAGACAAGGACCTTTGACAGGCTGCGCAAGTGCGGAAGGAATTGGATAGAGGAGCTCCCGGCGGCTCTTTGGTCAATCAGAACGACACCGAGTCGAGCCACCGGGCAGACACCTTTTGCTCTAGTCTATGGAGCAGAAGCAGTTCTCCCCACGGAACTCGTATACGGATCTCCTCGAGTGCTCGCTTATGATGAGCTCGAGCAAGAGCAACTGCGGCAAGATGACGCATTGCTCCTTGAGGAGGGACGTCTCGAGGCTACTGTACGAGCTGCTCGATACCAGCAAGCTTTGCGCCGCTACCATAGCCGCAAAGTCAAGGCCAGGAGTCTCGAGGAAGGCGACCTTGTTCTTCGGCGTGTTCAGTCCGCCAAGAATTCCAACAAGTTGACGCCGAAGTGGGAAGGCCCTTATCGGGTGAGACAAGTTACGAGGCCCGGCGCTGTCCGCCTCGAGACCGAAGAAGGCTTACCGGTGAGCAACTCCTGGAACATAGAGCATCTTCGCAAGTTTCACCCCTAAGGCGCGGTTGCCGTGATCCGTTCCGGCAACCACCTTTTTGTACAAGCCTTGCCGCTGTTGCATGTAACCCTTTGTACAAAGCCGGGCGCAGACCCCGTGCATCAGTAAAGATTTCGTGTTTTCGTATCGATTGCCTTTCGCATGCTTCTCTTTGCTATTCGCATGTTTTATTTGGCATTTGATGCAACACTTAGACATTCGGTAAGCACTATTACGCCGAAAGGCAATATGCTTGTTTCCCTCTCCTTTTCCTTTTTCTCTTAAGCAGAAGGAACGTTCCTCGCGCACAAGTTTGCCGGGGGGGAAGGAGGTGGAGGAGGAACTAAGTGCCGTTCAAGAAAGAAGAGCCTTACCGGAAAGCAAACAATATGAGCAAGCAGCATGTGAAAGATAAGTTGTTAGAATTTGACCAGTTCAAATTTTAAATTTTTGGTTGTCTTCCTTGAACAATCACACTTTATATGGAAAACCTGTGCGCGGAGGAACCTACCCGTGGCTTGCCGCACCCTTATCTTGTCTTCGAGTCCACTCAACGATTTAAGTGAGCTGCGACAAGTGTCGCGCCCTTGCTTCGTTTCCGAGTACACTCAGCAAGCTAAGTGCGTTGCGACTTGCTGCGGCGAGGTTGCTTGCCGGCGAGGACCTTGGCCAGCAGGCTGCTCAGCGCTCAGCGCTCGCGGCAAGGGCCCCTTTCCGGCAAGCTCCCCGGAAGCGTAGGGTGAGGAACATACAAAGTCAAAGATTGGAACAAGGAAGATAACATTGCACTGATTGATTGAAGTAAAGCAAATATCTTACAAGGACAACTTGTCGCAATGGACTAATGAGTTCGTAACATAATGTGCAGCAACGAAAAGATAAAGATAAATGGGGCCCTAGTCTACGCGGTCGCCCTCCTTCCTGCCAAGCTTTGCCACCTTGGCGATGATATGGCTGACCTGCTCCTTCAGGGCCTCCGTGTCTGCATCTGCCGGCAAGCTGCAAAGAACGTTCTTGAGGTTGATCCCCGGGTTGCGGTACACGATCTTCGTCAAGACCCGCTCCAGAGTTCCTGCGCAGAGACGGCGCGACTCCTCGGCCAGCTGCGCGGGGATGCGGTTCCGGAGACCTGCAAGGGCCGGAGCGACGCCTCTGAAGAAGAGGCTGAGCTTGGCGCTGTGCGGGAGGTCTGGATCCGGCGAGTAGATAAGATGTTCGACCTTCAAGGCAAGCAACTCCTGGTCAATGTTGGATGCAGAAGAAACCAGCTCTTCGGTCCACAGCTCAATGTTCTTGCGGAAGAGCTCGGATGCCTTGTTGGCGCTGTCCACCAAGGTCCGCTCCTTGCGGAGCTCCTCCTTCAGCTTGTCTTCTCGAAGCTTGGCGGCGTCAATTGAATCCCTCAGAGTTGAGACTTTCAGCTCCAAGTCCTCGATGGAGTCCTTGGCGGCCTTAAGCTCATCGCCCCTCTTGGACAGATTCACTTGGAGCTCCGCGTTGGTGTGGGCGTCCTTCTCGCGCTCAGTGATGAGCGCGGCAACCTTCTCGGTGCTCACCTTCATCGCCGCTTCTAGTCGTTCAACCTTGGCGGCAAGCTCCTTCTTGGCGTCTTCCGCGGCAGCAGCAGCGGCTTTCGCCTCCTTCAGCTCCCCGCCAAGGGCAGCCTCGCGAGCGGCAAGGTCCTCCTCATGGGAGTCGAGATCCACCTTCCGCTGCGCGATCTCTCCTTCTCGCCGGGACATCTCCACCCCGGCGAGCCGTTGCTGTTCTTCAGCCTCGGCTTTCTCCAAAAGCCACTCTTGATATTCACCGGCGAGACGCTCGCGCTCCTCCGCCACCTCGCGGAGGCCCGCCTTGTGGGCAGCGCTGAGCTCCGCCGCACGCTTCTCCATTTCGGCGGCGGCCTGGGCAGCAAGGGCTTCCCGGGAGGCAAGCTTCGCCTGCCTGGCCCGGTAAAGGGCCAGGAGTTGGTGGAGAAGCTTTTCCTCCTCGGGCCCATCTCCTTCGCCGGGCGCCTCGACGACTGTCAGACCCGCGGAGGCGAGGACTTCTCCGTCACCCCTCGCGGCACCCCTGCTTCCTCCGGCTGTGCCCTCCATTGCCGCGGCCTCCGTCGCGATCCCATTGATCCCGGAGTGCCTCAGCGAGGGGACCCCGGCGAGCGCGTCGGGAGGGAGCTCTAGCAGCTTGCGAATCTCCTCCTTATCCGCCTGGCTGGAGGCATCCGCGGCTTCCGCCTCCGCGGGTGTGTATCCAAAGTTTCCCGCCGCCGCGGCTGCGGCGACTTCTTCAGCGCGAGAAGCCATGTAAGCAATCTCTTGGTCGGTGGTGGCCCGCGTGTGCAGCTTGAGATCGTCCGTCTTCTCCAACACCTCCGCAAGGTTGTCGTAGAACTCGAGGACGTCGATAGGCTTGGGCGCAATCCACGTGCGCTCCAATCCATGAGAGTCGCACGCGGGCATCATAGCGACAAGGCGATCCCGGGCGCTGCTGGCGCAGAGCGGCACCACTCCCCGGGGGGCGCGGAAGTACTCGGGGTGTGCCGGGTCGAACTTGAAAAGTTCCCTGACCATACCCCGCAGCTCGAGTGTTGTGAAGTTAAAATTGAGGCCGGGGCGCAGCCTCATGATGTCTGCCGGGCCGCCGTATTGCCGCGCCGGCCTTTTCCGGTCTTGGAGGGGGGCGATCCGGCGACGAAGAAAGTCCGCGCCCACTTCAGCGACAGACAGCGGCGCCATCCGAAGACGAAGGATTCTGACGAGAGCGATATCCAGCTTGGAATCGTCGGAATCGAAATTACTCCAATCCCTGCCGCGCACGATGGGCGATGTGCGCGGCGCGGTGAAGTGTTGCGGCCGCTCCTCGACGACCCAGCACCACTCCGCACGCCACTCTTCCCACTTGCCGCGGAGCTCCCCCGGCAAGTAGGCTGATTTCTTATTCAGCCTAAACACCCAAGAGATTCCTCCGGAGAGGGGGGCGTCGGCCTCTACTCTGGGGATGAAAAAGTGCCTAAAGAGAGCTACGTTGGGCTGGATTCCTACGAAGTTTTCGCACATATGTGCGAAAACGGACATGGTGAGGATGGCGTTGGGAGTGAAGTCGAGGAGGTGGAGGCCATAAGTATTCATGATATCGCAGAAAAAGTTTGAGAAGGGAGGGCACAGACCGCAGTGGAAGAAGGCTGCGAAAAAGTAATACCCGCCGGGGTAGTGGTCCTTGGCGACGGCCGGGTAGACGCGCGTGCGGGGGTGCGCTGGGGTCTCCTTGGCCCAGAACAAATAATATTTGTTCCAAAGCTCCCGCACGCCGAGCTTCGGCGCGAAGACAATGTGCTCCTTCCGGTACGCGGCAAGCTTCGCCGCCTGATCTGACTTCTCCCGCTTGGACTTCTCCGACTTCGCCTTATCGGTCTTTGGGGCCATGGCGGACGCGGTGGAAGGAAGGGGACGAAGAGCTTAGTAGTGGCGGAGGAGTAGAGGCAAAGCGCAGAGGAATCTGAGGAAGAAGACGATGGTAATGAGTGCGCAGGGAGGGGAACCGCGCCGCTCTCTCTGCTTTTATGGGAGAGTGGGGGGCGTTTCGCCCTTCCCATTAAAGAAATCGTGGGCACGTCCCATCCCACGGCGCCGCAATCGACGCGTGCCGTTGCCGTGGGGTGCGGCGGATATGGAAGTGGATTCGGCGCGCCGCGGGCCGCGGGTGCCCGTGCACTGTTTTGGGCCTGGCCCAACAGCGCTCGGCACCGTGTGTGGCCCAGGCCCGGGGGCTCCTGTCGGTGTACTAAGGTAGGGGTACCCTAGTACCCCAACTTGTGCACGGGCAGCGGCAGCTTCCCGCGGCAGGGTTCACCACGCGCTTGCCGGAGACCTTCCTGCCCCTTATTTAGCCATTCAAAAACAAAGTATACAAGACAGAAGACCAAAACCCCGGCAAGAGGAGCTTGCCGGGAAGGCCGTCCCAGGCTCGAGATTGCTTAACTAGCACGAGGCCCTGGCAAGAGGAGCTTGTCAGGACGAATAGAAGATTTTATCTTAGAAGACCCGGCAAGGGCTCGGGGAGCGGCAAGCTTCCGGGCCCGGCAAGGTCGAGATCCCCGGCAAGGTGCTTGCCGGGGGAGGTGCGCTGTGTGCCCGCGCTCCAGCTCATCGGCCCACGCGTCGCCCTGGGGCCACTCCAGGGACGCGTGGCGGATGGCTGTGCAGCCTGGGGGACACGGTGGCACTCCATGGCAGTGGATCCATCGCCGTGGCAGACGGAGACGCAACGACGGGAGCTTTTGGGGTCGACGGCGACGGGCATTAAATGCCCTTGTCCCCCACTGTTAAAGTAGGTATAGACCACTGTTCTGTACTGTAGCTCCACTGTTCCCGCACTGTTACAACTACCACCTCTTTTACATTTTTACCCCTTTCTCCTACGTTGACACCTGTCGGTGACCCCTTGCACTATAAAAGGAGGCCCATGCACAACGTGGAGGGGGGTTCGAAACCTAGATTACTCTCACGCACGGTGTAGCTGCTTCTTCAAGCTCCCGAGCGTTCAACTCAATACACAACCAAGCAGGAGTAGGGTTTTACGCATCCGTGCGGCCCGAACCTGGGTAAAAACTGCCCGCGCGTCTGCCTCGATCTGCTCTTCGTGCTCCCTCCGCCCTCGTACCGCACAGACAAGGGGCTCCGGTCCCATAGGTGTTCGTGGCGGACAGTTTCCCCCGACATCTTTGGCGACGAGCAAAAACAGTAAACCTCTAACTTACGCTGGGGGCTGCGCTGGGGGCTGCTCCCCGGAGCGGCACTCGGGTCCGGCAAGCTCGGCTCCGGTGCGATCCCTGCTTCCGCGACGGATGGGTCTTCTACGACCTCAACTGTGGGCACCCTGACCCTCTTCGCGCGCTGCTCCAAGGTCCTGCAATCACAAGCAACAAGCAAAGTCAAGCGTCAGCAACAATCGAGATATAAAAATCAAGAAGGAGTAAGGTCTCGGGTCCTTACTCTTGGTCCTCCTCGTCGTCCTCGCTCAGCGCGGAGAAGTCAAACTCCACGGTGGGCGCGTTAGCGCGAGGAGCGGAGGATGAAGATTCCCTCGCGCGTTTCGGAGCCACCGGGGCTGGGGGCTGCGTAGGCCCAGCCCCTGTGGTGGCCGGCGCCCGAGAAGTGGGCGGAGCAGCTGCTCCGCTCCGAGAAGATCCTTGCCGGCTCGGTGCCGGCCTGCGGGACGCCTCCGTCGTGGTCCGCGCGCGCGGGGCCTCTGTCGTGGCCGGCACGCCGGTCGCCCTTGGCACGGCTTGGCTCGGCCGGGGAGCTGCCCGGCGAGCTGGCTGTTGCCGGGGCGCTCGCGCCTGCTCCCCCGTCGCCGCCTTGCGGAGACGCTTCAATGGGGACTGCTTCGGGCTCGCCGGGGGCGGGGAGCTCTCCGACGAGGAGAGGTCGTCGGCGTAGAGCTCGGTGGATCCGCCGGTGTCTTCCTCCTCCCCCTCCTCTCCCTCGGCCAGTTCGCTGGCCCCAGCGCCTTGCACTGCGGGCCCCTTCCCCTTGGTGGCCCCGCTTCGTCCGGCGCCTTCGCTCCTCGCGGCGCCCCTGCTTCCTCCGGCTGTGCCCTCCATTGCCGCGGCCTCCGTCGCGATCCCATTGATCCCGGAGTGCCTCAGCGAGGGGACCCCGGCGAGCGCGTCGGGAGGGAGCTCTAGCAGCTTGCGAATCTCCTCCTTATCCGCCTGGCTGGAGGCATCCGCGGCTTCCGCCTCCGCGGGTGTGTATCCAAAGTTTCCCGCCGCCGCGGCTGCGGCGACTTCTTCAGCGCGAGAAGCCATGTAAGCAATCTCTTGGTCGGTGGTGGCCCGCGTGTGCAGCTTGGGATCGTCCGTCTTCTCCAACACCTCCGCAAGGTTGTCGTAGAACTCGAGGACGTCGATAGGCTTGGGCGCAATCCACGTGCGCTCCAATCCATGAGAGTCGCACGCGGGCATCATAGCGACAAGGCGATCCCGGGCGCTGCTGGCGCAGAGCGGCACCACTCCCCGGGGAGCGCGGAAGTACTCGGGGTGTGCCGGGTCGAACTTGAAAAGTTCCCTGACCATACCCCGCAGCTCGAGTGTTGTGAAGTTAAAATTGAGGCCGGGGCGCAGCCTCATGATGTCTGCCGGGCCGCCGTATTGCCACGCCGGCCTTTTCCGGTCTTGGAGGGGGGCGATCCGGCGACGAAGAAAGTCCGCGCCCACTTCAGCGACAGACAGCGGCGCCATCCGAAGACGAAGGATTCTGACGAGAGCGATATCCAGCTTGGAATCGTCGGAATCGAGATTACTCCAATCCCTGCCGCGCACGATGGGCGATGTGCGCGGCACGGTGAAGTGTTGCGGCCGCTCCTCGACGACCCAGCACCACTCCGCGCGCCACTCTTCCCACTTGCCGCGGAGCTCCCCCGGCAAGTAGGCTGATTTCTTATTCAGCCTAAACACCCAAGAGATTCCTCCGGAGAGGGGGGCGTCGGCCTCTACTCTGGGGATGAAAAAGTGCCTAAAGAGAGCTACGTTGGGCTGGATTCCTACGAAGTTTTCGCACATGTGTGCGAAAACGGACATGGTGAGGATGGCGTTGGGGGTGAAGTCGAGGAGGTGGAAGCCATAAGTATTCATGATATCGCAGAAAAAGTTTGAGAAGGGAGGGCACAGACCGCAGTGGAAGAAGGCTGCGAAAAAGTAATACCCGCCGGGGTAGTGGTCCTTGGCGACGTCCGGGTAGACGCGCGTGCGGGGGTGCGCTGGGGTCTCCTTGGCCCAGAACAAATAATATTTGTTCCAAAGTTCCCGCACGCCGAGCTTCGGCGCGAAGACAATGTGCTCCTTCCGGTACGCGGCGAGCTTCGCCGCCTGATCTGACTTCTCCCGCTTGGACTTCTCCGACTTCGCCTTATCGGTCTTTGGGGCCATGGCGGATGCGGTGGAAGGAAGGGGACGAAGAGCTTGGTGGTGGCGGAGGAGTAGAGGCAAAGCGCAGAGGAATCTGAGGAAGAAGACGATGGCAATGAATGCGCAGGGAGGGGAACCGCGCCGCTCTCTCTGCTTTTATGGGAGAGTGGGGGGCGTTTCGCCCTTCCCATTAAAGAAATCGTGGGCACGTCCCATCCCACGGCGCCGCAATCGACGCGTGCCGTTGCCGTGGGGTGCGGCGGATATGGAAGTGGATTCGGCGCGCCGCGGGCCGCGGGTGCCCGTGCACTGTTTTGGGCCTGGCCCAACAGCGCTCGGCACCGTGTGTGGCCCAGGCCCGGGGGCTCCTGTCGGTGTACTAAGGTAGGGGTACCCTAGTACCCCAACTTGTGCACGGGCAGCGGCAGCTCCCCGCGGCAGGGTTCACCACGCGCTTGCCGGAGACCTTCCTGACCCTTATCTAGCCATTCAAAAACAAAGTATACAAGACAGAAGACCAAGACCCCGGCAAGAGGAGCTTGCCGGGAAGGCTGTCCCAGGCTCGAGATTGATTAACTAGCACGAGGCCCTGGCAAGAGGAGCTTGTCAGGACGAATAGAAGATTTCATCTTAGAAGACCCGGCAAGGGCTCGGGGAGCGGCAAGCTTCCGGGCCCGGCAAGGTCGAGATCCCCGGCAAGGTGCTTGCCGGGGGAGGTGCGCTGTGTGCCCGCGCTCCAGCTCATCGGCCCACGCGTCGCCCTGGGGCCACTCCAGGGACGCGTGGCGGATGGCTGTGCAGCCTGGGGGACACGGTGGCACTCCACGGCAGAGGATCCATCGCCGTGGCAGACGGAGACGCAACGGCGGGAGCTTTTGGGGTCGACGGCGACGGGCATTAAATGCCCTTGTCCCCCACTGTTAAAGTAGGTATAGACCACTGTTCTGTACTGTAGCTCCACTGTTCCCGCACTGTTACAACTACCACCTCTTTTACATTTTTACCCCTTTCTCCTACGTTGACACCTGTCGGTGACCCCTTGCACTATAAAAGGAGGCCCATGCACAACGTGGAGGGGGTTCGAAACCTAGATTACTCTCACGCACGGTGTAGCTGCTTCTTTAAGCTCCCGAGCGCTCAACTCAATACACAACCAAGCAGGAGTAGGGTTTTACGCATCCGTGCGGCCCGAACCTGGGTAAAAACTGCCCGCGCGTCTGCCTCGATCTGCTCTTCGTGCTCCCTCCGCCCTCGTACCGCACAAACAAGGGGCTCCGGTCCCATAGGTGTTCGTGGCGGACAGCTTCCCCCGACACTACTACTTGGCCAAAGCAATAAATAACAACGGGGAACATGCAAGAATTACTTACGAACATAAATATAAAAGAGGTAGATCAAATATATTACTCAAACACAATCTTAACATAATCTCACAATCCATCGGATCCCAGCAAACTCATCATAGCAACAGCATAAGGATTACATATGTGCCTCGATCATGTAGGGCAGCTCACGAGGACTAATTAGTGAAGCACAAGAATGGGAGGAGAACATCACATAGCTACTGGTCATGGACCCATGGTCCAAGGGAGACTACTCTCCGGCAGGGTGCCGGGAAGAGTTCTCCTGGTGCTCCCGATCTTGGAAGCGGCGGCGGCGGTGGAACAGAGATGAGATCGCGAAAAAGGGTTCCCGTCTCGAGGGTTTCGGGACGCGATATAAATATATGCGAAAGGGGGGCATCAGCGGAGGCTCGGGGGGCCCAGGCGCCCCCCCCCGGCGTGGCCAGGGGGGCCCGCGCCACCAGGGCGCCTGGGGCCCTGGTGGCCCCCCTCCGGCCGCCCTTTGGCAGCTGGGAAGCTTCTGGAACGCTGATTTTTTATATAATTTTTCTGGAATTTTTCGGGCAGTTCTCGTAACGTGAAAACCTGAAATACAAAAACAGCAGAAAACAGAAACTGGCACTGGGGTGCACTGAGTTAATAGGTTAGTCCAAATATGATCAAAAGTGTATGGAAGTGTATAAATATCATAGCAATATCACCCAAAAGAGGCATGGAGCAAGCAGAAATTATAGATACGTTTTGGACGTATCAACATCCTCAAGCTTAATTCCTGCTCGTCCTCGAGTAGGTAAATGATAACAAGAATAATTTTTGTGGTGACATGCTAGTAACCATATAAGGATTTTTCATAGTCATATGACAAAAGCTTACTGAGACAATGAATCTGTAGTAATTAAGTTGCCTCATGAGAAAATCACAAAGAACTAAAAGTTCTACAATATGATACTGAAACATCAAATAGATTTGTAATGAGCATGGTGTGCAAATATGATAAAGTGATATCTCGCTTGCCCCCTTTAGTGAAGCAAAACATAAATGCAGGGGCACCTCCAAGGTTTAAGTGATGACTAGATACAATGATTTCAAAATAAACGATATCATAATCATGCAAAAGACAATGCTACTTTGGGACAATGCACATTACACTCAGAATGACAATCATGCTCTCAGTAGTTGGTGCTTTAAAAAAAGGTGGAGACCCTCGAACTGTGGCTTTTGTTGGCAAGGTTGAAAACCCGTGATCGGAAACAAAGACAGAGGTAATGATTATTATTTTCTTCTTAGATCATGCATGTTTCGTCAACGAATGCTAGCAGATAACTCAATTACTCTTTGAGATGGACAAGTTTCGAGGAACGGCTCCCGAATGAGGACGATCACATCCTCTTAATCTCCTTTGTTTATCACTGCCAAAGTTTTCTGATTTCTCATGAACAAAACGTGAAGGAGGGTTTGTTTGTTATATTAATTTTGAGCCGGGCGCACTCAATGCCAGTTCCTTCTCGTGTTATGGGTTTGCACATTATACATGCAATCCCGGGGTGAAGCTTGTCCAACTTAAAAAGATCATGAATTAACTACTACTTCCTCATGGACTTAAAACAGAGGCACAAAATAGGAATGCATTTTTTTCTTTTTCTTTGAATAATTTCGAGATGGTACATGAAAGTCTCCGTTAGGAATGGTAGGTAAATACCATGTAGGAAGGTATGGTGGACTCATATGGCATAACTGGTTTAAAGGATTTTGGATGCACAAGCAGTCAGTTCGCTTAGTACAGGCGAAGGTTAGCAAAAGACTGGGAGCGACCAACTAAGAGAGCAATGACGGTCATAATCATGCAGAGCGACAAAGCAACATTGAATCAGGCATGGTAGTTATATCGCTACTCAGAAACAAAAGATCATCAAGCCTTGACAGACTTTCTTTACAGTCTTAAATATGCGTGAGCATACGCCAAGTCAATCAAAATAAATTCTTGAAGGAAGATATTACTAAACCATACCACATCATAGGCAAACAAATCATGTTGGTACTCCAATAACACATTGGAAACCCTCCAGCTATTTGAGACTAACCATAAGAAAACAAGAACTACTAAGCGCCATTATGCACGTAGCATCTTTATCATAGACATATCAACCGGTGCCACGGAAGCAAACTCTCTTAACAAGATAATCATGATAAGTAAAGAGAGTTCAAGCAACCAACTAAACAAAAGCTCTTTAAAAAGATAAGCATGAAAACTAAAAGCTAAGCATGATAGTAGCTATTGAAAGACAAAGAACACACACAACAAAGATAGACATGAAAATTCTATGTTATGTTCTAGGTAGAAGTGGAGCGTGTTTCTCTCCCACATAAAGAAATGCTGAGTTCCGACTCGTTATGAAAAGCTAAAGAAAACTAAAAATGAAAACTAAAAGCAAGACGCTCCAAGCATAGCACATAACACATGAAGTGATAAAAATATAGTGGAACGAAAGACGAACTGATAATGTTGATGGAGAAGGGGATGCACGGGGGCATCCCCCCAAGCTTAGACGCTTGAGTCTCCTTGAATATTTCTTGGGGGTGCATGGGGGCATCCCCAAGCTTGAGCGTTTGACACTCCTGAATCTTTTTATCATCTTCCCTCGCACACTTGAAAACTCCCTTCATACATAACTCATCATAAACTGATTAGCGAGGTTAGTACCCTTAATAAAATAATTGTTCCTTGCTGGAAATAAGGATATTCTTGAAGGTCTACTGTTTCTCAAGATTGCCAAAAGGTTTTTGCAAAGAAAAAGTGAGCTCAAGGTTTGCAAAATGAAGGAAAGGCAAAACAGGACAGAATCTGTGAAAAACAGAACAGCAGGTAGTAAATGATTTTTTCGGGGCACTTCTGCAACTCTAATCAAAAAACTCAAAACATACACATGAAAGACAATTGTATAGAGCACGCTGCCGAAAAAATTCAGACCAAAAAGATGATTTGGTGATTTTATACGAATTTTTCTATCCAAGGACAAAATCTGTTTCCCGGACAGCACGTCACAACTTTTGAACTTTCTTGCAATCAGAGGCTACACTTGGCACAAAATTGAAAAGCAAAGATACAATGATGATGCTACTGTAGTAAACAACATCATGAAACAACAAAAGCAAAATAAAATTTTATTCATGTGGGCTGCCTCCCAAAAGCGCTTTCTTTTATGCCTTTAAGCTAGACATGCGACTTTAATGATGCTCTCGTAGGAATAAGAGTTGAAGAACAAAAGAGAGCATCAAGAAGCAAATACCAAACACATTTAAGCCTAACATGCTTCCTATGCATAGGAATATTGCAATAGAATAATTCATTGAAGCATAAAGCAATAAGCATAGGAAGGCAAAACAAGTGTAGCTTCAAACCTTCAACATAAAGAGAGGGAACTTGATATCATTGAAATATCTATAAGCATATGTTCCCTTCTCATAATAATTTTCAGTGGGATCACGAATAAACTTGTGACGCCCGAGACCGACGTCCCAGAAGATCCCAGAAGATTCCAGAAGATTCCAGATGTTCCGGGTTGCCCGTGTGTTTCATTTGTGCTTGTGTTATTTTATTTTTGCATTGCATCATGTCATCATGCCATCATGTCATATTTCTTTTGCATCTCAACCTAATAAATCGTGTGGACCTTCGGTCCATTTAAATCGAGGGAAGAATGACTTCTCTTTATAACATATAAAAGCCCCTCAATATTATTAGGGAGCTATATAATAATATTCCATTTGTTTGGAATTAACCAACACACGTGCATAATTTTCCCCATGCCTCTTAATTCAAGTTTCTACTTCTAAACCTTGCCTATAATTCTTTCCGTTGTTTCGAGGTTCTTCCAAAAACCCTCCTTCTATTTTATTTAAATTCCTGACATTTTTGTGAGCCCGGGGAATTTGACCTCTTGCCCAGATTCCACCCCTAACCTCGCTTTCTTTTCTTTCTCTTCTCTCTTTTGTTCTTTTTTACTTTTTTAGCAAGAATGAGGCTGGAGAGTTCAACCCCAGGCCAGCAGCCTCTTGGCCCAGCCGCACCTCTTCTCCTCCTTCTCCTCCCAGCCTCCCTTCTCCCTAAGGCCCATCCTTTCCTCTTGCCTTTAGCCCAGGCCCGTTTTCCCTAACCCTAGCTCCAGCCTCGCTCCTCCCTCTTTTTCCCAGCGCCGCCGCCACCCTCTTGTTCCATCGCTCGAGCGACCCCATCTCTCTCCCGTCGATCTCTCTCTGGCAGGAGCCCGATTCCCTCTCGATCCCCCTCGCAGACCCCTCGAACCCATCCTCATCGAGGCCCGACCGCATTCCTTCGCCGAGCGCCCTGCCTCCGCTTCCTTCGACCGTCGCCACCCCGCTCGCCCGCATCGCTCTTTTCCCTCTCTCCAGAGCACCGATCCCCTCGATCCTCTCCAGCCGCACCTTCCCTCGACCACGGCCTCGAGCGCCCCTTCCTTCCAGCGCCTGGCGCCGTGAGCCGGCCCGGCCGGCCAGGAAGCCGTCGCCGCGACCGCGCCAAGGCCTCCAGCTCGGTTGCCTCCCTCCGAGCAGCCGCCGGCATCCCCGTCGCCCCGCGAGCTGGCCCCCCTCCAGCGCCCGCAGTCCCTCTGCCTCGTCCTCCCGTCGCGCGAGCGGCCACCCGAGCCCGATGCATCCGGCCACTCCAGGCCGCAGAGTCCTCGTGGCCTCCCTTCCTTTGCCTGGCCCGAGCCGGGGCCCTCCTGCGTCGCCGCCCCGGATTCGCCAAGGCCAGAGCCCCCTGGAGCCCCGTCGCCAGGGCCGAGCCCCTGCAGCCCCCGCGACCAGCGCCAGGCCGCAGCGCGTGGCCTCCATCTCCAGCCGCCAGGAGGCCCCCGTCCAGCCTTCCGCCTCCTCGCTTTGGTCGCCCTCGTCGGCCACTTTGTCCTCTCCGTGCTGCTGCCATGGCCTCGTGGCCCCTTCATGCAAGTTTGCTGCCGTGCCTGTGTTTTGTTGTTGTTTGTGGCTGTTGTTTTTTTCGCCAAGTGCACCGCAGGCAAGACCGGTCTCCGAATGTCATGAACCACTACTTCCTCCACTACACGACGACCCGACAAGTTCCACGACCGAGTACCCCTCCGATGCAAGTACCACTACGAACGGGAACTACTACATGATGAATCGCCAAGTACCACTACTTCCACTACCGTCGCAAACGAGAACCCCAAGTACCACGACACCGACCCGAACATCTACGGGAAAACGAGCTCCGTGAACGTCTACCGTCGCCCCGAGTACCACTACCGTCGCTCGACGACCGCGAGTACCACTACCGTCGCCCGAGTACAACTACCGCTACGAGAACGACTACCTTCGGTGAAGAAATGAGAACGTCTACTTCCTCTCCGAACGGAACATCTACTTCCTCTACGACCCGCGTGAACGACTACTTCCTCTACTTCCGCTACGTCCCTCGACGATCTCGAACCGCCCCGAAACGTTGGTTCCGAAGGTATAACCCGAGATGATGACCCGTGTGATGCTTGTTGTGTTGTATGAGTTGTCTCCCTTGTGCGCTCCGTGCCCGTTGTGCCGTTTCATCGTTTGTCATGTTCCTCGGTTGCCTCGTCACCGACTCGTGGGAACCCGGTGACGGGATCGCCCCACCTTTCATCTCGTTTGTCTCGCTCATGCCATCTTCCTTTTGCTCCGGACTCTCAACGAGTTACCGGAACCGATATGTTGCCGTGGCATCATTTTCGGATCGTTGCCGTGGCACCCTTTCCTTCCACCACGGTGACAATGCTTCATATCTTCTTCATGTCAACCTTTTAATAATTGCATAAACTTGATCATGTCATCCGCATCATTTAACAACATTATATATGTTTAATTGTTGTTTGCTTATAATTACTAAACATGCTCATGGGGATTTTCCGGACATGTTGTTGTTATTTCCGGCCTCATTTAAAATGCCTAAATAGTGTAGTTTCTTTTTGCTTCACCTCTTGCCATGTTAACCAACATTTAATCTTGTCTTGTAAATAAACGAGAGTCAACTAAATAATTAAATGTGGTGTTTCGTCAATATGCAAGTCGTTGCATATTGAGCTCCACTTAACTTGTAGTATTTGTTTGTGCACTTGCCATGCCTTGCATATTTAAACCGGACATGCATCATACTTGGATGTGCATTGTATGCCATGTTTATGCTTGTGTGTTTACCGTGTTGTTTCTTTCTTTCCGGTTGCTTCTCTTGTTAGCTTCGGTTTTGTTCCGGAGTTGTGAGGCTTCTTCTTCGTCTTCGTCATGGATCCGTTCTTCTCCCTTTGTGGAATCCCAGGAAAGATGACCGAACCCGGATATCATTACTATCTTTGCCTATTGCTAGAGTATCGCTCTTTAGTATATTGCCTCGATGCCCATGTTTTCTTGTCAGCCTCCTACTTGTAACCATTGCCATGTTTAACCAACCTACCTACGCAAACCGTTGCTTGGCTAAGTACGCCTCGCTCAGCCCTTCTTATAGCATTGCTAGTTGCAGGTGAAGATCGAAGATGCTTGCTTCATGTTGAAGTTTGGTTGGGTTTATCACACTATATAAATGCTTAAATGAAATCATCTATATATTGGCAAGGGTGGAAGGCTAAGCCTTTTGCTTGGTGTTTTGTTCCACTCATGCCGTTAGGAACCGTATTAACCGGTGTTATGTTCCTTGATTATGCGTTCCTAACACGGTTGGGGTGTATGGGACCCCCTTGATAAACCGCTAAGTGCTAAGTCTTTTCCAGCAAGTCCCAACATTTGGTACTATTTGCCTAATAACAATCTAATAAAAACTTGCATGTGGACTAGCTATCCCTTTTATTTTAATTCAACAACCCCGGGCCAGTGCTCCACATGAGTGTTGGTCCGAAACGGGGGTCCTGCAGGGCCACCTCGAGGAAACTCAAGGTCTGGTAAAAACCTGTAGCATCGCCCATCCGGTCGTGTCCTGAGACTAGATACGCGCGGCTACCTATCAGGGTGTCGACACACAGGGAGGATTTGCTGGATTAGCCTTACCTTAGTTCGGTTTAACTTGAGCACGGGATTCCGAGAATACTCGGGTCTTCCCACCTATGGAGTTGCAACTCCGCGGATCGTGGGCTTGTAATGGGTCAAGTTGGAACACCCCTGCAGGGTTTGAACTTTCAAAAGTCGTGCCCGCGGTTATGTGGCAGATGGGAGCTTGTTAATATCCGGTTGTAGATAACTTGACACAATGTTTCAATACACTACCAGCGTGTGTACCGTGACTGTCAATTTCCTAATAGGGATTCGGGAGTTGAACACGGTGGGGTTATGTTTGTTGAGCTTTAGTTAGGATCACTTCGTGATCATCTCTCGACCGAGGCACTTCTCTTCTCGCTCTCTTTTACGTAAGTTGGTGCTAGCTGCTGCTGCAGACTCTTGTTGTTCCTTCACCTCTTGTTCTTCTTCAGCCTTGTCCTCACCCAAGGTTTAAATAGTCGTGTTACCCGGGAACGGGATTGCTGAGTCCTCTGTGGCTCACAGTTACTTCACCACACCAGATGCAGGTTCAGCCGAGTTTGATGCAGGAGTTGGATCAGTGCTTCACCAGGAGCTCGTTGAAGAGTTTGGCCGTATGCTTGTGACGTTTCGAAGATCAGTAGTGGTTTCTACTAGCATTCGATCCGGACCTGTGGCTTTATGTTGTTTGGTATCTTTCTTTTGGATCTTACCCTTAGATGGGCTGTGATGTTTTGAATGATGATTGCTTATGTAATGTATTGTGTGAAGTGGCGAGTGTAAGCCAACTATCTCCTTTTGCAATTTAATCCCTCTTTTACATGAGTCGTGCAAAGATACCAAACTTGAGATCATTCTAGGATGGGCTTATACCTTTAAGTCGTGCCTCGACACGTAGGAGGTATAGTCCCATCCTGGGCATCACAAGTTGGTATTCAGAGCCTTCTCCGACCTAGAAGCCCCCACTGATTGATCGAATCCTTGACGGTTGAGTCTAGGCACACACATGAAAATGTTTTGAGTCCTATATATATATATATATCGGAGAGTAGGATTTCTTTGCTTTTCATCCCCTTTCTCTCTGGTGAGGACTCCTGACGTCTACTCTTGACTCTTCTACTTTCAAAAATTGCACCAATTTTTTTTTAGGATCTCGCGAGTATTGTTTGGATTGTTTCGATGTCTTTGTGACGAGAACATTGTTCTCGATGCCTCCTGTCATTAGGGGTTGTGGCAGTGTCCCGGGGAGTTGAGCTCCGAGGTGTTGTCGTCACAAATCCATCGCGGCAGTACTAGAATACTTAAGACGGCCGACATCGAGAAATCTACTATGCGGTTAGTGGCAAGATAACCCCGACATCACCCAGTACTGGGGAGGTAGTTCGAGAGTATTGCCATAGCTTGTATAGTGGATGCGTTTCGAAGGTCCGAGGTAAACAGTTTCCGAGAAAGACTGGTTATGTGTTGAAGGATGGATACACCTGGATGTAGGTTTAGAGTTGATTGCGCGGTGCTTCCCGTGTATCCCCAACACCTGATTGCATAACTGGAAACTTTCGGAAATTAATAGGTGGGTTAATCTAGTAGTCCTAGGCATTCTTCCAACGGATGCATGATATGAAGTTTGGGGTTCTACATTGAGTGAAGTGGTTTTATGGACTTGTTTTGATCGGGAGTTGCATCTTAAAGGGTCCTTGGCTATGCTGATCCGGGGATGACAAAACCCTTTTGTAACACGTTCCATGAGCTTTCAGCACGAAGATGTCGAACGAAGCTTCTATCTTGTATTTGTTCTATCTGATCCTTGTTCCTTTTATTTTATCTTTTCTTCTCCAAGTGGCTTCTCGTCAAGCTGATGTACCTATGGAATTCATTCGTTCAATTCTCTGTTCGGATGATATTGTGAAGATCATGCTGCATATCTATCCTTTGTTCTTGTCTTGATTCTGGTATTCGAGTTGCTTCGATGTCAAATGTTGATTCCATACCTTTCCTAATCGGTATTCTCATATTTCTATGGGAGTGCTAGTCCTTCTTGATCATCAAGATCTTCATGTTAATTCTTTTCAACCGGTGTGCCTTCTCTTCAAGTTATTCCATACGGACGCCGTTGAGAAATCTGACGGTTGTCTGTTTCAATCATCTCAAGTTGTCTTTGTTTTCCCCACCCTCCCACCCTTCTTCTTCTCAGAGCAAGAGTTCTCAAATGAAATATCCATTTTATTCATGTGATGATTCTTCATTCTTTTCCTTTCAATGTTCTTATCCGGTGAGTTATCGTGAAGATGCTCAAGTGCTTCAAGTTCATCATTCTTTTGTTCTCGAATTCTTTCGGTGGATGTAATTCAAGATTTCGGTGTTGATCTTATCCTTTTCCTCATTTCACAATGCTTTCTTATTCCGGTGCACCAATTAATCATTCTCCTCTTGCTATTCATATCCGGAATGCTCAAGATTCATAATTCCATTCTTAATCCGTTCAAGCTATTTTTTGAGGATTGTCATCTTATTCAAGCCATTTAATTCAACCGGTGCAATATCTCTTAAGCAATCTTTTCCAAGGGTGATTCTTTAGTGGGCCCTAACCCACAGGTCTTTTCCAGGATCTTATCTGACTCTTCTAATTTTTCCGGAGTTATACTCAAATTGTTTCAAAGTGTGACGTAAGAATGATTTCCATCAGTCATATGCCTTCTCCAAGTTTACTTTCAAATTCTTTCCATCGTTGGTTCAACCTTTTTAATTCTTCATTCCGGAGTGCTCAACAATTCTTATGGCATTTCTCGTCTTCATTCTCAACAATTGGAGACCGGAGAAGTGTTTCTCTTAAATCTTGACCCGTTCTCTTGATGAGTTGCGGTTCTAGCTTCATGCCATCCTCATTATTGTTCCGATTGTGGGGAATTCGTTTATGCCATCCGAAGCATTTCATGAATTCTTTTCTTGTGATCCTCCGAAGGGCATCATTTCAGAATATTTCCTCGTTCTCAGTTTTCAACTTCGTCCTCCAAATATTCTTCATTGATGTCTCTTCGTTCGTCTCCCTATTTTTACGGTGGTTCTTTCAAGTTACCCTTCCGTTGTTATCGTTTTAATTCACTCGTTCTTTTCATAATCCTACCGGTGGTTCGTTGAAGACTAGATCTCTCTTAAATTCTTTGCAACGAGAATAAGTAGTATGCCAAATCCTTGGTTGTCATCAATTTAAATTGGTGAAGGAGATGCATGCCATAATTCTTATTCTTATTCCTTCAAGGTGATTTAATTCTTTTGTCTGGAGCTTGTTCATCATATTCTCGGTTCTAAATTCTTCATCTTGTTTTCCGGAGATCCATGTTGTTTCAATTATATCATTTCAAGCTTCATCTAATTCATCGCAGGCCTTGAATCTTATTCTTTTCATCTTTCACTTCTCATGCTTTCATTACCGGAGTTTTCATGATGGTTCATCATATTTTAATTCATCCTTGAAGTCTTCATCAACATTCTTGTTGGAGCTCAAGCATTTTCATCATGCTTTCCAATTGCAATCCGTTCTACCTTATCTTTTCAGATGGGGTTATGTCATTTTGACAATTCCTTCATGTTTCATGATTCACGAGTTGTCAGGAATGAGATATTTAAAACCATCATTTTCCTTGTTCAGGAGATCCTTTCAACCCCTTCAATTATTCGTTCGAGTTATCTTGGGTTGTATTTCACCTAAAAGCTTTCCCTAAGGATTGTTGCAACTATGGGGCTCATAAATGACCCAAGTTCTTCATTTATCATTCCGGTGAAATAAGTTTTTTTTTCGTCTCCTTGTTGATCTCAATCCAAGCAATTCTTTTCTGTTAGTGGCTGGTTGTCACCTCATAACTTTGAGATGTTTTTTTTCCATAAGCCCACATCAAGCTTATTCTTTCGTTGTTGAATTTCCAACAACTCCGTTCAACCCTTCTTCGTAAGGATGCTCTTTCAAATTCTATTTTGAGAGAAGTTGTCATTTTCTTCTCCATTCTTTTCTTTCTTTGATTTATATTCTATTCTTTCGTTCTGGAGGCCTTGTGATGTTGCTCTCTGCAAACCATCATATCGTTTTATCGAGATCATGTTCTTTCCCTTGCTTATCTTTTAACCGGAGTGTTGTATTCTTCATTCAAGTTTCCTCATCTTATCAAGTTTGCCTCTCTTTTCAACCGGAGTGCTGTCTGAATCCTTTCTTACCCCTTGTGCCATTCTTTTAATTCTTTCGGAGGCAATGTGTTGTTGATTTCATCAAGTATCATCCCATCTCCTCTAGTTTTTGTTCATTTCCTTCCATTTTCAGACGGAGTGCTGTCCAAATTCTGCCATTCTTATTCCTTGGCTATACCATTGTAGTTTCATATTCTTTTGGTTCGTGAGCTCTTGTTTCATGTCTTTCAACCTTCAAGGTTCTCATAGTGCTCCTTGTTCCTATTTTGTAACGGAGTGTTTCATCTTCATTCATCTCCGTTGCTTTCTTTCTTTCAACTTGTTCAACCTCTCAAGGTTCTTTGGTTTCACTCGTCCGTCAAAGAAGCAACTTTGTTTTACCTCTTCCTCTTCCGTTTTTACCCGGTGATATCTCTAGGATCTCGGGTCGAGATCCTCTGTTAGTGTGGGAGAGTTGTGACGCCCGAGACCGACGTCCCAGAAGATCCCAGAAGATTCCAGAAGATTCCAGATGTTCCGGGTTGCCCGTGTGTTTCATTTGTGCTTGTGTTATTTTATTTTTGCATTGCATCATGTCATCATGCCATCATGTCATATTTCTTTTGCATCTCAACCTAATAAATCGTGTGGACCTTCGGTCCATTTAAATCGAGGGAAGAATGACTTCTCTTTATAACATATAAAAGCCTCTCAATATTATTAGGGAGCTATATAATAATATTCCATTTGTTTGGAATTAACCAACACACGTGCATAATTTTCCCCATGCCTCTTAATTCAAGTTTCTACTTCTAAACCTTGCCTATAATTCTTTTCGTTGTTTCGAGGTTCTTCCAAAAACCCTCCTTCTATTTTATTTAAATTCCTGACATTTTTGTGAGCCCGGGGAATTTGACCTCTTGCCCAGATTCCACCCCTAACCTCGCTTTCTTTTCTTTCTCTTCTCTCTTTTGTTCTTTTTTACTTTTTAGCAAGAATGAGGCTGGAGAGTTCAACCCCAGGCCAGCAACCTCTTGGCCCAGCCGCACCTCTTCTCCTCCTTCTCCTCCCAACCTCCCTTCTCCCTAAGGCCCATCCTTTCCTCTTGCCTTCAGCCCAGGCCCATTTTCCCTAACCCTAGCTCCAGCCTCGCTCCTCCCTCTTTTTCCCAGCGCCGCCGCCACCCTTTCGTTCCATCGCTCGAGCGACCCCATCTCTCTCCCGTCGATCTCTCTCTGGCAGGAGCCCGATTCCCTCTCGATCCCCCTCGCAGACCCCTCGAACCCATCCTCATCGAGGCCCGACCGCATTCCTTCGCCGAGCGCCCTGCCTCCGCTTCCTTCGACCGTCGCCACCCCGCTCGCCCGCATCGCTCTTTTCCCTCCCTCCAGAGCACCGATCCCCTCGATCCTCTCCAGCCGCACCTTCCCTCGACCACGGCCTCGAGCGCCCCTTCCTTCCAGCGCCTGGCGCCGCGAGCCGGCCCGGCCGGCCAGGAAGCCGTCGCCGCGACCGCGCCAAGGCCTCCAGCTCGGTTGCCTCCCTCCGAGCAGCCGCCGGCATCCCCGTCGCCCCGCGAGCTGGCCCCCCTCCAGCGCCCGCAGTCCCTCTGCCTCGTCCTCCCGTCGCGCGAGCGGCCACCCGAGCCCGATGCATCCGGCCACTCCAGGCCGCAGAGTCCTCGTGGCCTCCCTTCCTTTGCCTGGCCCGAGCCGGGGCCCTCCTGTGTCGCCGCCCCGGATTCGCCAAGGCCAGAGCCCCCTGGAGCCCCGTCGCCAGGGCCGAGCCCCTGCAGCCCCCGCGACCAGCGCCAGGCCGCAGCGCGTGGCCTCCATCTCCAGCCGCCAGGAGGCCCCCGTCCAGCCTTCCGCCTCCTCGCCTTGGTCGCCCTCGTCGGCCACTTTGTCCTCTCCGTGCTGCTGCCATGGCCTCGTGGCCCCTTCACGCAAGTTTGCTGCCGTGCCTGTGTTTTGTTGTTGTTTGTGGCTGTTGTTTTTTTCGCCAAGTGCACCGCAGGCAAGACCGGTCTCCGAATGTCATGAACCACTACTTCCTCCACTACACGACGACCCGACAAGTTCCATGACCGAGTACCCCTCCGATGCAAGTACCACTACGAACGGGAACTACTACATGATGAATCGCCAAGTACCACTACTTCCACTACCGTCGCAAACGAGAACCCCAAGTACCACGACACCGACCCGAACATCTACGGGAAAACGAGCTCCGTGAACGTCTACCGTCGCCCCGAGTACCACTACCGTCGCTCGACGACCGCGAGTACCACTACCGTCGCCCGAGTACAACTACCGCTACGAGAACGACTACCTTCGGTGAAGAAATGAGAACGTCTACTTCCTCTCCGAACGGAACATCTACTTCCTCTACGACCCGCGTGAACGACTACTTCCTCTACTTCCGCTACGTCCCTCGATGATCTCGAACCGCCCCGAAACGTTGGTTCCGAAGGTATAACCCGAGACGATGACCCGTGTGATGCTTGTTGTGTTGTATGAGTTGTCTCCCTTGTGCGCTCCGTGCCCGTTGTGCCGTTTCATCGTTTGTCATGTTCCTCGGTTGCCTCGTCACCGACTCGTGGGAACCCGGTGACGGGATCGCCCCACCTTTCATCTCGTTTGTCTCGCTCACGCCATCTTCCTTTTGCTCCGGACTCTCAACGAGTTACCGGAACCGATATGTTGCCGTGGCATCATTTTCGGATCGTTGCCGTGGCACCCTTTCCTTCCACCACGGTGACAATGCTTCATATCTTCTTCATGTCAACCTTTTAATAATTGCATAAACTTGATCATGTCATCCGCATCATTTAACAACATTATATATGTTTAATTGTTGTTTGCTTATAATTACTAAACATGCTCATGAGGATTTTCCGGACATGTTGTTGTTATTTCCGGCCTCATTTAAAATGCCTAAATAGTGTAGTTTCTTTTTGCTTCACCTCTTGCCATGTTAACCAACATTTAATCTTGTCTTGTAAATAAACGAGAGTCAACTAAATAATTAAATGTGGTGTTTCGTCAATATGCAAGTCGTTGCATATTGAGCTCCACTTAACTTGTAGTATTTGTTTGTGCACTTGCCATGCCTTGCATATTTAAACCGGACATGCATCATACTTGGATGTGCATTGTATGCCATGTTTATGCTTGTGTGTTTACCGTGTTGTTTCTTTCTTTCCGGTTGCTTCTCTTGTTAGCTTCGGTTTTGTTCCGGAGTTGTGAGGCTTCTTCTTCGTCTTCGTCATGGATCTGTTCTTCTCCCTTTGTGGAATCCCAGGCAAGATGACCGAACCCGGATATCATTACTATCTTTGCCTATTGCTAGAGTATCGCTCTTTAGTATATTGCCTCGATGCCCATGTTTTCTTGTCAGCCTCCTACTTGTAACCATTGCCCTGTTTAACCAACCTACCTACGCAAACCGTTGCTTGGCTAAGTACGCCTCGCTCAGCCCTTCTTATAGCATTGCTAGTTGCAGGTGAAGATCGAAGATGCTTGCTTCATGTTGAAGTTTGGTTGGGTTTATCACACTATATAAATGCTTAAATGAAATCATCTATATATTGGCAAGGGTGGAAGGCTAAGCCTTTTGCTTGGTGTTTTGTTCCACTCATGCCGTTAGGAACCGTATAAACCGGTGTTATGTTCCTTGATTATGCGTTCCTAACACGGTTGGGGTGTATGGGACCCCCTTGATAAACCGCTAAGTGCTAAGTCTTTTCCAGCAAGTCCCAACATTTGGTACTATTTGCCTAATAACAATCTAATAAAAACTTGCATGTGGACTAGCTATCCCTTTTATTTTAATTCAACAACCCCGGGCCAGTGCTCCACATGCGTGTTGGTCCGAAACGGGGGTCCTGCAGGGCCACCTCGAGGAAACTCAAGGTCTGGTAAAAACCTGTAGCATCGCCCATCCGGTCGTGTCCTGAGACTAGATACGCGCGGCTACCTATCAGGGTGTCGACACACAGGGAGGATTTGCTGGATTAGCCTTACCTTAGTTCGGTTTAACTTGAGCACGGGATTCCGAGAATAGTCGGGTCTTCCCACCTATGGAGTTGCGACTCCGCAGATCGTGGGCTTGTAATGGGTCAAGTTGGAACACCCCTGCGGGGTTTGAACTTTCGAAAGCCGTGCCCGCGGTTATGTGGCAGATGGGAGCTTGTTAATATCCGGTTGTAGATAACTTGACACAATGTTTCAATACACTACCAGCGTGTGTACCGTGACTGTCAATTTCCGAATAGGGATTCGGGAGTTGAGCACGGTGGGGTTATGTTTGTTGAGCTTTAGTTAGGATCACTTCGTGATCATCTCTCGACCGAGGCACTTCTCTTCTCGCTCTCTTTTACGTAAGTTAGTGCTAGCTGCTGCTGCAGACTCTTGTTGTTCCTTCACCCCTTGTTCTTCTTCAGCCTTGTCCTCACCCAAGGTTTAAATAGTCGTGTTACCTGGGAACGGGATTGCTGAGTCCTCTGTGGCTCACAGTTACTTCACCACACCAGATGCAGGTTCAGCCGAGTTTGATGCAGGAGTTGGATTAGTGCTTCACCAGGAGCTCGTTGAAGAGTTTGGCCGTATGCTTGTGACGTTTCGACGATCAGTAGTGGTTTCTACTAGGATTTGATCCGGACCTGTGGCTTTATGTTGTTTGGTATCTTTCTTTTGGATCTTACCCTTAGATGGGCTGTGATGTTTTGAATGATGATTGCTTATGTAATGTATTGTGTGAAGTGGCGAGTGTAAGCCAACTATCTCCTTTTGCAATTTAATCCCTCTTTTACATGAGTCGTGCAAAGATACCAAACTTGAGATCATTCTTGGATGGGCTGATACCTTTAAGTCGTGCCTCGACACGTAGGAGGTATAGTCCCATCCTGGGCATCACAAAACTCAACAATATAAGCATCACATAAAACATTGTTACCATGATCCACATGCAAAAAAGTGTCATTACTCTTCATATAAGCAAAATCTTTCTTATTAGGAATAGTGAGAGTAAAGCAATCATAACCATCACGGTAATCATTGTATTTAGGAGGCATATCATAATCATAATAAATTTTATCCTCAATAGTAGGTGGACTGAAAACATCATATTCATCATTGTAATCATCATGTATAAGAAGCAAAGTATCGTCAAAGTAAATTTTCTCTTCAAAAGTTGGGGGACTAAAAATATCATGTTCATCAAACGTGTCATCCCCAAGCTTAGAGCTTTCCATGTCATTAGCAATATTGATATTCAAAGAAAGCATACTAATAACATCACCACCATCATGATTGTTATGCAAATAATAAAGTTCCATAGGTTTTTTAATTTTCTCTTCAAACACATCATGTCCCAAAGCAAGGTAGAGCTTATAAAGCTCTCTCATATTTTTGTTGTTTTCCATTAAGCAAAACTAGTGAAAAGACATAAAGAAAACTGAAAGGTAAATGAACAAGACTAAAAAGCAAAGATAAAAGATAGCGTGCAACTCCCCTATCCTGAAGAGTGGAGTCCCCGGCAACGGCGCCAGAAAACTTTGCTTGATGGCTTCTCGCCCCTCGTTGGTTACCCCAAGTGGAAGGTTTGAGATGTAGTGTAGCGGAAGTTTTCTCTTGGCAATACCAAGGATCGATTTCCCTGAGACTCCCAGTTTCAACAAGAAGGTGTCAACTGCTAACGGCGCAAGATATATTAGAAATCAACATGGGCCTGCACACATATACAAATAACTTTGCTCCCAACGAGTACAGAGAGGTTGCCAATCTCTCCGGCCTTGTAGTTTACAAAGGATCAAACGCAAGTGATAATAGTGATAGGTAATGCTACAATAGTAAGTAAAAGCGTAAAGTAAATAGTGGATGTGATCGATGATGGTAATATGGACCGAGGTCCCATGATGTTCACTAGTGATGTCTCTCTCCCAAAAGACGATAAAACAGCTATGTGAGGTAAACGAATTACAGCTGGGCAATTGACAGAATTATGTGCGCAAACCAATGCTAATTATATTGCAAGAAAGGTAGAGGTTCAAAGCATGGGCGGTACGCCAAGGTAAGTAGACCGAAATCCATCAATATCTACTACTAATCATCCACCTTGAGATATCTATCCAGAACATCTCGCTGGTATTAAGTTGTGAGTCCCACCCATAGTGTAAACTCAAAGCAACAGACAACTGCATTAAAAGAACTTTGCGTAAAGTAAACAATCCTTGCACCCGCGGGCACAAGCACCGTTGTTTTCCCCCTTGTGGCAACAGCACATCCCCTAGACTCATGTTTCTGTCACTCAAGCTAGTCATCGAGGGGCATGAACCCACAATCAAGCATAACGTTCCCTCTTGGAGTCACTACCTACTACTTGGCCAAAGCAATAAATAACAACGGGGAACATGCAAGAATTACTTACGAACATAAATATAAAAGAGGTAGATCAAATATATTACTCAAACACAATCTGAACATAATCTCACAATCCATCGGATCCCAGCAAACTCATCATAGCAACAGCATAAGGATTACATATGTGCCTCGATCATGTAGGGCATCTCACGAGGACTAATTAGTGAAGCACAAGAACGGGAGGAGAACATCACATAGCTACTGGTCATGGACCCATGGTCCAAGGGAGACTACTCTCCGGCAGGGTGCCGGGAAGAGTTCTCCTGGTGCTCCCGATCTTGGAAGCGGCGGCGGCGGTGGAACAGAGATGAGATCGCGAAAAAGGGTTCCCTTCTCGAGGGTTTCGGGACGCGATATAAATATATGCCAAAGGGGGGCATCAGCGGAGGCTCGGGGGGCCCAGGCGCCCCCCCGGCGCGGCCAGGGGGGCCCGCGCCACCAGGGCGCCTGGGGCCCTGGTGGCCCCCCTCCGGCTGCCCTTTGGCAGCTGGGAAGCTTCTGGAACGCTGATTTTTTATATAATTTTTCTGGAATTTTTCGGGCAGTTCTCGTAACGTGAAAACCTGAAATACAAAAACAGCAGAAAACAGAAACTGGCACTGGGGTGCACTGAGTTAATAGGTTAGTCCAAATATGATCAAAAGTGTATGGAAGTGTATAAATATCATAGCAATATCACCCAAAAGAGGCATGGAGCAAGTAGAAATTATAGATACGTTTTGGACGTATCAGCCCCCCTTGTGATCTTCTTTCTCCAGATATTTTTTATATTTTCTGAAACATAGTTCTGTGGAGTTTCGGGGCTTTTGGAGTTGTGCAGAAAAGGTTTCCAGAGTTTGCGCCTTTTCCAGCCCAGAATTCCAGTTGTCGGCTTTATCCCTCTTCATGTAAACCTTGTAAAATAAGAGAGAAAAGGCATAAGTATTGTGACATAACGTGTAATAGCAGCCCATAATGCAATAAATATCAACATATAAGCATGATGCAAAATGGACGTATCAACTCCCCCAAGCTTAGACCTCGCTTGTCCTCAAGCGAAAGCCGAAATCAAAAAATATGTCCACATGTTTAGAGATAGAGGTGTCGATAAAAAAAATACGGACATGAGGGCATCATCATCATTCTTACAACAGCAACATATATATATAGGGTGGGTCTATTCTCATAACACCCCTTAAGACCTTATTCTCATAACAAAAACCTTATTCTCATAACACCCTCATTTAAATAGGTTTCTAGCGCGGAGCGCCCCGAGGACAGCAACTACTGCCCCGCCTCCTACCCCCGCGCTGCCGCCCCGCCTCCTTCCCCCAGCACCGTCACGCCGGCTCCTACCCTGATGCAGTGCGGTTTTCTTGTGCAGTTTGGAAGCGCAAAAAAACGCTCGCTGCCATTATTCGTCGGTCGCACCGTTTTCAAAACTGCTCTTAAACCGTGCGGAATCTCGAAAAGTGTTCAACATGGCGAAGCTGCGTCTACTCCATAGCTTTTCAACGGTATATTACACGCATAATTCCAATAAACGGTTAAAAAACTAGAGCAAAAAAGGTACCGAAAAAACAACACGTACAGTTTTTTCAAACATGCAGTTCACCGTTTTCGAAACTGCTCTTAAACTATGATGAATTTTGAAAAGTGTTTGACATGGCGAAGTTGCGTCTACTCCATAGCTTTTCAACGGTATATTACGCGCATAATTCCGATAAACGGTTAAAAAACTAGAGCAAAAAAGGTACCGGAAAAACAACACGTACTGTTTTTTCAAACATGCAGTTCGCTGGTCTTTGTGTTGCAGTAACATGCAGTTCGGAAGCGCAAAAAAACGCGTCGATTTGGGTGTCGCGAAAAACAGACTTTCCTCGTTTTTGTAATTTCAAAACTGCTTTTAAACCGTAATGAATTTGAGGGGGTGTTCTACATGAAAAAGTAGCGTATCGACGATATCTTTCCAACGGTGTATCATTTGGATCATTTCGACCAACGTTTTGTAAAAATTTCACGAAAAACGGCCACTGCCCTTCGTAGTCACCCGCACGATTTTCAAATTTAACTAAAAACCATAAGGAATCTCAAAAACATTTCAACATATGAAAGTTGCGCCTCGTTCGTAGCTTTCCAACGGTATATTACACGCCTTGTTTCGACAAACGGTTAGAAAACTGAAGTGAAAACAGTACCGAAAATTTGAAATTTTTCGAAAAACACAATTCCGCGATTTAGTAAATTCAAAACTGCTCTTAAACCGTAGCGAATTATAAAAAATAATATATATGAAAAAGATGCGCGCCGACGATACCTTTCCAACGGTGTATCATACGTTTCATTCCGACGAGCGGTTAAGAAAAAACGCAAAAAAATGCTCGCTGCCATTCGTTGTGAGCCGCACGATTTTCGAAACTGCTCTTAAACTATGAAGAATTCTGAAAAGTGTTCAACATGGCGAAGTTGCGTCTACTCCATAGCTTTTTAACGGTATGTTACACACATAATTCCGATAAACGGTTAAAAAACTAGAGCAAAAAAGATACCAAAAAAACAACACGTACAGTTTTTTCAAACATGAGTTCTGTTGCAGTATCTGTGCAGTGCGCATAGCATTCCAATGCAGTAAAACAAAGCAGTTCGGAAGTGTTATGAGAATATTATTCTCATAATGTTATGAGAATAGACCGGCTATATATATATGAATCTTATGTCATATGAATCTTATGTTAAAGTAACAATTCATTCACCATATCAAGCATGACTCATAAACTTCATTGGAAACTAACAAACTTTGATCTCGATCATTGAAGCAATTGCAATTTATCCTAACATCGGAAAGAGTCAATATAAGAGCTTTTCAGCAAGCCTACATACTCAACTATCATATAGTCTTTCGCAATTGCTCACACTCACGCAATACTTATGTTTATGGAGTTTCAATCGGACACAGATAAAGATAGGGGCTTATGGTGCTGCCTCCCAACCTTTTACCTCAAGGGTAATGTCAACAGTAATAGACCATGAAAACTTACATCCAAGTGGGTATATATGTCAGGATCTTTCCAACACAATGTGCTTGCCAAAGGATAAAATGTAAAAAGGAAAGGTGAATTTCACCTTGACTCTTATAAGGAAAGAATAATAGATAGGCCCTTCACAGAGGGAAGCGAGGTTGTCATGTGTTTTTATGGTTGGATGCACAAAGTCTTAGCACAAAAGAACGTCACATTATATTGCCACTTGTGATAAGGACCTTTATTATGCAGTCTGTCGCTTTTATTACTTCCATATCACAAGATCGTATAAAGATAATTTCCTCCGCACTAATAAATCATACATATTTTAGCGAGTTTGCAACATGACAACTTACTTGGAAGGATCTTTCTCAATCCATAGGTAGATATGGTGGACTCTCATGGCAAAACTGGGTTTAAGGATGTATGGAAGCACAAGTAGTATCTCTACTTAGTGCGAGGAGTTTTGGCTAGCATGAGGGGGAAAGGCAAGCTCAACGTGTTGGATGATCCATGACAATATACTTTATTTCGGATATAAGAAAACATAACCCATTATGTTGTCTTCCTTGTCCAACATCAACTCTTTAGCATGTCATATTTTAATGAGTGCTCACAATCATAAAAGATGTCCAAGATAGTATATTTGTATGTGAGGCCTCTCTTCTTTTATTACTTCCTATTAATTGCAACGATGACCGAAACTATGTTTGCCAACTCCCAACAACTTTTATTTATCATACTCTTATATGTGAAGTCATTACTTCCCATAAGATCAATATGATCTCTTGGATACTCTTTATGTTTTCTTTTTTTTATCATGACCAAAGTGAGGAAATCAAGACCTTGACTCAACACTAATCTTTATTATATAACTCACGGACTCGATTACAAAGGATAGAGATCATAAAGCAAAAGCTCACAACTAGATCATGCTAACTTTATTCTACTAGATCAAGATACTACCAAAAGGATTGAACTAAGAAAAACAGTAAAGATAGGAGTGATGGTGATACGATACCGGGGTCATTGCCCCAAGCTTGCAGTTGCCAAGGGGAGTGCCCATACCCATATGATTATGTATCCTTCTTCGGGGGTGGTGATAATGAAGTTGAAGGTAGTGACGTCGGATCATCATATATCGAGCGTAGGAGATCCTCCAGCTTGTGGATAATACCTTTGAGTGCAGCTATATATTCCTTCAACAAAATATTTTCACTTATGAGATGCTTGTTTCGAATTTGAGCTAACTCAATCATCTTGAAAGCTTCAATCTCAGTTGAGGTAAAGAGGTTGGGAAGAGATTGAGGGGTGTCTTCTTCTCCCGATGCCGGAGCCGGATCTTCCACCTCCTTCTTGATCTTCTTCTTCTTGTTGATCTCCTCGGGTCCTTCCCTCTTCAGATCTATCTTCATTAGCCAAGCATCGTTGCCCTCGTTGTTGGAGGAGGGGGACGACATGGTGTCTGGCTTCGTTAACCCTAACAGAAAACAGCTCGAAACAAGAATAGAGGATTTTTGCATGATACAGAGGTCAAAACCTTAGGGAGTATATATAATGAATTTTTACCGACCAAAAGGAGTAACATACAAGAAATCGGAGTCCGGGAGGCACACGGGGTGCCCACGAGGCAGGGGGGCGCCCCCAGGAAAGGGGGGCGCGCCCTCCACCCTCGTGGACGGCTTGTGTCTCTTCCGGACTGCCACTTATTTTTCTATTTTTCTAAATATTCCAAAACGGAGAAAATTTGCGTTTAGAACTGTTTTGGAGTCGGTTTACTTACTGTATCGCATACCTCTTCCTTCTCGGAGGCTGAATCGTTCTGGAAAGTGTCCCTTATGTATTCCTCCAGGGTTACGGTTTTAATAACATTGGTTTCAACATTTATAGGATTACCTGAGATATAATGTTTGATTCTTTGACCATTCACCACCTTCGGATTTGTGCCTTCGAATTTGTTGATTTTTATGGCACCGGAACGATAGACCTCCTCGATAACATAAGGTCCTTCCCACTTAGAGAGAAGTTTTCCTGAAAAAAATCTTAAACGAGAGTTGTATAGCAAAACATAATCACCTACATTAAACTCGCGCTTTTGTATCCTTTTGTCATGCCATCTTTTAACTTTTCCTTTAAACAGCTTGGCATTCTCACAGGCCTGGGTTCTCCATTCATCAAGAGAGCTAATGTCAAATAACCTCTTCTCACCGGCAAGTTTGAAATCGTAATTGAGATCTTTAATAGCCCAATATGCCTTATGTTCTAGCTCAAGAGGTAAGTGACAAGCTTTTCCATATACCATCTTATATGGAGACATACCCATAGGATTTTTGTATGCAGTTCTATAGGCCCATAATGCATCATCAAGTTTCTTGGACCAATTCTCCTAGACCTATTAACTGTCTTTTGTAAAATTAATTTCAACTCTCTATTACTTAGTTCTACTTGACCACTAGTCTGTGGGTGATAAGGGGATGCAATTCTATGATTCACATCATATTTTGCAAGCATCTTACGGAAAGCACCATGAATAAAGTGTGAACCACCATCAGTCATTAGATATCTAGGGACTCCAAACCTCGGGAAGATAACTTCTTTAAGCATCTTAATAGAGGTGTTATGATCAACACTACTAGTTGGAATAGCTTCTACCCACTTAGTAACGTAATCAACAGCAACTAAAATATGTGTGTATCCATTAGAGGCAGGAAACAGTCCCATATAATCAAAGCCCCAAACATAAAATGGTTCAATAACAAGTGAATAATTCATAGGCATTTCTTGACGTCTACTGATATTACCAATTCTTTGACATTCATTACAAGATAATACAAACTTACGGGCATCCTTGAAGAGAGTAGGCCAATAAAAACCGGATTGCAATACCTTATGTGCAGTTCTATCTCCCGCATGGTGTCCTCCATAAGCTTCGGAGTGGCACTTGCATAGGATCTATTCTTGTTCATGCTCAGGTACACAACGTCTAATAATACCATCTACTCCTTCTTTATAAAGATGTGGGTCATCCCAGAAGTAATGTCTCAAATCATAGAAGAACTTTTTCTTTTGCTGGTATGTGAAGCTAGGAGGTATAAACTTAGCAACAATATAATTAGCATAATCAGCATACCATGGAGCAGTACGAGAAGTATTTATGACAGCTAATTGTTCATCAGGAAAGCTATCATCAATAGGTTGTGGGTCATCAAGTATATTCTCTAACCTAGACAAGTTGTCTTCAACGGGGTTCTCAGCTCCCTTTCTATCAATAATATGCAAGTCAAACTCTTGCAGCAAGAGAACCCATCTAATAAGTCTAGGTTTAGCATCTTTCTTTTCCATAAGGTATTTGATAGCAGCATGATAAGTGTGAATAGTTACTGTAGAATCAACAATATAGGGTCTAAACTTATCACAAGCAAATACAACTGCTAAAATTCTTTCTCAGTAGTAGCATAGTTTTTCTCGGCACTATCTAGAGTTTTACTAGCATAGTGGATAACATTCAATTTCTTATCAACTCTTTACCCTAAGACAGCGCCTACAACATAATCGCTAGCATCACACATAATCTCAAAAGGTAAATTCTAGTCAGGAGGCTGGACAATAGGTGCAGAGATCAATGCTTTCTTTAGTATTTCAAATGCTTCTAGACAATCATCATCAAAGACAAAAGGAATATCTTTTTGTAAGAGATTAGTCAGAGGCCTGGAGATTTTGGAGAAGTCCTTAATGAGCCTCTTATAAAACCCGGCATGACCAAGGAAACTTTGTATACCTTTGATGTCCTTAGGGCATGGCATCTTTTCAATAGTGTCGGTGTACTAAAGTAGGGGTACCTTAGTATCCCGAACTTGTGCACGGGCAGTTGCAGTGTCCCGCGGCAAGGCTAGCCAGGCGACTGCCAAGATCCTCCGTGGTTCCCTTGTGGTCATTCAAGAACAAAGTATCCAAGTCAACGAAACAAGACCCCGGCAAGTGGAGCTTGCCGGGATGGCCGCTCAAGGCACAAAACCGCTCAAGGTACAAGACCCTGGCAAGAGGACCTTGCCGGGAAGGCCAACTAAAGGCACCTCAAGAGAACTTGCCGCGACGCGCCATGCGTCCCGGCGAGGCCCGGTGAGCGACAAGCTCCCGAGCGCGACAAGCTAACTACCGCGGCAAGGCCCTTGCTGCGACAAGCTTCCAGTCAGTACCCTCGCTCCAGCTCATCCACCCACGTGTCGCCCTGGGACCCTCCCAGGGGCACGTGGCGGAAGGTTGTGCAGCCAGGGGAACACGGTGGCAAGCTGCGATGACGAGGCTACCGTCGTGGCGAACGGTGGCGCCCCTGACGGCCGTTTTTTGCACAGTTTGGGGCGACGGCGACGGGCATTCAATGCCCTTGTCCCATGCCGTCAGAGTTAGGCACGGGGCACTGTACAAACACTGTTACAACTACCACTCCTTTTACTTTTTTACCCCCGTCTGCGTTGCCACCTGTCGGTGACCCCTTTGACCTATAAAAGGAGGCCCATGCGCAACGTAGAAGGGGTTCGAAACATCGATCACCCCCACGCTCGGTCCAGTTAGCGGTTAGAGGGTACTGTTGCTCTCCTCGCTCCCGAGCCAAGAACTCAATACAAACCAAAGCAGGAGTAGGGTTTTACGCATCCGTGCGGCCCGAACCTGGGTAAACTGCTCGTGTGTACGCCTTGATCCGCTCTTTGTGCATCCTCCGCCCCCTGCCGTACCGAAACGGGGCTCCGGTCCCATAGGTGTTCATGGGCGATCAGTTTCCCCGACATCTTTGGCGCGCCAGGTAGGGGGAGCGTCGAGGTAGTGCGAACCCGATCCGGCGTCCACGCGAGCTAGATCTTCATCAACTTCATCAACTTCATCGACTCCATCGACATGCCACCGAAGAAGAAGGCTTTGGAGGTAGCGGGCCCGTCCTCGTCGATCCCGCCGCCGCCGGAGCCAACGGCTGGTGGGGTAGACGCCGACGGAAGGACGGACGTCGACGAGGAAACTCACGGCGCCGCCAAGTCCAAGGACAAGACGGACGACCGGGCGCACTCCAAGGCCTCGGTGTCCGTACACGCGCCGCGCTCATCTCAGGAAGCGCGAGACCAGCAGCGACGTGGTACTCAAGGTACCATACGCTTGCTGGGCCAAGGTCAAGCTGGCGGATCCCTGGACGCTCAAGGCCAGCATACAGATCAACATGCTGGCACGAGCAAAGCGCGGTCGCCGGGACGGGATGCTGCTCCTTCTAACATCGTTACCCGCCACTCGCACCGCTGTTAGAAGTCCGAGCATATCCCGCTCCTCGCACCGCTCACCACCGTTACCCGCCACTCCAGCAGAAGCTCTAGCACGAGCTCAACTGCTCCTCGACTTCCCTCCAGCGGCAGACAAAGCCGGAGACTGGAGGGCCACCATCCAAAGTCTCATCGCCTTCGCCAACGGCGACACCCCGCAGCAGCCGAGCGCGTCACGGCCGCGGCAAGTCAGCCAGGCGCGGGTCGATGGCGACAAGACTGCCGGGGGTGCAACCACCATGGACTCCCCGCCAAGGAGGCCAAGATCGCCGGCTCGCCCGATCAACATCGACGACGAATCCATCGCGTCGTCGGATCCGCGAGCTCGCCGCGATCAGCGCCAAGTTCTCGACGAACGACAACAAGAAGACGCTCGAACCCGCATCGAGCGTCGGAGAGAAGTGCGACGACAATCCGACCAGCGCGCTGGGCCCGCTGTTGACATGCAAGCGCCAGGGGGACCAGGCGACCTGCCGTACGCGGCAGGTTGCCCTGCGTTCACTCGTGAGCTGCGGCAAGTCCAGTGGCCCAGCATGAAAAACTTTAAGCCCGACGTGCCCGAGAAGTACGATGGCAAGACACACCCGTCAGAGTTCCTCAGCATCTACACCATTGCGGTGCAGGCTGCCGGAGGACGAGACGAGAAGATACTCGCCAATTACTTCCCGCTCGTGCTCAAGCCTAACGTCAGATCTTGGCTCATGCACTTGCCGGAGAACTCCATTTCTTCTTGGGCCGACCTGTGCCATCAGTTTGTCGGCGCCTTCACAGGCGGCCACAAGCCCCATGGCCAGGAGAGTGACCTTCACATACTCGCCCAGAAGGAAGGAGAGTCCCTGCGTAAGTATATCCAGAGATTCAGCCGCGTCCAGCACAACATCCCAGACGTCCACCCTGCCGCGGTTATTAGCGCGTTCCATCAGAACGTGCGTAACCGCCGGATGAGGGAGGAGATGGCGATGTGCAAGATCCGAGACGTTAGTGAGCTTTATGCCCTGGCCGACAAGTGCGCACGTGCTGAGGAGTTGAGGAAACTCCCCGGAGAAGATACAGGAGCAGGGGGATCCGACAGCGAGGATGCCGCCCCGGCAAAGAAAAGCGGGCGGCGGGGCAACATGAAGAAGAAGAACAAAGAAGTGCTAGTCATTGAGCAGTCCGGCAAGGAGGCTGGCGCCAAGAAAGCCCAGACTGGTAGCTTCGGCAAGGAGACTGCCGCATGCACCAACTGCCAGGCTGTGGCAGCCACCGACAAGCAGGACGACTCCGACAAGCAATACTGCAAGATCCACCGCACCAAGGGCCACGACCTCCAGAACTGCAAAAGGGTCGAGTACCTCTTCGAGCAGCAAAAGGCTGAGTACGAGCGACGCGACAAGGAGAAGGCCCAGGGAGGTGATGGTGGGTCCGGCAAGAAGCGGCCATTCAACGGCCGGGGAGGACACCGCGGCAAGGCCAAGCAGTGGCAAGGTGACAGACCTCCCCGCGGCCGCGACAAGGAAGAAGACGACGATGAAGACGAAAACATGGACGATGGAGAGAACAGCGAACAGGAGTTTCAGAAAGCCACGAAGGTTCTGTGCGTCGACGGTGGCGCCTCTCTGCATACTTCTCACCGCCAACCCAAGCAGTGGGTGCGAGAAGTTAATGCAGTAGAACCACCCGTCGAATCGCGCAAACTTCTGAAATGGTCCAGCACGCCTATCATCTTCGATATTGAGGACCACCCTGATCGCACAACTGCGGTCGGGTGTTTGCCGATGTTGGTTTCACCAACCATCCGCAACCTCAAAGTCACCAAGATGTTAGTTGACGGCGGGGCCGGCTTGAACTTGATCTCCTCCGCTGTGGTCCGGAAACTCCAGATCCCCGACAACGAGCTCGAAGAAACTGGCACATTCCAAGGGATCAACCCGGGAAGGAGCAAGCCAAAGGGGAAGATCACACTGCCAGTGACATTTGGCGGAGAGCTGAACTTCAGGACCGAGAGGATCACCTTTGACGTTGCTGATATTCCATTTCCTTACAATGGAATACTCGGCCGTCCAGCGCTCGCCAAGTTCATGGCAGCCTCTCACTACGCCTACAACATGCTCAAGATGCCAGGCCCGATAAGCGTCATCTCTGTCCCCGGCGACAAGAAGGATGCCCTTATCTGTGCCGACAAGATTTACCGAGATGTGGCAGTCGCAATAGACAGCAAGACACTTGCCGCTGAAGCTCCCGGGGGGAGGAAGACGAAGTCCGGCAAGAGCTCTGGGGCCCACTCCGGCAAACGCACCTCTTCGGAGTGCTGCGCTGCCGTCGAGGACGCACCATCGAGCTCCACCGGCAAGTGTAAGAAGACGATGGCAGCTCCACCAGAGACAAAGAAGGTGCCCGCCAAGGAGGACGGCACTGGTGGTACTTTCACCATCAGTGCCACGCTTGACCCCAAATAGGAAAGCGCGCTCATTGCTTTCCTGCGGGCGAATGTCGATGTGTTTGCATGGCAACCATCTGACATCCCCGGTGTTCCCAGGAAAGTGATTGAGCACAAGCTTGCCGCTTGTCCTCACGCGCGGCCCGTCAAGCAGAAATTTAGGAAACAAGCGGTGGAGCGCCAAGAGTTTATAGCAGAAGAAATCAAGAAGTTGGAAGCAGCAGGCCTAGTCAGAGGCGTACTCCATCCCACGTGGTTGGCCAATCCTGTTGCTGTGCGCAAAGCGAATGGGAAGTGGAGGCTTTGTATAGACTTCACCGATGTGAATAAAGCTTGTCCCAAAGATCCATTTCCCTTGCCGCGCATTGACCAGATTGTTGACTCCACCGTCGGATGCGTGTTGCTTTCATTTCTTGATGCATACTCAGGGTACCACCAGATTTTCATGGCTGAGGAAGATGAAGAGAAGACCGCATTCATTACTCCATGTGGCACCTATTGCTTCATACGCATGCCTTTCGGATTGAAGAATGCGGGTTCAACATTCGCAAGGGTTGTCCATACAGCTTTCGAGCCACAGATACACAGGAATGTAGAATCTTACATGGATGACATAGTGGTCAAGAGCAAGGACAGGGCAACCCTGATACAAGATCTAGATGAAACATTTGCAAATCTGCGCAAGATTCAACTCAAGCTCAACCCCGAGAAGTGCATGTTTGGAGTCCCCTCCGGCAAGCTTCTCGGGTTCTTCGTGTCCCAGAGGGGGATTGAAGCCAACCCCGACAAGATCGGAGCACCGAAGCGCGTCAAGGATGTGCGAAGGCTCGCCGGCTGCGTGACTGCTCTCAGCAAGTTTATCTCTAAGTCTGCGGAACGCGCCCTGCCGTTTTTCAAAATTTTAAAAAAGGCGGGTCCAATGAAATGGACTCCGGAAGCGGAGGCAGCGCTGCAAGACTTGAAGAGGTACATGTCCTCCACTCCAATACTTGTCGCACCTAAGCCGCAAGAAAAGTTGCTACTGTACCTAGTGGCAACCAATCAAGTGGTTAGTGCTGCGTTAGTAGCGGAGAGGGAGGCAGATGATGAGCCGAAAGCCGCGGCAAGCACGTCCAGCGACAAGCAGGGGGCTTCCCCGACAAGCCCTGATCCCGACAAGGACAGACCCGCGCAGATGCAAGAGGAGATATGGAAGAAGATGGTGCAGCGCCCAGTATACTTCGTCAGCTCCCTTCTCCAGGGGGCTAGGTCAAGGTACTCTGGCGTGCAGAAGTTGCTTTTCGGCCTTCTCATGGCCTCGAGAAAGCTGCGCCATTACTTCCAAGCGCATGAGATAACAGTGGTCACTCACTTTCCGCTGAAGAGGATATTGCAAAATCCAGAAGCAACAGGCAGGATTGTTGAGTGGGCACTGGAACTGTCAAGCTTTGGCCTCAAGTTTGAAAGCACTTCAACTATCCAAAGCAGAGCATTGGCAGAATTCATAGCAGAGTGGACGCCAACGCGAGACGAAGAGATTCTAGAGACGAGCATCCCCGTCAAAGAAGCAAGCAAAGAATGGATAATGTACTTTGATGGTGCCTTCTCGCTGCAAGGCGCCGACGCTGGTGTGCTGCTTGTCGCACCCACCGGGGAGCACCTCAAGTACGTGGTCCAAATGCACTTTCCCAAGGAGCAAGCAACAAACAATACAGCAGAGTATGAAGGTTTGCTTGCCGGTCTCAGGATCGCAGCAGACCTTGGGATCAAGAAGCAAATTGTAAGGGGAGACTCGCAGCTTGTCGTCCGCCAAGTAAACAAGAACTACCAGAGTCCGTTGATGGAAGCCTACGTCGACGAAGTGAGAAAGCTTGAAGAACACTTTGAAGGACTACAGATGGAGCACATCCCAAGAGCTCAGAACGACATCGCAGATGGCCTGTCAAAGTGTGCTGCACTAAAGTCACCTGTGGAACCAGGGATCTTTGTGCTCAAGCTAACTCAACCATCCGTAACACCATCAGCTGGACAGAGCAAGAAAAGGAAGTTGGTCTCTGGCGACTACTTTCCGGCAGAGCTTCCAGAAGCCACCGCCAAGAAGGTTCCCAAGATCAACACCGAAAATGCTGAGGAGCGGCCTGCTCCTGCAAGCCCTAGGGTTTGTACAGTTGAAGCAGACGCCCCCGACAAGTTTTGCTCCGGCAAGCTTGCCGGGGAACATCAAGCTCCGGCTGAGACACAAGTTCTCGCTGTCGAAGCGGATGTTCCCGCAGCAGCAGAAATGCCTTTAGTCCTTGCTGTCGAGCCACAAGCTCCGGCATGGGCGCAGCAGATCGTCCGTTTTCTCCAAACAGGAGAGCTTTCCGAAGAGCAAGAAGAAGCGGAAAAAGTAACCCGGGAGTCGAGTATGTATCAGTTTGTTGACAACACACTGTGCAGAAGAAGACTCAACGGTGTGAAATTGAAGTGTATTCCCCGGGAAGATTGACAGAAGCTGTTGGCAGAGATACATGGAGGCATATGTGGTCACCACATTGGCGCAAGAGCACTTGTCGGCAAAGCATTCCGACAAGGTTTCTTTTGGCCGATAGCCCTCCAAGATACAACTGCACAAGTAACCAAGTGTGAAGCGTGCCAATTTCATTCCAAGCAGATACATCAGCGAGCTCAAGCTCTCCAGACAATCCCTTTGTCCTGGCCATTTTCGGTCTGGGGGCTCGACATCCTCGGCCCCTTTCCCCGCGTAGCCGGGGGCTTTGAGTTCTTGTACGTCGCCATCGACAAGTTCACAAAGTGTCCGGAAGTGGAACCAGTGAGAAAGGTGACCGCACAGTCAGCAGTCAAGTTCTTCAGGTCAATTGTTTGCCGTTTCGGGATCCCTAACAGGATCATCACCGACAACGGCACACAATTCACCAGTCGCACCTTCATGCAATACGTCCAAGATCTTGGCGCCAAGGTCTGCTTCGCTTCTGTTGCTCACCCGAGAAGCAACGGTCAAGCAGAGAGGGCAAACGCTGAAGTGCTGTGCGGACTCAAGACAAGAACTTTCGACAGGCTGCACAAGTGCGGAAGGAACTGGATCGAGGAGCTGCCGGTGGTTCTTTGGTCGACCAGGACAACGCCAAATCGAGCCACTGGACAGACACCCTTTGCTCTCGCCTACGGAGCAGAAGCAGTTCTCCCCACGGAACTCGTATACGGGTCGCCTCGAGTGCTCGCTTACGATGAGCTCGAGCAAGAGCAGCTGCGACAAGATGACGCGCTGCTCCTTGAGGAGGACCGTCTTCAGGCCGCTGTGCGAGCTGCTCGCTACCAGCAAGCTTTGCGTCGCTACCATAGCCGCAAAGTTAAAGCCAGAAGTTTCGAGGAAGGCGACCTTGTTCTTCGGCGCGTTTAGTCCGCCAAGAATTCCAACAAGTTAACGCCGAAGTGGGAAGGCCCTTATCGGGTGAAACGAGTCACTAGGCCCGGCGCTGTCCGCCTTGAGACCGAAGATGGCTTGGGAGATGGTGGTATGGACCAAGTACCGTTCAAGAAAGTTTGGCCTTGCCGGGAAACAAGTTCAAGAAAGCATTGCCTCGTCGGGAAGCAGGCAACACAAAAGCTAAGTTGCAAAAGTTTGAGCAATCCAATTTTTAAATTTTTAAGTTATCTTCCTTGAACGACCGCGCTTCATATGGAAAACCTGTGCGCGGAGGAACCAACTCGTAACTAGATGCGACCTTACTTTGTTTCGAGTTTGCTCAATAGCTTAAGTGTGCTGCGACTAGTGTCGCGCCCTTACTTTGTTTTCGAGCCCGCTCAACAACTTAAGTGCGCTGCAGCTAGTTGCGACAAGGTTTCTTGTCGGTAGCAATACCGCCCGCGGGCTGCTGAAGTTCCGCACTCAGCGCCCGCGGCAAGGGTACCCGCGCCGACAAGTTCCCTAAAAGCGCAGGGTAATAACATACAAAGCAAGGAAGTCAAGTAAAGGAAATAACGTTGCATTAACCACCTAAGATAGAGTTATATTACAAAAAGACTTGCCGCAATTCTAATAGACTATTGATCATAACATGGTTGACAGCGGCAAGGAAAAGAAGAGAGTAAAAGGCCTAGTCCGTGCGGTCGCCTTCGACCCTCTTAATCCCGCCCACCTTGTCCACAATGGGTGCGACAAGGGCCTTGAGCGCCTCCTGGTCGGCGTCGGGCGGCAGGGTCCTGAGGACATTGGTGAGGTTGAGGCCGGGGTTGCGGTATGCTATCTTCATCAGCACCTTCCGGAGGGCCCCCGCGCAGAGCCTGCATGATTCGTCCGCCAGCTGCTTCGGGATCTTCTCCCGGAGTTGCTGGAGGGCCGTCCCCACGCCCTTGAAGAACAGAGTAAGCTTGGCGCTGGCGTGGAGGTTGTCGTCGGTGGAGTACCCGAGGTACTCCGCCCCCAGCTCCTTGTCGATGTCCGCGGTGGCGCAGACAAGACCTTCCGTCCATATCTCGATGTTCCGCCTGAAGTTATTCTGCGAGATGGCGGCACTGTCCAGCAACACCTTTTCGGCCCTGAGCTCCTCCTTCAGGGCCGTCTCCCGCTCCCTGGCGCCGTCCAGCGTCGTGGTAAGAGTGGACAGCTTCAACTCTAGGTCGGCGATGAAGTCCTTGGCGACGGCGAGCTCCTTGCCCTTCTCAGAGAGACGGACCTGCAGCTCGGAGTGGCTGTGGGCGTCCTTCTCCCTCTCAAGCTTAAGTGCGGCAACCTCCTCGCCGCTCGTCTTCAGGCTGGCCTCCAGCTGCGCCACCCTCGTCTCCAACTCTCGCTTGGCGGTCTCAGCAGCTGCAGCGGCATCCTTTGCCTCCTGCAAAGCTCCGCCAAGCGATCGCTCGCGCGCGACAAGCTCGTCCTCGTGGCTGTTGAGGTCGACCTTCCGCTGCGTCAGCTCAGCTTCTCGCCTGGAGAGCTCCTCGGCGGCAAGCCGTTGCTGCTTGGAGGGGGACGTTCCGCATTTCCCATTAAAAAAACAGGCCACGATCTCTCCCACGACGCCGCAATTGACGCGTGCCGTTAGGGGAGGGCGCGGTGGATACGGAGTGAGATACGGCGTGCCGCAGGCCGCGCGGGCCCGTGCACTGTTTTGGGCCTGGCCCAACAGCGCTCGGCAGTGTGTCTGGCCCAGGCCCGGGGGCTCCTATCGGTGTACTAAAGTAGGGGTACCTTAGTATCCCGAACTTGTGCACGGGCAGTTGCTGCGTCCCGCGGCAAGGCTAGCCAGGCGGCCGCCAAGATCCTCTGTGGTTCCCTTGTGGTCATTCAAGAACAAAGTATCCAAGTCAACGAAACAAGACCCCGGCAAGTGGAGCTTGCCGGGATGGCCGCTCAAGGCACAAAACCGCTCAAGGTACAAGACCCTGGCAAGAGGAGCTCGCCGGGAAGGCCAACTAAAGGCACCTCAAGAGAACTTGCCGCGACGCGCCACGTGTCCCGGCGAGGCCCGGTGAGCGACAAGCTCCCGAGCGCGACAAGCTAACTACCGCGGCAAGGCCCTTACCGCGACAAGCTTCCAGTCAGTACCCTCGCTCCAGCTCATCCACCCACGTGTCGCCCTGGGACCCTCCCAGGGGCACGTGGCGGAAGGCTGTGCAGCCAGGGGAACACGGTGGCAAGCTGCGATGACGAGGCTACCGTCGTGGCGAACGGTGGCGCCCCTGACGGCCGCTTTTTGCACTGTTTGGGGCAACGACGACGGGCATTCAATGCCCTTGTCCCCTGCCGACAGAGTTAGGTACGGGTCACTATACAAACACTGTTACAACTACCACTCCTTTTACTTTTTTACCCCCGTCTGCGTTGCCACCTGTCGGTGACCCCTTTGACCGATAAAAGGAGGCCCATGCGCAACGTAGAAGGGGTTCGAAACATCGATCACCCCCACGCTCGGTCCAGTTAGCGGTTAGAGCGTACTGTTGCTCTCCTCGCTCCCGAGCCAAGAACTCAATACAAACCAAAGCAGGAGTAGGGTTTTACGCATCCGTGCGGCCCGAACCTGGGTAAACTGCTCGTGTGTACGCCTCGATCCGCTCTTTGTGCATCCTCCGCCCCCTGCCGTACCGAAAAGGGGCTCCGGTCCCATAGGTGTTCGTGGGCGATCAGTTTCCCCGACAAATAGCATCAACTTTAATTTTGTCAACTTCAATACCTCTTTCAGAAATTTTATGTCCCAAGACAATGCCTTCATTAACCATAAAGTGGCATTTCTCCCAATTCAAGACAAGATTAGTGTCTTCACATCCTTGCAAAACTCGATCAAGGTTGCTTAAGCAATCATCAAAAGAAGTTCCGTAAACGGAGAAATCATCCATGAAAACCTCAACAATCTTTTCACAAAAAAATCAGAGAATATAGCCATCATGCATCTTTGAAAGGTAGCAGGTGCATTACATAAACCAAAAGGCATACGTCTATAGGCAAAGGTACCGAAAGGACAAGTAAAAGTGGTCTTTTCTTGATCCGCTTTTGGCATAGGTATTTGAGAGAAACCAGAATAACCATCTAGAAAGCAAAAATGAGTATGTTTGGATAACCTTTCTAGCATTTGATCAATAAGAGGCAAGGGGTAATGATCTTTCTTAGTAGCTTTATTGAACTTACGGAAATCAATTACCATCCTATAACCTGTAACTATTCTTTGCAGGATCAATTCATCTTTATCATTAGGAACGACAGTCATACCTCTCTTCTTGGGGACACAATGGACATGACTTACCCACTAGCTATCAGCAACTGGATAGATAATACCTGCCTCTAGAAGCTTTAGTATTTCCTTCCTTACCACTTCTTTCATCTTAGGATTTAACCGTCGTTGATGATCAATAACCGGTTTAGCATTTTCTTCCAATTTTATCTTGTGTTGGCATGAGGTGGGACTAATGCCCTTAAGATCATCCAGAGTATATCCAATAGCAGCACGGTGCTTCTTCAGAGTTTTCAATAATTTTTCTTCTTCTTGCTCTGAAAGGTTAGCACTAATAATAACAAGATATATCTTCTTTTCATCAAGATAAACATACTTAAGATTATCAGGCAAAGGTTTAAGTTGAAACACGGGATCACCCTTGGGTGGAGGAGGATCCCCTAGGATTTCAACAGGCAAGTTGTTTTTCAATACGGGTCCCTGATTAAAGAATATTTCATCTATTTCCCTTATCTCATTCATATGCATATCATTTTCATGGTCTAACAAGTATTGTTCTAAAGGATCATTAGGAGGCACAGCAATAGAAGCAAGACCAATAATTTCATCCTTACTAGGTAGTTCTTTATCAAGAGCTTGTCTACGGAATTTAGCAAAGTTAAAATCATGAGACATATCCCTTAAGCCTACAGTAACGATATCTTTCACGCAATCTATCTTAGCATTAACAGTGTTCAAGAAGGGCCTACCAAATATAATGGGGCAAAATTCATCTTGTGTGGAACTAAGAATAAGAAAATCAGTAGGATATTTAATCTTCCCACACAAAACCTCAACATCTCTAACAATCCCAACTGGTGAAATAGTGTCTCTATTAGCAAGCATAATAGTAACATCAATGCCTTCTAACTCGACAGTTGCAATATCATGCATAATTTCTCGATATAAGGTAAGAGGGATAATACTCGCACTAGCACCTACGTCACATAAACCATGATAGCAATGATCTCCTATCTTAACAGAGATAACAGGCAAGCGTACAATAGGTCTATGTTTATTCCTAGCATTGGGTTTGGCTATTCTAGCAGACTCTTCTTGGAGGTAAATAATGTTGGGGAACATAGCAGAAAACAAAAAATTCTAACCCTTCACCAAGATCAATCTATGGAGTCATCTAGCAACGAGGGAGAGGGGAGTGCATCTACATACCCTTGTAGATCACGAGCGGAAGCGTTCAAGAGAACGTGGATGATGGAGTCATACTCGTCGTGATCCAAATCACCGATGATCCTAGCACCGAACGGACGGCACCTCCGCGTTCAACACACGTACGGTGCAACGACGTCTCCTCCTTCTTGATCCAGTAAGGGGGAGGAGAGGTTGACGGAGATCAAGCAGCACAATGGCGTGGTGGTGGATGCAGCGGTATTCCAGCAGGGCTTCGCCAAGCAGCACTAGAGGGAGGAAGGGGTGTCACGGGGGGAGAGGGAGGCGCCAGGGCATGGGGTGCGGCTGCCCTCCCTCCCCCACAATATATAGGGGGCCTAGGGGTGCGCCAGCCCTAGAGATGGGATCTCTAGGGGGCGGCGGCCTAGGGGGGGCTTGCCCCCCAAGTCATGTGGGCGCCCCCCACCCCTAGGGTTCCCAACCCTAGGCGCAGGGGGAAGGCCCAAGGGGGGCACACCAGCCCACTATGGGCTGGTTCCCTTCCCCTTTCAGCCCATGGGGCCCTCCGGGATAGGTGGCCCCACCCGATGGACCCCCGGGACCCTTCCGGTGGTCCCGGCACATATCCGGTGACCCCCAAAACTCTCCCGGTGGCCGAAACTGGACTTCCTATATATAATTCTTTACCTCTGGACCATTCCAGAACTCCTTGTGACGTCCGGGATCTCATCCGGGACTCCTAACAACATTCGGGTTACCGCATGCATATATCTCTACAACCCTAGCGTCATCGAACCTTAAGTGTGTAGACCCTACGGGTTCGGGAGACACGTAGACATGACCGAGACGACTCTCCGGTCAATAACAAACAGCGGGATCTGGATACCCATGTTGGTTTCTACATGCTCCTCGATGATCTCATCGGATGAACCACGATGTCAAGGATTCAATCAATCCCATATACAATTCCCTTTGTCTATCAGTATAGTACTTGCCCGAGATTCGATCGTCGGTATACCGATACCTTGTTCAATCTCGTCATGGCAAGCCTCTTTACTCGTTCCGTCATACATCATCCTGTGACCAACACCTTAGTCATATTGAGCTCATTATGATGATGTCTTACCGAGTGGGCCCAGAGATACATCTCCGTCATACGGAGTGACAAATTCAAGTCTCGGTTCGTGACAATCCAACAGATACTTTCGGAGATACCCGTTGTGTACCTTTATAGCCACCCAGTTACGTTGTGACGTTTGGCACACCCAAAGTATCCCTACAGTATCCGGGAGTTGCACAACCTCATGGTATAAGGAAAAGATACTTGACATTGGAAAAGCTTTAGCATTACAAACTACACGATCTTGTGTTAGGCTTAGGATTGGGTCTTGTCCATCACATCATTCTCCTAATGATGTGATCTTGTTATCAATGACATCCAATGTCCATGGTCAGGAAACCGTAACCATCCGTCGATCAACGAGCTAGTAACTAGAGGTTTACCAAGGACATGTTGTGGTCTATGTATTCACACATATATCACTGTTTCCGGATAATACAATTCAAGCATGAATACCAGACAATTATCATGAACAAGGAAATATAATAATAACCATTTTATTATTGCCTCTAGGGCATATCTCCAACAGTCTCCCACTTGCACTAGAGTCAATAATCTAGTTACATTGTGATGAATCGAACACCCATAGAGTTCTGGTGTTGATCATGTTTTGCTCGTGGAAGAGGTTTAGTCAACGGATCTGGGACATTCAGATCTGTATGCACTTTACAAATATCTATGTCTCCATCTTGAATATAATTCCGGATAGAGTTGAAACGGCGCTTGATGTGCTTGGTCTTCTTGTGAAACCTGGGCTCCTTGGCAATGGCAATAGCTCGAGTGTTGTCACAGAAGAGAGTCATCGGGCCCGATGCGCTTGGAATAACTCCTAGGTCGGTGATGAACTCCTTCATCCAGACTCCTTCCAGCGCTACTTTGCAAGCAGCTATGTACTCCGCTTCCCATGTAGAATGCGCCACGACACTTTGCTTGCAACTGCACCAGCTGACTGCCCCACCATTCAAAATATACACGTATCCGGTTTGTGACTTGGAGTCATCCAGATCTGTGTCCAAGCTAGCATCGACGTAACCCTTTACGATGAGCTCTTCGTCACCTCCATAAACGAGAAACATATCCTTAGTCCTTTTCATGTACTTCAGGATGTTCTTGACTGCTGTCCAGTGTTCCATACCGGGATCACTTTGGTACCTCCCTACCAAACTTATGGCAAGGTTCACATCAAGTCTGGTAGACATCATGGCATACATAATAGAACCTATGGCTGAGGCATAGGGGATGACACTCATCTTTTCTCTATCTTCTGCCGTGGTCGGGGATTGAGTTGTGCTCAATCTCATACCTTGCAATACAGGCAAGCACCCTTTCTTGGACTGATCCATATTGAACTTCTTCAATATCTTATCAAGGTATGTGCTTTGTGAAAGACCAATGAGGCGTCTCGATCTATCTCTATAGATCTTGATGCCTAATATGTAAGCAACTTCTCCAAGGTCCTTCATTGAAAAACTCTTATTCAAGTAGGCCTTTATGCTTTCCAAGAATTCTACATCATTTCCCATCAGCAATATATCATCCACATATAATATGAGAAATGCTACAGAGCTCCCACTCACTATCTTGTAAATACAGGCTTCTCCCCAAGTCTATATAAACCCAAATGCTTTGATCACATCATTAAAGCGAATGTTCCAACTCCGAGATGCTTGCACCAGCCCATAGATTGAGCGTTGGAGCTTGCATACCTTGTTAGCATTCTCAGGATCGACAAAACCTTCCGGCTGCATCATATACATTTCTTCCTTGAGGAAGCCATTAAGGAATGTCGTTTTGACGTCCATTAGCCATATCTCATAATCATAGTATGCGGCAATTGCTAACATGATTCGGACGGACTTTAGCATCGCTACAGGAGAGAAAGTCTCGTTGTAGTCAATCCCTTGAACTTGTCGATAACCTTTAGCGACAAGCCGAGCCTTATAGATGGTCACATTACCATCCGCGTCAGTCTTCTTCTTAAAAATCCATTTGTTTTCTATGTCGTGCCGATCATCGGGCAAGTCCACCAAAGTCCATACTTTGTTTTCATACATGGATCCTATCTCGAATTTCGTGGCTTCAAGCCATTTGTTGGAATCCGGTCCGGCCATCGCTTCTTCATAGTTTGAAGGTTCACCGTTGTCTAACAACATGATTTCCATGACAGGGTTGCCGTACCACTCTGGTGCGGAACGTGTCCTTGTGGACCTACGAATTTCAGTAGTAACTTGATCTGAAGCTTCATGATCATTATCATTAACTTCCTCCCTAGTCGGTGCAGGCACCTCAGGAACAACTTCATGTGTTGCGGTACTTTCCGGTTCGAAAGGTGTGACTGTCACCTCATCAAGTTCCACTTTCCTCCCACTCACTTCTTTCGAGAGAAACTCTTTCTCCAGAAAGGATCCATTCTTGGCAACGAAGACCTTGCCTTCAGATCTGAGGTAGAAGGTATACCCAATAGTTTCCTTAGGGTATCCTATGAAGACGCATTTTTCCGATTTGGGTTCGAGCTTTTCAGGTTGAAGTTTCTTGACATAAGCATCACAACCCCAAACTTTCAGAAACGACAACTTAGGTTTCTTGCCAAACCAAAGTTCATACGGTGTCGTCTCAACGGATTTAGACGGAGCCCTATTTAAAGTGAATGCGGCAGTCTCTAAAGCATAACCCCAAAATGATAGCGGTAAGTCGGTAAGAGACATCATCGATCGCACCATGTCCAACAGAGTACGATTACGACGTTCGGACACACCATTGAGCTGAGGTGTTCCTGGCGGTGTCAATTGTGAAACAATTCCATAGTTCCTTAGGTGCGTGCGAAATTCGTGACTTAAATATTCTCCTCCACGATCCAATCGTAGGAACTTTATTTTTCTGTCACGTTGATTCTCAACCTCATTTTGAAATTCCTTGGACTTTTCAAAGGTCTCGGACTTGTGTTTTATCAACTAGACATACCCATATCTACTTAAGTCATCTGTGAGGGTGAGAACATAACGATAGCCTCCGCGAGCTTCAACACTCATTGGACCGCACACATCAGTATGTATGATTTCCAATAAGTTGGTTGCTCGCTCCATTGTTCCGGAGAACGGAGTCTTGGTCATCTTGCCCAAAAGGCATGGTTCGCACGTTACAAATGATTCATAATCAAGAGACTCCAAAAGTCCATCTGCATGGAGCTTCTTCATACGTTTGACACCAATATGACCAAGGCGGCAGTGCCACAAGTATGTGGGACTATCATTATCAACCTTACATCTTTTGGCATTACACTATGAATATGTGTAACATCACGTTCGAGATTCATTAAGAATAAACCATTGACCAGCGGGGCATGACCATAAAACATTTCTCTCATATAAATAGAACAACCATTATTCTCGGATTTAAATGAGTAGCCATCTCGCATTAAACGAGATCCAGATACAATGTTCATGCTCAAAGCTGGTACTAAATAACAATTATTGAGGTTTAAAACTAATCCCGGAGGTAGATTTAGAGGTAGCGTGCCGACGGCGATCACATCGACCTTGGAACCATTCCCGACGCGCATCGTCACCTCGTCCTTCGCGAGTCTCCGCTTATTCCGCAGCTCCTGCTTTGAGTTACAAATATGGGCAACTGCACCGGTATCAAATACCTAGTAGCTACTACGAGCGATGGTAAGGTACACATCAATAACATGTATATCATAAATACCTTTGACGTTGCCGGCCTTCGTATCTGCTAAGTATTTGGGGGCAGTTCCGCTTCCAGTGACCCGTTCCCTTGTAATGAAAGCACCCTGTTTCAGGCTTGGATCCATTCTTTGGCTTCTTCCCAGCAACTGGCTTACCGGGCGCGGCAACTCCTTTGCCGTCCTTCTTGAAGTTCTTCTTACCCTTGCCTTTCTTGAACTTAGTGGTTTTATTCACCATCAACACCTGATGTTGTTTCTTGATATCCACCTCCGCTGATTTCAGCATTGAATACACCTCGGGAATGGACTTCTCCATCCCTTGCATATTGAAGTTCATCACGAAGCTCTTGTAGCTAGGTGGGAGTGACTGAAGGATTCTGTCAACGACCGCTTCGTCTGGGAGATTAATTCCCAACTGAGACAAGCGATTGTGCAACCCACACAATTTGAGTATGTGCTCGCTAACAGATCTATTCTCCTCCATCTTACAACTGTAGAATGCGTCGGAGACGTCATATCTCTCGACTCAGGCATGAGCTTGGAAAACCATTTTCAGCTCTTGGAACATCTCATATGCTCCGTGGTGCTCAAAAAGCTTTTGGAGCCCCGATTCTAAGCTATAAAGCATGCCACACTGAACTAGGGAGTAATCATGACAACGTGACTGTCAGGCGTTCATAACGTCTTGGGCTGCTAGGAAAACGGGTGCATCACCTAGCGGTGCTTCAAGGACATATGATTTCTTGGCAGCTATGAGGATAATCCTCAAGTTACGGACCCAATCCGTATAGTTGCTACCATCGTCTTCAGCTTGGTTTTCTCTAGGAACGCGTTGAAGTTGAGGGCAACATGAGCGTGGGCTATTGGATCTACAAGACATATTGTAAAGATTTTAGACTAGGTTCATGACAATTAAGTTCATCTAAACAAATTTAATGAACTCCCACTCAGATTGACATCTCTCTAGTCATCTAAGTGATACATGATTCGAATCGACTAGGCCGTGTCCGATCATCACGTGAGACGGACTAGTCATCAACGGTGAACATCTTCATGTTGATCGTATCTTCTATATGACTCATGTTTGACCTTTCGGTCTTCCGTGTTCCGAGGCCATGTCTGTACATGCTAGGCTCGTCAAGTGAACCCTAAGTGTATTGCGTGTGTAAATCTGGCTTACACCCGTTGTATGCGAACGTTAGAGCCTATCACACCCGATCATCACGTGGTGCTTCGGAACAACGAACCTTAGCAACGGTGCACAGTTAGGGGGAACACAATTCTTGAAATTTTAGTGAGAGATCATCTTATTTACTACCGTCGTCCTAAGCAAATAAGATGTAAAAACATGATAAATATCACATGCAATCAAATAGTGACATGATATGGCCAATATCATTTTGCTCCTTTGATCTTCATCTTCGGGGCTCCATGATCATCATCGTCACCGGCATGACACCATGATCTCCATCATCGTGTCTTCATGAAGTCGTCTCGCCAAACATTACTTCTACTACTATGGCTAACGTTTAGCAATAAAGTAAAGTAATTACATGGCGTTTATTCAGTGACACGCAGGTCATACAATAAAATAAGACAACTCCTATGGCTCTTGCCGGTTGTCATACTCATCGACATGCAAGTCGTGATTCCTATTACATGAACATGATCAATCTAAAACATCACATATATCATTCATCACAACCTTTTGGCCATATCACATCACACGGCACATGCTGCAAGAACAAGTTAGACGTCATCTAATTGTTGTTGCAAGTTTTACGTGGCTGCTATAGGTTTCTAGCAAGAACGTTTCTTACCTATGCCAAAACCACAACGTGATATGCCAATTTCTATTTACCCTCCATAAGGACCCTTTTCATCGAATCCGATCTGACTAAAGTGGGAGAGACTGTCACCCGCTAGCCACCTTATGCAAGTAGTGCATGTCAGTCGGTGGAACCTGTCTCACGTAAGCGTACGTGTAAGGTCGGTCTGGGCCGCTTCATTCCACGATGCCGCCGAATCAAGATAAGACTAGTAGCGGCAAGAGAATTGAACAAATCTACGCCCACAACTGCTTTGTGTTCTACTCGTGCAAGATACTACGCATAAACCTGGCTCAGATGCCACTGTTGGGGAACGTAGTAGAAAACAAAAAAATTATACGCTTCATCAAGATCAATCTATGGAGTCATCTAGCAACAAGGGAGAGGGGAGTGCATCTACATACCCTTGTAGATCGCGAGCGGAAGCGTTCAAGCGAACGTGGATGATGGAGTCGTACTCGTCGTGATCCAAATCACCGATGATCCTAGCGCCGAACGGACAACACCTCCGCGTTCAACACACGAACGGTGCAGCAACGTCTCCTCCTTCTTGATCCAGCAAGGGGGAGGAGAGGTTGATGGAGATCCAACAACACAACGGTGTGGTGGTGGATGCAGCGGTATTCCAGCAGGGCTTCGCCAAGCAACACTGGAGGGAGGAAGGGTTGTCACGGGGGGAGAGGAAGGCGCCAGGGCATGGGGTGCGACTTCCCTCCCCCCCCCACAATATATAGGGGGCCTAGGAGGTGCGTCGGCCCTAGAGATGGGATCTCAAGGGGGCGGCGGCCTAGGGGGGCTTGCCCCCCAAGTCATGTGGGCGCCCCCACCCCTAGGGTTCCCAACCCTAGGTGCAGGAGGAAGGCCCAAGGGGGGCGCACCAGCCCACTATGGGCTTGTTCCCTTCCGCTTGCAGCTCATGGGGCCCTCCGGGATAGGTGGCCCCACCCGCTGGACCCCCGGGACCCTTCCTGTGGTCCCGGTACAATACCGGTGACCCCCGAAACTCTCCCGATGGCCAAAACTGGACTTCCTATATATGATTCTTTACCTCTGGACCATTCCGGAACTCCTCGTGATTTCCGGGATCTCATCCGGGACTCCAAACAACATTTGGGTTACCGCATGCATATATCTCTACAACCCTAGCGTCACCGAACCTTAAGTGTGTAGACCCTACGGGTTCGGGAGACACGTAGACATGACCGAGACGACTCTCTGGTCAATAACCAACAGCGGGATCTGGATACCCATGTTGGTTCCTACATGCTCCTCGATGATCTCATCGGATGAACCATGATGTCAAGGATTCAATCAATCCCGTATACAATTCCCTTCGTCTATCGGTATAGTACTTGCCCGAGATTCGATCATCGGTATACCGATACCTTGTTCAATCTTGTCATGGCAAGTCTCTTTACTCGTTCCATAATACAACATCCCGTGACCAACACCTTAGTCACACTAAGCTCATTATGATGATGTCTTACCGAGTGGGCCCAGAGATACCTCTTCGTCATACAGAGTGACAAATTCCAGTCTCGGTTCGTGCCAACCCAACAGATACTTTCGGAGATACCCGTTGTGTACCTTTATAGCCACCCAGTTACGTTGTGACGTTTGGCACACCCAAAGTATCCCTACGGTATCCGGGAGTTGCACAACCTCATGGTATAAGGAAAAGATACTTGACATTGGAAAAGCTTTAGCATTACAAACTACACAATCTTGTGCTAGGCTTAGGATTGGGTCTTGTCCATCACATCATTCTCCTAATGATGTGATCTGGTTATCAATGACATCCAATGTCCATGGTCAGGAAACCGTAACCATATGTTGATCAACGAGCTAGTAACTAGAGGTTTACCAGGGACACGTTGTGGTCTATGTATTCACACATGTATCACTGTTTTCGGATAAATACAATTCAAGCATGAATAACAGACAATTATCATGTACAAGGAAATATAATAATAACCATTTTATTATTGCCTCTAGGGCATATTTCCAACAAGTTACATGTCCATCTAAATCTTCTACCAAGAGATCTTTAACCATGGCAACACTAGGTTCAACTTTAATTTGCTCAGAGGTGTAGGTGTTCTAGTATTACTCTTACGAACCATAGTTGAAGCTTTAGCATGATCATTTATCCTAACAGGGAAGGGTGGTTTCTCAATATAAGCAGTAGAAATAATAGGATCAACATTATAAGTGATAGTCTTTTCTTCAACTTTAACAGGTTCAACTACTTTTACTTCAATATGGGGATGGTATTTAAACCACTTCTCCTTTGTGAGATCAACATGAGTAGCAAATGATTCACAGAAAGAAGCTACTATCTCAGAGTCAAGTCCATATTTAGTGCTAAATTCACGGAAAACATCGGTATCCATAAAAGCTTTAACACAATTAAACTTAGGGGTCATACATGACTCCTTACCTTCGTCGAGATCCCAATCTTCAGAGTTGCGTTTAATTCTTTCCAATAAATCCCATTTGAATTCAACAGTCTTCATCATAAAAGAGCCAGAACAAGAAGTATCGAGCATGGAGCGATTAGTGAGAGAAAGTTGAGCATAAAATTTTTGAATGATCATTTCTCTTGAGAGCTCATGATTGGGGCATGAATATAACATTGACTTAAGCCTCCCCCAAGCTTGATCGATGATTTCTCCTTTGGGAGACCAAATATTATAAATATAATTACGATCACGATGAACCTGGTGCATAGGGTAGAACTTCTGATGAAATTCCAACTTCAGACGATTATAGTTCCATGATCCAATATCATCACATAGCCTAAACCATGTCAATGCATCACCCTTCAAAGATAAAGGGAAGACCTTCTTCTTGATAACATCCTCGGGCATACCTGCAAGCTTAAATTCCACAAACTTCATCCACATAGATTAGGTGTAAATCGGGATGCAGTGTTCCGTCTCCTGTAAAAGGATTTTCAAGAAGTTTCTCTATCATACCCGAAGGAATTTCAAAGCAAACATTTTCAGTAGGTGCAGTAGGTTGACGAGCAACTCTTTGCTCTTCTGATCGGGGTGAAGATACCCTGAACAAGCCCCTCAAAGAATTATGAGCCATAGTAACAAGTGACAATAAATTTCAGCACACTATATAAATTTTTCCTTACCAAATTCCACTTACCAAAGGCGCTTCACTCCCCGGCAACGGCGCCAGAAAAGAGTCTTGATGACCCACAAGTGTAGGGGATCTATCGTAGTCCTTTCGATAAGTAAGAGTGTCGAACCCAACAAGGAGCAGAAGGAAATGATAGGCAGTTTTCAGTAAGGTATTTTCTGCAAGCATTGAAATTATAGGTAACATATAGTTTTGTGATAAGATAATTTGTAGCAAGTGACAAAAGGTAAAAGTAAATAAGGTGCAGCAAGGTGGCCCAATACTTTTTGTAGCAAAGGACAAGCCTGGAAAAACTCTTATATAAAGGAAAGCGCTCCCGATGACACATGGGAATTATCGTCAAGCTTGTTTTCATCAGGATCATCTGATTCGCGTTCGGTACTTTGATAGTTTGGTATGTGGGTGGACCGGTGCTTGGGTGCTGTCCTTACTTGGACAAGCCTACCACTTATGATTAACCTCTAATCCAAGCATCCGCAACTAAAAAAGAAGTATTAAGGTAAACCTAAGTATAGCATGAAACAAGTGGATCCAAATCAGCCCCTTACGAAGCAACGCACAAACTAGGGTTTAAGCTTCTGTCACTCTAGCAACCCATCATCTACTTATTACTTCCCAATGCCTTCCTCTAGGCCCAAATAATGGTGAAGTATCATGTAGTCGATGTTCACATGACACCACTAGAGGAGAGACAACATACATCTCATCAAAATATCGAACGAAGACCAAATTCACAAGACTACTTATAGCAAGACTTCTCCTGTGTCCTCAGGAACAAAAGTAACTACTCATAAGACATAATATGGTTCATGATCAGAGGGGTATTAACATGCATAATGGATCTGAACATATGATCTTCCAACAAGTAAACCAACTAGCATCAACTACAAGGAGTAATCAACACTACTAGCAACCCACACGTACCAATCTGAGGTTTGGGTACAAAGATTGGATACAAGAGATGAACTAGGGTTTGAGAGGAGATGGTGCTGGTGAAGATGTTGATGAAGATAGCCCTCCCCGGGATGGGAGAGTTGTTGGTGATGACGGCCGTGACAATTTCCCCCTCCCGAAGGGAAGTATCCCCGGCAGAGCAGCTCTGCCGGAGCCCTAGATTGGTTTCCGCCTCGGTTCCGCCTCGAGATGGCGGCGTCTGGTCCTGAAAGCCTCCTTATGAATTTTTCCAGGTCAAAACACCTCATATAGGAGAAGATGGGCATCGGGGGGCCTTCAAGGGGCCCACGAGATAGGGGGGCGCGCCCAGAGAAGGGGGGCGCGCCCCCACCCTCGTGTACAGCCGGTGGCCCCCCTCGTGATCTTCTTTCGCCAGATATTTTTTATATTTTCTGAAACATAGTTCTGTGGAGTTTCGGGGCTTTTGGAGTTGTGCAGAATAGGTTTTCAGAGTTTGCTCATTTTCCAGCCCAGAATTCCAACTGTCGGCTTTCTCCCTCTTCATGTAAACCATGTAAAATAAGAGAGAAAAGGCATAAGTATTGTGACCTAACGTGTAATAGCAGCCCATAATGCAACAAATATCAACATATAAGCATGATGCAAAATGGATGTACGAAGGAGGAGGCCAACCCTAGAGGGGGCGCGCCACGTGTGGGGAGTCCTACTAGGACTCCCAAGTCCTAGTAGGATTCCCCTTTTCCATTCCGGAGTAGGAGAGAAGAAAGAGGGAAAGATAGAGGGAGTAGGAAAGGGCAAGGGGGCACCACCCCCTTTCCCCTAGTCCAATTCGGACCCATGGGGGGCGCCTCCTTCCCTTTGGCCTGCCTCCTCTATTCCTGTATGGCCCAATAAGACCCAATACTTCTCCCGGCGAATTCCCATAACTCTCCGGTACTCCGAAAAATACCCGAATCACTCGGAACCTTTCCGATGTCCTAATATAGCCTTCCAATATATCGATCTTTACATCTCAACCATTTCAAGACTGTACATCATGTCCGTGATCTCATCCGGGACTCCAAACAAACGTCGGTCATCCAATCACATAACTCATAATACAAATCGTCATCGAACGTTAAGCGTGCGGACCCTACGGGTTCGAGAACTATGTAGACATGACCGAGACACATCTTTGGTCAATAACCAATAACGAAACCTGGATGCTCATATTGGTTCCTACATATTCGACGAAGATCTTTATCGGTCAAACCGCATAACAACATACGTTGTTCCCTTTGTCATCGGTATGTTACTTGCCCGAGATCGGATCGTCGGTATTATCATACCTAGTTCAATCTCGTTACCGGCAAGTCTCTTTACTCATTCCATAATACATCATCTCGTGACTAACTCACTAGTCATTTGCTTGCAAGGCTTATTATGATGTGTATTACCGAGAGGGCCAAGAGATATCTCTCTGACAATCGGAGTGACAAATCCTAATCTCGATCTATGCCAACTCAACAAACACCATCGGAGACACCTGTAGTGCATCATTATAATCACCCAGTTACATTGTGACGCTTGATAGCACACAAAGTGTTCCTTGCTACTTCTCGAGTTTGCGTTGTATTCCCTTGAAGAGAAAAGGGTGATGCCGCACAGTAGCGTAAGTATTTCCCTCAGTTTTCGAGAACCAAGGTATCAATCCAGTAGGAGACCACGCGCGAGTCCCTCGCACCTGCACAAACAAATAAGAACTTCGCAGCCAACACGATAAGGGGTTGTTAATCCCTTTACGGTCACTTACGAAAGTGAGATCTGATAGATAGGATAGTGTGATATTTTTGGTATTTTTTGGATATAAGAACAGAAAGTAAATAAAGCAAAGTAAAGAAGATTGGAGATTAATATGTTGAGAATAGACCCGGGGGCCATAGGTTTCACTAGTGGCTTCTCTCATGATAGCAGAATTCTACGGTGGGTGTACAAATTATTGTCGAGCAATTGATAGAAAAGCGCATAGTTATGAGAATATCTAGGCATGATCATTATATATAGGCATCACGTCTGTGACAAGTAGACCGAAACGATTCTGCATCTACTACTATTACTCCACACATCGGCCGCTATCCAGCATGCTTCTAGAGTATTAAGTTCATAAGAACAAAGTAATGCTTTAAGCAAGATGACATGATGTAGAGGTATAAACTCAAGCAATATGATATAAACCCCATCTTTTTATCCTTGATGGCAACAATACAATACGTGCCTTGCTGCCCCTGTTGTCACTGGGAAAGGACGCCGCAAGATTGAACCCAAAGCCAAGCACTTCCACCATTGCAAGAACTATAGATCTAGTAGGCCAAACCAAACCAATAATTCGAAGAGACTTGCAAGGATATTATAATTATACATAAAAGAATTCCGAAAAGAGCCAAATATTTCTCATAGATAATCTTGATCATAAACCCACAATTCATCGGAGCTCGACAAACACACGGCAAAAATATTACATCGAATAGATCTCCTCAAAGACCGAGGAAAACTTGGTATTGAGATCCAAAAAGAGAGAAGAAGCCATCTAGCTAATAACTATGGACCCGAAGGTCTGTGGTAAACTACTCACAACTCATGGTGAGGCAATGGTGTTGATGTAGAAGCACTCCATGGAAGATCCCCCCTCCGGCGGAGCTCCTGAACAGGCCCCAAGATGGGATCTCGCGGGAACAGAAGGTTGCGGCGGTGGAATTAGGGTTTTCTCTGTTTCCTCGATGTTTTCAGGGTACATGGGTATATATAGAAGGAAGGAGGGCATCGGGGGAGCCAGAGGGGGCCCACGAGAGTGGGGGCCCCGCCCTGTAGGAGGGGGCACGCACTGGACCCTCGTGACCGCCTCCTTCGTTCCCTCACGTGTACTCCAAGTCTTCTATGTTGATATTATTCCAAAAAGAACTCTCGCGAAGGTTTCATTCCATTTGGACTCTTTTTGATATTCCTTTTCTGCGAAACCCTAAAATAGGCACAAAAAACATCAATCTGCATTGGGCCTTTGGGTTAATAGGTTAGTCCTTAAAATAATATAAGAGTTTATAATAAAGCCCATTAAACATCCAAAACATAATATATAATAGCGTGGAACAATCAAAAATTATAGATACGTTGGAAATGTATCAAGCATCCCCAAGCTTAATTCTTGCTCGTCCTCGAGTAGGTAAATGATAAAACCAGAATTTTTGATGTGGAATGCTAACCAACATAATTTTCAATGTCATTTTTTTATTGTGGCATGAATGTTTAGATCCAAAAGATTCAAGACAAAAGTCTATATTGACACAAGAATAATAATACTTCAGGCATACTAACAAACCAATTATGTCTTCTCAAAATAACATGGCCAAAGAAAGTTATCCCTACAAAATCATATAGTCTGGCTATGCTCCCTCTTCATCACACAAAATATTCATATCATGCACAACCCCAGTTTCAACCAAGCAATTGTTTTCATACTCAAATTTGTTCAAACCTTTCAACTTTCACGCAATACATGAGCATGAGCCATGGATATAGCACTATAGGTGGAATAGAGTGGTGGTTGTGGAGAAAAAAAAAAGAAGGGAGATAGTCTCACATCGACTAGGCGTATCAATGGGCTATGGAGATGCCCATTAATAGATATCAATGTGAGTGAGTAGGTATTGCCATGCAACGGATGCACTAGAGATATAAATGTATGAAAGCTCAACAAAAGAAACTAAGTGGGTGTGCATCCAACTTGCTTGCTCATGAAGACCTAGGGCATTAGAGGAAGCCCATCGTTGGAATATACAAGCCAAGTTCTATAACGAAAACTCCCACTAGTATATGAAAGTGACTAAACAAGAGACTCTCTATCATGAAGATCATGGTGCTACTTTGAAGCACAAGTGTCGGTGTACTAAGATAGGGGTACCTTAGTACCCCAACTTTTGCATGGGAAGTGGCAGCTTCCCGCGGCAGGGCTTACCACGTGCTCGCCGGAAACCTTTCTGGTCCCTATGAAGCCATTCAAGAACAAAGTATACAAGTCAGAAGATCAAGGCCCCGGCAAGAAGAGCTTGCCGGGAAGGCCGCACCAGGCTCAAGGATATCACTTTAGTACGAGACCTTGGCAAGAGGAGCTTGTCAGGAAGGCCAAGGATTACATATCTCAAGAAATGCCTCGGCGCGTCATGCGCCCCGGCAAGACCCGGAGAGCGACAAGCTTCCGGGCCCGGCAAGATCACTACCCCGGCAAGGTGCTTGCCGGGGGAAACCTATGCTGTGTGCCCGCGCTCCAGCTCATCGGCCCACGCGTCGCCCTGGGGCCCTTCCAGGGGCACGTGGCAGATGGCTGTGCAGCTTGGGGCACACGGTGGCAGGTTACGGTGACGAGGCTACCGCCGTGGCGAACGGAGAAGCATGGACGGACACTTTTGGGGTCGACGGCGACGGGCATTTAAAGCCCTTGTCCCCCACTGTCAATGTTAGGTGAAGACCACTGTTCATCCACTGTTCACGCACTATTCCCGCACTGTTACAACTACCACCAAAATTACATTTTTGCCCTCCTCTACGTTGACACCTGTCGGTGACCCCTTGAGCTATAAAAGGAGGCCCATGCACAACGTAGAAAGGGTTCGAAACCTAGACAACTCTCTCGCTCGGTGTAGCTAGTACTGTAGCTCTTCAAGCTCCCGAACTCAAGAACTCAATACAACCTAAGGCAGGAGTAGGGTTTTACGCGTCCGCGCGGCCCGAACCTGGGTAAACTGCCCGCGTGCGCTCCTCGATCTGCTCTCCGTGCTCCCTCCGCTCCCTTACCGCAACGTAGAAGGGGCTCCGGTCCCATAGGTGCTCGTGGGAGGACAGTTTCCCCCGACATCTTTGGCGCGCCAGGTAGGGGGCGTCGAGGTTGTGCGAACCTGATCCGCCGCTCACGCGGACGCATTCTTCATCAACCTCTCCAGCTTCATCAACTTCATCAGCTACAATAACATGGCTCCGAAGAAGAAAGCTTCGGAGGTCGGAGGCCCATCTGCGTCGATTCCACCGCCACCAGAACCAGCGGTTGGTGGAGGAGACGCCGGCGGAAGGGTGGTCGCCGGCGAGGAAACTCACGGCGCCACCAAGTCCAAGGACAAGACGGACGACCGGGCGAATTCCAAGGCCTCGGTGTCCGTGGACGCGCCACGCCTCTCTCGGGAGGTACAAGACCCACAGCGACGTGGTACAGGAGGTACCATACGCTTACTGGGACGAAGCCAAGCCGGAGGATCGCGGGATGCTCAAGGCCAGCGTGCTGGCACGAGCAAGGCGCGGTCGCCGGGGCGGGAACGTGCTCCTTCTAACGTTGTTAGAAGTCCGAGCGTGTCCCGCTCCTCGCACCGCTCGCCGCCGTTCCCCTCTTCTCCAGCAGAAGCTCTAGCAAGAGCACAACTGCTCCTCGATTTCCCTCCAGCGGCAGACAAAGCCGAAGACTGGAGGGCGACGATCCAGAGCCTCATCGCCTTCGCCAACAACGACGCGCCACAGCAGCCGGCGACCTCACGGCCGCGGCAAGTCGATCAAGCGAAGGCCGATGGCGACAAGACCGCCGGGGGTGCAACTACCGTGCACTCCCCGCCGCGGAAGCAGAAATCGCCGCCCCGCCGGATCAACGTCGACGACGACTCCACGGCGTCATCGGATCCGCGGGCTCGCCGCGATCAGCGCCAAGTCCTAGACGACAGGTGACAAGAAGACGCTCGGACTCGCATCGAGCGTCGACGAGAAGCCCAAAGACAGTCAGATCAGCGCGCTGGGACCGCTGTTGACATGCATGCGCCCGGCGAACCAGGTGACTTGCCGTACACGGCAGGTTGCCCTGCGTTCACCCGTGAGCTGCGGCAAGTCCAGTGGCCCAGCATGAAAAATTTCAAGCCCGACGTACCCGAGAAGTACGACGGCAAAACACACCCCTTGGAGTTCCTCAGCATCTACACCATCGCGGTGCAGGCTGCCGGGGGACGCGACGAGAAGATACTAGCCAACTACTTCCCGCTAGTGCTTAAGCCAAACGTCCGCTCTTGGCTTATGCACTTGCCGGAGAACTCCATTTCTTCGTGGGCAGATCTGTGCCACCAGTTTGTTGGCGCCTTCACGGGCGGCCACAAACCCCACGGCCAGGAGAGTGATCTCCACATCTTGGCCCAGAAGGAGGGAGAGTCCCTGCGCAAGTACATCCAGAGATTCAGCCGCGTGCAACACAACATTCTCGACGTCCACCCTGCCGCGGTTATCAGCGCGTTCCACCAGAACGTGCGTAACCGCCGCATGATGGAAGAGATGGCCATGACCAAGATTCGGGATGTCAGCGAGCTCTACGCTCTGGCTGACAAGTGCGCGCGCGCCGAAGAGGGGAGGAAACTCCCCGGAGAGGATACTGGCGCAGCAGGAAGCGGCAGCGAGGATGCCGCCCCGGCAAAGAAGAGCCGGCGGCGGAACAACAGAAAGAAGAAGAACAAGGAGGTGGTGGTTGTCGAGCAGTCCGGCAAGGAGTCTCTCGCCAAGAAGGCACAGGCTGGCGGTTCCGGCAAGGAGCCTACCCCTGTAGCGGCAGCCGACAAGCAGGACGGCTCCGACAAGCAGTACTGCAAGATCCACCGCACCAAGGGCCGCGATCTTCAGAACTGCAAACGAGTCGAGTACCTCGTAGAGCAGCAGAAGGCTGAATACGAGCGTCGCGACAAGGAGAAGGCCCAAGGAGGCGGAGGAGAGCCCAGCAAGAAGCGGCCATTCAATGGCCGGGGAGGACGCCGCGGCAAGGCCAAGCAGCGGCAAGGAGACAGACCTCCCCGGGGCCGCGACAACGATGAGGAAGAAGACGACGATGATGACATGGAAGAAGGAGACAACAGCGAGCAGGAGTTCCAGAAGGCCACAGAGGTTCTGTGTGTCGACGGAGGTGCCTCTCTGCACACTTCCCACCGCCAGCTCAAGTAGTGGGTGCGAGAAGTGAATGCAGCAGAGCCGTCCGTCGAGTCACGCAGGCTACTGAAGTGGTCCGGCACGCCCATCATCTTTGACCTTGAGGACCACCCTGACCGCACAACAGCGGTCGGGTGCTTGCCGATGTTGGTCTCGCCAACTATCCGCAATCTCAAGGTCACCAAGATGTTGGTTGACGGCGGGGCTAGCCTGAACTTGATCTCCTCAGCTGTGATCAAGAAGCTACAGATCCCAGACGGCGAGCTCGAAGAAACCGGGTCGTTCCAAGGGATCAACCCGGGAAGGAGCAAGCCGAAGAGCAAGATTACTCTGCCAGTGACCTTTGGCGGGGAGCTCAACTTCAGGACGGAAAGGATCACATTTGATGTTGCCGATATCCCATTACCATACAATGGGATACTTGGACGTCCTGCCCTCGCCAAGTTCATGGCAGCTTCCCACCATGCCTACAACGTACTCAAGATGCCGGGGCCGATAAGCGTCATCTCTGTCCCTGGCGACAAGAAGGACGCGCTTATCTGCGCCGACAAGATTTACCGGGATGGAGCAGCCGCAGCAAAAAGCAACACACTTGCCGCTGAAGCTCCCGGGGGGAAGATCAAGACCAAGTCCGGCAAAAGTTCTGGGGCCCACTCCGGCAAACGCACCTCCTCGGAGTGCTGCGCTGCCGTCGAGGACGCACCATCGAGCTCCACCGGCAAGTGCAAGAAAGGGATGGCAGCTCCACCGGCAACCAAGAAGGTGTCCGCCAAGGAGGACGACACTGGTGGTACCTTCACCAACAGTGCTACGCTCGACAACAAATAGGAAAGCGCGCTCATTGCCTTCCTGCGGGCGAATGTCGATGTGTTTGCGTGGCAACCATCTGACATCCCCGGCGTTCCCAGGAAGGTAATTGAGCACAAGCTTGCTGTTTGTCCTCATGCGCGGCCCGTCAAGCAGAAGGTCAGAAAGCAAGCCGTGGAGCGCCAAGAATTCATCGTCGAAGAGATAAAGAAGTTGGAAGCTGCAGGCCTAGTTAGAGGCGTGATCCATCCCACGTGGTTAGCAAATCCAGTTGTCGTACGCAAGGCCAATGGGAAGTGGAGACTTTGTACAGACTTCACTGATGTGAATAAAGCATGTCCCAAGGATCCATTTCCCTTGCCGCGTATTGACCAGATTGTTGACTCCACCGCCGGATGTGAGCTGCTTTCCTTCCTTGATGCATACTCGGGTTACCACCAGATATTCATGGCCAAGGAAGATGAAGAGAAGACTGCATTCATTACTCCATGTGGCACATATTGCTTCATATGCATGCCCTTTGGATTGAAGAATGCAGGCTCGACATTTGCAAGGGTGGTGCACACTGCTTTTGAGCCACAGATACACAGAAATGTGGAAGCCTACATGGATGATATAGTGGTCAAGAGCAAGAGCAAAGATACCCTGATCCAAGACTTAGAAGAAACCTTTGAGAATCTGCGCAAGATCCAACTCAAGCTGAACCCCGAGAAGTGCGTCTTCGGAGTCCCCTCCGGCAAGCTTCTCGGGTTCTTTGTGTCCCAGAGGGGGATTGAAGCCAATCCTGACAAGATAAAAGCCATCGAGCAGATCGAAGCCCCGAAGCGCGTCAAGGATGTAAGAAGACTTGCTGGTTGTGTGGCTGCCCTCAGGGGGTTCATTTCAAAGTCTGCAGAACGCGCCCTGCCTTTCTTCAAAATCTTGAAAAAGGCAGGTCCTATGAAATGGACTCCGGAAGCGGAGGCAGCGCTGCAAGACTTGAAAGGATACCTGTCCTCTACTCCGATACTTGTCGCACCTAGGCCACAAGAGAAGTTGCTGCTGTATCTAGCGGCAACCAATCAAGTGGTTAGTGCTGCGTTGGTAGCGGAGAGGGAGGCAGATGAGGAACCCACACCTCCGGCGAGCGAATCCAGCGACAAGCAGGGGGCTACTCCGACAAGCTCTGGCCCCGACAAGGACAAGTCTGCGCAGGAACAAGGAGAAGTGCGAAAGAAGATGGTGCAGCGCCCAATGTATTTTGTAAGTTCCCTCTTGCAGGGGGCTAGATCAAGATACTCTGGCGTGCAAAAGTTGCTGTTCGGCCTCCTCATGGCCTCAAGAAAGCTGCGCCATTACTTCCAAGCACACGAGATAATAGTGGTCACTCGCTTTCCGTTGAAGAGGATATTGCAAAATCCAGAGGCAACAGGCAGGATCGTCGAGTGGGCACTGGAGCTGTCAAGCTTTGGTCTCAAGTTTGAGAGTACTTCAACCATACAGAGCAGAGCTTTGGCAGAATTCATAGCGGAATGGACCCCAACGCCAGATGAAGAAGTCCAAGAGACAAGCGTCCCCGTCCAAGAAGCAAGCAAAGAATGGATGATGTACTTTGATGGTGCTTTCTCGCTGCAAGGCGCCGGTGCCGGCATGGTACTCATAGCGCCCACCGGAGAGCGCCTCAAGTATGTTATCCAGATGCACTTTCCCAGGGAACAAGCGACAAACAATACTGCTGAGTATGAAGGGTTGCTTGCCGGCCTCAGAATTGCAGCCGAGCTTGGGATCAAGAAGTTGATTGTGCGGGGAGATTCGAAGTTGGTGGTCCGACAAGTGAATAAGGGTTATCAGAGCCCTTTGATGGAAGCTTATGTTGATGAAGTGAGGAAGCTTGAAGAGCACTTTGAAGGTCTGCAAATGGAGCACGTCCCAAGAGCTCAGAATGATATTGCGGATGGCCTTTCAAAGTGTGTTGCAATGAAGTTACCTGTGGAACCAGGGACCTTCCTACTCAAGTTAACTCAACCATCCGTTACACCATCAGTTGGGCAGAACAAGAAGAGAAAGTTGGTCTCCGGCGACTACTTGCCGGCGGATCTTCCCGAAGCCGCCGCCAAGGTCCCCAAGATCAACGGTCAAAATGCTGAGGAACAGTTTGCTCCTGCAGATCCAAGGGTCTGTACAGTTGAAGCAGGCGTTCCCGACAAGCCCTGCCCCGGCAGGCTTGCCGGGGAACCATCAGCTCCGGCAGAGCCGGAGGTTCTTGCCGTAGAAGCTGGGGTTCCCGCAGCAGCCCTCATGCCTTTAGTCCTTGCCGTTGAGCCTCGGGCTCGGGCATGGGCACAGCAGATCGTCCGTTTTCTGCAAACTGGAGAACTTCCCGATGAGCCAGAAGAGATAGAGAAAATAACTAGACAGTCAAGTATGTACCAGTTCGTTGACAATGAACTGTACAGAAGAAGACTCAACGGTGTCAGGTTGAAGTGCATTTCCAGAGAAGATGGACAGAAGCTGTTGGCAGATATACATGGAGGCATATGTGGCCACCACATTGGCGCAAGGGCACTTGCCGGGAAGGCGTTCCGGCAAGGGTTCTTCTGGCAAGAAGCCCTCCAAGATGCAACCGCACAAGTAACCAAGTGTGAAGCGTGCCAGTTCCATGCCAAGCAAATTCACCAGCCAGCTCAAGCTCTCCAGACAATCCCTTTGACTTGGCCCTTCTCGGTCTGGGGGCTCGATATCCTCGGCCCCTTTCCCCGCGCTGTCGGGGGCTTTGAGTACTTGTACGTTGCAATCGACAAGTTTACAAAGTGGCCAGAAGTGGAACCAGTGAGAAGGGTGACAGCACAGTCAGCAGTCAGGTTCTTCAGAGCAATTGTTTGCCGTTTCGGAATCCCTAACAGGATCATCACCGACAACGGCACACAGTTTACAAGTCGCACCTTCATGCAGTACGTCCAAGACCTTGGCGCCAAGGTCTGCTTCGCTTCTGTTGCTCACCCGAGGAGCAATGGTCAAGCGAAGAGGGCCAATGCTGAAGTGCTGCGCGGGCTCAAGACAAGAACCTTCGACAGGCTGCGCAAGTGCGGAAGAAACTGGATAGAGGAGTTGCCGGCGGCTCTTTGGTCAATCAGGACGACACCAAATCGAGCCACCAGACAGACACCCTTTGCTCTTGTCTATGGAGCAGAGGCAGTTCTCCCCACGGAACTCGTATACGGATCTCCTCGAGTGCTCGCTTATGATGAGCTCGAGCAAGAGCAACTGCGACAAGATGACGCATTGCTCCTTGAGGAGGAACGTCTCCAGGCTGTTGTACGAGCTGCTCGATACCAGCAAGCCTTGCGTCGCTATCATAGCCGCAAGGTCAAGGCCAGGAGTCTCGAGGAAGGCGACCTTGTTCTTCGGCGTGTTCAGTCCGCCAAGAATTCCAACAAGTTGACGCCGAAGTGGGAAGGCCCTTATCGGGTGAGACAAGTCACAAGGCCCGGAGCCGTCCGCCTTGAGACCGAAGAAGGCTTACCGGTGAGCAATTCCTGGAACATAGAGCATCTTCGCAAGTTTCACCCATGAGGCGCGGTTGCCGTGATCCGCTCCGGCAACCACCTTTTGTACGAGTCTTGCCGCTGTTGCATGTAAACCTTTGTACAAAGTTGGGCGCAGATCCCGTGCATCAGTAAAGTTTTTGTGCTTCACACTATTTGCCATTTCCATGCTTTTCTTTGTTACTTGCATGCATTGTTTGGCACCTCGTGCAACGCACACCCCCGGTAAGCATTAGCAAGCCATGGGGACCTATACTTGTTTTCCCTCCTCTTTTTCTTTCCCTCTTAAGCAGAAGGAATATTCCTC
>LR738711.1:938411924-938473990 GCA_902687465.1 Secale cereale | reverse complement strand
GGGGGGGGGGGGGGGGGGGGGAAGGAGGTGGAGGATGAACCAAGTGCTGTTCAAGAAAGAGAAGCCTTATCGGGAGCAAACAATCTATGAAAGCTAAGTTACCAAAGTTTGAGTAATTCAAATTTTTTAAATTTTAGTTATCTTCCTTGAACAACCACACTTTGTATGGAAAACCTGTGCGCGGAGGAACCTACCCGTGGCTAGCCGCGCCCTTATTCTGTTTCGAGCACGCTCAACGGCCTAAGTGAGCTGCGACAAGTGTCGCGCCCTTACTTCGTTTTCGAGTTCGCTCAGCAGCCTAAGTGTGCTACGACTAGCTGCGGCAAGGTTGCTTGCCGACAAGGTCTTTGCCAGCAGGCTGCTAAGAGTCCAGCACTCAGCGCTCGCGGCAAGGGCCCTTTGCCGGCAAGTCCCCTAAAAGCGTAGGGTAAAAAGCATACAAAGTGGAGGACCAAAAACAAGGGAGATAACACTGCATTGATTGTTCAAAACAAGATTGTATATTACAAGGATAGCTTGCCGCTGTTCTAATCAACTACTGCCTATAACTTAATTGGCAGCGGCAAAGGAAGAAGAAGCAAAGGAATCTAGTCTACGCGATCGCCTTCACGCCTCGTGATCTTGCTCACCTTGGCGACAATGTGGGCAACCTGCGCCTTCAACGCCTCCTGGTCAGCTTCGGGCGGCAAGGTGCGGAGGACGTTGACGAGGTTGATGTCGGGGTTGCGGTAGACGATCTTCGACAAGACGCGCTCCAGAGTGCCCATGCAGAGCCGACGCGCCTCGTCGGCCAGCTGCGCGGAGATCTTCTCCCGCAGCCGCGCAAGCGCCGGCGCAATTCCCCGGAAGAACAGACTTAGCTTGGCGCTGTGGGGGAGGCTCTCGTCCGGGGAGTACACAAGATGTTCAGCCCTCAGCGCCATCATCTCCATGTCAATACTGGCAGCGGAGGTGACCAGCTCATCAGTCCATTGCTCCACTGCTCGGCTGAAGTTGTTCGCTGAGACGGCGGCGCTCTCCACCAAGTTCAGCTCCTTGCGGAGCTCGTCCTTCAGCTTCGTCTCGCGGTCCCGGGCGGCGTCAAGCGAATCAGTCAGAGTGGAGACCTTCAACTCTAAGTCAGCAATGGAATCCTTGGCGGCAGTGAGCTCGTCGCCTTTCTTGGAGAGACGTACCTGCAAGTCAGAGTTGGTGTGGGCATCTTTCTCCCGCTCCACATTGAGCGCGGTGATTCTGTCTGCACTCGCCTTCAGGTACCGCTCCAGCTGCTCCACCTTGGCCTCCAGGTCCTTCTTGGCGGTCTCCGCGGCGGCTGCGGCGGCCTTTGCCTCCTTCAGGGCCCCGCCAATGGCCTGCTCCCGGGCGGTGAGGTCGTCCTCGTGAGCATCGAGGTCGACCTTCCGCTGGTTGAGCACTCCTTCTTGCCGGGACAGCTCCTCGGCGGCCAACCGTTGCTGCTCGTCCACCTCGGCCTTCTCTAGGAGGAAGGCTTGTTGCGCTCCGGAAAGCTCTTCGCGCTCCTCAGCCAGGTGGCGGAGGGCCGCTTGGTTGTCGGCGCGAAGCTCCGCGGCGCGCTTTTCCAAGTCAGCTCCAGCCTTGGCGGCAAGAGCCTCCCGAAACTCCAACTTCGCCTGCCTGGCCCGGTACAGAGCCAGGAGCCGGCGAAGGAGTTTCTCCTCTTCGGGCTCGTCGGTGCCGCCGGGCGCTTCAACAACCTTCAACCCCGCGGAGGCGAGAACCTCTCCGTCAAAGGTCTCTCCCTCCACGGGGGCTCGAGACGAGGACGCCCACGGGACTTGTATGAAAACCCCGTTGGGAGCCTCCAGGTAGACGCCCTGCCCAGCCGTGGAGGCGGAAGGGTCGGCGGCCGGTGCAGCGCTTGACGCTCCTGCTGTCTCCGGGCCAGCAGTGTGGTCGCCGGTCCCTTCGCCGGCCGCGGCGTCTGCGGGCGGGGCGGTCTCTTTAGCGGCAGGCTCGTCGGCTCCGGCCATGCCCTCAGCGGCAGTGGCGTTGCCGCCGTCGCCATGCGCGCCCTCCTCGCCGGTGGTCTCCGTCTCCATCTGCTCCGGTGCAGGAGGATCTAGCAGAAGAAAAAGAAAAGAAAAAGTCAAGCAAATATCCAAAAAGACAAGTCCAAGAAAAAGAAGCTACAAGATTTACCTTCGCGGACTTCTTCAACAACAGGCTCCCTCGCCGGGGAATCCACCCTTGGCGGCGGAGAGGTGGCCCCTGCTGGCGGAGGACCGCCCGCGCCCTCCCTTGGCGGGGTGCTCACCCTCATCGGGCTACTCGCCCTTGGCGGAGTGCCCGTCCTTGGCGGAGCATTCTCCCTTGCCGGGGAGTTCACCCTTGGCGGGGAGGGTGGAGCAAGTGGCTCGTCGGGGGCGACCTCCTGGTGCTCTTGCGGCTGCGGCTCCACTTCTGCGCAAGACAACAGGACATCAAGATATTAGTACAAGCAACAATCTCAAGCGCGCCCGTCAAGCAGAAAATTAAAAACCAGACTTACGCTGGGGGCTGCTCCTCGGAGCAGCAGGTTGATCCGGCAAGTTTGCCGCTGGCACGTCTCCGGTCGCCGCGGCGGGCGAGTCGTCCTCAACCTCGACCACAGGGATCTTGGCCCTCTTCGCCATCCGCTGGGTCAGGGCCCTGAAAGCAAAACAAAAACAAGATCAGAATCAACAAGGAAAATCAAGACAAAATCGAAGAAACTAAAGAAGTACAAGTACTTACTCCTCTTCCTCGTCGTCGGAGCTGAGGGCGGAGAAGTCAAACTCCGCCTGGTTTGCTCCCGCGCGAGGAGCTGGAGGAGAAGGTTCCCTCGGGCGCTTGGTGGGCTCCGGGGCCGTGGGCTGCGAAGACCCGGCCCCCGTCGTCGCCGAGGCCCGAGGAGCAGATGGAGCACCCGTTCCGCTCCGGGAAGAACCTCCCCCGCTTGGCGCACGGGCACGGGGCGCCTCCTTGACGACTTCGCTCGTCCTGGTGGCGCGCGTCGCCCGGCGTGCCGGCTGCTGTCGAGGCGCCTGCGGCCTCGTCGCCGTAGCCGCCTTGCGGAGGCGCTTCCTCGGTTGTTGCGTAGGACTTGCCGGAGGCGGGGAGTTCTCTGAAGACGAGGAGGCATCATCGTCAAGTCCCAGAGATCCACCAGAGTCTTCATCAGCCTCGACGTCCTCCTCCTCCCCGGCAGGCCCGCTGGACCCAGCGCCATGCCCGGCGGCCTCGCTCCCTCCGGCGACCTCGCTCCCTCCGGCGACCTCGCTCGTCCCGGCAAACTGCACGGAAGGCACCCCGGCAAACTCCTCGGGCGGAAGCTTGAGCAGCTTGAGGATTTCCGCCTCCTCTGCTTGGCTCACCGCGTCCGCGGCCTGTGCCTCGTCCATAGTGTACCCAAAGTCACCCACCGATGCAGCTACAGCGGCCTCCTCCATCCTGGAGGCGATGTAGGCTATGTCCCGGCCAGTAGTGGCCCGGGTGAGGCCCCTGTTCTCCTCGGTGTTTTTGGGTGTCTCGACCAAGTTGTCGAAGAAGCTCAGCACAGTATCCGGCGGAGGCTCTATCCAAGTGGGGGCGACGCCATGGGAGTCACACGCAGGCATCATCGCGTGCAAGGAATCACGGGCAGTGCTATTGCACAGCGGCACCACTCCCCGGGAAGGTTTGAACCACTCCGGGTGGGCCGGGTCATGCTTGAAGAGCTCTCGGACCATCCCCTTCAACTCCAAGGCAGTGAAGTTATAGTTTAATCCAGGGCGCAGCCTCATGATATCCGCCGCATTGCCGAATTCCCAGGCAGCCCTTTTCCTTTCTTGTAAAGGGGCGATGCGGCGGCGGAGGAAATCTGCCCCAACCTCTCCGATAGTCCGATTGGCGACCCTGAGACGAATAATCCTAATGAGGGCGATGCTGAGCTTGTTGTCCTCCGGGGCCAATTCGCTCCAATCTCTGCCGCGCACTATGGCAGTTGTGCGCGGCGCGGTGAAGGGCTCCGGCTTATCCTCCACCACCCAACACCAATCGGCTCTCCATTCTTCCCATTTGCCGCGGAGCTCTCCCTTCAGGTACGAGTCCTTCTTGTTCAGCCTGAAGATCTAGGAGATGCCGCCAGAGAGGGGAGCGCCAGCCTCTACTCTAGGCATGAAGAAGTGGCGAAAAAGGGCTACGTTTGGATGAATCCCAACATAGTTTTCGCACAGATGTACGAAAACGGCCATCGTAAGGATGGCGTTGGGGGTGAAATCTAGGAGGTGGAGGCCATATGTGTTCATGATATCACAAAAGAACTCCGAGAACGGAGGGCACAGACCACAGTGGAAAAATGCAGCGAAGAAGAAATACCCGCCGGGGAACATATCTTTGGCGATGGCGGGGAAGACATGGGTGCGGGGATGAGCTTTGGTCTCCCTCGCCCAGAACAGATAGTATTTGTCCCGCAGCTCCCTCGGACCAAGCCTCAGCGCGAAGACCACGCACCTCTTCCACAGGGCGGCCAGCTTCGCCGCCTGCTCGGACTTCTCCTTCTTGGCCTTGTCGTTCTTGGCCTTATCGCTCTTGGCCTTGTCGCTCTTCGGAGCCATGGCGGGGGTGGTGAGGAAAGAGGCGAGGAGCTTGACGGCGCCGCGAATGCGGAAGACGGCGGAGGAGGGGGCGGAGGCAAGAAGCAGCGGAGGTTTCTGGAGAATCAAGAAGCAATGAAGACGATGGAGGGAACTGCCCCTGCTCCCTCTGCTTTTAAGGGGGAAGTGGGGGACGCTCCGCATTTCCCATTAAAGAACAGGCCACGATCTCTCCCACGACGCCGCAATCGACGCGTGCCGTTAGGGAGGGATGCGGCGGATACGGAAGGGGATACGGCTTGCCGTGGGCCGCGCGTGCCCGTGCACTGTCTTGGGCCTGGCCCAACAGCGCTCGGCACCGTGTGTGGCCCAGGCCCGGGGGCTCCTGTCGGTGTACTAAGATAGGGGTACCTTAGTACCCCAACTTTTGCACGGGCAGTGGCAGCTTCCCGCGGCAGGGCTTACCACGTGCTCGCCGGAAACCTTTCTGGTCCCTATGAAGCCATTCAAGAACAAAGTATACAAGTCAGAAGATCAAGGCCCCGGCAAGAGGAGCTTGCCGGGAAGGCCGCACCAGGCTCAAGGATATCACTTTAGTACGAGACCTTGGCAAGAGGAGCTTGTCAGGAAGGCCAAGGATTACATATCTCAAGAAATGCATCGGCGCGTCATGCGCCCCGGCAAGACCCGGAGAGCGACAAGCTTCCGGGCCCGGCTACCCCGGCAAGGTGCTTGCCGGGGGAAACCTATGTTGTGTCCCCGCGCTCCAGCTCATCGGCCCACGCGTCGCCCTGGGGCCCTTCCAGGGGCACGTGGCAGATGGTTGTGCAGCTTGGGGCACACGGTGGCAAGCCACGGTGACGAGGCTACCGCCGTGGCGAACCGAGAAGCATGGACGGACACTTTTGGGGTCGACGGCGACGGGCATTTAAAGCCCTTGTCCCCCACTGTCAAAGTTTGGTGAAGACCACTGTTCATCCACTGTTCACGCACTATTCCCGCACTGTTACAACTACCACCAAAATTACATTTTTGCCCTCCTCTACGTTGACACCTGTCGGTGACCCCTTGAGCTATAAAAGGAGGCCCATGCACAACGTAGAAAGGGTTCGAAACCTAGACAACTCTCTCGCTCGGTGTAGCTAGTACTGTAGCTCTTCAAGCTCCCGAACTCAAGAACTCAATACAACCTAAGGCAGGAGTAGGGTTTTACGCGTCCGCGCGGCCCGAACCTGGGTAAACTGCCCGTGTGCGCTCCTCGATCTGCTCTCCGTGCTCCCTCCGCTCACCGCAACGTAGAAGGGGCTCCGGTCCCATAGGTGCTCGTGGGAGGACAGTTTCCCCCGACAACAAGTGTGGAAAAAGATAGTAGCATTGTCCCTTTTCTTTTCTTTTCTTTCTTTTTCTTTTTCTTTTTTCTTTGGCCTTTCCTTCTTCTTTTTTGGGGCCTTTCTTTTTTCTTTGGCCTTTCCTTCTTTTCCTTTTTTTCTTTGGGACAATGCTCTAATAATGATGATCATCACACTTATATTGATTTACAACTCGATATTACAACTCAATACTAGAACAAAGTATGACTCTATATGAATGCCTCCGGCGGTGTACCGGGATGTGCAATGAATCAAGAGTGACATGTATGAAAAATTATGCAGGGTGGCCTAGCCACAAATACGATGTCAACTACATGATCATGCATGGCAATATGACAATGATGAAGCGTGTCATAGCAAACGAAATGGTGGAAAGTTGCATGGCAATATATCTCAGAATGGTTATGGAAATGCCATGATAGGTAGATATGGTGGCTGTTTTGAGGAAGGTATATGGTGGGTGTATGGTACTGGCGAGAGTTGCGCGGTACAAGAGAGGCTAGCAAAGGTTGAAGGGTGAGAGTGCGTATAATCCATGGACTCAACATTTGTCATAGAGAACTCATATACTTATTGCAAAAATTTACGAGTAATCAAAACAAAGCAATCAATGCATGCTCCTAGGGGGGAGGTTGGTAGGAGTTAACCATCGTGCGCCCCCGACCTCCACACAAAGGATGACACTCAACAAATACCTCATGCTCTAACTTCGTCACATAGCGGTTCACCATACGTGCATGCTACGGGAATCACAAACTTTAACACAAGTATTTCTCAAATTCATAATTACTCCACTAGCATGACTCTAATATCACCATCCTCATATCTCAAAACAATCATCAAGTATCAAACTTCTCATCATATAAAATGCACTTTGTATGAAAGTTTTTACTATATTCATCTTGGATGCCTATCATATTGGGACTAGTTTTATTACCAAAGCACATTACCATGCTGTTCTAAAATACTCTCAAAAGGACATAAGTGAAGCATGAGAGATAAAAAAATTCTACAAAATAAAATCACCGCAGTGCTCTAAAAGATATAAGTGAAGCACTAGAGCAAAACTATCTAGCTCAAAAGATATAAGTGAAGCACATAGAGCATTCTAACAAATTCTAGACCATATTTATCTCTCTCAAAAGGTGTGTCCAGCAAGGATGATTGTGGCAAACTAAAAATCCGACTCAAATCATACACAACGCTCCAAGCAAAACACATATCATGTGGTGAATAAAAATATAGTCCCGAGTATAGTTACCGATAGATGAAGACGAAAGAGGGGATGCCTTCACAGGGCATCCCCAAGCTTAGGCTTTTGGTTGTCCTTGAATTTTACCTTGGGGTGCCTTGGGCATCCCCAAGCTTAGGCTCTTGCCACACCTTGTTCCATAGTCCATCAAAGCCATACTCAAAACTTGAAAACTTCACAACACAAAACTTAGCCAAAAATCTCGTGAGCTCCGTTAGTATAAGAAAACAAACTACCACTCAAAGGTATTGTAATGAACTCATTCTTTGTTTATATTGGTGTTAAACCTACTGTATTCCAACTTCTCAATGATTCATACTCACCAATACTACTCATAGATTCATCAAAATAAGCAAACAACACACGGAAAACAGAATCTGTCAAAAAGAGAACAGTCTGTAGTAATCTGTAACATTCGAATACTTTTGTAACTCCGAAAAAATGAAATTAATTGGAAACATGAGGAATTTGTCTATTAATCATCTTTAAAAATAATCAACTAAAAAGCACTCTCCAGTAAAATCTGGTGGCTATTCTCGTGAGCGCTGACGTTTCTATTTTTTACAGCAAGATCATATAACCTTCACACAAGTCTTCCCAAAGGTTCTACTTGGCACAAACACTAATTAAAACACAAAAACATAGCTAAACCGAAGCTAGATGCAATATTTATTCCCAAACAGAAGCAAAAACAAAGAAAATAAAATTGGGTTGCCTCCCAAATAGCGCTATCGTTTAACGCCCCTAGCTAGGCACGATACAAGGATAGATCTAGGTATTGCCATCTTTGGAAGGCAATCCATAAGTGGCTCTCATAATAGATTCATATGATAATTTGATTTTCTTTCTAGGAAAGTGTTCCACGCCTTTCCTTAGCGGAAATTGGAATCTAATATTTCCTTCCTTCATATCAATAATTGCACCAATCGTTCTAAGGAAAGGTCTACCAAGAATAGTAGGGCATGAAGGATTGCAATCTATATCAAGAACAATGAAATCTACGGGCACATAATTCCTATTGGAACAATAAAAACATCATTAATCCTTTCCATAGGTTTCTTAATGGTAGAATCCGCAAGATGCAAATTTAAAGAACAATCATCAAGCTCATGGAAACCTAACAAATCACACAAAGTTTTTGGGATAGAGGAAACACTTGCACCCAAGTCACACAAGGCAAAGCATTCATGATCTTTATTTTTAATTTTAATAGTATGTTCCCACTCATCATAAATCTTTCTAGGGATAGAAACTTCTAATTCAAGTTTTTCTTCATAAGATTGCATCAAAGCATCAACTATATGTTTGGTAAAAGCCTTATTTTGACTATAAGCATGCGGACAATTTAGTACGAATTGCAACAAGGAAATGAAATCAATCAAAGAGCAATTATCATAATTGAATCCCTTGAAATCCAAAATAGTGGGTTCATCACTATGTAAAGTTATAATCTCTTCAACCCCACTTTAAACAATTTTAGCATCAAGATCTAAGAACTCTGAATCATTGGGACACCTTTTAACTAAAGTAGACTCATCTCCAGTCCCATCTTTATCAAGATTCATACTAGAAAACAAGGATCTAATAGGAGATACATCAATAACTTTCAGATCTTCATCTTTATTTTCATGATAACTAGAAGAACATGCTTTCATAAAGCACTCTTTTTTAGCACGCATCCTAGCGGTTCTTTCTTTGCATTCATCAATGGAAATTCTCATGGCTTTGAGAGACTCATTGATATCATGCTTAGGTGGAAAATATGTAAGTTTCAAACAATCAACATCAAGAGTAATCCTATCCACGCTTCTAGCCAACTCATCAATCTTAACTAATTTTTCTTCAAGCAAAGCATTGAAGTTCTTTTGCGAAATCATAAACTCCTTAACACTAGTTTCAAATTCAGAGGGCATCTTACCAAACTTTCCATAAGAGTTATTGTAGGAATTACCATAATTATTAGTGGAATTACTAGGAAAAGGCCTAGGGTTAAAGTTTCCTCTATAAGCATTGTTACCAAAATTATTCCTACCAACAAAATTCACATCCAAAGATTCATTATTATTTTCAATCAACATGGATAAAGGCATATCATTAGGATCAGAAGAAGAACTCTTAGTAGCAAATAATTTCATAAGTTCATCCATCTTTCCACTCAAAACACTACTCTCTTCAATGGCATGCACTTTTCTACTAATAGATCTTTCGGTGTGCCATTGAGAGTAGTTAACCATAATATTATTGCTACTTCTCGAGCTTGCATTGTATTCCCTCGAAGAGGAAAGGGTGATGCAGCACTGTAGTGTAAGTATTACCCTAAATTTTTGAGAACCAAGGTATCAATCCAGTAGGTGACCACGCGCGAGTCCCTCGCACCTACACAAACAAATAAGAACTTCGCAGCCAACGCAACAAGGGGTTGTCAATCCCTTTACGGTCACTTACGAAAGTGAGATCTGATAGATATGATAGTTTGATCTTTTTGGTATTTTTGGATATAAGAACAAAAAGTAAAAACAGCCAAGTAAATTAGATTATAGATTGATATGTTGAGAATAGACCCGGGGGCCACAGGTTTCACTAGTGGCTTCTCTCATGATAGCAGAATTCTACGGTGGGTGAACAAATTACTATCAAGCAATTGATAGAAAAGCGAATAATTATGAGAATATCTAGGCATGATCATTATATATAGGCATCATGTTCGAGACAAGTAGACCGAAATGATTCTGCATCTACTACTATTACTCCACACATCGACCGATATCCAGCATGCATCTAGAGTATTAAGTTCATAAGAACAGAGTAATGCTTTAAGCAAGATGACATGATGTAGAGGGATAAACTCAAGCAATATGATATAAACCCCATCTTTTTATCCTCGATGGCAACAATACAATACGTGCCTTGCTGCCCCTACTATCACTAGGAAAGGACACCGCAAGATTGAACCCAAAGCCAAGCACTTCTCCCATTGCAAGAACTATAGATCTAGTAGGCCAAACCAAACCGATAATTCGAAGAGACTTGCAAGGATATTATAATCATACATAAAAGAATTCAGAAAAGAACCAAATATTTCTCATAGATAATGATCATAAACCCACAATTCATTGGATCTCGACAAACACACCGCAAAAAGATTACATCGAATAGATCTCCTCGAAGACCGAGGAGAACTTGGTATTGAGATCCAAAAAGAGAGAAGAAGCCATCTAGGTACTAACTGTGGACCCGAAGGTCAGTGGTAAACTACTCACAACTCATGGTGAGGCGATGGTGTTTATGTAGAAGCACTCCGTGGAAGATCCCCCCCCCTCCGGTGGAGCTCCGGAATAGGCCGCAAGATGGGATCTCACAGGAACAGAAGCTTGCAGCGGTGGAATTAGGGTTTTCTCTGTTGCTTTGATGTTTTCAGGGTACATGGGTATATATAGGAGGAAGGAGTACCACGAGGGTGGGGGGAGCGCCCAGGGGGAGGGGGCGTGCCCTGGACCCTCGTGGGTACCACGTGTCCCCTCTGCCTTGGTGCTCAAGTCTCTCGCGAAGATATCGTTCCAAAAATAACCCTCCCAAAGGTTTCATTCCGTTTGGACTTCGTTTGATATTCCTTTTGTGCGAAACCCTGAAATAGGCAAACAACAGCAATCTGGACTGGGCCTTTGGGTTAATAGGCTAGTCCCAAAAATAATATAAAAAGTGTATAATAAAGCCCATTAAACATCCAAAACATCGTATATAATAGCATGGAACAATAAAAAATTATAGATACGTTGGAGACGTATCAAGCATCCCCAAGCTTAATTCCTGCTCGTCCTCGAGTAGGTAAATGATAAAAACAGAATTTTTGATGTGGAATGCTAACCAACATAATTTTCAATGTAATTTCTTTATTGTGGCATGAATGTTCAGATCCAAAAGATTCAAGACAAAAGTCTATATTGACATAAGAAATAATAATACTTCAAGCATACTAACAAAGCAATCATGTCTTCTCAAAATAACATGGCCAAAGAAAGTTACCCCTACAAAACCATATAGTCTGGCTATGCCCCCTCTTCATCACACAAAATATTCATATCATGCACGGTTTCAGCCAATCACTTGTTTTCATACTCAATTTTTTCAAACCTTTCAACTTTCGCGCAATACATGGGCGTGAGCCATGGACATAGCACTATGGGTGGAATAGAGAGGTGGTTGTGGAGAAGACAAAAAGGAGGGAGATAGTCTCACATCAACTAGGCGTATCAACGGGCTATGGAGATGCCCATCAATAGATATTAATCTGAGTGAGTAGGGATTGCCATGCAACGGATGCACTAGAGCTAAAAATGTATGAAAGCTCAACAAAAGAAACTAAGTGGGTGTGCATCCAACTTGCTTGCTTACGAAGACCTAGGGCATTTGAGGAAGCCCATCGTTGGAATATACAAGCCAAGTTCTATAATGAAAATTCCCACTAGTATATGAAAGTGACTAAACATGCGACTCTCTATCATGAAGAACATGGTGCTACTTTGAAGCACTAGTGTGGAAAAATAGATAGTAACATTGTCCCTTTTCTTTCTTTCTTTTTTGCCTTTCTTTTTCTTGGCCTTTCCTTTTTTTTCTTTTTTTTTCTTTTATTTCTTTGGGACAATGCTCTAATAATGATGTTCATCACACTTATATTGATTTACAACTCGATATTACAACTCGATACTAGAACAAAGTATGACTCTATATGAATGCCTCTGACAGTGTACCAAGATGTGCAATGAATCAAGAGTGACATGTATGAAAAATTACGCATGGTGGCTTTGCCACAAATACGATGTCAACTACATGATCATGCATGGCAATATGACAATATGAAGCGTGTCATATGAATGGAACGGTGGAAAGTTGCATGGCAATATATCTCGGAATGGCTATGGAAATGCCATGATAGGTAGGTATGGCGGCTGTTTTGAGGAAGGTATATATATGGTGGCTGTTTTGAGGAATGTATATACTGGGTGTATGGTACCGGCGAAAGTTGCGCGGTACAAGAGAGGCTAGCAATGGTGGAAGGGTGAGAGTGCGTATAATCCATGGACTCAACATTAGTCATAAAGAACTCATATACTTATTGCAAAAATTTATGACTCATCAAAACCAAGCAATCAACGCATGCTCCTAGAGGGGAGGTTGGTAGGAGTTAACCATCACGCGCCCCCGACCTCCACACAAAGGATGACACTCTACAAATACCTCATGCTCTAACTTCGTCACATAGCAGTTCACCATACGTGCATGCTACGGGAATCACAAACTTTAACACAAGTATTTCTCAAAGTCATAATAACTCCACTAGCATTTCTCTAATATCACTATCCTCATATCTCAAAACAATCATCAAGTATCAAACTTCTCATCATATTCAATGCACTTTGTATGAAAGTTTTTACTACAATTATCGTGGATGCCTATCATATTAGGACTAGTTTTAAAACCAAAGCACATTACCATGCTGTTCTAAAAGACTCTCAAAAGGATATAAGTGAATCATGAGATATCAACAATTTCTACAAAATAAAATCACCACCGTGCTCAAAAAGATATAAGTGAAGTACTAGAGCAAAACTATTTAGCTCAAAAGATATAAGTGAAGCACATAGAGTATTCTAACAAATTCTAGACCATATTTATCTCTCTCAAAAAGGTTTGTACAGCTAGGATGATTGTGGCAAACTAACAAGCTAAGACTCAAATCATACATGACGCTCCAAACAAAACACATATCATGTGGTGAATAAAAATATAGTCCCGAGTATAGTTACCGATAGATGACGACGAAAGAGGGGATGCCTTCCCGGGGCATCCCCAAGCTTAGGCTTTTGGTTGTCCTTGAATGTTACCTTGGGGTGTCTTGGGCACCCCCAAGATTAGGCTCTTTCCACTCTTTGTTCCATAGTCCATCAAAGCCATACTCAAAACTTGAAAACTTCACAACACAAAACTTGGCCAAAAATCTCGTGAGATCCATAGTATAAGAAAACAAACTACCACTCAAAGGTACTGTAATGAACTCATTCTTTGTTTATATTGGTGTTAAACCTACTGTATTTCACTTCTCTATGATTCATATCCTCCAATACTACTCATAGATTCATCAAAATAAGCAAACAACACACGAAAAACAGAATCCGTCAAAAACAGAACAATCTGTAGTAATATGTAACTTTCGCATACTTCTGTAACTCCAAAAAACTGAAATAAATTGGTAAACGTGAGGAAATTTTCTATTAATCATGTGCAAAAAGAATCAACTAAATAGCACTTTCCAGTAAAACCTGGTGACTATTCTAGTGAGCGACAATGTTTCTGTTTTTTACAGCAAGATCATATAAACTTCACACAAGTCTTCCCAAAGGTTCTACTTGGCACGAACACTAATTAAAACACAAAACCACATCTAAACAGAAGCTAGATGCAATATTTATTCCTAAACAGAAGCAAAACAAAGAAAATAAAATTTGGTTGCCTCCCAACAAGCGCTATCGTTTAACGCCCCTAGCTAGGCACGATACAAGGATAGATCTAGGTATTGCCATCTTTGGAAGGCAATCCATAAGTGGCTCTCATAATAGATTCATATGGTAATTTAATTTTCTTTCTAGGAAAGTGTTCCATGCCTTTCCTTAATGGAAATTGGAATCTAATATTTCCTTCCTTCATATCAATAATTGCACCAATCGTTATAAGGAAAGGTCTACCAAGAATAATATGACATGAAGGATTGCAATATATATCAAGAACAATGAAATCTATGGGCACATAATTCCTATTGGCAACAATAAGAACATCATTAGTCCTTCCAATAGGTTTCTTAATGGTAGAATCCGCAAGAAGCAAATTTAAAGAACAATCATCAAGCTCATGGAAACCTAACAAATCACACAAAGTTTTTGGGATAGTGGAAACACTTGCACCCATATCACACAAAGCAAAGCATTCATGATCCTTAATTTTAATTTTAATAGTAGGTTCCCATTCATCATAAAGCTTTCCAGGGATAGAAACTTCTAGTTCAAGTTTTTCTTCATAAGATTGCATCAAAGCATGAACTATGTGTTAGGTAAAACCTTTATTTTGACTATAAGCATGCGGAGAATTTAATACGGATTGCAACAAGGAAATACAATCAATCAAAGAGCAATTATCATAATTGAATCCCTTGAAATCCAAAGTAGTGGGTTCATCACTATGCAAAGTTTTAATTTCTTCAATCCCACTTTTAGCAATTTTAGCATCAAGATCTAAAAACTCCGAATCATTGGGATGCCTTTCAATTAAAATAGACTCATATCTAGTCCCATATTTATCAAGATTCATACTAGAAAACAAGGATCTAATAGGAGACACATCAATAACTTTCAGATCTTCATCTTTATTTTCATGATAACTAGAAGAACACGCTTTTATAAAGCACTCTTTTTTAGCACGCATCCTAGCGGTTCTTTCTTTGCATTCATCAATGGAAATTCTCATGGCTTTGAGAGACTCATTGATATCATGCTTGGGTGGAATATATCTAAGTTTCAAGGAATCAACATCAAGAGTAATTCTATCCATGCTTCTAGCCAATTCATCAATCTTAAGCAATTTTTCTTCAAGCAAAGCATTGAAATTCTTTTGCGAAATCATAAACTCCTTAACACTAGTTTCAGATTTAGAGGGCATCTTACCAAAATTTCCATAAGAGTTATTGTAGGAATTACCATAATTTTTAGAGGAATTACTAGGAAAAGGCCTAGGATTAAAGTTTCCTAATGATATGCCTTTATCCACGTTTAAAGGCATATTATTTTAGCACGCATCCTAGCGGTTCTTTCTTTGCATTCATCAATGGAAATTCTCATGGCTTTGAGAGACTCATTGATATCATGCTTGGGTGGAATATATCTAAGTTTCAAGGAATCAACATCAAGAGTAATTCTATCCACGCTTCTAGCCAATTCATCAATCTTAAGCAATTTTTCTTCAAGCAAAGCATTGAAATTCTTTTGCGAAATCATAAAATCCTTAACACTAGTTTCAAATTTAGAGGGCATCTTACCAAAATTTCCATAAGAGTTATTGTAGGAATTACCATAATTTTTAGAGGAATTACTAGGAAAAGGCCTAGGATTAAAGTTTCCTCTATAAGCATTGTTACCAAAATTATTCCTACCAACAAAATTCACATCCAAAGATTCATTATTATTTTCAATCAACGTGGATAAAGGCATATCATTAGGATCAGAAGAAGCACTCTTAGCAGCAAATAATTTCATAAGTTCATCCATCTTTCCACTCAAAACACTAATCTCTTCAATAGCATGCACTTTTTTACTAGTAGATCTTTCGATGTGCCATTGAGAGTAGTTAACCATAATATTATGTAGGAGTTTGGTAGCTTCTCCTAAGGTAGTTTCCATGAAAGTGCCTCCTGCGGCTGAATCTAAAAGATTTCTAGAAGCAAAATTCAAGCCAGCATAAAACTTTTGTATAATCATCCATAAGTTCAAACCATGTGTAGGACAGTTACGTATCATTAATTTCATTCTCTCCCAAGCTTGTGCAACATGCTCATGATCTAGTTGCTTAAAATTCATAATATCGTTTCTAAGAGAGATAATCTTAGCGGGAGGAAAATACTTAGAGATAAAAGCATCTTTGCACTTATTCCACGAATCAATACTATTTCTAGACAAAGAGGAAAACGAAGTTTTAACACGATCTCTAAGTGAAAACGAGAATAGCTTCAATTTAACAATATCATTATTCGTATCCCTCTTCTTTTGCACAACACACAAATCAACAAAGTTGTTTAGCTGGGTAGCGGCATCTTCACTAGGAAGGCCGGAAAATTGATCTTTCATAACAAGATTCAATAGAGTAGCATTGATCTTACAAGATTCAGCATCGGTAATAGGAGCAATCGGAGTGTTAATAAAATCATTATTGTTGGTATTGGAGAAATCACACAATTTGGTATTGTTCTGAGCCATAGTGACAAGCAAGCAATCCAACACACAAGCAAACAGGAAGCAAGCGAACGATAAACACACGGCAAAAAGAAGGGTAAATAAAACGGCAAGGGTGAAGTGGGGGAGAGGAAAACAAGAGGCAAATAAATGTAATGCGAAGGATAAAGTTTTGTGATAGGTACTTGGTATATGACTTCTGCGTAAGCCTCCCCGACAACGGCATGATAAATTCTTCTTGCTACTTCTCGAGCTTGCGTTGTATTCCCTCGAAGAGGAAAGGGTGATGCAACACAGTAGCACAAGTATTTCCCTCAGTTTTTGAGAACCAAGGTATCAATATAGTAGGAGACCACACGCGAGTCCCTCGCACATGCACAAACAAATAAGAACTTCGCAGCCAACGCGATAAGGGGTTGTCAATCCCTTTACGGTCACTTACGAAAGTGAGATCTGGTAGATAGGATAGTCTGATATTTTTGGTATTTTTTGGATATAAGAACAGAAAGTAAAAACAGCAAAGTAAAGTAGATTGTAGATTGATATGTTGAGAATAGACCCGGGGGCCATAGGTTTCACAAGTGGCTTCTCTCATGATAGCAAAATTCTACGGTGGGTGAACAAATTACTGTCGAGCAATTGATAGAAAAGCGAATAATTATGAGAATATCTAGGCATGATCATTATATATAGGCATCATGTCCGAGACAAGTAGACTGAAACGATTATGCATCTACTACTATTACTCCACACATCGACCGCTATCCAGCATGCTTCTAAAGTATTAAGTTCATAATAACAGAGTAATGCTTTAAGCAAGATGACATGATGTAGAGGGATAAACTCAAGCAATATGATATAAACCCCATCTTTTTATCCTCGATGGCAACAATACAATACGTGCCTTGCTGTCCCTACTGTCACTGGGAAAGGACACCGCAAGATTGAATCCAAAGCCAAGCACTTCTCCCATTTCAAGAACTATAGATCTAGTAGGCCAGACCAAACCGATAATTCGAAGAGACTTGCAAGGATATTATAATCATACATAAAAGAATTCAGAAAAGAACCAAATATTTCTCATAGATAATCTTGATCATAAACCCACAATTCATCGGATCTCGACAAACACACCGCAAAAATATTACATCGAATAGATCTTCTCGAAGGCCGAGGAGAACTTGGTATTGAGATCCAAAAAGAGAGAAGAAGCCATCTTGGTACTAACTATGGACCCGAAGGTCTATGGTAAACTACTCACAACTCATGGTGAGGCAATGGTGTTGATGTAGAAGCACTCCGTGGAAGATCCCCCCCTCCGGCGGAGCTCCGGAACAGGCCCCAAGATGGGATCTCACGGGAACAGAAGGTTGCGGCGATGGAATTAGGATTTTCTCTGTTGCTTTGATGTTTTTAGGGTACATGGGTATATATAGGAGGAAGGAGTACGTTTGTGGAGCAACATGGGGCCCACGAGGGTCGGGGTGCACCCTGGACCCTCATGGGCACCACGTGTCCCCTCTGCCTTGGTGCTCAAGTCTCTCGCGAAGATATCGTTCCAAAAATAACTCTCCCGAAGGTTTCATTCCGTTTGGACTCCGTTTGATATTCCTTTTCAGCGAAACCCTGAAATAGGCAAAAAACAACAATCTGGACTGGGCCTTTGGGTTAATAGGTTAGTCCCAAAAATAATATAAAAGTGTATAATAAAGCCCATTAAACATCCAAAACATCATATATATATATATAATAGCATGGAACAATCAAAAATTATAGATACGTTGGAGACGTATCAATTATCTAGGAGTTTGGTAGCTTCTCCTAAGGTAGTTTCCATAAAAGTGCCCCCTGTGGCCGAATCTAAAAGATTTCTAGAAGCAAAATTCAAGCCAGCATACAAGTTTTGTATAATCATCCATAAGTTCAAACCATGTGTAGGGCAATTACGTATCATTAATTTCATTCTCTCCCAATCTTGTGCAACATGCTCATGATCTAGTTGCTTAAAATTCATAATATCGTTTCTAAGAGAGATAATCTTAGCGGGAGGAAAATACTTAGAGATAAAAGCATCTTTGCACTTATTCCATGAATCAATACTATTTCTAGGCAAAGAGAAAAACCAAGTTTTAGCACGATCTCTAAGTGAAAATGGAAATTAATTCAATTTAACAATATCATTATCCGTATCCCTCTTCTTTTGCATATCACACAAATCAACAAAGTTGTTTAGATGGGTAGCAGAATCTTTACTAGGAAGGCCGGAAAATTGATCTTTCATAACAAGATTCAACAGAGCAACATTGATCTCACAAGATTCAGCATCGGTAATAGGAGCAATCGAAGTGCTAATAAAATCATTATTGTTGGTATTGGAGAAGTCACACAATTTGGTATTGTTCTGAGCCATAGTGACAAGCAAGCAATCCAACACACAAGCAAACAAGAAGCAAGCGAACGGTAAACACACGGCAAAAAGAAGGACAAATAAAACGGCAAGGGTGAAGTGGGGGAGAGGAAAACGAGAGGCAAATAAAGGTAATGCGAAGGATAAGGGTTTGTGATAGGTACTTGGTATATGACTTTTTGCGTAAGCCTCCCCGGCAACGGCGCTAGAAATTCTTCTTGCTACTTCTCGAGCTTGCGTAGTATTCCCTCGAAGAGGAAAGGGTGATGCAGCACAGTAGCGTAAGTATTTCCCTCAGTTTTTTAGAACCAAGGTATCAATCCAGTAGGAGACCACGCGCGAGTCCCTCACACCTACACAAACAAATAAGAACTTCGCAGCCAACGCGATAAGGGGTTGTCAATCCCTTTACGGTCACTTACGAAAGTGAGATCTGATAGATAGGATAGTGTGATATTTTTGGTATTTTTTGGATATAAGAACAAAAAGTAAATAAAGCAAAGTAAAGTATATTGGAGATTAATATGTTGAGAATAGACCCAGGGGCATAGGTTTCACTAGTGCCTTCTCTCATGATAGCAGATATCTACGGTGGGTGAATGATACGTCCAAAACGTATCTATAATTTCTGCTTGCTCCATGCCTCTTTTGGGTGATATTGCTATGATATTTATACACTTCCATAAACTTTTGATCATATTTGGACTAACCTATTAACTCAGAGCACCCCAGTGCCAGTTTCTGTTTTCTGCTGTTTTTGTATTTCAGGTTTTCACGTTACGAGAACTGCCCGAAAAATTCCAGAAAAATTATATAAAAAATCAGCGTTTCAGAAGCTTCCCAGCTGCCAAAGGGCAGCCGGAGGGGGGCCACCAGGGCCCCAGGCGCCCTTGTGGCGCGCCCCCCTGGCCGCGCCGGGGGGGCGCCTGGGCCCCCCGAGCCTACGCTGATGCCCCCCTTTGGCATATATTTATATCGCGTCCCGAAACCCTCGAGACGGGAACCCTTTTTCGCGATCTCATCTCTGTTCCGCTGCCGCCGCCGCTTCCAAGATCGGGAGCACCAGGAGAACTCTTCCCGGCACCCTGCCGGAGGGGAGGATCACCACCGGGAGCTTGTCCACCACCATGGATGCCTCCCGGATGAGTTGTGAGTAGTCTCCCTTGGACCATGGGTCCATGACCAGTAGCTATGTGATGTTCTCCTCCCGTTCTTGTGCTTCACTAATTAGTCCTCGTGAGCTGCCCTACATGATCGAGGCACATATGTAATCCTTATGCTGTTGCTATGATGAGTTTGCTGGGATCCGATGGATTGTGAGATTATGTTCAGATTGTGTTTGAGTAATATATTTGATCTACCTCTTTTGTATTTATGTTCGTAAGTAACTCTTGCATGTTCCCCGTTGTTATTTATTGATTTGGCCAAGTAGTAGGTAGTGACTCCAAGAGGGAACGTTATGCTTGATTGTGGGTTCATGCCCCTCGATGACTAGCTTGAGTGACAGAAACATGAGTCTAGGGGATGTGTTGTTGCCACAAGGGGGAAAACAACGGTGCTTGTGCCCGCGGGTGCAAGGATTGTTTACTTTATGCAAAGTTCTTTTAATGTAGTTGTCTGTTGCTTTGAGTTTACACTATGGGTGGGACTCGCAACTTAATACCAGCGAGATGTTCTGGATAGATATCTCAAGGTGGATGATTAGTAGTAGATATTGATGGATTTTGGTCTACTTACCTTGGCGTACCGCCCATGCTTTGAACCTCTACCTTTCTTGCAATATAATTAGCATTGGTTTGCGCACATAATTCTGTCAATTACCCAGCTATAATTCGTTCACCTCACATAGCTGTTTTATCGTCTTTTGGGAGAGAGACATCACTAGTGAACATCATGGGACCCCGGTCCATATTACCATCATTGATCACATCCACTATTTACTTTATGCTTTTACTTACTATTGCAGCATTACCTATCACTATTATCACTTGCGTTTGATCCTTTGTAAACTACAAGGCCGGAGAGATTGACAACCTCTCTGTACTCGTTGGGAGCAAAGTTATTTGTATCTGTGTGCAGGTCCACGTTGATTGCTAATATATCTGGCGCCGTTAGCAGTTGACACCTTCTTGTTGAAACTGGGAGTCTCAGGGGAAATCGATCCTTGGTATCTTTGCCAAGGGAAAACTTCCGCTACACTGCATCTCAAACCTTCCACTTGGGGTAACCAACGAGGGGCGAGAAGCCATCAAGCAAAGTTTTCTGGCGCCGTTGTCGGGGACTCCACTCTTCAGGATAGGGGAGTTGCACGCTATCTTTTACCTTTGTTTTTAGTCTTGTTAGTTTACCTTTCAGTTTTGTTTTAGTATCTTTTATCGAAAATCACAAAAATAGTTATCTTGCTTGCTTGCTACTATGGGTTCCACCAAAAACACTAAATGGGAGGAGTACACCCCTTCTTCCATTACGCCAATCACCACTGTCGGGATTTATAAAAGTAATAAACCTTGTGATTATGTTAGTCTTGATGGAGAGTTATGCCCATGGCATGGTCTTCCAGGAAAAGAGTATGAGCCTCAGTTTAAAGTTGCTCCTATGCTTCCCCAAACTTGGGAAGACGTTCAAACTCTTATAATAGAGAGCAATTCAAACAAAGAAGATGACACTACAATTCTGCTCAATAATGATAAAAATGATTTTGGTAATTGTAGTATCTCGGAAGTTGTCACCTTTCTACAAAGAATGGCTAAAGATCCCCACACTAGCACGCTTAACCTTGCCTTCACAGAGCATATCACTAATGCTCTTATCAAAGCTAGGGAGGAGAAACTTAGAGTAGAAGCCTCCATACCTAGAAAGCTAGAAGATGGTTGGGATCCTATGATTAAAATCAAGATAAATAACTTCTCTTCCTATGCATTATGTGATGTTGTAGCTAGTACCTCTGTTATGCCCAAAAGAATGTATGATATGCTTAAATTGAAACCTTTTGATTCTTGTTCTTTTGGTGTTCGTCTCGTTGATTCTTCCATAAAGAAACCTTTGGGGAGGATCGATGATGTTCTTATCATTGTCAATGACAATTACGTTCCCGTTGATTTTACTATTATGGACATTGAATGTGAACCTTCTTGTCCAATTATTTTGGGACGTCCCTTTCTACGCACCGTTGGTGCTATCATTGACATGAAAGAGGGGAATATAAAATTCTAGTTTCCTCTCAAGAAAGGGATGGAATACTTCCCTCGAAAGAAGATTAAGTTACCTTTTGAGTCCGTTGTACGGGCTAGCTATTCCTTTACTCTTGATAAGACTTGATCTCTATGCATTATGCCTAGCTTAAAGGCATAAAAGAAAGCGCTTTTGGGAGACAGCCCACATGAATAAAATTTTATTTTGCTTTTGTTGTGTCTTGATGTTGTTTACTACAGTAGCATCATCATTGTATCTTTGCTTTTCAATTTTGTGCCAAGCATAGCCTCTGATTGCAAGAAAGTTCAAAAGTTGTGACGTGCTGTCCAGGAAACAGATTCTGTCCTTGGATAGAAAAATTCTTATAAAATCACCAGATCATCTTTTTAGTCTGAATTTTTTCGACAGCGTGCTCTATACAATTGTCTTTCGTGCGTCTGTTTTGAGTTTTTTGATTAGAGTTGCAGAAGTGCCCCAAAAAAATCATTTACTACCTGATGTTCTGTTTTTCACAGATTCTGTCCTGTTTTGCCTTTCCTTCATTTTGCAAACCTTGAGCTTGCTTTTTCTTTGCAAAAACCTTTTGGCAATCTTGAGAAACAGTAGACCTTCAAGAATATCCTTATTTCCAGCATGGAACAATTATTTTATTATGGGTACTAACCTCGCTGATCAGTTTATGGTGAGTTATGTATGAAGGGAGTTTTCAAGTGTGCGAGGGAAGATGATAACAAGATTCAGGAGTGTCAAACGCTCAAGCTTGGGGATGCCCCCATGCACCCCCAAGAAATATTCAAGGAGACTCAAGCGTCTAAGCTTGGGGATGCCCCCGTGCATCCCCTTCTCCATCAACATTATCAGTTCGTCTTTCGTTCCACTATATTTTTATCACTTCATGTGTTATGTGCTATGCTTGGAGCGTCTTGCTTTTAGTTTTCAATTTTAGTTTTCTTTAGCTTTTCATAACGAGTCGGAACTCAGCATTTCTTTATGTGGGAGAGAAACACGCTCCACTTCTACCTAGAACATAACATAGAATTTTCATGTCTACTTTGCTGTGTGTGTTCTTTGTCTTTCAATAGCTACTATCATGCTTAGCTTTTAGTTTTCATGCTTATCTTTTTAAAGAGCTTTTGTTTAGTTGGTTGCTTGAACTCTCTTGAATTATCATGATTATCTTATTAAGAGAGTTTGCTTCCGTGGCATCGGTTGATATGTCTATGATAAAGATGCTACGTGCATAATGGCGCTTAGTAGTTCATGTTTTCTTATGGTTAGTCTCAAATAGCTGGAGGGTTTCCAATGTGTTATTGGAGTACCAACATGATTTGTTTGCCTATGATGTGGTATGGTTTAGTAATATCTTCCTTCAAGAATTTATTTTGATTGACTTGGCGTATGCTCACGCATATTTAAGACTGTAAAGAAAGTCTGTCAAGCCTTGATGATCTTTTGTTTCTGAGTAGCGATATAACTACCATGCCTGATTCAATGTTGCTTTGTCGCTCTGTATGATTATGACCGTCATTGCTCTCTTAGTTGGTCGCTCCCAGTCTTTTGCTAACCTCCACCTGTACTAAGCGGACTGACTGCTTCTGCATCCAAACTCCTTTAAACCAGTTATGCCATATGAGTCCACCATACCTTCCTACATGGTATTTACCTGCCATTCCTAACGGAGACTTTCATGTACCATCTCGAAATTATTCAAAGAAAAAGAAAAAAATGCATTCTTATTTTGTGCCTCTGTTTTAAGTCCATGAGTAAGTAGTAGTTAATTCATGATCTTTTTAAGTTGGACAAGCTTCACCCCGGGATTGCATGTATAATGTGCAAACCCATAACACGAGAAGGAACTGGCATTGAGTGCGCCCGGCTCAAAATTAATATAACAAACAAACCCTCCTTCACGCTTTGTTCATGAGAAATCAGAAAACTTTGGCAGTGATAAACAAAGGAGATTAAAAGGATGTGATCGTCCTCATTCGGGAGCCGTTCCTCGAAACTTGTCCATCTCAAAGAGTAATTGAGTTATCTGCTAGCATTCGTTGACGAAACATGCATGATCTAAGAAGAAAAAAATAATTATTACCTCTGTTTTTAAAACCAAGAGCTCTGGTACATGCTTTGTCTTTGTTTCCGATCACGGGTTTTCAACCTTGCCAACAAAAGCCACGGTTCGAGGGTCTCCACCTTCTTTTAAAGCACCAACTACTGAGAGCATGATTGTCATTCTGAGTGTAATGTGCATTGTCCCAAAGTAGCATTGTCTTTTGCATGATTATGATATCGTTTATTTTGAAATCATTGTATCTAGTCATCACTTAAACCTTGGAGGTGCCCCTACATTCATGTTTTGCTTCACTAAAGGGGGCAAGCGAGATATCACTTTATCATATTTGCACACCATGCTCATTACAAATCTATTTGATGTTTCAGTATCATATTGTAGAACTTTCAGTTCTTTGTGATTTTCTCATGAGGCAACTTAATTACTACAGATTCATTGTCTCAGTAAGCTTTTGTCGTATGACTATGAAGAATCCTTATATGGTTAATAGCATGTCACCACAGAAATTATTCTTGTTATCATTTACCTACTCGAGGATGAGCAGGAATTAAGCTTAGGGATGTTGATACGTCCAAAACGTATCTATAATTTCTGCTTGCTACATGCCTCTTTTGGGTGATATTGCTATGATATTTATATACTTCCATACACTTTTGATCATATTTGGACTAACCTATTAACTCAGTGCACCCCAGTGCCAGTTTCTGTTTTCTGCTGTTTTTGTATTTCAGGTTTTCACGTTACGAGAACTGCCCGAAAAATTCCAGAAAAATTATATTAAAAATCAGCGTTTCAGAAGCTTCCCAGCTGCCAAAGGGCAGCCGGAGGGGGGCCACCAGGGCCCCAGGCGCCCTGGTGGCGCGGGCCCCCCTGGCCGCGCTGGGGGGGGGCGCCTGGGCCCCCCGAGCCTCCGCTGATGCCCCCCTTTGGCATATATTTATATCGCGTCCCGAAACCCTCGAGACGGGAACCCTTTTTCGCGATCTCATCTCTGTTCCGCCGCCACCGCCGCTTCCAAGATCGGGAGCACCAGGAGAACTCTTCCCGGCACCCTGCCGGAGGGGAGGATCACCACCGGGAGCTTCTCCACCACCATGGACGCCTCCCGGATGAGTTGTGAGTAGTCTCCCTTGGACCATGGGTCCATGACCAGTAGCTATGTGATGTTCTCCTCCCGTTCTTGTGCTTCACTAATTAGTCCTCATGAGCTGCCCTACATGATCGAGGCACATATGTAATCCTTATGCTATTGCTATGATGAGTTTGCTGGGTTCCGATGGATTGTGAGATTATGTTCAGATTGTGTTTGAGTAATATATTTGATCTACCTCTTTTATATTTAGGTTCGTAAGTAATTCTTGCATGTTCCCCGTTGTTATTTATTGCTTTGGCCAAGTAGTAGGTAGTGACTCCAAGAGGGAACGTTATGCTTGATTGTGGGTTCATGCCCCTCGATGACTAGCTTGAGTGACAGAAACATGAGTCTAGGGGATGTGATGTTGCCACAAGGGGGAAAACAACGGTGCTTGTGCCCGCGGGTGCAAGGATTGTTTACTTTACGCAAAGTTCTTTTAATGCAGTTGTCTGTTGCTTTGAGTTTACACTATGGGTGGGACTTGCAACTTAATACCAGCGAGATGTTCTGGATAGATATCTCAAGGTGGATGATTAGTAGTAGATATTGATGGATTTCGGTCTACTTACCTTGGCGTACCGCCCATGCTTTGAACCTCTACCTTTCTTGCAATATAATTAGCATTGGTTTGCGCACATAATTCTGTCAATTGCCCAGCTGTAATTCGTTCACCTCACATAGCTGTTTTATCGTCTTTTGGGAGAGAGACATCACTAGTGAACATCATGGGACCCCGGTCCATATTACCATCATCGATCACATCCACTATTTACTTTACGCTTTTACTTACTATTGCAGCATTACCTATCACTATTATCACTTGCGTTTGATCCTTTGTAAACTACAAGGCCGGAGAAATTGACAACCTCTCTGTACTCGTTGGGAGCAAAGTTATTTATATCTGTGTGCAGGTCCACGTTGATTGCTAATATATCTGGCGCCGTTAGCAGTTGACACCTTCTTGTTGAAACTGGGAGTCTAAGGGGAAATCGATCCTTGGTATCTTTGCCAAGGGAAAACTTCCGCTACACTGCATCTCAAACCTTCCACTTGGGGTAACCAATTGTCAGGACCCCGATCCTAAGTCACACAGGTCTAGCCTGTAACACATCATATCACTTTGCGGCCTCACGCACGGTATCCCCACGGGTGCCACCTTACCTGGCCCGGGACCGTTTGCGCATTTTGGCACACGTATATGATAGTGTCGCTAGCATCCATATGACAGAGAACCCGGGCCGACATGACTAGTTATAAACCAGAAGTGGACTAGGTAGCACGATCAATCTTAGGATGATGATTCGGTAACCATCATGCTAAGAACGAGATTATCGTCCATTAACTACCAAGCAACGAAGTTGCTAGGAGTATTGATTTCACACATCACAATTCACTTGTCGGTATTCCGGTTATAACAACGCGGAGACCGGGGAATGAACGACGATGGTGAGAAGTATTACTGTATCAAGTGTTCATAGAATGATGTGCAATTCCCATGACATTCTTGACATAAAGATGGTAATATTCCAAGATAGAACAGATTAGAAGTTGGATTAACATTCTTCATCTGCGGAGTACAATTTCTTTGACCTAATCCTGGATATGGATAAGGTACTGGAGTTTGGTTCTCCTAGTCATTCCAGAATAGAATGGCTTGACAGACCACAAGAGTAAAAGGCATCGTTGAACACGAGTGCACAACTACTCCTGACTATCAACTGATAGATGAGGGTCATAATACAACTAAAAGGGGCAACTCAAAGGAACATATATCTTTCTGAGTTGTGGATGCATAGATTAGTATGTAGAACTAGTTCCACATATTTCTTCCGGATAACCCATGCAGAAAATAGAATTGGCAGAGTCACAATATGAATGGAGTACTACTCAGGAGCACTCTGGTTGTGATCTTTTGGTTCAGAAGAACTTCTGCCATGGTGATTCATGGTATTTGGAAGAAGGATATACCACATACCTCGAGGACTATTACAAGGTTACTAATATCCTAAAGGAACAAGCAAATAATACCAACATGAAGTAGATAGAATGAATCTTGGGTTCAAGAACCCAGGAATAGAATGCCTACTAACTAAATGGCATCACGGGATGCTTTCGAGAATAATGGCCAGAATCATCACACTGAGAATATGAAGCATTGCTAGATTACTGGGTGATCTTCTAAGACAGCTAGGGTCATAATGATAAGTCTAACATATATGTCGAGGTAGCAGAGTACCTCAACACAACGACTAGTGTGGTTAATCTGGCCTAAAAGGACATCGGAAACAGGGAGGAAAGGTTTGCAAATGCATCAGACTATTTAGAAACCTGGGATGACTCGGACAGCATAATGACTGTAAATGCTCAAAAATACTTTTGAGACTCGTGCACAAGATAGCATAACCACTCAACATCATAATGTCAAGGTTCTGAGACCAACAGTTGAACAACAGAAGTAGTAGAAACTGAACTGAGGGTTGAATCCACAATAACATGATCCTGATAAATAGAATGAGAATACTAGTTCTTAATCCCCGTGAAAGAAGAAGGTGACTCAGATTAGAGGGTCATAAGGTAAAGGAGTAAAAAGAGCCTTACGTTCCCTTCCACAATCAATTCCCTTATATAACTAAAGAGTTTCTAGACACAACTTAGACCAGTTTGGCTTACTAATCCTACAGGCAGTCAGGCTCTGATACCAAAGTTGTCAGGACCCCGATCCTAAGTCACACAGGTCTAGCCTGTAACACATCATATCACTTTGCGGCCTCACGCACGGTATCCCCACGGGTGCCACCTTACCTGGCCCGGGACCATTTGCGCATTTTGGCACACGTATATGATAGTGTCGCTAGCATCCATATGACTGAGAACCCGGACCGACATGACTAGTTATAAACCAGAAGTGGCACTAGATTACAGAGACAGGCATACATGACCCAGCAACGAACGTGTCGGTCATCAACGTATGAACCCAAGTCGTAGCAAGCTACAAGGACTTAAAGGAACAACGCATGACATTTCCCCTAAGGGACAGACACAGGAACGAAGAAGGACACATGCCAGCCAGCCTAAGTGTTCCGGAGCAGTAGCAACCTACCAAGGCTCAGTGGAAGCACCAGGAGACATTTCCCTGTAAGATAGGCTACCAAAGGTAAACAACTAGGTGTCGGATCCCACACATAGCAATACACATTACACGTACGCATAACATGCAAGTATGTGCTGTACAACATGGCATCACAACATAACTCAACAACTCATATAGATAAGGCCCAGAAGAGCCATCATAGCATTTATTACAAACAGAGGTCACATGACCCAACATACAGAGCATACAGGCAACAGAAGCATTACATGTCTGAGTACAGACATCTACAAATGAAAAAGGCTGAGAAGCCTGACTAACTACCAGATCCTACAAGGGTTCAAGATCGTAGCTGAGGTAACAAGCTAAACGTCGAAGTCCACACGGAACCACTAGCGAGACTGAAGTCTCTCTGCAAAAACATAAATTAAGCAAACGTGAGTACAAAGGTACTCAGCAAGACTTACATCAGAACTAGCTACATATGCATCGGTATCAACAAAGGGGGTGGTGGAGTTTGACTGTAGCAAGCCAGCTTGACTCGGTGGCTATCCTAAACTACGACTGCAAGTAACACTTTTAAGGTGGCGCACACGAGTCCACATATTCACCAATCAATACACCACTATGGATCCGCTCCCGTCTCCCTGCGAGAAGGCCATCCATAGCACTCACGCTTATCTTGCGTGTTTTAGAGTATCCACTTTCACTTGTCTATGAACTGTAATAGGCAACCCAGAAGTCCATTTCCGCGGACACGGCTATTCGAATAGATCATATATAACCCTGCAGGGGTGTACTTCTTCACACATGTTTCCACCACTTAGCGTCTGCACACGACATGTGCTCGGCAGACTTCAAGCGAAAGCCGACGTGGGTGTAGACCACGACCTAACCAACCACTCGAGTCTCTCGTCCAGGTTTATCGCCTATTTGGGTTCCATCCGTGGGGAGATCCGGCCGGGGTGTCGCTCACGGCCCCAAACGATGTGTACAGGGTTCCCGCGTCACCAAACGGGCGACCGGTACACCGTGCCACGTACCTGCCGTGTCACAGTCCACCCCGAGGGTCAGCACTGCGCACGACCTCCAGTAAACTACAAACACCAGAAACTAGTTGCAACTCCTGGACAGAGAACAAGGGCAGTCAATAAGTCGAGCGGGGTCATATTTCAGGGCCCAATGTGTGGTAGTAGCTGTTTCATGGATCAACCAACACAGAACTCAGTTCCTGAGGACGGTTTCAATGAGACAACCCACCATGTACTCCTACATGGCCTCTCATCGCTACCTTTACCAAATTGTGTTCACACACTTAGCTCACACACATTAGGACATGTTCATCACCATTCCAATTCATCCCCGATGAATCAGACCTGACACAACTCTAAGCAATAGCAGTCATAACCAGAAAGCATCAATGAGTAGGCACAACATGGCTCAAACAACTCCTACTCATACTAGTGGGTTTCAACTATTTACTGTGGTAAAGACGGGTCATGCAGTGGAAAGGGGTTCAACTACCGCAGCAGGTAACAATTGAAGCGTTGTTGTCCTAATGCAGTAAAAGAGAGCAAGAACGAGAGAGTGGGATTGTATCGGAATGCTCAATAGGGTTTTGCTTGCCTGGCACTTCTGAAGATAACAATGAGTCTTCATCAGTGTCATCGAACTCATCGTCGGAACGACGTCTACTGAGAGGGGACAAAACTGACAAACAGAGAAAGAACACAATCAATGCAATGCAACAATATGATGCATGATCATGACATGGCAATATGTTGTTGATTGAGCTAATGCAACTAGCAACACAATTAAATGAAGTTGGTTTGAATCCAAGATTCAAATTCAAACTCCATATGTGATTATTTAAATGCCATTTAATTGATTTGACCTGATCAGCAGGTTTAACCTGTTCAAACATGCATGAAAATGTCATAAACAGATTCCTTGAATTTTTCTGATCATTTTTCATATATAATTTATTTTCATCTGAGCTACGGTTGATTTTATATGATTTTTACAAGTTTTGGCTATTTTCTGAAATGAATAAATCATTTAGATTAATATAAAATTCCAGGAAAGGCTGTATTGCATCAGCATGACGTCTGTGTGACGTCAGCAGGTCAACAAGGGCTGTTCAGGTCAAACCTGACCAGTGGGGCCCACTGGTCAGTGACCCACTAGCTAACAAAGTTAGTTAGTTTTTTAAACTAACACTAACTAAACTGCTGGTGGGGCCTGGGCCCACATGTCAGTGTCTAATTAGGTTAATGATAGCAATTAAAACTTAATTAAAAACCTAAACTAATTAAACAGAGCTCGGCCCCACGAGTCAGTGACTCAGGGGGAGTCAAACCCCTGGTCAGGTGGGTCAACTGGCCGGCGGCTCGCCGCCGGCGAGTGCCGAGACGGCGGGGCGCGTCGGAAAATGCCCTCCGGCGACCAAAAGAGCGGCGGAGAGGCTTGGCGTGATGCTGGTCCTCGTCCGCATCCAACGGAGCCATCAGCTCGCGCCGGGGAGGACCAGAACGACGGCGGCAAGGGGAAGTGCGGTGGCCGGAGTTCGGGCGTGCTCGAGAACGCCGTTGAGGTGCACCGTAGGACGAGCAGGTGGGGGTTTCGACTCCTGGGAGGGTGCGGAGTACGGTGCCGGGCTCATTTTCAAGCCCCGGTGGCTGCAGCGACGGCGGTGACATCGTCGGCGGTGTGGAGCTCACGGGCACGGTGGGGGGGCGGGGCTACAGCATGCGCGTGGCAAGGGGACAGTGGGAGAAGCAAGAGGGGCTCACGGCGGTTCGTTTGAAGAAGACAGCGAGCCCGAGGGCGGCCTGACGGCGGCGAATCGTCGACGGCGGTCACCGGACGCAGAGGAGGGGAACGACGGCGTTGCGGGTGAGGGGGAGCTCCTGGCGTCGCGTGAGATGAAGGAGAGGAAGAGGGGGGGACACGGCGGAGCTCGAGGGCTCATCGGAGGGGTGAGGGGGAGGCCGTGGCCACGGTGGTGCTCGGCGGCGCGGGCGTGGTGGTTTCGGCCATGGCGGAAGAATGAGAGGGAGGACGAGGGAGAAAGAAGAGAGTGAGGGAAAGGGCTAGGGGGCTCGAGACGCCTCCAGCGGCGCAGATCAGGGCGAAGGAGCGGCCTCCAGCGCGAAGCAGGAGGTGGAGCTCGGGCGCGCGCGCGTCGACACGCCTCTGCCTACTGGCAGAGGTTGAAGACGGTGGGGAGGCCTGGTAGGCTGGGCCAACAGTGTCCGGTCAGATGGGCTGGGCCAGGCGGGCTGCACAGGTAAGTGCTCTCTCTGTTTTATTCTGTGTTGTTTGTTTTCTATTTTATCTTCTGTTTTCTCTTTTTAAATATCTTTTGCCACTGTTTCGAAATTAAACAATTTCAAACAATGCCAAAACTCCTCTGAATATTTTTATTTTGCTAGATGGACTTTTCCAGAAGCTCACAAAACATTTCAGGGGTATTTGAAATTATATTCTAATTATATGAATATAATTCAAAGTCAAATAGCTAATGATTTAAATTCAAAGTCCCAAAAATAAATCTTTAAAAAAAATGTTCCTAAATTTTGGTTTGGTCTCAAAGCCTTGCCAAAATTATCAAACATTGATGAAGGCAATTTTTGGGTTTAATGAAAACATTTTTAGGTTAAACCTAATTGCTTTGATTAGGTGCTAGGGTTTAGTCATCCCCATTTCAAGTTTAACAAAATTTTAAACATGAAGCACAGGCAAAAACTATCCTAGGGCAAAGTAAAGCTAGGGATGTGACAACTCACCCCTACTAAACAAGAATCTCGTCCCGAGATTCAAGACGTGAGATAAGAAATCAGAGGGGACACTAACTAACACAATCTTCTCGATCCAGTTTTTCTCCACGAAATTGTTGATTCATAGCATCATGTTGATCTTGGCATCTTTAATTCAAAGCTTCATCCAACACAACAACAGAATAACGTGAATTCTATAGGATTTGATCTTCTGAAAGATCGAGCAACTCAAGATTAACTCATGGAGTGAGACGTTGAAGCATCTCTTGAGCTGAGACACGGAATACACCTCCAGGGGGATGGAGTGAGACAAATGATGAAGGTTCACTTGGCAGACAATACTTTCACACTTAAGAAGATGGTGATCGATACCGCCAGACGGGGCACCTTAGAGAAGGTGACTCGTAGAGTTATTCTCTTTAGTGGCAAAAATAATTACTTTTGATATAGAGGTCATTGAAATTCCCTATACCAGCCGGAGGCAAATCACAATCGATCGTTTGACGGTGTCCGAAAGAATGACATACTCGGCCAGAATGGATGATGTGGACTACCTTGTTGAAGACAACACAAGGGATGATTTTGGTTATCATCGGAAATGGATGGGACCCATGGTAAGTCCACTTTTGAAGATAATCTTGAACAGCAGGGATTGAGAACGGGAACCCATGGAAAATTGGCACATTGGCGGTGCAAGCTGGGAACAAAATGCAAATGCTGGGAATGATTCTGGTAACTGGAAAGAATCCCAACAGTAGAGAGTAAATCTACTCTTGAGGGGTTATAGCATAACCAAGAACACTGGGAGCAATCCCGGTTAGTGTCGAGGATAACACCTAGTGCTTGTGCGTGCTCTCAAGAACTTGAGTATTCCCATATCCTTCAAGGTTTTACCAATATCCGTGTTAAGGATCCTGGCAACACAACATGCTACCATGATGAATAACGATGGACGATGCAGATGCGAAGGAAAACAACACTTTCTCAGATTTCACCTTAGCGGAGTCAAGGGCAAAATCTGGATGATCGACCGAGAGACATTTAGCACTCCGCTTCTAATGTTCTCCTTGGTGTACTAGGTACCACGGTCAATGCTTAAAAGCATCAACATGGCCATCAAGTAAAGGTCGGACTTCGGGAGCACAAAAAGTCCATAAGGAACAACTAGGGAGTAATTCCTACGAAGTCCTTATGGGGAGGTGGCCAATTTCTTCAATCAAGATTCTACAACAATAGGTCTTCCGGCTAGGTGTGTTGGCCACGACATCCACTTTACCGGTTATCGAGAGACCAATATTATAGTTCTTGGGAAAGGCTCCAACCATCATATCTGCCTGAGATTCAGTTCTGGTTGGTGTAAGGATATTCCAGACTCATCGAGTCTAGAAAGAAAAATGAAAGTTTACAACACAAATCGACGAGACGACGTTGCGAGATTCTCGGGAATGAACTACGATAGCTAGCTCCAAAACATGAGCTAGTTCTGCTACAAACTTGTGAACATGTTGTCCAAGACAAGCATGACCACGTAGTAGTCTTATGATAAAACACTACCGAGTTCAGGTGGGAACCATCATCAAGGATATCGAAGTCCTTACATAAGTCATATGATTAGCTCTTATGATGGAACTTTTCTCCTTGAACAAATCAATCAGTGGCTTCGGGTGCTAGGGATACATATAGAGTGAAGGTTGCAAGTCTCCAAACCACAGAATACTTCACATGTATGCATGACTGACTTGGGATGATTCCACAGGAAGCAAAATAACTTTCTCAAACTCACGGTGGCAACTTACATCAATTACACATGAATTAGGGAAAGTCTCTCCTCTCATCCAACATATACCTCATGAACGGGACACGAAGGTAATGCTTACAAAGTTTCCAACACTAGCTTAAATGTTCAGCATGAATCGTGGTCAAGATAAACGATGTTGATGGGCTCAACAACGGGTCATCGAGATATCCATGAAGATGGAATTCCACAATTTATATGAACAAGGTGGTAGCATTGGTCAGACCAAGAGATATAATGAGGTATGCTCGAGGGACACCCACGAGTAAGACAACATTATGAATATCGTTGGTTCTGATTTGATTTGATGATAGCCCATACTCAAATCAAAGTTTTGATATGACAATAGGTCCAACAACTGATCATGAGGATCAATCGATGAAGATATCATCTTTCTTCAACACACACACAAAAATATCCCTTGGAAGGAACTAAGTCAAACAAGCTTTTATCTTCCAACTCTCCAAGTTGTCGTTTAGCTTAACCAACTAGCTCAAGGTATCCAACACAGATTCTTGGAGAAAGGGTGGTTTAGAAAGAAACCAGCTTGATCACGGGCTCAACATAACGATCAGGGGACAACCCGGTAACACTTCTGGGAAGATAACCAGAAAATCACGATCCGCCGATATGTTACTAAGCTCGAGAACAATCTTGCTTTTCAGGGCAAGACGATATGATCAAATGAGCAAGGACTTAACAAAATCCTATCTCATCAATCAAGGAGTGCACCAAGAAAGTGGACTAGGTAGCACGATAGGATGATGATTCGGTAACCATCATGCTAAGAACGAGATTATCGTCCATTAACTACCAAGCAACGAAGTTGCTAGGAGTATTGATTTCACACATCACAATTCACTTGTCGGTATTCCGGTTATAACAACGCAGAGACCGAGGAATGAATGACGATGGTGAGAAGTATTACTGTATCAAGTGTTCATAGAATGATGTGCAATTCCCATGACATTCTTGACATAAAGATGGTAATATTCCAAGATAGAACAGATTAGAAGTTGGATTAACATTCTTCATCTGCGGAGTACAATTTCTTTGACCTAATCCTGGATATGGATAAGGTACTGGAGTTTGGTTCTCCTAGTCATTCCAGAATAGAATGGCTTGACAGACCACAAGAGTAAAAGGCATCGTTGAACACGAGTGCACAACTACTCCTGACTATCAACTGATAGATGAGGGTCATAATACAACTAAAAGGGCCAACTCAAAGGAACATATATCTTTCTGAGTTGTGGATGCATAGATTAGTATGTAGAACTAGTTCCACATATTTCTTCCGGATAACCCATGCAGAAAATAGAATTGGCAGAGTCACAATATGAATGGAGTACTACTCAGGAGCACTCTGGTTGTGATCTTTTGGTTCAGAAGAACTTCTGCCATGGTGATTCATGGTATTTGGAAGAAGGATATACCACATACCTCAAGGACTATTACAAGGTTACTAATATCCTAAAGGAACAAGCAAATAATGCCAACATGAAGTAGATAGAATGAATCTTGGGTTCAAGAACCCAGGAATAGAATGCCTACTAACTAAATGGCATCACGGGATGCTTTCGAGAATAATGGCCAGAATCATCACACTGAGAATATGAAGCATTGCTAGATTACTGGGTGATCTTCTAAGACAGCTAGGGTCATAATGATAAGTCTAACATATATGTCGAGGTAGCAGAGTACCTCAACACAACGACTAGTGTGGTTAATCTGGCCTAAAAGGACATCGGAAACAGGGAGGAAAGGTTTGCAAATGCATCAGACTATTTAGAAACCTGGGATGACTCGGACAGCATAATGACTGTAAATGCTCAAAAATACTTTTGAGACTCGTGCACAAGATAGCATAACCACTCAACATCATAATGTCAAGGTTCTGAGACCAACAGTTGAACAACAGAAGTAGTAGAAACTGAACTGAGGGTTGAATCCACAATAACGTGATCCTGATAAATAGAATGAGAATCCTAGTTCTTAATCCCCGTGAAAGAAGAAGGTGACTCAGATCAGAGGGTCATAAGGTAAAGGAGTAAAAAGAGCCTTACGTTCCCTTCCACAATCAATTCCCTTATATAACTAAAGAGTTTCTAGACACGACTTCGACCAGTTTGGCTTACTAATCCTACAGGCAGTCAGGCTCTGATACCAAAGCTGTCAGGACCCCGATCCTAAGTCACACAGGTCTAGCCTGTAACACATCATATCACTTTGCGGCCTCACGCACGGTATCCCCACGGGTGCCACCTTACCTGGCCCGGGACCGTTTGCGCATTTTGGCACACGTATATGATAGTGTCGCTAGCATCCATATGACAGAGAACCCGGGCCGACATGACTAGTTATAAACCAGAAGTGGCACTAGATTACAGAGACAGGCATACATGACCCAGCAACGAACGTGTCGGTCATCAGCGTATGAACCCAAGTCGTAGCAAGCTACAAGGACTTAAAGGAACAACGCGTGACATTTCCCCTAAGGGACAGACACAGGAACGAAGAAGGACACATGCCGGCCAGCCTAAGTGTTCCGGAGCAGTAGCAAGCTACCAAGGCTCAGTGGAAGCACCAGGAGACATTTCCCTATAAGATAGGCTACCAAAGGTAAACAACTAGGTGTCGGATCCCACACATAGCAATACACATTACACGTACGCATAACATGCAAGTATGTGTTGTACAACATGGCATCACAACATAACTCAACAACTCATATAGATAAGGCCCAGAAGAGCCATCATAGCATTTATTACAAACAGAGGTCACATGACCCAACATACTGAGCATACAGGCAACGGAAGCATTACATGTCTGAGTACAGACATCTACAAATGAAAAAGGCTGAGAAGCCTGACTAACTACCAGATCCTACAAGGGTTCAAGATCGTAGCTGAGGTAACAAGCTAAACGTCGAAGTCCACACGGAACCACTAGCGAGACTGAAGTCTCTCTGCAAAAACATAAATTAAGCAAACGTGAGTACAAAGGTACTCAGCAAGACTTACATCAGAACTAGCTACATATGCATCGGTATCAACAAAGGGGGTGGTGGAATTTGACTGCACCAAGCCAGCTTGACTCGGTGGCTATCCTAAACTACGACTGCAAGTAACACTTTTAAGGTGGCGCACACGAGTCCACATATTCACCAATCAATACACCACTATGGATCCGCTCCCGTCTCCCTGCGAGAAGGCCATCCATAGCACTCACGCTTATCTTGCGTGTTTTAGAGTATCCACTTTCACTTGTCTATGAACTGTAATAGGCAACCCAGAAGTCCATTTCCGCGGACACGGCTATTCGAATAGATCATATATAACCCTGCAGGGGTGTACTTCTTCACACATGTTTCCACCACTTAGCGTCTGCACACGACATGTGCTCGGCAGACTTCAAGCGAAAGCCGATGTGGGTGTAGACCACGACCTAACCAACCACTCGAGTCTCTCGTCCAGGTTTATCGCCTATTTGGGTTCCATCCGTGGGGAGATCCGGCCGGGGTGTCGCTCACGGCCCCAAACGATGTGTACAGGGTTCCCGCGTCACCAAACGGGCGACCGGTACACCGTGCCACGTACCTGCCGTGTCACAGTCCACCCCGAGGGTCAGCACTGCGCACGACCTCCAGTAAACTACAAACACCAGAAACTAGTTGCAACTCCTGGACAGAGAACAAGGGCAGTCAATAAGTCGAGCGGGGTCATATTTCAGGGCCCAATGTGTGGTAGTAGCTGTTTCATGGATCAACCAACACAGAACTCAGTTCCTGAGGACGGTTTCAATGAGACAACCCACCATGTACTCCTACATGGCCTCTCATCGCTACCTTTACCAAATTGTGTTCACACACTTAGCTCACACACATTAGGACATGTTCATCACCATTCCAATTCATCCCCGATGAATCAGACCTGACACAACTCTAAGCAATAGCAGGCATAACCAGAAAGCATCAATGAGTAGGCACAACATGGCTCAAACAACTCCTACTCATACTAGTGGGTTTCAACTATTTACTGTGGTAAAGACGGGTCATGCAGTGGAAAGGGGTTCAACTACCGCAACAGGTAACAATTGAAGCGTTGTTGTCCTAATGCAGTAAAAGAGAGCAAGAGCGAGAGAGTGGGATTGTATCGGAATGCTCAATAGGGTTTTGCTTGCCTGGCACTTCTGAAGATAACAATGAGTCTTCATCGGTGTCATCGAACTCATCGTCGGAACGTCGTCTACTGAGAGGGGACAAAACCGACAAACAGAGAAAGAACACAATCAATGCAATGCAACAATATGATGCATGATCATGACATGGCAATATGCTGTTGATTGAGCTAATGCAACTAGCAACACAATTAAATGAAGTTGGTTTGAATCCAAGATTCAAATTCAAACTCCATATGTGATTATTTAAATGCCATTTAATTGATTTGACCTGATCAGCAGGTTTAACTTGTTCAAACATGCATGAAAATGTCATAAACAGATTCCTTTAATTTTTCTGATCATTTTTCATATATAATTTATTTTCATCTGAGCTACGGTTGATTTTATATGATTTTTACAAGTTTTGGCTATTTTCTGAAATAAATAAATCATTTAGATTAATATAAAATTCCAGGAAAGGCTGTATTGCATCAGCATGACGTCTGTGTGACGTCAGCAGGTCAACAAGGGCTGTTCAGGTCAAACCTGACCAGTGGGGCCCACTGGTCAGTGACCCACTAGCTAACAGAGTTAGTTAGTTTTTTAAACTAACACTAACTAAACTGCTGGTGGGGCCTGGGCCCACATGTCAGTGTCTAATTAGGTTAATGATAGCAATTAAAACTTAATTAAAAACCTAAACTAATTAAACAGAGCTCGGCCCCACGAGTCAGTGACTCAGGGGGAGTCAAACCCCTGGTCAGGTGGGTCAACTGGTCGGCGGCTCGCCGCCGGCGAGTGCCGAGACGGCGGGGCGCGTCGGAAAACGCCCTCCGGCGACCAAAAGAGCGGCGGAGGGGCTTGGCGTGATGCTGGTCCTCGTCCGCATCCAACGGAGCCATCAGCTCGCGCCGGGGAGGACCAGAACGACGGCGGCGAGGGGAAGTGCGGTGGCCGGAGTTCGGGCGTGCTCGAGAACGGCGTTGAGGTGCACCGTAGGACGAGCAGGTGGGGGTTTCGACTCCTGGGAGGGTGCGGAGTACGGTGCCGGGCTCATTTTCAAGCCCCGGTGGCTGCAGTGACGGCGGTGACATCGTCGGCGGCGTGGAGGTCACGGGCACGGTGGGGGGGCGGGGCTACAGCATGCGCGTGGCAAGGGGACAGGGGGAGAAGCAAGAGGGGCTCACGGCGGTTCGTTTGAAGAAGACGGCAAGCCCGGGGGCGGCCTGACGGCGGCGAATCGTCGACGGCGGTCACCGGACGCAGAGGAGGGGAACGACGGCGTTGCGGGTGAGGGGGAGCTCCTGGCGTCGCGTGAGATGAAGGAGAGGAAGAGGGGGGGACACGGCGGAGCTCGAGGGCTCATCGGAGGGGCGAGGGGGATGCCGTGGCCACGGTGGTGCTCGGCGGCGCGGCCGTGGTGGTTTCGGCCATGGCGGAAGAATGAGAGGGAGGACGAGGGAGAAAGAAGAGAGTGAGGGAAAGGGCTAGGGGGCTCGAGACGCCTCCAGCGGCGCAGATCAGGGCAAAGGAGCGGCCTCCAACGCGAAGCAGGAGGTGGAGCTCGGGCGCGCGCGCGTCGACACGCCTCTGCCTACTGGCAGAGGTTGAAGACGGTGGGGAGGCCTGGTAGGCTGGGCCAACAGTGTCCGGTCAGATGGGCTGGGCCAGGCGGGCTGCACAGGTAAGTGCTCTCTCTGTTTTATTCTGTGTTATTTTTTTCTATTTTATCTTCTGTTTTCTCTTTTTAAATATCTTTTGCCACTGTTTCGAAATTAAACAATTTCAAACAATGCCAAAACTCCTTTGAATATTTTTATTTTGCTAGATGGACTTTTCCAGAAGCTCACAAAACATTTCAGGGGTATTTGAAATTATATTCTAATTATATGAATATAATTCAAAGTCAAATAGCTAATGATTTAAATTCAAAGTCCCAAAAATAAATCTTTAAAAAAAATGTTCCTAAATTTTGGTTTGGTCTCAAAGCCTTGCCAAAATTATCAAACATTGATGAAGGCAATTTTTGGGTTTAATGAAAACATTTTTAGGTTAAACCTAATTGCTTTGATTAGGTGCTAGGGTTTAGTCATCCCCATTTCAAGTTTAACAAAATTTTAAACATGAAGCACAGGCAAAAACTATCCTAGGGCAAAGTAAAGCTAGGGATGTGACACCAATGAGGGGCGAGAAGCCATCAGTGAACAAATTATTGTCGACAATTGATAGAAAAGCGCATAGTTATGATAATATCTAGGCATGATCATTATATATTAGGCATCACGTCCGTGACAAGTAGACCGAAACGATTATGCATCTACTACTATTACTCCACACATCGACCGCTGTCCAACATGCATCTAGAGTAATGCTTTAAGCAAGATGACATGATGTAGAGGGATAAACTCAAGCAATATGATATAAACCCCATCTTTTTATCCTCGATGGCAACAATACAATACGTGCCTTGCTGCCCCTGCTATCACTGGGAAAGGACACCGCAAGATTGAACCCAAAGCCAAGCACTTCTCCCATTGCAAGAACTATATAGATCTAGTAGGCCAAACCAAACCAATAATTCGAAGAGACTTGCAAGGACTATACACCTACCCTCATGGGCCCCTCGTAGCTCCACCGACGTACTTCTTCCGCCTATATATACCCTTGCACCCTAGAAACATTGGGGGGAGCAACGAAACCACTTTTCCACCGCCGCAACCTTCTGTACCCTTGAGATCCCATCTTGGGGCCTTTTCTGGCGCTCCGCCGGAGGGGGAATCGATCATGGAGGGCTTCTACATCAACACCATAGCCTCTTCGATGATGTGTGAGTAGTTTACCACAGACCTTCGGGTCCATAGTTATTAGCTAGATGGCTTCTTCTCTCTCTTTGATCTTCAATACAAAGTTCTCCTCGATTCTCTTGGAGATCTATTCGATGTAATACTTTTTGTAGAGTGTTTGCCGAGATCCGATGAATTGTGGATTTATGATAAAGTCCATCTATGAATAATATTTGGTCCGTGGCCTTATATGAATGATTTGGTATCTTTATCAGTCTCTTCGAATTATTGGTTTAGTTTGGCCTACTAGATTGATCTTTCTTGCAATGGGAGAAGTGATTAGCTTTGGGCTCAATCTTGCGGTGTCCTTTCCCAGTGACAGCAGGGGCAGCAAGGCACGTATTATATTGTTGCCATCGAGGATAAAAATATGGGGTTTATATCATATTGTTTGAGTTTATCCCTCTACATCATGTCATCTTGCTTAATGTGTTACTCCGTTCTTATGAACTTAATACTCTAGATACATGCTGGATAGCGGTCGATGTGTGGAGTAATAGTAGTAGATGCAGAATCGTTTCGGTCTACTTGACACGGACGTGATGACTATATTCATGATCATTGCCTAGATATTCTCATAACTATGCGCTTTTCTATCAATTGCTCGACAACAATTTGTTCACCCACCGTAATTTATGCTATCTTGAGAGAAGCCACTAGTAAAACCTATGGCCCCCGGGTCTATTCTCTATCATATAAATTTCCGATCTACAAGTCTAGTTTCCTATTTATTTTATTTTACAATCTTTACTTTCCAATGTATACAACAAAAATACCAAAAATATTTATCTTATTATCTTTATCAGATCTCACTTTTGCGAGTGGCCGTGAAGGGATTGACAACCCCTTTATCACGTTGGTTGCAAGGTTCTTGATTGTTTGTGTAGGTACTAGGTGACTTGAGCGTTGTCTCCTACTGGATTGATACCAAAACTGAGGGAAATACTTATGCTACTTTGCTGCATCACCCTTTTCTCTTCAAGGGAAAACCAATGCATGCTTCAGAGGTAGCAATGATGAGCCCAGATTCCGCAAAATGGCTTGAGGCCATGAAATCTGAGATGTGATCCATGTACGAGAACAAAATATGGACTTTGGTTGACTTGCCCGATGATCGGCAAGCCATTGAAAATAAATGGATCTTTAAGAGGAAGACTGACGCAAATGGTAATGTTACTGTCTACAAAGCTCGACTTGTTGCAAAAGGTTTTTGACAAGTTCAAGGAGTTGACTATGATGAGACTTTCTCACCCGTAGTGATCCTTAAGTTTGTTCGAATCATGTTAGCAATTGCCGCATTTTATGATTATGAAATCTGGAAAATGGATGTCAAAATTGCATTCCTAAATGAATATCTCAAAGAAGAGTTGTATATGATGCAACTAGAAGGTTTTGTCATTCCTAAAGGTGCTAACAAAGTGTGCAAGCTCCAGCGATCCATCTATGGACTGGTGCAAGCATCTCGGAGTTGGAATATACGCTTTGATGAGGTGATCGAAGCATATGGTGTTATACAGACTTTTGGAGAAGCCTGTATTTACAAGAAAGTGAGTGGGAGCTCTGTAGCATTTCTGATATTATATGTGGATGACATATTGTTGATTGGAAATGATGTACAATTTCTGGATAGCATAAAAGGATACTTGAATAAGAGTTTTTCAATGAAAGACCTCGGTGAAGCTGCTTATATATTAGGCACAAAGATCTATAGAGATAGATCAAGACGCTTGATTGGACTTTCACAAAGCACATACCTTCATAAAGTTTTGAAGAAGTTCAAAAGGGAGCAGTCAAAGAAAGGGTTCTTGCCTGTGTTACAAGGTGTGAAGTTGAGTAAGACTCAATGCCCGACCACTGGAGAAGATAGAGAAAAATCGTAAGTTATTCCCTATGCTTCAGCCATAGGTTCTATTATGTATGCAATGTTGTGTACCAGACCGGATGTGTGCCATGCTATAAGTCTGACAGGGAGGTACCAAAGTAATCCAGGAGTGGATCACTGGACATCGGTCAAGAACATCCTGAAATACCTGAAAAGGACGAAGGATATGCTTCTCGTTTATGGAGGTGACAAAGAGCTCATCGTAAATTACGTTGATGCAAGCTTTGACACTGATCTGGATGACTCTAAGTCACAAACCGGATACATATTTTTGTTGAACGGTGGAGCTGTCTGTTGGTGCAGTTCCAATCAGAGCGTCGTGGCGGGATCTACATGTGAAGCGGAGTACATAGCTGGTTCGGAAGCAGCAAATGAAGGAGTCTGGATGAAAGAGTTCATATCTGATCTAGGTGTAATACCTAGTGCATCGGGTCCAATGAGAATCTTTTGTGACAACACTCGAGCAATAGCCTTGGCGAAGGAATCCAGGTTTCACAAGAGAACCAAGCACATCAAGAGACGCTTCAACTCCATCCGCAAGCAAGTCAAGGAGGGAGACATAGAGATTTGCAAAATACATACAGATCTGAATGTCGCAGACCCGATGACTAAGCCTCTTCCAGGAGCAAAACATGATCAGCACCAAGACTCCATGGGTGTTAGAATCATTACTATGTAATCTAGATTATTGACTCTAGTGCAAGTGGGACACTGGAGGAAATATGCCCTAGAGGCAATAATAAAGTTGTTATTTATATTTCCTTATATATCATGATAAAAGTGTTTTATTCATGCTAGAATTTATTAACTGGAAACTTGATACATGTGTGAATACATAGACAAAACAGAGTGTCCCTAGTATGCATCTACTTGACTAGCTCATTAATCAAAGATGGTTGAGTTTCCTAACCATAGACATGTGTTGTCATTTGATCAACGGGATAACATCATTAGGAGAATGATGTGATGGACAAGACCCATCCGTTAGCTTAGCACTATGATCGTTTAGTTTTATTGCTATTGCTTTCTTGATGACTTATACATGTTCCTATGACTATGAGATTATGCAACTCCCGAATACTGGAGGAACACCTTGTGTGCTATCAAACATCACAACGTAACTGGGTGATTATAAAAGAATCTCTATAGGTGTCTCCGAAGGTGTTTGTGGTGTTGTCATAGATCGAGAATAGGATTTGTCACTCCGAGTGTCGGAGAGGTATCTCTGGGCCCTCTCGGTAATGCACATCATAATAAGCCTTACAAGCAAATGACTAATGAGTTAGTCACGAGATGATGTATTACGGAACGAGTAAAGAGACTTGCCGGTAACGAGATTGAACTAGGTATGAAGATACCGACGATCGAATCTCGGGCAAGTAACATACCGATGACAAAGGGAACAATGTATGTTGTTATGCGGTTTGACCGATAAAGATATTTGTATAATATGTAGGAGCCAATATGAGCATCCAAGTTCCGCTATTGGTTATTGACGGGAGATGTGTCTCAGTCATGTCTACATAGTTCTCGAACCCGTAGGGTCCGCACGCTTAACGTTCGATGATGATTAGTATTATGAATTATGTGATTTTGATGACCGAAGATTGTTCGGAGTCCCGTATGAGATCACAGACATGTCGAGGAGTCTCGAAATGGTCGAGAAATAAAGATTGATATATTGCAAAGGTTATATTCGAACACCGGTGTATCAGGTATTTTTTTAGAGTACCGAGAGGTTACCGGAACCCCCCGGGGAGTCAATGGGCCTTAATGGGCCCTAGTGGAGAAAGGAGGCAGCGGGCAAGTGGTGGGGTGTGCCTCCCCTAGGCCCAAAACCGAATTGGTTTAGGGTTTGGGGGGCCGCCCCTCCCCCTTCCTTCTCCTCTCCTCTTCCTTCCTCCTTCTCCTAGTAGGAATAGGAAAGGGGGGGGGGGCAAATCTACTTGGAGTAGGATTCCCCCCTTGGGCGCGCGCCACCCCTAGGCCGGCCTTCTCCTCCCTCCCTTCTTTATATACGTGTGAGGGGGCACCCCAAAGACACACCAAAGTTTCTCTTAGCCGTGTGCGGTGCCCTCCTCCACAGTTACACACCTCGGTCATATCATCGTAGTGCTTAGGCGAAGTCCTACGCCAGTAACTTCATCATCACCGTCACCATGATGTCGTGCTGACGTAACTCTCCCTTGCCCTCAACTGGATCAAGAGCTCGAGGGACGTCATCGAGCTGAACGTGTGCTGAACGTGGAGGTGCCGTACGTTCGGTGCTTGGATCGGTTGGATCGCGAAGACGTTCGACTACATCAACCACGTTACTAAACGCTTCCGGTTTCGGTCTACGAGGGTATGTGGACACACTCTCCCCGCTCGTTGCTATGCTTCTCCTAGATAGATCTTGTGTGATCGTAGGAAAATTTTGAAATACTACGTTCCCCAACACCGATTTGGTCATTTTTTACCTTCTCTATCGTGACCAATCAATGACTATAGATGCTCTTAGATTTTGGACAACATGCATGATTGCGTACTCTTCTACTCGAAATAAAGAGCTTGCTTATCTAAGATTAGCAACCGTGGAGTGCACATACACTAGGGGCGTGTTTGGTTACATTGCCGATCCAGCTTGGCCCGGCGAGCCTGGCTCTATTGAGCCGGTTTGAGGGGATGCAGGCCAAAAAAACCAAGATGCACATAGTTTGATTGTCTGCATGCCCCTAGTTGCATGAGACAACCATTTTCGACCCGGCGTTTGGTTGCCCGCATTTCGTTAGGCGCACATATGACATGATGCTTGGTTGCAACATGCATAAGCTGTTGTCACCACTTCTAACTAGTGGTGAGCTTACTACACAGAATCTGAACATGTAGCGCCAGCTACTTAAAGAAATGATAGTTCATCATAACTACTATCAAATGACAGTTCAAATTATTAAGAGCCATTGGCTAAATAGGGGATAGTTCATCGGTGTTTCTGCTTCTGCTTCTGCTACTGCTTCTTCTTCTTCTTCTTCTTCTTCTTCTTCTTCTTCTTCTTCTTCTTCTTCTTCTTCTTCTTCTTCTTCTTCTTCTTCTTCTTCTTCTTCTTCTTCTTCTTCTTCTTCTTCTTCTTCCATCTTCTTCAAATCCTGCACTGACCTCTATTAAGCCACGTCATTGCAGTGTAGATGTAGTTCAGATTTTGGATCCTCTCCTGTTTCCGGAGAAACAATGGACCATAGCGGATCAAAGGTCTCCCAGCACAACGAACAGCTATCTAGTGCATGAACATGACCCATGCCTGAATCACACTAATCAGTGCTGCTGCCTGGATTATCAGCATCATCAGTGCGTCCATAACCTAGTCGACATCGACGGTTCGTTCAGTGGGAAATCTATCCTACACCTAGCCTAACGGCCTAACCACTGAGCTAACAAAGGGGGAAGGGGGTGCTGCTTACCGGCATCGGTGACGAGGACGGCGTAGGGGGAGCCATGGCACAGACTAGGTCGACCATACGGTGGCCAACAACAAGGAGAGCACCAGATCCGCCGCAAACGTCGCCCCCGCCAACTCTAGTGCAGATCTGAAATCGCAGCTGCCGCCGGTGGTGAGGCGGTAGGAAAGAAAGGGGGGCACTTGCTATGGGTGAGCGAGTGAAAAGGGGGGGTGAGGCTAGATCTGGTGCCGGGACGGCGCGCCAGATTTCCATCTCCCGCCGTCCCCCCCCCCTCGCCCTCGCCTCGCACCCGCCCGTGCGACCTCGCGCCGCACTCAGCCTGGCTCACGAGAAATTGCCGATCCGAGCGTTTCCAGCGAGCAAGGCTCTAGACTGCTTTGAGAAGCATGCGATGCAGGCCCAACAGTAAAACCAGGCAACCAAACAGGCCTCTCCCTTCCCGCGCGAGCCTGGTTGGGCTGGATGCAGGCAACCAAACACGGGCTAGTAACACACACATATCCCTAGACTATATTATCATTTTCATAATGGGTAATAACATAAGTGTGATGTGATGCAAATCTTCATTTATTAGGTTATATACTCATATTGTATTACTAGTACGTGTGATGTTACACATAGTATGAGTAACTACTAGCTAAGTTACTTAGGGGGTGTTTGGTTCCTGGGGTTTTTTTTTGTTGGGACTAGAAAAAGTCCCTAGCAAACCAAATAGGGTGGGACTTTTTTGAGACTTTTTGCTAAAAATCCTTAGAAGTACAGAGTCTTTTCAAAATGTCTCGGGAACTAGAAAAAGTCCTACGACTAGAGAACCAAACACCACCTTAAATTATCTCTATTTTTATTAACTCATTGTGGCTAAATTACTTACATTTGCTGAGTTGGATTCTATGTTAGTACTGAAGTTACTGTTGACGCTCAAAAATGGCACAATCGTAAAAGTTGCTTTAATCTATGTCAAGATTACTTCAAATTTATGATTGGAAGTCATCATGAGATGGCTTTCTTTGAGAAGATCAAGATGGATATGAAAGTGGTCTAAAACGGAGTCCGGATGCAAAAGTTATGACAAGTTCAGAGATGCTCATGATGACACCAGATTAGAGAATGGCTTGAAACCCAATTAAGATGACTTCAAATGGAAAAAATTTCAACATGAAAGTTGTGCGTCTCGTCGAAACGGTCGATTTTGATATAAAAATCGTCCCAATCCGAGTTCGTATGCAAAAGTTACAGCCATCCGAACACAGCCCTGTCACAGAGCCATAAGTGGCGCGCCCCACCAGCCACGTGTCTGATGGGTAGCCCGAATAACAGCCTGTATTGCGTGACCATTTTGGCCTAGAAGATGGCTTCAAATCGAAAAACGTTCAACATGAAAGTTGTTCGTATCGTCGAAACGGTCAAGATTGCTTTTGGGCTTTTTTCCATCCGAGGTCGTTTACCACCTCAAGAATTACCCGCAAGGTACAGCCAGTTTAAACCGAACAGTTTTGGAAAGTTCGGATAAAACCAATCAGAATTTGGCTAGGGTTTTGGACGTGAATCCAAGCCTTTTCCTTGCACGGCAAGTCCAGCCGCCTCTTATATACCTAAGGGATGACGGCCGATTGAACAACACACAATCGATCAATTCATCTACCACTTTTTATCTTTTATCTTTTCTTCTTAACCCTAGTTCTTCTTCTTCGTCGTTCTTAGTCTGTTCTTCTTGTTGCAGGGCGGCGAACCTCGAGGCCCTAGGGGCGGTCAGGCCTAGGGCAGCCCATAGACTCCGCGCGCCCTGACGGGGTCCCTCCCGGGCGCGTGGGGCTTCTGGTCTTCAAAAGCGCCCGCCGGATTGCTTGCGTACCGCGCTTCCGGACGGGTCTCCTTCGACGTGAGCTGCGGTGCATCACCCCCGGCGTCGAGGGTACACGGTGACGTGTTCGTGTGCGAACACACTTTTTGGCGACTCCGCTGGGGACGAAGCTTTGAACGGTCTCCGGCCCGTTCTTGCTACGAAGAGATCGTCATCTAGGGTTTGCAATCTACAAAGGTAATATGAATACCCAATTCACATATGTAGATGCAAATAATGCATATGTTGTTGCTAGATCATCTAATGAGCATAATGTATCGGCTAGCCCTAGCTTTATCAATCATGCATCTAATTATGTGCAAGGGCCGATGCAACAAAATCTTCATGATTCTACTTCATATAATTTTAGCAACATGCAACATATGTATCCCAACTCCCATGCATCGGCAACCCCACAAATCCATATGCCGATGAACAACATGATGAGTTCGGTTAATCAAGTTGAAACACCCCATGTAGGATCTTTCAATGGCATGCAACATAGTGTTTCATCTTTTTATTCATCGGCAACTAATTTGCAACATGTTAATCCAAACATGCTGGTGGATAGAGGAATTGGCCATGCTACTACTAGTTATCCGGCCAATTACCATCAAACATCATATGCTACACCTCATGCTACTAGTTTTTTGGCACCATACGCAACTGTTGATGTCCATAATTCGGCTCCGCACCTTAATGGTCATGGCCGAATAAGTGAAACTTCTGCAGGAGCACAAATGCCTTCACCTACTACCGTGGCATATCATGTCCCCCCCTACACAATTACAGAATTTCGGCAACATCTCATTGCCGAAAGAGTCTAAAAGCATTGGGGGGCAACCATATCCAGACTGGGTAATTGAGAACAAGCTTACATTCTCTTGGGATTTGTGCAACTCTATTCGCCAAGAACTAATAGAAGGTGGGAAGCCTCATGATTTTGCTGCTGTAAAAGCTAGAGTTGTGCAAATGATGCAGTTGCCCAGTGTTGTACCATCCAGTATACCACTTAAACAATCGCAAAGTTTCGGCACCTCATTGCCGAAAGAGTCTTAAAGTATTGGGGGGCAATCTCATGACGAGTGGATGGAAATTGAGATGAAAAAGTTTAAAGCTCGCCAAGCTGAGATGTGGGATAAACTTAGACGAGAGCGAGAAGCCTTGCAAATTCAAAAAAATAAAGTTGTTGATTCAGGTAACAAAGAAAATTCGGTTATTAGAAGAGCCGAATCAAGTAGTATATATTCTGAGTCCATCAAATCCAAAGAGGCAAGCATTATTGAGAAAGGGCATGGAAAGCATAGCAAAACAGTCATACTTGATTTTTCCGAAGTCAATGGAACCTACTTCCTGCCCTATGAGTTCCGTGGCATAGAAATTGACAAGCCTCAAGGACAAGAACAAGTAGCCGAACAAAGTTTGGCTGACATGGATCTTCAAAGCAATGATGCACGGAATCAAGAAAAAGATGATGAAAAGGTGTTGGGGAGCCATCCAAAGATGGAGCAAGATGTTCTTCAAGTGACACCACGATCATGTTCTCCCAACATATTTGAAGAGGTATGCATAGAGAATAATTTACCTATTTTCAGATTTGGTCGTGACTTCATTATTGATGCATCTATAAGAAATATTCTCATAAGTAATTTTGAAAGACCAATGAAGAAGGGTAATTTACTTGTTAGCAATAAACTTGTTATGGAACATATCGGTCAACCCATTACGCCATTTATAAAGACCGATATTGACTTATTGTTACAGCCAAAGCTTTCCCCGTTGCTTTATGTAAAGTTCATATCTAGTTGGGTAGCTTTGCTTATTTCGTACTTGGCTTGCACTTGGTCTCAACTGAGACATGTATGTTCTAAATATCTTCGTTTCAGAAATTTAAAGCCAAGGTTGAATTCTATTGAGAAAACTGATGCTAATATAATATCTTATCCAAAGACATCGGAGATAGAGCGGAAAAAACAATGCATAGTCGAATGGGGAGACTACAAATCTGAACCATTCGTTTGCTTATCTCCAAAGCCATTCAAACAGCAAGATCGGCTAGAGAATAAAAAGTTTACCTTCAATTCAAGCATGTGTGATCAAATATTTGATTTGTTGCTGAAAAATAATTACATAAGAATTCTTGATCACCATGTCAATCAATCAATTCAAGGACGAATGTATTGTAGGTTGCATCATTCGTTCAAACATAATTTTGAGGATTGCAATATGTTTCGTCAAATATTTAAATCGGCCATTGAAAAAGGACGATTGAAATTTGTTGAAACACCAAGAGATGACCAGTCTATTCCGATTGGTCCCGATGGCAGAAAGTTTTTGCATCGGCTGCTTCAAGTCGATCCATTTAAAGAGAAGATAAAAACTGCAGGTGATGGGATCAAGCTTTCAAGTAAAGAAGTTGTTGAAGAGCATAATGAACATAATCTTGAGGGCGAGAATTCCATCGAAGCTACAACGGAGACGCCAAGGACTGGGGGGCAACAAGCAAATTCAATGATCGATGAAAGCAAACCAAAAGAAAGCAAAGGCCAAAATAAGCGCAAGTGTAAGAGATCAAAAATCACTTTCGCTGAACTATTGGATAAGTATCAAAAGAAGAGTGAAGAGAAGAATGCTTATCGGCCAAATCATACAAAGAAATCAAGATCACCCCCAAGGCACAAGTATGAGGATCGGTATTGGCAAAGTGACAATTTTTATGCAACATATTCATATCCTTATTTTGGGCCGCCAATGCCAATACCGTGGATGCCTCCCTATGCTCAAGTAGATCCATATCCATCATGGGACAGGTATGATACAAGGGCGCATTCTCCATCTTATTTTAGACCATCTCACCAATATTATGCAGCTCCGAGAAGATCAACATTTGAACAATCACATGTTAAAGACCGTTTCAATCATAAGGAATCGGTCCGGAGCTCAAGGAAGAAGAAAGAGGTGGTCAAGCAAGTTTACCGTGTTAAAAGAGATGGTCGTAAGAGTGCAACTTCAGATTTGATCTCAAATGAAAAAGAGCCAATTAAAGTGTTGACATTGGCTACTAAAGACAATGAGATGAAGCAACCAATTATTGAGAGTCAAAGTGCCAAATCTGAAGAAAATAAGTTGAGAGTGCACAAGGCCAAAAAAGGATTGCCATTGGCTAAGACAAAATCGTAACCGGGGTGCCCACTCGGCTTATCATATTGGCAAAAGAAGAAATTACAAAAACTTAGTGCACAAGAACTTGAAGAAAGAAACATGGTATGGGTTCCCAAAGGAAGTGCTCAAAATAAGAATTATGTGCAAGCTTCCGTTACAAGAAGTGCGGCAAAGGTGAAGAAGGAAAAGAGTGAAAACTATGAAGGACCAAGCTGAAGATTTCAGCATCTTCGGTCTACACATTATCCATATTCTTCAACTATGCCATTAACGCCTGTGCCATGGAATTCGTCATCAGGTATGATTGGTAATCCTCAATGGGCTTATTTTAATCCATGGATGCCATATAATTTCTTACATCATGACAGGGTATTACCAAGTCACTATACATTTGATTAGCTACAAGTTTGTTGCTGATCCAAAGGGCCGAAATACTTTATTTGTCATTTCGTTTGTTTATTTCGGCTATATGTGATTTGAATGATGTCTACATGGTAATGGCCGATATTTATCTATCGTCCTAAGAATATGTCAATGCATGACCGGTGTAGTATTCTAGCATCGTCCTTAGTTCGAATGGAGAGCGAGACAAAGTATGTGCTCATGAAAATTCATATATATGCGTATATTATGATTGAATGGAGTTGAAACATCATGACCGATGCCATTAAGTATACGTTGCATAGACCAATTCATAGTGCAGAATTGGCTAGTGTGCTTATACTTTGTTTGGATATGATTTGGCTTATGCATCTTTGAGATCTATAAGAGGCCAAATCATAGCTGATTTTATTACTGAACATCGGTTTAATGATATGCATAATATTGATGTTAGCCTTGTCTCTCTATTACTATGGAGATTATGTTTTGATGGTTCAATTCGTAGCAATGGCCAAAGTGTTGGTGTTGTTTATATATCTCCTTATGGTACTATTTTTTGAAGCCTCATGCCGCTTAGAATATTTTTATGCATGATTAATCAAAGCCGAATATGCATTGTTATTCGGATTGACTCTTTTACTTGCTATAGGTGCTATACATATTGAGGCTTTCGGTGATTCGTTATGAGTAGTGCAACAAATATCCAAGGGTTATCAATGTTTTGACGAATCACTTATAGTTTATCTTGAGATATGTCTAGATGCAAAATTTACCTTGGGTTGCTTTAAAATTGTTCTTATATTTAGACATGACAATTCAAAAGAGTTGGCACAGCAAGCATCCGGCTACTACGTTAATCATGGTGTATTGCATTTCTCTCAATAGCCGATGCTTTGTCTCGTCAACATAGGTAAGGCCGAACCGAAGTTCACAGCTTCGGCCACTAATGAATTTTGATGCAGGTGATACTAAGGATTGGAGAGAGTTTATTGATTATCTACAAAATCCTAGCAAAAGGGGGAACAATATGGTTCGGAGGATGACCTTGAGATACATATCTATGGAACTTTATCATCGGATTGTTAACGAAGTTGAGAAGGTTTCGTCCAAGTTTGCATCAAGGGTTCAAGAACAATAATGGCCGATATATAATTATCGTCCTAAGCATATAAATGGCCGATGGAGTGTTGACATCGTCCTTAGAACCAACATGGTACAAATTATTTTTCGGCACGCTTGCTTTGCCGAAAAACAGGGGGGCATGTGTTGACGCTCAAAAGTGGCACAATCGTAAAAGTTGCTTTAATCTATGTCAAGATTACTTCAAATTTATGATTGGAAGTCATCATGAGATGGCTTTCTTTGAGAAGATCAAGATGGATATAAAAGTGGTCTAAAACGGAGTCCGGATGCAAAAGTTATGACAAGTTCAGAGATGCTCATAATGACACCAGATTAAAGAATGGCTTGAAACCCAATTAAGATGACTTCAAATAGAAAAAGTTTCAACATGAAAGTTGTGCGTCTCGTCGAAACGGTCGATTTTGATATAAAAATCGTCCCAATCCGAGTTCGTATGCAAAAGTTACAGCCATCCGAACACAGCCCTGTCACAGAGCCATAAGTGGCGCGCCCCACCAGCCACGTGTCTGATGGGTAGCCCGAATAACAGCCTGTATTGCGTGACCGTTTTGGCCTAGAAGATGGCTTCAAATCGAAAAACGTTCAACATGAAAGTTGTTCGTATCGTCGAAACGGTCAAGATTGCTTTTGGGCTCTTTTCCATCCGAGGTCGTTTACCACCACAAGAATTACCCGCAAGGTACAGCCAGTTTAAACCGAACAGTTTTGGAAAGTTCGGATAAAACCAATCCGAATTTGGCTAGGGTTTTGGACGTGAATCCAAGCCTTTTCCTTGCACGGCAAGTCCAGCCGCCTCTTATATACCTAAGGGATGACGGCCGATTGAACAAACACACAATCGATCAATTCATCTACCACTTTTTATCTTTTATCTTTTCTTCTTAACCCTAGTTCTTCTTCTTCCTCGTTCTTAGTCTGTTCTTCTTGTTGCAGGGCGGCGAACCTCGAGGCCCTAGGGGCGGTCAGGCCTAGGGCAGCCCATAGACTCCGCGCGCCCTGACGGGGTCCCTCTCGGGCGTGTGGGCTTCTGGTCTTCAAAAGCGCCCGCCGGATTGCTTGCGTACCGCGCTTCCGGACGGGTCTTCTTCGACGTGAGCTGCGGTGCATCACCTCCGGCGTCGAGGATACAAGGTGACGTGTTCGTGTGCGAACAGTTACTCTCGTTATGTCTAGTCTAAAACCAAAATCACGCACGCATGGGACGAGATTTTCTAAAGGAACGCACGGGACGAGACTGAGAGGCGGGCCCATCTCATGGCAGCCAGTGGAGCGACGTGAGGGCCGAAAAGAGAGTGTGGAGCGAACAAAAAGAAAGCGGCGGGAAAAGGAGCCAAATGCTCTCTCAAAGTACGGGCCTGGGGCATAATTACCTCGCCTCCCCATCCTCCGTACTCGCTTTTTACCCCACTACTAGGCCCGCTAATGATAATTTTCTCTTCCTCTGCGGCCCCTCTGCAGATGCAAACGAAACGAACAACAGGTCCAGTCAGTGGATAACCACGTTTAAAAATCTCCACAGGAACGAGAGATTAACAAGCAGCCGGTCAAAATTCGGCTTACCATTGCCGGCGCGGGAGGAGATTTACCAGATATGGGCGGAAAGAGGAATTCATTGCTGCAACAGTGGCGCTACGGCGTGCGTGTGGGGGGCTTTGAGGAGGGACAGGGGTGTAGAATAGGTTTTCGGGGACAGGTTCTGGGCATGGCGCGCGGCTACCCACGCGCCCCTGCTCCGTCTCGGGCTCCCCCTCCCCCTCGTCTCTTGCCTCTCTCTCCCCGCTCGCTCGTCCCTATGCTATCTGCTGCCGCTAGAGCCACCCCGAGGAATGATGAGACCGCGGTAAACCCAACCCAACCCAACCGTGCTGACGCTGGGGCGGGGTGAAAACGGTGGGAGGGGAGGCGGGCGGGCGGACGGACGGGAGAGGAGAATGTCTGGTTCCGGTCTTCATGCTCTGTCCCGTGGCCGCGTGCGTGCGTGCGTGCTGATAGATGCGCCGGCAACCCAAAAGCCTCGCTCGCCCCCCTTTTGATTCCCCCACGCCAATGCCTTTGCCGCTCCGCTCACCGTGAGAGGCTGGGATAGTTTCTCTGCTCGCCCCGCCGTTCCGTTTCGACTTAAAGCTCCTCCCGAGGAAGGGGGAGCTCGCCTGCTCGTCTTGGTAGGAGGTGCGTGCCGCGTGACGGTGTGCTCTCTCTCTCGCAGCTCGCACGCCTGCCCTGCTGCGGAGGAGGAGGAGGAGCAGGGCGACGTTTTCGCCGTTTCTGTCTTCATCTTCGTTTCGTCGTCAGGTATAATTTTGGCACCCTGCAGAGCTCCTCGCCTCGCCCCTCTCTCCTGCGAAATCTCTGAGCCCTATTCATTGCGCTGAGCTTGCTCGCTTCCGTTTCACTGTCCCCTTCCGACCGCAATCAATCCCCACCTTGTTGATAAGCAAGAACCACGCAGAAAGTGGCATCCTGGTACACCACTCTTTGATTCTATTCCTCGAGCATTTCCCCTAGAGCCAAGTTTATCCATCCTCCCCGCTGTCAAATCGGTTCTTTGGTCCTCCAATGGCGCCGGGAGCCGGGACGGCGGCGGTGACCAAGAACCCTACCAAAACCCTCGCCGCCACCCTCCTCCTCGTCCTCCTGCTCGCCGACCTCCCGCTCTGCGCCTCCCAGCCGCCGCTGCACTCCCAGCCCCTGCCCGCCACCCAGTCCCCGGCCGCGCCCCTCCCGCCGCCGCAGCCCAGGCCCCCCCGCGCGCAGGCCGGCGGCGCCGCCCGCCTCCGCCGCATCGCGCTCGGCGTCCTCCTCGGCTCGCTCGCCGGCTTCCTCCTCTCCCTCGCCTTCCTCTACGCCATCCGCGTCGCCGTGCTCCACGCCGGGAACGCGCCGGCCGTCGCCAGGGGGCCCGTCTCCTTCACCCCGCAAATCACGCCCAAGAGCCTCCAGTGCGCGCTCCCCTCCGCGCGCCCGCTCGCGCGCGGGCCCCGCGGGACGTACCACAAGCTCGACCTCGACGGCGACCTCACCGTCGCCGTCAAGGTGCTCGACCTCGCCGCCGCCGGCCGCGCCGAGGCCTCGCCCTCGCCCTCGCGGCCGGCGAGCGGCTCCAAGTCGGACATGCGGAGGGTGCAGCGGCAGCTGGAGCTGCTCGCCCGGGTGCGGCACCTCAACGTGATGAGCCTCAAGGCCTACGTCCGCGACGCCGACCGGCTCTCGCTCGTCTACGACTTCGTCCCGGGGGGCAGCCTGGAGGACGTGATGAAGAGGGTGAGGTCGCAGCAGGTCAGCCTCAACTGGGACACCAGGAACAGGATTGCGGCTGGGGTGGCCAAGGGTCTGCGCCACCTGCACTTTGAGTGCAACCCCAGGATACTGCATTGCAACCTCAAGCCGTCCAACGTGATGCTGGAGGAAGGCTTCGAACCGGTGCTGGCGGATTGCGGCGTTGCGAGGCTGATCGATCCGGGTTCGCCTGATCCGGAGTCGTCCGGCAGCCTCTACACTGCTCCAGAGTGCTACCAAAGTAGCAGGTAAAATTCTGTGTGCTGTCTTTTTTTCAGCTTTCAGTGCTCAATTCAGCTAAATCTATTAGTAATAGCTTACTGCTTGCAGTATGTACAACTATTTCTCAGATTTACAGTGTGGTTTGCTTGTCTGTTCATTAGAAAGTGTAATGAGGGGAAATTAAACCTAGGATATGCATCATTAACACTGCAAGGAAGGTGTCTCTAAAACAAAACTTATGTAGGATTGAGATGTATGTTGTTAAATTTTGTATTTTTTTAAACAGACATCATGTCTGTACATGTTCACATCATCATATGCTGAATAGTACTCAATTTTATAGATACGAAGCAAACAACTCAATGTATTTCAGATTGCTAGAAATCTGAGATGTGTGAATGTGTGATGTCTGCTATTGGCACTGAATAGCTTAAATTTTAAGCTATAAATCATTATAAATCATACATCTGACAACTAACATGTGTAAATTGCGTAGTGATAATATCATGTCATTTTCTTATTTGAACCATAAGCATTGCAACATTATATACTATGAAAACAAATGTTTGACATTCCATTGCATTATTGCTTGCATCCATAGTTTCTTTTGATTTGCGTCCCCAGTTAACAGTGCGTAATAATTGGCTAGCAAACACTGTTGTCTGTTTCCTTTCATTAGACTCTTCTGAATTTGGTTTTCTAGTCATTTGAGTGTGTTGACGATAGTAGACTTCACTTATGCACCATTTAAATTTAATCAGTGAAATGAGTAAGAGAGAAGACATAAAGCATATTAATAAAGAATACCAGAGGGCTTAATCGAAGGTGCCCAGCTTTTGCTTTTCGTAACTGGAGAATCTTTACTTTGTTAGGGAACCTGCATCTAACCTTTTTGAATTACCTTTGATTGTTACGCTTTCCATATATTCCCGCATGAGCACATACAGTTGTTGGCCCACCCCCTGTTCTACTAAAAATATCGATATATTTCATTCTAGCCTCTTGTATATCAATCAGAGAATAGATGCTTTGAGGATTGGTGTTCTATATTCTTATTCCAATCTCATTCAGATAAGTACATCATCAGTAAACTTATGTGAAGTTAACGCGCAGATAAGGACTTTTAACCAGACTACTTTAACCAGATCAGTAACTCATGATTTATTTATTTTGTCATGGTTGATCATCAATTTTACAACTTTAGTGGTCAATCCTAATAGAGCTTGTGTTTTTCTTCTGTTAGATGGTTCAGAACTTCAATATCATGTACTGCCATCCATATGTTTTTCAGCTCTTAGGTGTTTCTGAGCATTTAGATTCAAACATTTGCTTGTGCAGGTACACAGATAAGTGCGACGTCTATGCTTTCGGCATGATCCTCGGCGTTCTGCTCACTGGGAAAGACCCCTCAGACCCGTTTTTCTCAGGAGAAAGCGGACGGTGCAGCCTGGCCCGATGGCTCCGTCACATGCAGCATTCCGGCGACACGAAAGAAGCGCTGGACAGCAGCATTATAGGGGAGGAGGTCGACGAGGAGGAGATGGTGATGGCCGTCAGGGTCGCAATCGTGTGCCTCTCGGAGCTGCCAGCCGACCGGCCATCCAGCGACGAACTCGTCGCGATGCTCGCCCAGCTCCACAGCTTCTAGCCACCTCCATCATCATCGTTCTCGCTGGAAATTTCTTCAGAGCATCTCGCAAGACGACGCCGAAGGGAGCTGGACCGAATGCCGGCCGGCCATCCAGCGCTACCATTCAGCTTCTTCAGCTGAATTCAGATTGTCCAGATGGGAACCGGCAATGTAGAGGCCAGGCCAGACAGGTGTGGCGAAATAGCTGCCCATCAGCTTCATGGCACATGCTGGTGGTTGAACGAGCTTCATGTAAGATGATGATGGTGATGTTCTGGCCATGAATGAGCCTGGGGACAGACAGCAAATGTGCATATATGCAGTGTGTGTTCTCCAGAATGGTGCATATCTTGCTGGATCTCCCTTTGCTGTAGAGGGAGGGTGATGTTTTGGCCTGTGCATTGACCCATCAGAGACATGGGCCCCTCTCTCGGCTTGCCCATGGCTTGGTGTCCGTCCGTTCGACAAGCGTCGTCGGGCCCATCACGAGTTTGGGCATCGTTTCTCTTCATGTCACATGTCTCGACTCATCCTAATCCGTACCGTACCCCTGTTTGCCTCTCAAGTATGTGTGTGTGCGTGTGTGTAAAATGTAGCCATGTTCAGTGCATAGTAACAGTATGGTCCTGGATGTGTAAAACGAGAACCGTCTGCTTGGTGTGCGAAGTAACAGGATAACAGCACAGCACAATACACAGTAATAACAGCCTAACAGCACAGCACAGCACATTTAGTATTTTAAATACTAGTAGTACATTATAACTGAGCATTTTTCCTGCCCTCTCAAGGCGTCTGGCCATCAGATCTACGAGTTTAAGAATTTTTGGCCGTTGGATCGATTTGCAAAGGCTCGTAAGTAACCACAGATTGCTATGCGGGCTGGGCTGCATCTCCCCTAACAAAATGGACATCTGCCATTATTTGGGCCTGCTGGGCTTTAGATGTCCAAGAGACCGGCGGAAAAAAATAGGACAGTGTTCGCAGCCGCATGTCTCTCAATCTCGCGGAAAAAAGTTGTTCTCTACTCGCGGGCGAGTGAACCGATCTCGCAGCCGCACTTTTCAACCGATCTCGCGGGCGGTTGATATTGTTCAGTAATTTGCTAATGTTACCACTGAAAACTAATAGACGATGGCTGCAATGAGCAGTGTCAATCATAATCAAGCAAAATCGAGAAAAAAGAGCAAGTGAACATTACACCATCAAGCACGAATCCTTTATTATTGCATGTAGGGAGCCTCTTAATTTACTTATATTGTAATGCATAGACTCGTAGCAATAGCACCGATCGAGCATGCACGAAATGACATATGCCTAAATTGGTAAACCAGTGCAGTTCTTGTAGCACCTGCATACAGTCACGTAGCAGCGGCCTCTGTCATAACCCTCTTTCTGGCAGACCACATTGCAGGTGCCGTGCTTTACACACATGTTGCCATCCCAGGTTTGGCTATCATGACCTTCACAGCCATCAGATCCCATATCTTCTGCATCCATAAGCAAACAATAAGAATCAAGTAATTAAGTTAACTTGGATTAGTATGAACTGGAGATGTGTAGGTTAATTGTATTCCTACCAGATGAAAGGAGAAGCAGCATGACCAACCACAAGCATATCAATGTCTTGTTGGTTCCCACTAGTCCTTTACCCATGTTCGTCATGTATCGTTGATGTATTGTCAGATATTCTTTCAAACTCGAGCAGATGAAAGTATGAGTACATTCATGATTCATATATATAGTTAAAGTATGTGGATATTAACATGGTTGTTTTTATGAGATATTAATTTTTGGCATCAACGCTTATCCAAATGTTTATGTTTATTGATGCCCAATGTTTGTTGAAGAGCTAAACTTAGCTAGTATTGATGTTTAAATTTAGGCGTCGATAAATATTAGCTCGATTATAATTATACATGCATCTTTAACCCTTTTTATGTGAATATTTTATTTAGGCATTTATTTCTCTCCATAACTGATTTAGGAAAATTAAAAATTTCCTCCAAAACCTTTCAGGATAACTAAAGACTTAAATTGGTACCAATTAGCATATATGTATTAATGGCACACCCTGTTCTTAAGATCAAAATGGATTTGAATCAGACCAGCCTGTAGGAATTTAGGGCCCTTAGAGCATCTCCAATAGCATGTGTATATTTGAATGTCTATGTATTCATATAGACAATGGTCTAAAAAGATTCCCTCATATACACATCCAGTTTTGCATCAGAACGTCTATATACAGGGACCATGACAGGTGGGCCGTCGCCGGGGAGAGGAAGAAATCATGACTACAACTGGTTTAGACAACGCCTTCACATTGTCCAGACGTGGACATTGTCGAGGACGATTTAGAGGATGTGTATATTTGGACGATCATATAGATAACCTGTTGGACGCTAGTTTTGGGCTCACACCGTGGAAAACGAGTATAGACATCCATATAGACAAGCTATTAGAGATGCTCTTAGAAAAAAAATGCTAAACAAGGCCCTAACGTTCAAAATAAATATGACCATATCATAATTTAACTTAATTATATAACAATGACATAAGTACTTATGCAAGCACGGTGAATCAAAAAATGAATGCATGCATGTTCAACAATCTGAAGGGTGAACACAAAAAAGGTCGTACATTGAGTTCTAATTCGTAACGACAAAAGGTAATCACATTAAAAATTATGGGTATGTCACAAGGAGCAAATATCCAGGCGAGCGCAAGCTAGGCAACACCAAAATCTAACCATTACACATTTTTATGCACTACTCGGTGGGACCGGATGAAGACACTATGTCGGTGTATTGGATCGACACCTATGGGATCACAAGAATCCCTACTACGGTTGCGGGGCGCGGGGTTGAGAGAAGAGCGGATCAAACAGATAGCACACGGTTCCTTTACCCAGGTCCAGGCCGCGAGGATGCGTAAAACCCTACTCCTGCTTTGGTGGATTGTATATCTATGTTCTTCAGCTAGCTATGGGGCGTGAGGAGCTCCAAAAAGCCAAATCCTCCTCCTGGTCGCCTCGGGCCTCCTTTTATAGGGAAAAAGGGGTCGCCACAGTGGCACACAGGAGGTGAAAAAGGTACAGTGATGCGAGGTTATCCCTCGTATTACATGACAAGGCGCATTTAATGAGTCTTGCTTAGGTGTCCTTGCTTTATCGGGGACGGGGGAGAGGCCTGTCTTGTTCGCCGCTGCTCCTTCTTGTGTCGACACGCGCCCTGGCCAGCGATGCCTGAGATGCCATGTAGGTAGGCAGGCATCTGAGGTGGCGCAACGGTGGGTCTTCACGAAGATCTGCATGCCGCCACGCAGGTGCCTGCCCAGCTGGTTGGGTCGGCAGCTGCATAGGACGGTGGAAGCTTAGTTGGTGTGGGCCTGATGGTGGCCCCGCGGATGTCCTCGGCAAGGGCCTCGCCGGGTCCCCGACAAGGGTCTTGCCGCGGCGCCTGCTGCCATCCCCGGCAAGGTGCTTGCCGGAGGTCTTGTGGTCTTCCTTGGCTGGGATCCCGCCAAGGGTCGTCGTCTTCTTAGTGCGTGTCTGATCTTGAATGTCTTCACAAAGATCTGCATGCCACTACGGGGTTGTCTCCCGAATCCTTGCCCCATGGGGGCAGCGGACTCAAGGGTGATTTGCTCCGTGGGCGTGGGGCGAGTTGCCGTGGCAAGGGTCTTGCCGGGGCTGCTAAAAGCCGGCCCCGGCAAGGATCTTGCCGGGGCTGCTGAAATTAGCTCCTGGCAAGGATCTTGCCGGGGGAATCTGCTTCGTCCCTTTGCTCTTTGTGGTCTTGTTCTCCTGGGCTTCAGTCTTACCCTGGCTTACCTCCCTGGCCTTGCTTGGTGCGGCGGTGCCCGTGGCTTAGACTGCCCGTGCATAGTCATAGGGGTACAAAAAGTGTACCCCCCCTTTTTGTACACCGACAGGAGCCCCCGGGCCTGGGCCACACATAAACGCGACGCGTTGTTGGGCTAGGCCCAGAACGGTGCGCGGGCAGGCGGGGCGGTTTTCACCGGGGTAAGATTTTTCGCGCGCTGCGCCTCCCACAATCCGCGCGCGTGGCGCGGGGTGGAGGGGCATGTGTGACATGGGCGGCATGCGTGGGGCGGTTTCCGCAGGCATGCGTCACATCGTAGTAAAGAGGCGGCTTCGCGCCTACCCCATAAACGGGGGGAGGCGTGGAGGCGCGGCCCATTTACTGAATGGGGCCGAGGCGCGGTCCTCAAGGCGTCCACTCCCCACGATCACGGGGTAGGGAGAGGTCGCCTCACCCGTCCCCTCGGTTCTGCCCGTCTTCCACGTGTCTCCCATGCGCTTGGGGTGGCAAACGGTGGAGGCGGGAAACCGGGCCGTCGCTGGTTGGGGCGGCGGGTCAGTCCTGGCTCCCTGCGCCTTCCCTGTCTTGATTGGCCGAGCGGGGCAGTCGAACCCCAACCCCGTTCCTTTATAA
>LR738711.1:938387027-938411865 GCA_902687465.1 Secale cereale | reverse complement strand
CTTCCTCCTCCAGCTTCTGCTCCTCTCTTCCATTCATCATGGAGAGAGGAAATCCCGTCCCTTCAACAATGGCGGCGAGGGTCGCCGCTCGACAACGCGTCCCTCCTTCTCCTGCACCTGCGACGGCAGAGCCGGCCACGAGGGGAAGGGGGAGGGGGCGAGGCCATGGGTGAGGCCGGGGGGCTCGGGGAAGAGGAGGACGGGGTGGCCCGCCGGCCTCGCCCCCGCCAGCAGCTCCTCCTCCAGTGGAGGGCCATGTTGGGGATGACCCTTGTGAGTTCTTCGTCAGGTTGCGTCGGCCGCCGCGCCGTCGCCTTTGTCTCCCGACTCCATTTGCGCAGGAGATGGAGCTGGATCCGCCGGAGTCATTGCGGCTGCACATGAGAGGCTGCGGGATCAGTGGCACGCGGGTCCGCGTCGACTCCCCTGCTCCTCATGTGATGTATCTTCGTCAGGGATGGAAGACGTTTGCTCGTATCCACAGCTTGACGGATGGGCTCACTCTCCATTTTAAGTTGATGGAGGGTGGCCTACTTTCCGTCAAGGTCTTCGGGCACTTCGGGACTCGCGCAAGGTGCTGCGTGGAGAGCTCTTCTGATGACGAAGACTCCTCCTCGAGCGAGAGTGACGAGGAGGACAGCGGCAGCGACAACAAGGGCGGTAGGCGGCAGGATGACGGGTCCGACTAGGTGTCGGGCGCCGCTCCTGGTGGCACCGGCGACCCCATCATCCGTGTCGCCGGCTCCTTGAACTTCTCGGGGCCGTCCCCTTGGCGGCTGGCGTTGGGAGGCCGCGGAAGAGGAAGAGGGCGGGCGGCAAGGTCGTCATGTCGGAGTACGCGGGCACCGACGCCTTTGACGCGTACTGACGTCCTGCCGCCTCGTCTTCGAGCTGTGCTTCCGGCACCGCCATCACCATCTAGCCCTTGGGCGGCCACCAAGATGTCCTCTTGGTGTCTTCTGCCACCCGTAGCTCTCCTAGGCGCTCCTTTTGCCCTTCTCGCCTCCTTGACCTACCTCCTGAGGAGAGGGACAAGAAAGGCATTACGGGCATCTTATCTCTTTTTAGTTTGTAAGCCTTCGGGCATCTGTTAAATTTAAAACTTGTAATCCCCTTGTTCATGTTTTTCATTCCCTATGGACTGTACCTGAGTGGAATGTTTTTTAATGAAAAAGGAATGTTTGTCGGGTCATTTGTTCGCAGGTAGAACCCACAAGAGGGAACAAATCCCTGATATCTCTAAGATAAACATTTTCTCGCCCGGCAACAGGCCTCGCCATCCCCCCCACTTCGCTCGACCTTTCTCACGCATTTGGCGGAGGCAGGGATGAAGTGGGTTTAGGCTCCTTGTTTCATCCCTTCGCTGCCATGACTACGACCAAACTTGGTCCCAGGAACGAGCCCTGGGGCCTAGAGTTATGGGAGCATGGTAGTTTTAAGGAAAGAAACGAGGTTTCACATACCTTAATCCATAATGGAATGCATGATAAGGGATGAAGAACTTATCTGAAGCTGCAGCCCCCGGCAACCCTGGTTTGCTGTGGGTGGATCTTTGCTCTTGCAGCCCCCGGTAATACTGGCTTGCCGGGGCCTAGATGCTGGTATGTTCCTTTTTCTTCTTCCCAAGTGGTTTCGGCAAGGATATATGTGCGTCCTGTGAACCAAAGAAGATAAAAGGAAGACCAAGGGATGCAAACTCGACTTCTAAGCTAGGGGTTAGCCGCCGCTAAGCACTATCAACCCTAACCAAGGACAAGACTCGACCTAGCATGCATGCTATAACTTAGGGCGCCAGCGCTTCATTTATTTATGCTCAGGGTCTGCGTCTGGCTTTGTACAAAGGGTTACATGCCTTGCCGACAAGGCTTGTACAAAAGGTGGCTTGCCGGGGGGCCCGGCAAGCCGCGCCTTATGGGTAAAACTTGCGAAGATGCTCAATGTTCCAGGAATTTCTCACCGGAATGGCATTTTTGGTCTCTAGGCGGACTGCACCAGGCCTGGTGACTCGTATTACCCGATAAGGGCCTTCCCACTTCAGCGTCAACTTGTTTGTATTATTGGCCGATTGAACGCGCCGAAGAACAATGTCGCCTTCCTCAAAGCTTCGGGCATGGACCTTGCGGCTATGGTAGCGGCGCAAGGCTTGCTGGTAGCGTGCTGCTCTCACAGCCGCCCGAAGACGATCTTCCTCAAGGAGCGTTGCGTCATCTTGCCGCAGTTGCTCTTGCTCAAGCTCATCATAAGCGAGCACTCGAGGTGACCCGTATATGAGTTCAGTGGGGAGAACTGCTTCTGCCCCGTATACTAGGGCAAAGGGTGTCTGGCCGGTGGCTCGATTTGGCATCGTTCTGATCGACCAAAGAACCGTCGGCAACTCATCAATCCAGCACCTTCCGCTCTTGCGCAGCCTGTCAAAGGTCTTTGTCCTTAAGCCTCGCAATACTTTAGCGTTTGCCCTCTCAGCTTGACCATTGCTTCGTGGGTGAGCAACGGAAGCGAAACAGACTTTGCTGCCGAGGTCTTGGGTATACTGCATGAAGGTGCGGCTTGTGAACTGTGTGCCGTTGTCGGTGATGACCCTGTTGGGTACACCAAAACGGCACACTAGTCCCTTGAAGAATTTGACGGCCGACTGAGCTGTGACCTTCCTCACCGCCTCCACCTCTGGCCACTTTGTGAACTTGTCGATTGTGATGTACAAGTACTCAAAGCCCCCGACAGCGCGGGGGAAAGGGCCCAGTATGTCAAGCCCCCAGACCGAGAAGGGCCAGGAGAGAGGAATGGTTTGAAGGGCTTGAGCTGGTTGATGAAGTTTCTTTGAATAGAACTGACACGCTTCACACCTGGTGACCAGTGTCGTCGCATCCTGGAGGGCAGTGGGCCAGAAGAAGCCTTGCCGAAATGCCTTGCCGGCAAGGGCTCTTGACCCTATGTGGGATCCACATATGCCTCCATGTATCTCTGCCAACAGCTCCAGTCCTTCCTCTCGAGGGATACACTTCAATTTCACACTGTTCGGTCTCTTTCTGTACAGGACGTCATCGACGAACTGGTACATAGCAGATCGACGGGCTACTTTTTCCGCTTCTTCCTGCTCCTCAGGAAGTTCCCCAGTTTGGAGGAATCGGATGGTATGCTGTGCCCACGCTGGAGCCTGGGGCTCGACGGCGAGGACTAAAGGCATTTCCTCCGCTATAGGAGCGGCTGTCTCGACGGCAAGAGCTTGACGCTCCGCCGGAGCTAGCCGTCCCATGGCGGGCTTAATGTCCCCGGCAACATCCTTGCCGGCGGCTCCGGGGAGCTCGGCGGGAAAGTACTTGCCGGGCCCTGATTTCCTCCTCTTGTTTTGCTCTGTTGATGGATCAACGGATGGCTGAGAAAGCTGAAGCACAAAGGTACCTGGTTCCACAGGTAACTTGAGGGCATGGCGCTTTGACAGGTAATCGGCGATGTCGTTCTCCGCTCAGGAAACGTGCTCCGCCTGTATACTATCAAAGCGCTCTTGCAGCTTCCTCACTTCATCGACGTAGGCCTTCACCAACGGGCTCTGGTAATCTTTGTTGACTTGTTTGACGACAAGCTGTGAATCGCCCCTGACAATGAGTTTCTTGATTCTGAGGTCTGCCGCGATCCTAAGACCAGCAAGCAGCCCCTCATACTCAGTAGTGTTGTTCGTTGATACCTCCCTAGGGAAGTGCATCTGGACCACGTACTTGAGGTGCTCTCCAGTGGGCGTGACCAGCAGTACGCCAGCCCCGGCGCCCTGTAAGGAGAAAGCTCCATCAAAGTACATGATCCAGTCGCAACTCGCCTCTTTGCTGGGGAGAACAGTTTCCTGGATCTCTTCATCAGGCGTCGCGGTCCATTCTGCAACGAACTCCGCTAGGACTCGGCTTTGAATCGTCGAGGTACTTTCAAACTTGAAGCCAAAGCTGGACAGCTCCAGTGCCCACTCTACAATTCTTCCCGTTGCATCTGGATTGTGCAATATCCGTTGTAAAGGGAGGCGAGTAACGACAGTGATCTCGTGCGCCTGGAAGTAGTGATGCAGCTTCCTAGAGGCCATAAGAAGGCCGAAGAGCAATTTCTGCACACCGGAGTACCTTGACCTAGCCCCCTGCAAGAGGGAGCTAACAAAGTAGACCGGGTGCTGCATCATTTTTTTCCTTGGCGGCACTCCAACCGGCTGTGTCGTCTCGGCACCAACGGCATCAGGCTCTGTCGCTGCTATCACCTCATCATCAATTTCTCTCTGTGCACTAGTGCGGTGCTGACCACCTGGTTCGTTGCCGCCATATATAGCAGCAACGGTTCTTGTGGCCTAGGCGCAACTAGTACTGGCGTGGAGGAAAGATATCTCTTCAAATCTTGCAATGCTGCTTCGGCTTCTGGCGTCCATTCCATTGGGCCCGCCTTTTTCAAAACCTTGAAAAGGGGAAGGGTGCGCTCGGCAGACTTGGAAATGAATCTGCTCATGGCGGCAACGCAGCCGGCAAGCCGACCCACATCCTTGACCCGCTTGGGTGCTTCAATCTGTTCTATAGCTTTGATCTTGTCCGGATTGGCCTCTATCCCACGCTGTGACACAAAGAACCCGAGAAGCTTGCCGGACGGGACGCCGAAGACGCACTTCTCAGGGTTCAGCTTGAGATTGATGTGACGACCCCGGCTCAACCGTGCACTAATCATACACGCAAATGCACATGATCAAGCCTAAGGACTCACGTGAAGGAATCACAGCACAACTCTAAAACATAAATAAATACATACAAGTTATATATTACAAGCCAGGGGCCTCGAGGGCTCGAATACATAACAAGTGTCATACACATAGTCAGCGGAAGCGTCAGATGTCTGGGTACAGACATAGATCACAAGTACAGATAGGCCTCATACGAGGCGGGGCAAAAGAAAAGCTACGATCGAAAAGGCGCAGGCCTCCTGCCTGGGACCTCCGATCCTACTCCTGGTCGTCGTCCTCCGGCTCCTCGTAGTAGTACTCGCCGGCCGGGTAGTAGTAGTAGCCGCCATCGTCAGGGCTGGTAGAAGACGTCGTCAACAGGGGCTGCAGGCACCATGGCTCCGTCGTCTGGTTTATCATGCGGGAAGGACAAAAGGGAAAGCAAAGCAACCGTGAGTACTCATCCAAAGTACTCAGCAAGACTTACATCAGATCTATACTAAGCAATGCAATATTTTCCAAGGAGGCTTTATGTGGGTGGACTAGACTGCAGAAAGCCAGAGTAAAGAGAGGAAAGCCTAGTCCTGTCGAAGACTAGCATCTTCAAGGTCTTGCAGCATTAGAAGGGCGCAGATTAGTACATCATAATGTAAAGTGTTTATAGTAATACAACCTCGGCCGGGGATCCTTCCTCGACTCCCTGCGAGAAAGCAATCCCAGAGCCCTACCTCATATCTCAAGTCACCAGTTCTAGTTGTACCGAAGTGGATACAACTCCGAGTGTCCGTTACCGTAGGACAGGCTATCGATAGATGTTTTCTTCCCTGCAGGGGTGCACCAACTTACCCACCACGCTCGCTTAACTCCGGCCGGACACACCTGCTGGGTCCTGCCCGGCCTCGGCTAAACGACATGCCGCAACCCGACCGGAAACCGCCAGAGAGGATCGAGCACGCCGGACTAAGCCTATGCCCCCGGGGGTCTTGGACCATCGCCCCGGACGCTCCTGCACGTTGCGAGGCCGTTCGGTAGCAGACCTAGCAACCCCTTATACAAGCACACAGTTGCATTCTGGGTCCAATCCGAACGGGCCGCTCAATCGCTGACGTCGTGACGACTCCGGCTGAAGTATACGACGCAGAGCACCCACTCACACCCACGTGGTGGTTAGTGCTATCGGACCCGAAGGCCCCTCGGATCAAATATCCAAATCGCTTAGTGGATTGGGAGCGCGCGGTAACGAGCGTTGCCACCACACCGGTGGCCCCGACGTCCCGTCTCGAAGACTTGTGACAAGGACCTTACAGGACCGGCCACGCTTCGTAGTTATCTCGCGGGTACCCTCACTGGTCACCCGACTCCACAGCTCACGCCTCAAAGGCACTCGCGGGTACCCCTCAGGGTCAACCCGTCTCTATCCAACAAGTGTAGTAACAATAAAATGTCATCAGACGCACGATACCTCTGGCCGCACGCCTTTGTTCCTGGCGACGTCCGGCCTCGGGGATCGACACGTCTTTAAACATGGTACGGTAAACCAGGGCATCCGTGTGGTTTCCATGCCGATGAGGAATCCGAGGAATCACCCTCGTTGGATTCCTAAACGACAAGTCCCGTTAGGGTGATACCGGAGGAATCACCCTCGGCGGTAATCACCGTAGCGGGTGCACGACAGAAGCTAAGTCGGAAGTGGGAAGAGGAATCACCTTCGGTAACCCACAACGAGCTAGCTAAACTACAGGGACAACATCGGAAGTGAGTTCGGAGGTATCACCCTCGTCACCCGATGTTAACTCTGCGGAGTCGAGCATACTAGGGGGTGTGTGGTGATGTGAAGAAGGTCAGGGGAAGGGGCTCGATCGCTTGATCGAGGCGAGGGTACTAAGCGAGGCAACTACGAGAATGCGGGGCCACAGCAGTTCTACCCAACCTATACTAAACAGTTTAGGAATAAAGACAGGTATCAACAGTATTGGAAAAACAGGCTATGCAGCAGTAATAGGAGCAGCAGCAGTAGCAGCAATTCTAATGCAAGAATAAGAGAGAATAGACATAGGCGATATCGGAATGATCAAAGGGGGGGTTGCTTGCCTGGTTGCTCGGCGGCAAAAGCAAGGTCGTCAGAAGGGGGACCAATCACCGGGACGGCGTCGGTCTCTGGAGCGGCGTCAGCGTCGGACTCTACCGAGAGAGAAGAGGGGGAAGAAACAGATAAATACACAGAATACAAGCATCACAAAGCGTGCTAAGCTAGCGTGCAGTGCAGGGTTGCTTAAAGACATGTCTAAGTCATATTAGCTAATTTTAGGAATTAACTGGAATTATTTACCGGTGTATGTGCACTATTCATCTACCGGAAACAGGCTAAAAGTTGCGGGTTCACCTCCGTAGAGGGTCCCGACACGGAAACAGTTAGCACGGTTGGCTTTGTCTCGTCGTTCTGAGCAACTTTCATGTAGAAAGTTTTTCCATCCGAGCTACGGATAAAAAGATATGATTTTCTAAAGATTTTAGACATTTTCTGGAATTGTTTTTATTAACAGAAGGTTTATTGCGTCAGCATGACGTCAGTACTGCGTCAGCCATGCGCTGACCAGTCAAACTGACAGGTGGGCCCCACCTGTCAGCCTCTCTGGCTCTAACAGCGTTTTAAACTGATCTAACAGAGTAATTTACAGGGGTGGGCCCCACATGTCAGTGTCTTAGCTAAAAACCAGATAAGTCGAAATCCTAATTAGTTTAATTAGACGCTGGGGCCCACTGGTCAGCGCCACGTCAGCGCATTTGACCCAGGTCAACGGGGTCATCGGGACCCATCGGGGCCACAGTCAGCGACCCAGGGTGGACCCCACGCTACGCCACGTCAGCGGCCGGCGTTTAAACGCCGGCGACGCGTTTTCGCGGCGGCGCGGCTCGGGCGCTCGTCGGATTTTGGCTACAGGCCACCAAATCGAGCGGGGCCGGTCGCGTTCGATCGGGGAGACGACGGGGAGCTCAACGGTGGTGGTGGCGCGGGCAACGGCGGCCGGGAACGCCGGCGGCGAGCTCCGCGGCGGACGACCGGAGATGGCCATATTCGAAACGGCGCTACGGGGCCTCTTTCGGCGCGTGCTTGGGCTCGTTCGAACGAGTCGAACGAGCCGCGTCGTTCGGTGGTGACGGCGTAGCCGAAACTGGCCGGAGTCGGCGCCGGCGACGAGCGGTAGCGGAGGAGCGCTCGGGTGCTCGTCGGGAAAGACGCTACGGCGAGCAACAGCTCGAACCAAGAGGCTAACCGAGCTCTACGTGACGCGGTAAGGTTGACGGACATGTGCCCGTAGCCGCTAGGCCACCGGACCCTCGCCGGCGACGAGGTCCGCGGTGATGCGTTCGGGCGAGAGCGGCGCGACGTCTACTGGCAGCTAACGGCGGCGAGGGAAAACGGAGAGGGGGGGTAGGAGCCTTACAGAGGGGGGAGCCGGTGTGCGCCTGCTCGCAGCAGGCGTGAGGCGGCCGGAATCGACGGAGGTTCGCCGGAAACAGAGACGGAAGGGGGCGGCGCTGCACGGCCGTTCCCGGGGTCTCTTGCTTGGCCTCGTGGTCGGGGACGGCGTGGTCGAGGGTGGCGCCCACGCTGGACACGGAGGCGAGGCCAGTCGGGGTCGGTAGCGGCGCCGGCGATGGACGAACGGCGGCGGGGCGCTCGGGTGCGCCGGATCTGAGAGAGGGAGAGAGGCGGAGAGGCCAGGCGAGGAGGGGGAGAGTGAGGGGATAAGCTCGGGGATGAGCTGGGATGCGCTCTTATCCCCTCGCTCGCACTGTGGCGGCAGCTGTCGGCGGGGGCGCGGTGGCGAGCGCGGCGACCACGGCGGCGGCGACACGAGGAGGGAGCAGGTGAGGGAGGCGGCCTGGGCCGGCCTGGGCCACGCCGCTGGCGTCAGGTAAGTGTCTTCTTATCCCTTTTTCTTTTATTTCAAACACAGAGAGAAAAATGAAATGCCTGGGCCACCAAACCTTTTGCAAAAAAAAATGGGAGATGGCCCATAAATGATGTTGCAATAATACCCATCACCAAAAATTAGTTGGGGCTGATTTGGACCATTTTTGAATTATTCAAAAATGAAAAGGCATTTAATGTGCTGTTTTGGCACTGTTTAAATGCACTAGCCCATTAATGGAGTTGATGGTGATGTTGTTTTCCTCAACAACATTTGTTTTGGAATATTTGCAAAATGATGAACATTTTTCCATAATTTTTGGAACAACCTCATTTTGCATTTGAATTTGAATTTGAATTTTCAGGGGCAAATTTGAGTTGTTTTGCTTAACCACTGTTATTAGCATTGCAAATGAACATGACATGGCATGATTATCATAATGTCACAGTGCCAAGTACAAGGGGGTGTTACAAATTCTCCTCCTCTAAAAGAAATTCTCGTCCCGAGAATTCAGGAGGTAGAAGAAAAGAGGTCGGGGTATTCTGCCCGAAGATTTTCCTCGCGTTCCTAAGTGGCTTCATCTTCGGTGTGATTCGACCACTGCACCTTCAGGAACTTGGTTGTCTTCTGACGGGTCCGACGTTCAGCTTGATCGAGGATGCGGATCGGATGCTCCTTATAAGAAAGATCATCTTGAAGCTCGAGCATCTCGTGATCCACAGCACGATGCGGGGACTCCTTGAAGGATCGACGAAGTTGCGATACATGGAGCACATCGTGGATATGCGAGAATTGCGGCGGCAACTCCAGTTTATAAGCCACAAATCCACGTCTAGCAACCACGGGGAAGGGACCAATGTAGCGTGGAGCTAACTTGCCCTTGATACCAAAACGGTGCGTGCCCTTCATAGGGGTGACACGAAGATAAACTTGATCACCTGGTTGATAAGTCAATCCCCATCGCTTGCGATCATAGTTGCTCTTCTGACGGTCTTGAGCCGCCTTGAGATTTTCACGCACTATACGGACTTGCTCTTCGGCGTGTTGAATAATGTCCGGACCAATAACTTGTCGTTCCCCAGTTTCTGACCAGTTCAGAGGGGTTCGACACTTACGTCCGTACATAACTTCAAAGGGAGCCATCTTCAAGCTGGCTTGATAGCTGTTGTTGTATGAGAACTCGGCATAAGGAAGGGATTCTTCCCATTTCTTACCGAATGATATAACACAAGCTCGCAGCATATCTTCAAGCACTTGATTGACTCGTTCGACTTGGCCTTGGGACTGGGGGTGATAAGCTGAACTCCAGTTGATATGAGTTCCCAAAGCTTCCTGGAAACTTTCCTTGAACTTGGAAGTGAAGAGGGTGCCACAGTCCGTACTGATCTCCTTCGGAATACCGTGGAGGGAAACGATTCTGGAGATATACAATTCTGCTAACTGGTTAGCAGTGATAGTCTCCTTGATTGGCAGGAAGTGTGCAACCTTTGAGAGTTGGTCGACGACGACAAGAATGGCATCGTTACCCTTCTGGGACTTGAGAAAGCCAGTAATGAAATCCATCTGCACCTTATCCCATTTCCACAGCGGAATAGGAAGAGGTTGCAGAAGTCCAGCAGGCTTCTGATGTTCTGCCTTCACGCGACGACAGACATCGCATTCAGCAACATATCGAGCAATATCCCGTTTCATATTCGGCCACCAGTACCTTTGACGGAGATCACGATACATCTTAGTACTACCAGGATGAATAGACAGCGGTGTATCATGTGCCTCCTTCATGACCTTATCAGTCATAAGCTCGAAACGCGTTACCACGATGCGGTCTCGGAAATACAAGGTTCCATCTTCGGATATTGAGAAATCCCTGTATTTCGGAAGATGAAGTTCCTGCTTCATAACATCATCGTAAGCATCTTTGGTTTGCGCTACCTTGACAGCCTTCTCAAGATCCGGCTGTATCACAAGGTCATTAAGCGAACCCTGTGGAACGATATGCAGATTCAGCTTGCGTAATTCCTCATAAATACGAGGCTGAGCTCGCTTAACCTTGAGGTTGGTTTCAGATGACAAATGCTTAGGGAAATATTTAGAATAAGATGAACATTTTAGTTCTGAATTTGAACAACTTTTATTTTCACTTTGAGTTTGAACTTAAATTTGAATTGGAAATTGAAAAGAGACAGGATGCAAATAGTGATTAAGCACTGTTGAACATGATGACTTGGCATGATCAGAGGGTGATCACTGTGGTGAGAAACTGGGGTGTTACAAATCTCCTCCACTGCAAGAAATCTCGTTCCGAGATTTAAGTGGGGAAGATAAGGAGTAACTTCGGAGGAACTGACCCTTACAAGGTTGATCACCTGACAGTTAACTCAGGGGATGCGGCAAAAAGAATCTCTCGAGTTAAAACTTAAGAAAACATCGAGAGCAGGGTATGAAGTTACAACAGGAAATTTCAAACGAATGGACATCCGATCGATGCCTGAACAGGATGGAAAGAAAAAGGGTTCAGAGCATCGGGGATGGATCATCTCTCGGAGGGTGGTGGCTTGCGATAATTCACAAGCTAAGAGCAAAAGGGTGCTTCGGAATCAAGGATGTACCGGAGGTTCAGGTTCCGGTCCTATGGAATTGTGGCAAGGGTCGATCAAAAGTAGAGAGGACGGTGACCTCTTACACGGTCACGACAATAAGACATGTCAGCGAAAAGCCTGTCAGCTCGGTTGGCAACGGCGTCGGTACCAAGGGCGAGGGACGAAGAGAACCATTTTCCTGCTCGTTGAACGAGGCGGACCAAAAGGCAAGGTTCCCATCCATCGGCGGTTACCGGAAGGTCATCAACAATAGTAACAGGGTCTCACTGACAGAGTGGTAGAGCGAGATGTTTTCACAAGCAGGGAGTTATTCCTGCTTATGTCATAACGATCTCAGGAGAGGTTAAACAAACCAATGGAAAGGAAAATGTGAATAATTGGTTTATCAAACCAATGGAAAGGAAAATGTGTGTACACTCAAGCGTTAGGGGTATATCATTTCCCAAGGAAAAGCGGAGCATGATATACAAGATAGGGTAGCAAGTTCAAAATTATTTAGGTAAAAGGACGAGGGAAGAATCGTGATGTTACCCATACAGCGGTGAATGGATAATAGATCAAGAAACATTTTGTCGAGAGGTTTCACGAAGATGCCATCGAATAGCGACGACATCAAGAAAAAGGGATGATGAAGCGAAAGGTTAATGAAACCACGGATACGGCACAAGCTCGAAATAAGCTTGTGGTTCGAGGTGAAATGATAAAATGAAGAAGATCGACGTAAGCTTAACTCATCGTCGGAAGTTAGGCTACGGGCATAGGGGCCAGTTAACACGGTTAAAAATAGCACGAAGATGATATAGCCGATCAGACAAGGAATGATATGATGGAGTATCATTCCAATAAGAGTTCACAAGAGGTAGTGCAATGACGCAATATCCTCGAGATAACATGGGGCAATACTTGAAGGTAGATCAGGATAGAGGTTGGATAGGTGAGTTGATCTGTAGAAGACAAGTATTTTAACTTGTCCGGGAAATGGGATCAAGGGGAAAATATGGTCAGAACCACAATTGCAAAGGATCAATTCACAGGTACAAGATGAACTTGTACCAAGGAAGTAATTTCTTTTTTTTTTACGAGCAGCTTCCATGATAAGTTCTACATCGGGTCCATGGGCATGAACACAAGGTTCAAGGTCGACTCCCACTTCTTCAATGCATTACCTTTCATTCACTCCTCGTCTTCGAAGAAATTGTAAAGTCGAAAATTTATTCGACGGAACGCGAGTGGATATATCTCGCATAGCTTTTGATTCACACAAACTAGAGAAAGCATATGTTCAACCCATCGGGGCAACTTAAGAACATATACCACAAACTTCAGGGGTAAGTAGCATAAGCTTGAGAAGCAGAGTATGGTTGACAAGACGGGGGATACAATTTACCGAAGGTATTATGTATCAGGGGAAACTAACAAGGTTATGGAATATGGAGGGTAGTGTCGGATATTAATCCAACAAAAGATCAGGTGGTCGGCAAAGGATCTGATGTGAGTATCGGTACTCAACCAGAAGAAGGAGAATGCAAGGGCATCAGTTTATGGAAATTATCTGGATAAGCCGAAGCTTAAATGCAAAGAGTTACAATTTCCAAAGTCGAGGAATCAGAGGCAGAGGCTCTGATAAAAAGATGAGCACGTTGAATTGAATTAGATGGCTAATCAATCAAGGATTGATTTACCGAGAACCAGCTCATGTTCGGAATAAGGTCTGAGCCGAAGAAGATAATTTAGAAGGATCAACTAATGATTGCGTGCATTCACACTCATGTTGACTCAATAAGACCAAAATGACGGTGTCAAAGGGTAACGATGAATATTGCCAGACATATGGAATTATCCATAATTCAGGCCGGCAAGGTAACCAACAGTAGTAGGCTGCAGAGGTCCTTCGGGAGATCGATTAACAATGGGAAGTATGTTGCGAAACACCTGATCAACTAGGGATGAACGAATCCCCGGTAAGTATGAGGATTTATTCATAGGTGTGATCAGGCGGAACAGGACTGCAAGGCAATAGGTTCCGAGAATTCTCGAAATGTCGGATAGTGTTACGATATGTCGGATAGAACCCGAGGGTACTGGGACGAATATAGGAACGACAGGTGTAGGTAGTTATCCTTTGGGGTTTAACGGTGGTCAGGGACTGCAAAGCAGTGGCATAATGGCCTCGGAAACTTCGTGGAGTATCTTCGGAGTCTTTTGATGATGACACGCCATCTTCGGGAGGTGGGGGGGGGCTCTCCGGAAGGAAGCAGTTACGAGAACCTAATGTCGGAGTTAGTAAAATCGTTTAACTCGAATAGGAGAGAAATTCAGAGTCCCAGAATACAGACGAGGAATAAAAAGAAGCTACACCACCCAAGTGGCGACGTGGGGCCATAAGCCACACAGCCAAGTTAGTAAAACAGTTTTTGACCTCTAGACTCGACTTCGACCAAGGAGTTGGAAAGGGGTTCCTACAGGCAGTCGGCTCTGATACCAACTTGTGACGACCCCGGCTCAACCGTGCACTAATCATACACGCAAATGCACATGATCAAGCCTAAGGACTCACGTGAAGGAATCACAACACAACTCTAAAACATAAATAAATACATACAAGTTAAATATTACAAGCCAGGGGCCTCGAGGGCTCGAATACATAACAAGTGTCATACACATAGTCAGCGGAAGCGTCAGATGTCTGGGTACAGACATAGATCACAAGTACAGATAGGCCTCATACGAGGCGGGGCAAAAGAAAAGCTACGATCGAAAAGGCGCAGGCCTCCTGCCTGGGACCTCCGATCCTACTCCTGGTCGTCGTCCGCCGGCTCCTCGTAGTAGTACTCGCCGGCCGGGTAGTAGTAGTAGCCGCCATCGTCAGGGCTGGTAGAAGACGTCGTCAACAGGGGCTGCAGGCACCATGGCTCCGTCGTCTGGTTTATCATGCGGGAAGGACAAAAGGGAAAGCAAAGCAACCGTGAGTACTCATCCAAAGTACTCAGCAAGACTTACATCAGATCTATACTAAGCAATGCAATATTTTCCAAGGAGGCTTTATGTGGGTGGACTAGACTGCAGAAAGCCAGAGTAAAGAGAGGAAAGCCTAGTCCTGTCGAAGACTAGCATCTTCAAGGTCTTGCAGCATTAGAAGGGCGCAGATTAGTACATCATAATGTAAAGTGTTTATAGTAATACAACCTCGGCCGGGGATCCTTCCTCGACTCCCTGCGAGAAAGCAATCCCAGAGCCCTACCTCATATCTCAAGTCACCAGTTCTAGTTGTACCGAAGTGGATACAACTCCGAGTGTCCGTTACCGTAGGACAGGCTATCGATAGATGTTTTCTTCCCTGCAGGGGTGCACCAACTTACCCACCACGCTCGCTTAACTCCGGCCGGACACACCTGCTGGGTCCTGCCCGGCCTCGGCTAAACGACACGCCGCAACCCGACCGGAAACCGCCAGAGAGGATCGAGCACGCCGGACTAAGCCTATGCCCCCGGGGGTCTTGGACCATCGCCCCGGACGCTCCTGCATGTTGCGAGGCCGTTCGGTAGCAGACCTAGCAACCCCTTATACAAGCACGCAGTTGCATTCTGGGTCCAATCCGAACGGGCCGCTCAATCGCTGACGTCGTGACGACTCCGGCTGAAGTATACGACGCAGAGCACCCACTCACACCCACGTGGTGGTTAGTGCTATCGGACCCGAAGGCCCCTCGGATCAAATATCCAAATCGCTTAGTGGATTGGGAGCGTGCGGTAACGAGCGTTGCCACCACACCGGTGGCCCCGACGTCCCGTCTCGAAGACTTGTGACAAGGACCTTACAGGACCGGCCACGCTTCGTAGTTATCTCGCGGGTACCCTCACTGGTCACCCGACTCCACAGCTCACGCCTCAAAGGCACTCGCGGGTACCCCTCAGGGTCAACCCGTCTCTATCCAACAAGTGTAGTAACAATAAAATGTCATCAGACGCACGATACCTCTGGCCGCACGCCTTTGTTCCTGGCGACGTCCGGCCTCGGGGATCGACACGTCTTTAAACACGGTACGGTAAACCAAGGCATCCGTGTGGTTTCCATGCCGATGAGGAATCCGAGGAATCACCCTCGTTGGATTCCTAAACGACAAGTCCCGTTAGGGTGATACCGGAGGAATCACCCTCGGCGGTAATCACCGTAGCGGGTGCACGACAGAAGCTAAGTCGGAAGTGGGAAGAGGAATCACCCTCGGTAACCCACAACGAGCTAGCTAAACTACAGGGACAACATCGGAAGTGAGTTCGGAGGTATCACCCTCGTCACCCGATGTTAACTCTGCGGAGTCGAGCATACTAGGGGGTGTGTGGTGATGTGAAGAAGGTCAGGGGAAGGGGCTCGATCGCTTGATCGAGGCGAGGGTACTAAGCGAGGCAACTACGAGAATGCGGGGCCACAGCAGTTCTACCCAACCTATACTAAACAGTTTAGGAATAAAGACAGGTATCAACAGTATTGCAAAAACAGGCTATGCAGCAGTAATAGGAGCAGCAGCAGTAGCAGCAATTCTAATGCAAGAATAAGAGAGAATAGACATAGGCGATATCGGAATGATCAAAGGGGGGGTTGCTTGCCTGGTTGCTCGGCGGCAAAAGCAAGGTCGTCAGAAGGGGGACCAATCACCGGGACGGCGTCGGTCTCTGGAGCGGCGTCGGCGTCGGACTCTACCGAGAGAGAAGAGGGGGAAGAAACAGATAAATACACAGAATACAAGCATCACAAAGCGTGCTAAGCTAGCGTGCAGTGCAGGGTTGCTTAAAGACATGTCTAAGTCATATTAGCTAATTTTAGGAATTAACTGGAATTATTTACTGGTGTATGTGCACTATTCATCTACCGGAAACAGGCTAAAAGTTGCGGGTTCACCTCCGTAGAGGGTCCCGACACGGAAACAGTTAGCACGGTTGGCTTTGTCTCGTCGTTCTGAGCAACTTTCATGTAGAAAGTTTTTCCATCCGAGCTACGGATAAAAAGATATGATTTTCTAAAGATTTTAGACATTTTCTGGAATTGTTTTTATTAACAGAAGGTTTATTGCGTCAGCATGACGTCAGTACTGCGTCAGCCATGCGCTGACCAGTCAAACTGACAGGTGGGCCCCACCTGTCAGCCTCTCTGGCTCTAACAGCGTTTTAAACTGATCTAACAGAGTAATTTACAGGGGTGGGCCCCACATGTCAGTGTCTTAGCTAAAAACCAGATAAGTCGAAATCCTAATTAGTTTAATTAGACGCTGGGGCCCACTGGTCAGCGCCACGTCAGCGCATTTGACCCAGGTCAACGAGGTCATCGGGACCCACCGGGGCCACAGTCAGCGACCCAGGGTGGACCCCACGCTACGCCACGTCAGCGGCCGACGTTTAAACGCCGGCGACGCGTTTTCGCGGCGGCGCGGCTCGGGCGCTCGTCGGATTTTGGCTACAGGCCACCAAATCGAGCGGGGCCGGTCGCGTTCGATCGGGGAGACGACGGGGAGCTCAACGGTGGTGGTGGCGCGGGCAACGGCGGCCGGGAACGCCGGCGGCGAGCTCCGCGGCGGACGTCCGGAGATGGCCATATTCGAAACGGCGCTACGGGGCCTCTTTCGGCGCGTGCTCGGGCTCGTTCGAACGAGTCGAACGAGCCGCGTCGTTCGGTGGTGACGGCGTAGCCGAAACTGGCCGGAGTCGGCGCCGGCGACGAGCGGTAGCGGAGGAGCGCTCGGGTGCTCGTCGGGCAAGACGCTACGGCCAGCAACAGCTCGAACCAAGAGGCTAACCGAGCTCTACGTGACGCGGTAAGGTTGACGGACATGTGCCCGTAGCCGCTAGGCCACCGGACCCTCGCCGGCGACGAGGTCCGCGGTGATGCGTTCGGGCGAGAGCGGCGCGACGTCTACTGGCAGCTAACGGCGGCGAGGGAAAACGGAGAGGGGGGTAGGAGCCTTACAGAGGGGGGAGCCGGTGTGCGCCTGCTCGCAGCAGGCGTGAGGCGGCCGGAATCGACGGAGGTTCGCCGGAAACAGAGACGGAAGGGGGCGGCGCTGCACGGCCGTTCCCGGGGTCTCTTGCTTGGCCTCGTGGTCGGGGGCGGCGTGGTCGAGGGTGGCGCCCACGCTGGACACGGAGGCGAGGCCAGTCGGGGTCGGTAGCGGCGCCGGCGACGGACGAACGGCGGCGGGGCGCTCGGGTGCGCCGGATCTGAGAGGGGGAGAGAGGCGGAGAGGCCAGGCGAGGAGGGGGAGAGTGAGGGGATAAGCTCGGGGATGAGCTGGGATGCGCTCTTATCCCCTCGCTCGCACTGTGGCGGCAGCTGTCGGCGGGGGCGCGGTGGCGAGCGCGGCGACCACGGCGGCGGCGACACGAGGAGGGAGCAGGTGAGGGAGGCGGCCTGGGCCGGCCTGGGCCACGCCGCTGGCGTCAGGTAAGTGTCTTCTTATCCCTTTTTCTTTTATTTCAAACACAGAGAGAAAAATGAAATGCCTGGGCCACCAAACCTTTTGCAAAAAAAAATGGGAGATGGCCCATAAATGATGTTGCAATAATACCCATCACCAAAAATTAGTTGGGACTGATTTGGACCATTTTTGAATTATTCAAAAATGAAAAGGCATTTAATGTGCTGTTTTGGCACTGTTTAAATGCACTAGCCCATTAATGGAGTTGATGGTGATGTTGTTTTCCTCAACAACATTTGTTTTGGAATATTTGCAAAATGATGAACATTTTTCCATAATTTTTGGAACAACCTAATTTTGCATTTGAATTTGAATTTGAATTTTCAGGGGCAAATTTGAGTTGTTTTGCTTAACCACTGTTATTAGCATTGCAAATGAACATGACATGGCATGATTATCATAATGTCACAGTGCCAAGTACAAGGGGGTGTTACAATTGATCTTGCGTAGGTTTGTAAATGTTTCTTGTAAATCTGGTATAAGGGTTGCCCTGTTCTTGGTTTTGACCACTATGTCATCCATATAAGCCTCTATATTTCTATGGAGGTGGAGTTCAAAACCAATCTGGACTGCCCTTGCAAACGTTGAGCCAGCACTCTTCAACCCAAATGACATCCGTACGAAACAATACGTACCACATGGTGTGATGAATGATGTCTTCTCTTTGTCTTCTCTTGTCATGAAGATCTGATGGTAGCCGGAGTAGGCATCGAGGAATGATAACAGGTCACACCCAGCCGTGGAGTCAACAATCTGGTCGATGCGCGGCAACGGGAAGGGGTCTTTAGGACAAGCTTTATTGATATCCGTGTAATCAATACACAACCTCCACTTCCCATTCGCCTTGCGCACTACCACTGGATTGGCCAACCACGTTGGATAGAGCACTCCTCTTACCAAACCCGCTGCTTCCAGTTTTCGGATCTCCTCTGTGATGAACTCTTGTCGTTCCAAAGCTTGCTTCCTGACCTTCTGCTTGACGGGCCGCGCATGAGGACAGACAACAAGGTGGTGCTCAATCACCTCCGTGGGAACGCCAGGGATGTCGGATGCTTGCCATGCAAACACATCGACATTTGCCCGCAGGAAGGTGACGAGCGTGTCTTCCTATTTGTCGTCAAGGGCGGAGCTTATGATGAAAGGCCGTCCCGTGCCGTCGTCCTTGACAGAAACCTTCTTGGTTCCCGGCGGTGTGGCCCTGGACTTCTTGTTTCTGCTGGTGGAGCTCTCTGGCACGTCCTCGACGGGAGCACTTCACTTCGAAGAGGTGCGCTTGTCGGAGTGGGTGTCCGAGGTCTCACCGGTCTTCTTATTGCTGGTGGAACTCTCTGGCACGTCCTCGACGGGAGCACGACACTCCGAAGAGGTGCGCTTGCCGGAGTGGGTGTCCGAGGTCTCATCGGTCTTCTTCTTGCCGGTGGAACTCTCTGGCACGTCCTCGACGGGAGCACGACACTCCGAAGAGGTGCGCTTGCCGGAGTGGGTGTCCGAGGTCTCATCGGTCTTCTTCTTCTTCTTCCCCCCGAGGCTCCAGTGGCAGGAGTAAGTGCCCCTTGTGGCGGCAGCTGCTGCAACTGCTTGCTAGTATAGTTGGTTAGCGCAAATTAGTGCATCTTTCTTATCGGAGGGGATGGTGATGATCGCCACAGGTCCTGTCATCTTCAGGGTGTTGTATGCGTAGTGTGACGCCGCCATGAACTTGGCCGGCGCTGGGCGGCCAAGGATCCCGTTGTAAGGCAAGGGGATCTTGGCAACATCGAACACAATCCTTTGTGTCCTGTAGTTCAGATCACTTCCAAAAGTCACGGGCAGCGTGACCTTCCCCTTTGGTTGACTTCTTCCCGGGTTGACCCCCTGAAACGTGCCCGTCTCTTCGAGGTCTCCGTCAGGAATCTGCAGCTTCTCGATCACGGTAGGCGAGATTAAGTTTAGACCGCCCCCGCCATCGACTAGCATCTTTGTCACCTTGAGGTTGTGTATTGTCGGTGAGACCAACAATGGCAAGCACCTGACCGCAGTAGTGCGATCAGGGTGGTCCTCAGTGTAAAAAATGATAGGCGTGCAGAACCATTTCAGCGGCTTTTGGGCACCAAACGACGGCTCCGCCGCTGTAATCTCACGCGCCCACTGTTTAAGCTAGCGGTGAGAAGTATGCAGCGAGGCGCCGCCATCGACGCACATGGCCTCCGTGGCTTTCTGAAACTCTTGGTCGCCGGACTCGCCGTCCTCTTCGTGATCGTCGTCTTCCGGCTTTCTGTCACGGCCCTGGGCGGGCCTCTCCTGCTGTTTATCCTTGCTGCGGCGGCCTGCTTGGCCATCGCGTTTCTTGCTGGACCCCTCAGCACCGTTCTGGCCCTTCTCCTTGTCCCACCTCTCATATTCAGCCCTCTGCTTCTCAGCAAGGAGCTCAACCTGTCGGTAGTTCTAGAGATCATGGCCTTTGGTGCGATGGATCTTGCAGTATTGCTTGTCGGAGTTTCCTGGCTTCTCGGCAGCCGCCAAGGCCCGGCAGGCGACACACCCGGCAATTTCCTTGCCGGGGTCATCTGCCCTGGTTTTCTTGGCGGAGCCGGCGTCATCAGATCCCTCGACGGCAAGCACGGCTTTACCCTTGCGCTTCCTACTGCGGCGCCGGCCTTTCTTCGCCGGGGCGGCAGTATCCTCATCTGAAGAGTCGGTTTCCATGCCGGCATCTTCGCCGGGGTACTTCCTTCCCTCTTCAGCCCGGGCACATCTGTCAGCAAGAACATAGAGTTCCGCCACATCTTTCTCCTTGGTCATTGCCAGCTCTTCGCGCATCTTGCAGTTACGCACGTTCTGATGGAGCGCGCTGATGATGGCGGCAGGGTGAACGTCAGGGATATTGTACTGTACCCGGCTGAACCTCTGTATATACTTGCGCAGACTCTCGCCTTCCTTCTGGGGAATGACGTGCAGGTCACTTGCTTGGCCATGGGCTTGGTGACCTCCAGTAAAGGCGCCAACAAACTCATGGCACAAATCCGACCAGGAGGAAATAGAGTCTACTCGCAAGTGCATCAACCACGACATGGCGTTGGGTTTAAGAGCCAATGGGAAGTAATTCGCAAGCTGTCAGGACCGGTTTTCCAGGATATTAATTTCCCAGTAAACGGCCCTTGTGCTCACCAGCCCCAGGATTACTGTTAGCTGATGAGACACAAACTTGATACAGAAATTCCAAGCAAAATACAAAATATGTAGTACAAGACCATTCTGGTCCATGAGTACAACAAAAGGGTTCTAGTGGTTGATGGCGGAAGCGGTTTGCGATACATCAGCGTCTATGGGACTCCATTTCCCACAGGAACAGCTGACCTGGACAATTCCTATCTTCGCGTGGCTGCTGTCTCCGTTGCCTAGGTTCCGGGGCTGTCATCGCAGCGCTCCTCTCCAAGCAAGAAATCTGGCCAAGACAATAGCCAGGGACAAGCCAGTGAGTACTTTGAATGTACTCGCAAACATTATGAATGCAGGTACGATATAACAAATGACATTCATGCTCTGAAATATTCTATGATCACTTCGTTAGTCACACAATAAAATTCATGACGCACGCAAGCAGGTTATTCTTATAAAACATGATTAAGCAACCAGAGAATAAGAATAAAATGCACCGATCGGGTGTCTGAAGCGACGCCTCGAAAGGATAATAAAATAACGCATGCCTCAGTCGGACGTCTGAGCGACGTCTCATAAAGGGCTTATAAAGGAAAGACAATAACAACTTGCCACAGTCGGGCGTCTGAGCGACACCACACAAAGGGCTTATAAGGAAAATAAATAATAAGCATGCCACAGTCGGGCGTCTGAGCGACACCACATAAAGGGCTTATAAGGAAAATAAATAATAAGCATGCCACAGTCGGGCGTCTGAGCGACACCACATAAAGGGCTTATAAGGAAAATAAATAATAAGCATGCCACAGTCGGGCGTCTGAGCGACACCACATAAAGGGCTTATAAGGGAAATAATCATAGGGAATATCCAGGAGGTAGAACCATCCCAGGGATACTCAACAATTCAACAACAATATAAATGGTTAGTCCACAATAATAATAATCACAATCATCATATGTCACATGTTAAGATCAAGGTTCTGGCTTAGCAGTTATTCCTCCGAAGACCGACACTAAGACCGACACTTGACCCATCCCAGACTGTAATCCTTAACCGGGGACACGGCTATTCGAATAGATATAAACTCTGCAGAGGGTGTACTCTTTACCCACGAGTAATGGATTCCTTTAGTCCACCGGGACTAATTCCATTTACGGTCTTTCAGTTGAAAACACACCTGACCCGCACACACCAGCTTAACTTACCGGTGTCTGGAATCACCCACGACACCTGTCAAGCAAAACTCTAAGTGGGGAGGCTACAACCTCGAGTAGCATGGGATCACAGAATTTATAATGCGCGCAAACTAGGGGAGCTACCCCCTCGGTTCCAACCGGAAACACCCATGCCCCCGGACCAGGTGGCCTGCCTACCGGATGCAGCCGGTATCTTCCACCATGGCCTCTCTGTACGGTGTGTGCCAAGAAAGGGGTTGATAACTTACTGGACTGTACCCTACCTGCGGCAGGGACAAGTGGTAGCACGAAGCAAGTATGGGGGTTACCGGAACAAGACCCGATCTATGGTCGACTCAGGAGGTTAAAGCATTACCTACGTGATTAGCTTAGTAATTATATCTCACACCAACAGACAGAATCACCACTCATCATACCTCAACATGCCTTACTGACTATATTCGTTTCAACGAAATATCAGTAGCAAGCTCGTGTCTACCCAAGACAGAGGCTTCCCCGGATTCCTTCCGGTAGGCATGAGAAGTAGACGAGGGTGGTTACCATCACAAGTATATCAATTCCCAACAGCAAGGAACCTTCATCATGAACTTATGAGCATGTTCATACCATCACAAAAAAATAACGAGTATGCCGTGTCAAGGTGGTGTTGCAAACGTGTCAAACAACACACAACAATATTATGCCGGGGTTCAGAATGCTTGCCTTCAAGGTGCAGAGAGGTGAGGGCACTCCAAAACTTTTGAAGGTTTTGATCTTCCCTCCAAATTCCTATTTTTGAAAATATTCAAATTAACACAACTTTAAAAACAGAACAAAAAGTTGTCCTAATTATTTTTGAAATAAATCCTAAAATAAACTAGATGAAATTTGAGAGTGGTAGGAAAAAGAATCAACTCATTTGGAGTTTTATTTAAAAAGATATGCCCAGTCAAAGTTTAGTCAAAGTTCTGTTTTATTAAAAACCAGAAAAAGGAAAACGCATCGGTTCGGAATACGCTTTAGAGAGGGAGAGACGTACTTCGAGCTTTACGCTTTCACTTAAGCGCCTCGGCGGGGCGACCAGAGCCACTGACGGTGGGCCCGCGGGTCCACCCGTCAGGTTTGACTGGTCCAACCAGTCTTCTCCCTCCTCTGGCCGAAAGGAGGCGGAGCTCCGGCGATCAACGCCGGCGAACGGTGGCGCCCCGAGGGCGTTCGAGTGCGGGGATGGATCCAGCAGGTCCTGGCGGTCCTTCCGGTTGTTGCTAGGTCCGCGGGAGTGGAGGGAGTCGCCGGCGGCGAGTGCTGCGGCGGACGGCGTTTCGGGAGGAAAGGGGAAAATGGCTACGGTGGTGCTGGAGCTCGGTTGAGCAGTTGGGGAGCTCCGTGGAGTCGAGGGGAAGCTAACGGCGGCACTGGATGGGTGGGGGAGGGCCTGGTTACGGCGAACGGTGCCGGCGCATGGCGGCGGCCGAGGTTGCCGGAGATGGAGAAGATTGCTTCTTCCGGTCGAACCACTGCGAGGGGAGCTAGTCATGGTGGACTGGAGGCTGCTTGGAGTCTCAGACGAGCTCGAGGTTCCTTAAATAGGCGGGGGAGGTCGGTTCCCGTGGCTGCGGATAAGAACGCCGGCGAACCGCCTCTCTGTTGCGGCAGGGCGACGTGGCGGTGGTCGGCACTACCCGACGAGCTCGCGGATGAGCTCGAGCTGCTCCCCAGGGCAGCTGGCGGGCTGCGGTGGTCGGGGCGGCGCCGGCCACGGTACGGGCAGGCTGTAGCCGAAGGCTAGCCGCCAGGGGGCTCGCTGCGGCGGCGCTGTAGGGCTCCAGGACTGGCTTGGAGGGTTCCTACGTGAGGTCGAGGGCGGGCGTGGCTCTGCAGATGAGCGGGTGGCCAGAGATGCGACGCGGCGGCTCGGGCGCGCGTGCGTGCTAAACGTGCGCTCTGGGCGCGCCCAGAGCACGCATGCTACATGCTCGACAGAATGCTAAGGTGGCCTAGAGGGCTAGGGTGATGATGCAAAACAACAGAACAAGGTTAGAGGTGGCTAGGAAACTAGTGGACATGTTGGTTAGGTAAAGCAAGCAAGTACATAATGTAAACTCAAAGCCATGCCAAAAATTGATCATGCACTAAAGGTGTTCGACAGAATGCCATGGGCATCTAGGCATTCCTTCTGGTGACCAAAAACTCCAGGTTGGGGTCTCTTTAGAAGAGAAACATGATGGTGAAGTTGGATTGGATAAACAAGAAACTTAGTAATGCAACTATTGTCAAAATACAATTCTGGACAGAAAAGAAAAACTATCATTGCATGCACCAAAAGTATTCCAATGGATCCAATCTCCTGGACTTAAGAGTTTGGTAGGGTGAACTATAAGCAGGAGAAAATTTAGAGGCAAAAGGGCAAGCCAAAATGGAGTTGTAGTACAAACCACTAAACTGGACCAGAATACATATGAGGATGTTTTGCTCAAATTTTCCAAAGAACACCACTGGGTTTTTGCATAGGAATGAGTTATATACTTCTACCAACATCTCCAAATTTTGGTAGAATTTTTAAATGCATTTATCAAAGGGTTGCAGTGCAAAAGAGACTCCAAACTTATGAGAAATCAATTTAAAAGCAAATAAGTTTTAGGGAAATATTTACAGAAATAATTCCACTGATAAAAGAAATGATCTTGAGAGGGAATACAAGTCCAACAATATTCTTGAAAGGTTCCCCTTGAGGGAAAAATCCCACAATTCAAAGGAAAAGAATGGTACTGAGATCAAAGGAAAACCCAGAAAAGAAAATTTTAATTTCCTGGCAAAATTTAAATCAATAAAACATGGTTAAAAATCTTGGGGTGTTACA
>LR738711.1:938299763-938385880 GCA_902687465.1 Secale cereale | reverse complement strand
TCCTCTTCTATCGGGGAAAGCGGAAGGCTTCCTGGTGTTGGAACACACTCTTCTTCTTCCGGAGGGAGCGGAGGAAGTTGAGGAAGCAATCGAAGAATGTGTCCTTCCTGAGTTGGCAGAGGGGGTCCGCCAATGGTGATCCGGGGATTTATAACAGCAAGGCTGTGGAGGTACCCCAGTATTTGCTGGGTGAAACGCTCCTGGGCCATCACATATTGAATGAGGTAGACCAGGGCTGGATCGCTCTCCGTACGTCCACAGCGGAACGTAGCTTCTGCTCCAAAAGCAGTGCGGCTAGGGAAATAGCAGTATTCTCTTGTGCTGGCACAAGGTACCGCAAATCGAAGACGGGTGACTGCTTCATACGCCGCAGACTCAATGGCCATGCCTGGTGTTGGCATGGATCTCCCGATGAAGATAACATAGGGAGGGCCTTGGTTTAAATCTGCTGGTGGAATATGTACAGCTGCCCAGTATTTCGAGAGATCAGGAGTGATTCTCGATTTGTACAGCTCATACAGGGGTGGATGGGTAGAGCCAAGAGTATTGCGGGAAAAATCCCATAGTACCTTAACAAAGCTACCAGGGTTTGCGTCGGGGGTCCTCAGGTAAGCTCCGGGGCAAGACATGGATGGGTGAATGAGGAAGGTAGCGCTCGACGCTGATGGTTGCTGGTGTGGAAAAATGAGGGTGGCCTCTTATAGAGAGCCTGGGTCATGAAACATGAAGTGGTGCCGGTACGACAGAGACACCGACTCCGGCGCGGGACTGTCTGAGTCTCAGGCCTCAATCCCCAAAAAGGAAAGTGACATGTTACTATGCATGTCGATTAGGGGTCACGTCTAGGATTTAACTCTGCAACCATTCGTCAAACAATATATGCCAGCTCACACATACTATGTGATGTTGACACACAAGTGGTTACAAGCTCACTACGTCACACAACGACTACTACGGAACTAAAGGAAAAACTGGCCACTAGGGCTTGACAACAATCCTGGTGGACTCAGTCCACCTGGTTGAGATCTAGCCGGGCGTGTCCTGCGGATGTCGAGTCCTTTCCGGGTGCTTCCGTGTCGGAGCCGGCCGGGGTAGGATGGGGAGCTACAGGGCTGGAGTAGCGATGGTAGCCTTCGCGGGGTGTCGAGGTCACCGTCCCATTGGAGTAGGCCTCCAAGAGACGACGGAGGTCTCCGGGTGAGGCGGTGGCATTGCCCGGGTGGATGACATGGTCAGAGCTTGGGGGCTCAACCGGCCTTCCAGGCAGCACTATCGGGGTGTCGGTGGCGGGTGCGGCTTCACTCCTTGCTGGGGTCAGGCGAGTGAGCGCCATGCGGGTCTCAATCAGGTCGAGAGTGACCTGATCAAATAGTGCTTCTTGCGCTTTCAGGAAGCGCACCAGATGCACCAGGGCAGGGTCCGACTCATGGTCTCCGTTGGCGACCTGGGTCGGTCTACCATAGCCTTCACGACTAGGGTAGTAGTAGAATGAGCGGCAGTTGACCCTCGGCGACAGGTGCCGAAGATGAACTATAGCTTCTCGGGCTGCAAGTTGGATGGCTTGGGGCTCGTCGGAGGTCGTCCTTCCGGTGAACTGGTAGGGACGCTCCGAGATGATGCCTCTCCCGTAGATGTGCGCCGTGGCCCAAAAGTGACGGATGGAATTACTCGTGTGTTCTTGGTATACGACATATTCCGGCGGCTCGATGGTGCCGAAGGCACGGCGGGTGAGGTTGGCGAGGATGGTTACGAAGCCTTCGAGCTCAACTGCGGTGGTCTCGTTGTGAACGCGGGGGCCTGGCATCTTGGTGATTGGATATCGAATTGGGAATGTGGCTGTGATGAGCTGAGTTTTTGGGGCAAGGCTTCCTTTATAAGTCAGCCGGGTCTTCCATCGCACGCTGGTGGATGGGACAACTCAGATGTCGGCACAGGTGCACGGTCTATGGATAGGCCGATAGGTTGGGCACCGACTGCCAAAAGCTGTCGGGGTCACTGTGTGGCTATTCTGCATGAGGGATATGGCTGGGTCTAGAATAAGGTTTGGTGGGTTGGTTAACCTAGGTTTATTGACCTGGCTAAGATAGGATTAGCCAATGGTCAGCCTGGCTCTGATACCAAGGTTGTCAGGACCGGTTTTCCAGGATATTAATTTCCCAGTAAACGGCCCTTGTGCTCACCAGCCCCAGGATTACTGTTAGCTGATGAGACACAAACTTGATACAGAAATTCCAAGCAAAATACAAAATATGTAGTACAAGACCATTCTGGTCCATGAGTACAACAAAAGGGTTCTAGTGGTTGATGGCGGAAGCGGTTTGCGATACATCAGCGTCTATGGGACTCCATTTCCCACAGGAACAGCTGACCTGGACAATTCCTATCTTCGCGTGGCTGCTGTCTCCGTTGCCTAGGTTCCGGGGCTGTCATCGCAGCGCTCCTCTCCAAGCAAGAAATCTGGCCAAGACAATAGCCAGGGACAAGCCAGTGAGTACTTTGAATGTACTCGCAAACATTATGAATGCAGGTACGATATAACAAATGACATTCATGCTCTGAAATATTCTATGATCACTTCGTTAGTCACACAATAAAATTCATGACGCACGCAAGCAGGTTATTCTTATAAAACATGATTAAGCAACCAGAGAATAAGAATAAAATGCACCGATCGGGTGTCTGAAGCGACGCCTCGAAAGGATAATAAAATAACGCATGCCTCAGTCGGACGTCTGAGCGACGTCTCATAAAGGGCTTATAAAGGAAAGACAATAACAACTTGCCACAGTCGGGCGTCTGAGCGACACCACACAAAGGGCTTATAAGGAAAATAAATAATAAGCATGCCACAGTCGGGCGTCTGAGCGACACCACATAAAGGGCTTATAAGGAAAATAAATAATAAGCATGCCACAGTCGGGCGTCTGAGCGACACCACATAAAGGGCTTATAAGGGAAATAATCATAGGGAATATCCAGGAGGTAGAACCATCCCAGGGATACTCAACAATTCAACAACAATATAAATGGTTAGTCCACAATAATAATAATCACAATCATCATATGTCACATGTTAAGATCAAGGTTCTGGCTTAGCAGTTATTCCTCCGAAGACCGACACTAAGACCGACACTTGACCCATCCCAGACTGTAATCCTTAACCGGGGACACGGCTATTCGAATAGATATAAACTCTGCAGAGGGTGTACTCTTTACCCACGAGTAATGGATTCCTTTAGTCCACCGGGACTAATTCCATTTACGGTCTTTCAGTTGAAAACACACCTGACCCGCACACACCAGCTTAACTTACCGGTGTCTGGAATCACCCACGACACCTGTCAAGCAAAACTCTAAGTGGGGAGGCTACAACCTCGAGTAGCATGGGATCACAGAATTTATAATGCGCGCAAACTAGGGGAGCTACCCCCTCGGTTCCAACCGGAAACACCCATGCCCCCGGACCAGGTGGCCTGCCTACCGGATGCAGCCGGTATCTTCCACCATGGCCTCTCTGTACGGTGTGTGCCAAGAAAGGGGTTGATAACTTACTGGACTGTACCCTACCTGCGGCAGGGACAAGTGGTAGCACGAAGCAAGTATGGGGGTTACCGGAACAAGACCCGATCTATGGTCGACTCAGGAGGTTAAAGCATTACCTACGTGATTAGCTTAGTAATTATATCTCACACCAACAGACAGAATCACCACTCATCATACCTCAACATGCCTTACTGACTATATTCGTTTCAACGAAATATCAGTAGCAAGCTCGTGTCTACCCAAGACAGAGGCTTCCCCGGATTCCTTCCGGTAGGCATGAGAAGTAGACGAGGGTGGTTACCATCACAAGTATATCAATTCCCAACAGCAAGGAACCTTCATCATGAACTTATGAGCATGTTCATACCATCACAAAAAAATAACGAGTATGCCGTGTCAAGGTGGTGTTGCAAACGTGTCAAACAACACACAACAATATTATGCCGGGGTTCAGAATGCTTGCCTTCAAGGTGCAGAGAGGTGAGGGCACTCCAAAACTTTTGAAGGTTTTGATCTTCCCTCCAAATTCCTATTTTTGAAAATATTCAAATTAACACAACTTTAAAAACAGAACAAAAAGTTGTCCTAATTATTTTTGAAATAAATCCTAAAATAAACTAGATGAAATTTGAGAGTGGTAGGAAAAAGAATCAACTCATTTGGAGTTTTATTTAAAAAGATATGCCCAGTCAAAGTTTAGTCAAAGTTCTGTTTTATTAAAAACCAGAAAAAGGAAAACGCATCGGTTCGGAATACGCTTTAGAGAGGGAGAGACGTACTTCGAGCTTTACGCTTTCACTTAAGCGCCTCGGCGGGGCGACCAGAGCCACTGACGGTGGGCCCGCGGGTCCACCCGTCAGGTTTGACTGGTCCAACCAGTCTTCTCCCTCCTCTGGCCGAAAGGAGGCGGAGCTCCGGCGATCAACGCCGGCGAACGGTGGCGCCCCGAGGGCGTTCGAGTGCGGGGATGGATCCAGCAGGTCCTGGCGGTCCTTCCGGTTGTTGCTAGGTCCGCGGGAGTGGAGGGAGTCGCCGGCGGCGAGTGCTGCGGCGGACGGCGTTTCGGGAGGAAAGGGGAAAATGGCTACGGTGGTGCTGGAGCTCGGTTGAGCAGTTGGGGAGCTCCGTGGAGTCGAGGGGAAGCTAACGGCGGCACTGGATGGGTGGGGGAGGGCCTGGTTACGGCGAACGGTGCCGGCGCATGGCGGCGGCCGAGGTTGCCGGAGATGGAGAAGATTGCTTCTTCCGGTCGAACCACTGCGAGGGGAGCTAGTCATGGTGGACTGGAGGCTGCTTGGAGTCTCAGACGAGCTCGAGGTTCCTTAAATAGGCGGGGGAGGTCGGTTCCCGTGGCTGCGGATAAGAACGCCGGCGAACCGCCTCTCTGTTGCGGCAGGGCGACGTGGCGGTGGTCGGCACTACCCGACGAGCTCGCGGATGAGCTCGAGCTGCTCCCCAGGGCAGCTGGCGGGCTGCGGTGGTCGGGGCGGCGCCGGCCACGGTACGGGCAGGCTGTAGCCGAAGGCTAGCCGCCAGGGGGCTCGCTGCGGCGGCGCTGTAGGGCTCCAGGACTGGCTTGGAGGGTTCCTACGTGAGGTCGAGGGCGGGCGTGGCTCTGCAGATGAGCGGGTGGCCAGAGATGCGACGCGGCGGCTCGGGCGCGCGTGCGTGCTAAACGTGCGCTCTGGGCGCGCCCAGAGCACGCATGCTACATGCTCGACAGAATGCTAAGGTGGCCTAGAGGGCTAGGGTGATGATGCAAAACAACAGAACAAGGTTAGAGGTGGCTAGGAAACTAGTGGACATGTTGGTTAGGTAAAGCAAGCAAGTACATAATGTAAACTCAAAGCCATGCCAAAAATTGATCATGCACTAAAGGTGTTCGACAGAATGCCATGGGCATCTAGGCATTCCTTCTGGTGACCAAAAACTCCAGGTTGGGGTCTCTTTAGAAGAGAAACATGATGGTGAAGTTGGATTGGATAAACAAGAAACTTAGTAATGCAACTATTGTCAAAATACAATTCTGGACAGAAAAGAAAAACTATCATTGCATGCACCAAAAGTATTCCAATGGATCCAATCTCCTGGACTTAAGAGTTTGGTAGGGTGAACTATAAGCAGGAGAAAATTTAGAGGCAAAAGGGCAAGCCAAAATGGAGTTGTAGTACAAACCACTAAACTGGACCAGAATACATATGAGGATGTTTTGCTCAAATTTTCCAAAGAACACCACTGGGTTTTTGCATAGGAATGAGTTATATACTTCTACCAACATCTCCAAATTTTGGTAGAATTTTTAAATGCATTTATCAAAGGGTTGCAGTGCAAAAGAGACTCCAAACTTATGAGAAATCAATTTAAAAGCAAATAAGTTTTAGGGAAATATTTACAGAAATAATTCCACTGATAAAAGAAATGATCTTGAGAGGGAATACAAGTCCAACAATATTCTTGAAAGGTTCCCCTTGAGGGAAAAATCCCACAATTCAAAGGAAAAGAATGGTACTGAGATCAAAGGAAAACCCAGAAAAGAAAATTTTAATTTCCTGGCAAAATTTAAATCAATAAAACATGGTTAAAAATCTTGGGGTGTTACACAAGCACCGTATCGTCGCGGGCTACGGCAGCTTGCATCGCGATGGTGTAGATGCTGAGGAACTCCGACGGGTGGGTCTTGCCGTTGTACTTCTCGCCAACGTCAGGCTTGAAGGTGCGGTGAGTGGGCCACTGGAACTGCCGCAGCTCACGGGTAAAAGCCGGACAACCTACCTTGTAAGGTAGACCTCCAGGGCTCTCCGGTGCTGGGCGGTCCACAGCAGGCCCTGCTCGCCTGTATGACTGGTGGCACGCTCCGTGCCGGCGCTCGATGGTGGTCCGAGCGTCTTCATGAGCTCGCTCCTGAAGAACTTGACGCTGGTCGCCATGAGTCCGTGGGTCGGACGACGCTATGGAGATGGCGTCACACGCGACATCCCGACGAGTCGACACACGCGATGCCGGGCGAGGAGGAGGCGAATGCACCGTGGCCACGGTGCTGTCGGTCCTCCCGCCACCGGTGTGTGGGACCCCATCGGAGCGTCGACCTGGGAGATCCGCTGGACTTGGTTCGTCCTTGTTGGCGACTGCGACAAGGCTTCTGATGGTGGCTCTGCATTCGTCGAGTTTCCCCGTAACGGGAGGAAAGTCGAGGAGCAACTGCGTGCGTGCCAGGGCTTCGGTTGGGGTTAGCGGTAGCGAAACCTGCACGGATCGCGACATGCTTCGACCCCTAACCATGTCAGGAGGAGCTCCATCATGATCCCGTGGTCGCATGCCGTTTCCACCAGCGCTTCGGTGGGCGGGCATGTTTTCTACGTCTCGGGAGTGGCGCTCGAGGCTCTTCCCGTGGCGTCGCTCGGGATCTTCGGCATGACGACGCCGTTCGTCGCGCGCTGCTTGGGAAGAGCGCGCTGTTGGCGTCGGCGTGGGAGTCCTGGAGGTCCTTGCGTCGCCTTCGGGTGATGCGGCAGCGATCCTGGAGGGCCCCGCACCACCCGCGGGGGGCCTGGCTCCGTCATTGGATTTGGCGGTGTGCGGCCCATTACCAGGCGCACAAACATCGCCACCTCCCAAACTCCAGCTGCTGGGACGGTGTTGGTGTTCGCGAGCAGCGCCCCGGGTCCTTTCCGCGACCGGTCCGCTGCTCGCCCGCGTCGGGACGGGCTGTCCGGCCTCCGACTGGCCAACCGCCACCGTCGTCTTCTTCGTGGGCGCCATGATGATAAAGGAGCGTCGAACTAACTTCTAAAGCCGATTCTCACAACTGCACCCCCTACCTGGCGCGCCAAGGATGTCGGTGTATTGGATCGACACCTATGGGATCACAAGAATCCCTACTACGGTTGCGGGGCGCGGGGTTGAGAGAAGAGCGGATCAAACAGATAGCACACGGTTCCTTTACCCAGGTTCGGGCCGCGAGGATGCGTAAAACCCTACTCCTGCTTTGGTGGATTGTATATCTGTGTTCTTCAGCTAGCTATGGGGCGTGAGGAGCTCCAAAAAGCCGAATCCTCCTCCTGGTCGCCTCGGGCCTCCTTTTATAGGGAAAAAGGGGTCGCCACAATGGCACACAGGAGGTGGAAAGGGTACAGTGATGCAAGGTTATCCCTCGTATTACATGACAAGGCGCATTTAATGCGTCTTGCTTAGGTGTCCTTGCTTTATCGGGGACAAGGGAGATGCCTGTCTTGTCCGCCGCCGCTCCTTCTTGTGTCGACACGCGCCCTGGCCAGCGATGCCTGAGATGCCATGTAGGTAGGCAGGCAGCTGAGGTGGCGCAACGGTGGGTCTTCACGAAGATCTGCATGCCGCCACGCAGGTGTCTGCCCAGCTGGTTGGGTCGGCAGCTGCATAGGGCGGTGGAAGCTTAGTTGGTGTGGGCCTGATGGTGGCCCCGCGGATGTCCTTGGCAAGGGCCTTGCCGGGGCCCCGGCAAGGGTCTTGCCGCGGCGCCTGCTGCCATCCCCGGCAAGGTGCTTGCCGGAGGTCTTGTGGTCTTCCTTGGCTGGGATCCCGCCAAGGGTCGTCGTTTTCTTAGTGCGTGTCTGATCTTGAATGTCTTCACAAAGATCTGCATGCCACTACGGGGATGTCTCCCGAATCCTTGCCCCATGGGGGCAGCGGACTCATGAGTGATTCGCTCCGTGGGCGTGGGGCGAGTTGCCGCGGCAAGGGTCTTGCCGGGGCTGCTAAAGCCGGCCCCGGCAAGGATCTTGCCGGGGCTGCTAAAGCCGGCCCCGGCAAGGATCTTGCCGGGGCTGCTGAAACTGGCTCCCGGCAAGGATCTTGCCGGGGGAATCTGCTTCGTCCCTTTGCTCTTTGTGGTCTTCTTCTCTTGGGCTTCAGTCTTACCCTGGCTTACCTCCCTGGCCTTGCTTGGTGCGGCGGTGCCCGTGGCTCAGACTGCCCGTGCACAGTCATAGGGGTACAAAAAGTGTAACCCCTTTTTGTACACCGACACACTCGATGAGACTGGCTAGTACAAAATGTTTGAACTTTATGCTTTTTGGTGAGACTGGATGGTACAGCTCGGTGAGACCAAATGGCGATGACCTAATTACTTTCCACAATGCGGTGACACGGATCGGAACCACTCGGAATATCTGAGATGAAATAGGTAGGTTACAGAAGGTTGGCAAGTGCTCTTCGGTAAGACCGAAGGGTCATCTTGGTGGGACCGAGTTGCTAGGGTTTAGCTAGTGGCTATGTCAAGTGTATCTCGATGGGTCTGGATGTATGTGTTTCGATGGGGCCGAGATAAGTTTTACGGTTTTGGACATAGATGAATGTGAGAATGTGGTGGAGGGTTTTGGAGCAATATCTTTAAGCACTTGAGTAAATAGTCCAGAATCAAAACCTCATCCTTTTAGTAGTACTGCCTTTCCTATGGACTCAATATGATCTTGGATCACTTAACTAAAAATGCAGAGTCTTGAAGCTTTTACCAATGCTTGTCCTTTAGAAGCTTGAGGGGTCCACATCTCCATCCATGTACCTAGGTTGAACTCTTCCTGAAATATACTCAAGGGAAACATTAGTCCAACAATATGTATGTTGACATGAATTACTAAAACCACCAAGGTAGCAAATATGCTTTCATGTGAGACCTAAGATTCTTTAATCTCGCCGAGCTGCAATATCCTGCCACTCACTCTTTCCCAGAAACCTTTTCTCCAAAATACATCGTTCTTAGTGACAAACACTTTTGCCTCCAGCATAGTGATAGAAGAAATTCCCAATATTTTTAGATAACCAACAAAGTAGGACAAATCTGATTTTGGATTTAAACTTGTAAACAATTTACATATGCTTCCAAAAATAAAGAAAAGATAAATTGGTTTGGCTTCTCAAGCCATATCTTATATGTCATTTGAAGATATATGATGCGTTCTTTTCAGTGTAAAAGTTGTAGTCACTAAAGCATAAACACAAACAGATAATGGCAAATAAGTTATAGCATCTATTGTCTTACCATGTCATGAAAGGTTTGCTTACGTTTCTCGGACAGTCCACTCCAAAGTGGTGTTCTGGGATTTGCAAGTGATGAAACTATTTCATGACTCATTAGATATTGGGTAAACTTGTAACTCAAATACTCCTTTCTACAATCCACAAAACTTAATTTTCTTGTTATAATAATTTTCTACTTCATTCTCAAATTCTTTGAACTTTCAAGCAGTTCAGACTTATCTCTCTTTAAATAAATATCGACATATCCACTTAAATTGTTACTATAAGTAATGAAGTAGAAGAATCCACATTGCACAACTACACTCATTGGACCCCACACATCTATATGCACGATTAGCAATAAGTTAGTTGCCCGTTTCTTATGGCCTGTGAATGGCATATTAGTCATTTACACTTTACACAAAAGTTCGCAAGTGTCAAATGATTCAAAGACAATATGTCTTCAAAATCCATCACCACGGAGTTTCTCTTACGACTATTGCTAATATGACCTAAACGGTAGTGCCACAATCATGTGGCATTCATATCAGGGTTGCAACTTTTAGCGTCAGTGTTATGGATGTCAATATCATCATAAAGACTCATAACATACAACCCAATCATAATGGGAAGTATGGCCCTTATGTTATTCATAACATTGAACAACTCTTGTTTTTTGACTTCATGAACAACCTTTCACAACAAACATGATTCTAAAATAATGTTCTTGCACGAGGCTAGAGTATAGTAACACTTTACTTAACTCCAAAATGAATTATGAAGATAAATGCTGAGATAATACACCGATGGCGAATTTAGTAACTTTTCCTAGTAGTAATAATGAACAGCACTTTGTGCATATAGTGGTGGTGGTATATTCCTTGTACCAATCCTCTCTAACTAGCTTTCGGAGAGTGACGAAGAAAACCATGTATGTAAAGCTTCTGTCGCACATCATCATCGGGGGGCTGTTATGGAGCTTCTCCTCATTCTACACCTACAGACTGTGGTCTTCGCGCGAAAGCCTAAGACTACAATGTGGATCAGGCGATGGCGTCATTTTTCACGTCGATACCCCCTCTCTGGTGTTGCCGAGAAGGTCATCGGTCCTGGTGTCCGTCCGTTCGACAAGTGTCGTCGGGCCCATCACGGGTTTGGGCATCATTTCTCTTCATGTCACATGTCTCGACTCATCCTAATCCGTACCGTACCCCTGTTTGCCTCTCAAGTATGTGTGTGTGCATGTGTAAAATGTAGCCACGTTCAGTGCATAGTAACAGTATGGTGCTGGATGTTTAAAACGAGAACTGTCTGCTTGGTGTGCGAAGTAATAGGATAACATCATAGCACAATACACATTAATAACAGCCTAACAACACAGCACAACACATTTAGTATTTTAAATACTAGTAGTACATTATAGCTGAGCATTTTTCCTGCCCTCTCAAGGTGTCTGGCCATCAGATCTACGAGTTTAAGAATTTTTGGCCGTTGGATCAATTTGCAAAGGCTCGTAAGTAACCACATATTGCTATGCAGGCTCGGCCGCATCTCCCCTAACAAAATGGACGATCTGCCATTATTTCGGCCTGCTGGGCTTTAGATGTCCAAGAGACCAGCGGAAAAAAATAGGACAGTGTTCGCAGCCGCATGTCCCTCAATCTCGCGGAAAAAAGTTGTTCTCTACTCGCGGGCGAGTGAACCGATCTCGCAGCCGCACTTTTCAACCGATCTCGCGGGCGGTTGATATTGTTCAGTAATTTGTTAATGTTACCACTGAAAACTAATAGACGATGGCTGCAATTGGCAGTGTCAATCATAATCAAGCAAAAGCAAGAAAAAAAAGCAAGTGAACATTACACCATCAAGCACGAATCCTTTATTATTGCATGTAGGGAGCCTCTTAATTTACTTATATTGTAATCCATAGACTCATAGAAATAGCACCGATCGAGCATGCACGAAATGACATATGCCTAAATTGGTAGACCAGTGCAGTTCTTGTAGCACCTGCATACAGTCACGTAGCAGCGGCCTCTGTCATAACCCTCTTTCTGGCAGACCACATTGCAGGTGCCATGCTTTACACACATGTTGCCATCCCAGGTTTGGCTATCATGACCTTCACAACCATCAGATCCCATATCTTCTGCATCCATAAGCAAACAATAAGAATGAAGTAATTAAGTTAACTTGGATTAGTATGAACTCGAGATGTGTAGGTTAATTGTATTCCTACCAGATGAAAGGAGAAGCAGCATGACCAACCACAAGCATATCACTGTCTTGTTGGTTCCCACTAGTCCTTTACCCATGTTCGTCATGTATCATTGATGTATTGTCAGATATTCTTCCAAACTCGAGCAGATGAAAGTATGAGTACATTCATGATTCATATATATAGTTAAAGTATGTGAATATTAACATGGTTGTTTTTATGAGATATTAATTTTTGGCATCAACGCTTATCCAAATGTTTGTGTTTATTGATGTCCTATGTTTGTTGAAGATCTAAACTTAGCTAGTATTGATGTTTAAATTTAGGCGTCGATAAATATTAGCTCGATTATAATTATACATGCATCTTTAACCCTTTCTATGTGAATATTTTATTTAGGCATTTATTTCTCTCCATAATTGATTTAGGAAAATTAAAAATTTCCTCCAAAACCTTTAAGGATAACTAAAGACTTAAATTGGTACCAATAAGCATATATGTATTAATGGCACACCCTGTTCTTAAGATCAAAATGGATTTGAATCAGACCAGCCTGTAGGAATTTAGGGCCCTTAGAAAAAAAATGCTAAACAAGGCCCTAACGTTCAAAATAAATATGACTATATCATAATTTCACTTAATTATATAACAATGACATAAGTACTTATGCAAGCACGGTGAATCAAAAAATGAATGCATGCATGTTCAATAATCTGAAGGGTGAACACAAAAAAGGTTGTATATTGAGTTCTAATTCGTAACGACAAAAGGTAATCACATTAAAAATTATGGGTATGTCACAAGGAGCAAATATCCAGGCGAGCGCAAGCTAGGCAACACCAAAATCTAACCATTACACATTTTTATGCACTACTCGGTGGGACCGGATGAAGACACTCGATGAGACTAGCTAGTACAAAATGTTTGAACTTTATGCTTTTCGGTGAGACCGGATGGTACAGCTTGGTGAGACCGAATGGCGATGACCTAATTACTTTCCACAATGCGGTGACATGGATCGGAACCACTCGGAATATCCGAGATGAAATCGGTAGGTTACAGAAGGTTGGCAAGTGCTCTTCGGTAAGACCGAAGGGTCATCTTGGTGGGACCGAGTTGCTAGGGTTTAGCTAGTGGCTATGTCAAGTGTATCTCGATGGGTCTGGATGTATGTGTTTTGGTGGGGCCGAGATAAGTTTTATGGTATTGGACATAGATGAATGTGAGAATGTGGTGGAGGGTTTTGGAGCAATATCTTTAAGCCCTTGAGTAAATAGTCCAGAATCAAAACCTCATCCTTTTAGTAGTACTGCCTTTCCTATTGACTCAATATGATCTTGGATCACTTAACTAAAAATGCAGAGTCTTGAAGCTTTTACCAATGCTTGTCCTTTAGAAGCTTGAGGGGTCCACATCTCCATCCATGTACCTGCCTATGTTGAACTCTTCCTGAAATATACTCAAGGGAAACATTAGTCCAACAATATCTATGTTGACCTGAATTACTAAAACCACCAAGGTAGAAAATATGCTTTCATGTGATACCTAAGATTCTTTAATCTCGTCGAGCTGCAATATCCTGCCACTCACTCTTTCCCAGAAACCTTTTCTCCAAAATATATCGTTCTTAGTGACAAACACTTTTGCCTCCAGCGTAGTGATAGAAGAAATTCCCAATATTTTTAGATAACCAACAAAGTAGGACAAATCTGATTTTGGATTTAAACTTGTAAACATTTTACATATGCTTCCAAAAATAAAGAAAAGATAAATTGGTTTGGCTTCTCAAGCCATATCTTATATGTCATTTGAAGATATATGATGCGTTCTTTTCAGTGTAAAAGTTGTAGTCACTAAAGCATAAACACAATCAGATAATGGCAAATAAGTTATAGCATCTATTGTCTTACCATGTCATGAAAGGTTTGCTTACGTTTCTCGGACAGTCCACTCCAAAGTGGTGTTCTGGGATTTGCAAGTGATGAAACTATTTCATGACTCATTAGATATTGGGTAAACTTGTAACTCAAATACTCCTTTCCACAATCCACAAAACTTAATTTTCTTTTTATAATAATTTTCTACTTCATTCTCAAATTCTTAGAACTTTCAAGCAGTTCAGACTTATCTCTCTTTAAATAAATATCAACATATCCACTTAAATTGTCACTGTAAGTAATGAAGTAGAAGAATCCACATTGCACAACTACACTCATTGGACCCCACACATCTATATGCATGATTAGCAATAAGTTAGTTGCCCATTTCTTATGGCCTGTGAACGGCATATTAGTCATTTACACTTTACACAAAAGTTCGCAAGTGTCAAATGATTCAAAGTCAATATGTCTTCAAAATCCATCACCACGGAGTTTCTCTTACGACTATTGCTAATATGACCTAAACGGTAGTGCCACAATCATGTGGCATTCATATCAGGGTTGCAACGTTTAGCGTCAGTGTTATGGATGTCAATATCATCATAAAGACTCATAACATACAACCCAATCATAATGGGAAGTATGGACCTTATGTTATTCATAACATTGAACAACTCTTGTTTTTTGACTTCATGAACAACCTTTCACAACAAACATGATTCTAAAATAATGTTCTTGCACGAGGCTAGAGTATAGTAACACTTTACTTAACTCCAAAATGAATTATGAAGATAAATGCTGAGATAATACACCGATGGCGAATTTAGTAACTTTTCCTAGTAGTAATAATGAACAACACTTTGTGCATATAGTGGTGGTGGTATATTCCTTGTACCAATCCTCTCTAACTAGCTTTCGGAGAGTGACGAAGAAAACCATGTATGTAAAGCTTCTGTCGCACATCATCATCGGGGGGCTGTTATGGAGCTTCTCCTCATTCTACACCTACAGACTGTGGTCTTCGCGTGAAAGCCTAAGACTACAATGTGGATCGGGCGATGGCCTCATTTTTCACGTCGATACCCCCTCTGTGGTGTTGCCGAGAAGGTCATCGGTCCTGGTGTCCGTCTGTTCGATAAGTGCCGTCAGGCCCATCACGGGTTTGGGCATCATTTCTCTTCATGTCACATGTCTCACCACTCCGACTCATCCTAATCCGTACCATATCTGGCTGTTTGCCTCTCAAATATGTGTGTGTGAGAGAGATAGAGAGTAAGATGTAGTCATGTTCAGTGCATAGTATGGTCCTGGATGTGTAAAACGAGAACCGTCTGCTTGGTGTGCGAAGTAACGGGTTAACAGCACATGACAATACACAAGAATAACAGGCTAACAGGAATGCACAACACATTTAGTAGTCCCTCCGTAAACAAATATAAGAGTGTTTAGATCACTAAAGTAGTGATTTCAACACTCTTACATTTCTTTACAGAGGGAGTATTTTAGATAATAGTACATTATAACTGAGCATTTTTTCTGCCCTCTCAAGCAATCAAGGCATCTGGCCATCAGATCTATGAGTTTAAGAATTTATGGCCGCTGGATTGATTTGCAAAAGCTCATAAGTAACCATAGATTGCTATGCGGGCTGGGCCGCATCTCCCCTAACAAAATGGATGATATGCCATTATTTGGGCCTGCTGGCCTTTAGATGTCCAAGAGACCAACAAAAAAATAGGGCAGTGTTCGCAGCCGCACATCCCTCAATCTCGCGGAAAAAAGCTGTTCTCTACTCGCGGGCGAGCGAACCGATCTCGCAACCGCACTTTTCAACCGATCTCGTGGGCGGTTGATATTGTTCAGTAATTTGCTAATGTTACCATTGAAAATTGCTGAATATTAGTTGGGCTATAGGTCCATTTAACAATTTCAGAAAATCCCTAAGGGCCCATGCTGTCAAGGGAGTGGTGAGCCGATGCAATGTTTTGCCGGTCAAAATTGGAGAGTCCACTACAGACACAAAATGAATATGAGACATCATATTCATTGCGCAAATGGAAACGTCCATAATAAATACGTTTTATTGTGGAGATGAAACGTCTGTAATTAAACGAGTTTTATTGTTGTGTAATTAATCGAATATATGGCTGGTCCATTAACAAGTTTATTGTTGTGTAATTAAACGAGTTTATGGTGGACCATTAACGAGTTTATTGCTGTGTAATTAAACGAGTTTATGGCTGGACCGTTCTCCTACTTGACTGGCTATATATATGAGGCATCGCAGCTCAGCCAAATACACAACACTTCACACCTCCACTGCTACCTAGTCGTTCCTTTCACTACTGCCGCCTTCGGTGATCCCATCCCGTCTACAGCGTACACGGCTGACGGGAGAGCAGGTCTCTGAAACCCCGCCTCTCCGGATCCTGTACGGGAGAGGGGTGAATAGGTTTTTGGGCAGCGACTACGCGACAGCTCGCTTTCGTTCGTCTACTTCCTCTACGTCCACGTTGCCCTCGTCATCACCATGTCCACCGATGCCGAACGTGCCGCCGCCGAGAAGATCGAATCTGCAAGAAGGCAGCCGAGGACGCCGCTGCTCCCACCATCACCGCCTGGCCTACTGGAGGGTATAACACGTTTATCCCGCTCCTACTTATTTGCGTACTTGCAGTACTAGCATCATGTGTAGATATGTCTACTGTTTGTGTAGTACGTGCATGTTTAGATCAGAATCAGTATGTCGTCAACTCAGTCAATGCCATGCTAGTGATTTATCTATGGATTAAATTAGTTGAAAAATTACCTATTTACTCAACAATCCAAAAACCTATTATGTGTAGCAATTTTTCATATGGTGGCTTTGCCGCAGCACTGAAACCGGATAAGTTTACCGGTACATATTTTAAGCATTGGCAGACAAAGACCACCTTATGGCTCACGGCTATGAACATGTTTTGGGTCACCGGTGTTCCTTCAGGAACGATTGCTCCTGAACAGGAGAAGGCGTTCAAGGAAGCTACCGTCGTGTTCCTCGGAGCACTTCTTAGCGTGATTAGAGATAAGTTGGTCGATGCATATTTACATGTGCGTGTCGCCAAGGACTTGTGGGAGACGCTCGAATCTAAATTCGAGGCCACCGATGCTGGGAGTGAGATGTATATTATAGAGCAGTTCCACGATTATAAGATGGTTGAAAACCATCTTGTACTGGAGTAGGATCATGAGATAATTTGCATCGTTAAGGAGCTTGAGCTTGTAAAGTGCGAGTTACCGGGCAACTTTGTCGCGGGCTGCATAATTGCTACTTCTCGAGCATGCGTTGTATTCCCTCGAAGAGGAAAGTGAGATGCAGCACAGTAGCGTAAGTATTTCCCTCAGTTTTTGAGAACCAAGGTATCAATCCAGTAGGAGACCGCGCGCGAGTCCCTCACACCTGCACAAACAAATAAGAACTTCGCAGCCAACACGATAAGGGGTTGTCAATCTCTTTACGGTCACTTACGAAAGTGAGATCTGATAGAGATGATAGTTTATATTTTTGGTATTTTTGTTTATAAGAACAGAAAGTAAAAGCGGAAAAAGTAAAGTAGATGTTGATTGATATGTTGAGAATAGACCCGGGGGCCATAGTGTTCTCTAGTGGCTTCTCTCATGATAGCGATATTCTACGGCGGGTAAACAAATTACTGTCGAGCAATTGATAGAAAAGCGAATAATTATGAGACTATCTAGGCATGATCATTGTATATAGGCATCACATCCGAGACAAGTAGACCGACTCATGCCTGCATCTACTACTATTACTCCACACATTGACCGCTATCCAGCATGCATCTAGTGTATTAAGTTCATAAGAACAGAGTAACGCCTTAAGCAAGATGACATGATGTAGAGGGATAAACTCAAGCAATATGACATAAACCCCATCTTTTTATCCTCGATGGCAACAATACAATACGTGCCTTGCTGCCCCTACTGTCACTGGGAAAGGGCACCGCAAGATTGAACCCAAAGGCAAGCACTTCTCCCATTGCAAGAACTATAGATCTAGTTGGCCAAACCAAACCAATAATTCGAAGAGACTTGCAAGGATATTATGAGCACACATCAAGAGTTCAGAGAAGAACCAAATATTTCTCATAGATAATCTTGATCATAAACCCACAATTCATTGGATCTCGACAAACACACCGCAAAAGGAGATTACATCGAATAGATCTCCTCGAAGACCGAGGAGAACTTTGTATTGAGATCCAAAGAGAGAGAAGAAGCCATCTAGATACTAGCTATGGACCCAAAGGTCTGTGGTAAACTACTCATAACTCATGGTGAGGCGATGATGATGATGATGTAGAAGCACTCCGTGGTAGATCCCCCCTCCGGTGGAGCTCCGGAACAGGCCCCAAGAGGGGATCTCACGGGAGCAGAAGGTTACGACGGTGGAATTTGGGTTTTCTCTGTTCGTCTGATGGTTTCGGGGTATGCAGGCTTATATAGGAGGAAGGAGGACACCGGGGGCCTCACGAAGGGTCCACGAGGCCGGGGGGCGCGCCCCCCACCCTCGTGGGCACCTCGTGGCCCCTACTCCGTGGTTCTCAAGTCTCCCATGCGTGATTTTCTCCGAAAATATCTCTCCCGAAGGTTTCATTCCGTTTGGACTCCGTTTGATATTCCTTTTCTGCAAAACCTTGAAACAGGCAAAAAAAACAACAATCTGGACTGGGCCTTTGGGTTAGTAGGTTAGTCCCAAAAATAATATAAAAGTGTATGACAAAGGCCATTAAACATCCAAAACATCATAAATAATAGTCCCTCCGTCCCAAAAAAGTGACTCAAAAGTTAGTACAAAGTTGAGACACTTTTGAGTCACTTATTTTGGGACGGAGGGAGTAGCATGGAACAATCAAAAATTATAGATACGTTGGAGACGTATCAAGCATCCCCAAGCTTAATTCCCGCTCGTCCTCGAGTAGGTAAATGATAAAAACAGAATTTTTGATGTCGAATGCTAACCAACATAGTTTTTCAATGTAATTCTCTTAATTGTGGCATGAATGTTCAGATCTGAAAGATTCAAGACAAAAGTCTATATTGACATAAGAAATAGTAATACTTCAAGCATACTAACAAAGCAATCATGTATTCTCAAAATACCATGGCTAAAGAAAGTTATCCCTACAAAATCATATAGTCTGGCTATGCTCCCTCTTCATCACACAAAATATTCATATCATGCACAACCCCGATTTCAGCCAAGCACTTGTTTTCATACTCTATTCTTTCAAACCTTTCAACTTTCATGCAATACATGAGCGTGAGCCATGGACATAATACTATGGGTGGAATAGAGAGGTGGTTATGGAGAAGACAAAAAGGAGGAAGATAGTCTCACATCAACTAGGCGTATCAACGGGCTATGGAGATGCCCATCAATAGATATCAATGTGAGTGAGTAGGGATTGCCATGCAACGGATGCACTAGAGCTAAATATGTATGAAAGTTCAACAAAAGAAACTAAGTGGGTGTGCATCCAACTTGCTTGCTCACGAAGACCTAGGGCATTTGAGGAAGCCTATCGTTGGAATATACAAGCCAAGTTCTATAATGAAAATTCCCACTAGTATATGAAAGTGACTAAACATGAGACTCTCTATCATGAAGAACATGGTGCTACTTTGAAGCACAAGTGTGGAAAAAGATAGTAGCAATTGTCCCTTCTCTCTTTTCTCTCATTTTTTTGGAGGGGCTTTTTTTTATTTTTCATTTAGCCCCTCTCTATTTTTTAGGCCATTCCTTTTTTTTATTGGCCTTTCCTCACATGGGACAATGCTCTAATAATGATGATGATCACACTTTCATTGAATTACAACTCGATATTACAACTCGATACTAGAACAAATATGACTCTACATGAATGCCTCCGGCGGTGTACCGGGATGTGCAATGAATCAAGAGTGACATGTATGAAAAATTATGCATGGTGGCTTTGCCACAAATACAATGTCAACTACATGATCATGCATGGCAATATGACAATATGATGCGTGTCATATGAACGGAACGGTGGAAAGTTGCATGGCAATATATCTCGGAATGGCTATGGAAATGCCATGATAGGTAGGTATGGTGGTTGTTTTGAGGAATAATATGGTGGCTGTTTTGAGGAAGGATATATAGTGGGTGTATGGTACCGGCGAAAGTTGCGCGATACAAGAGAGGCTAGCAATGGTGGAAGGGTGAGAGTGCGTATAATCCATGGACTCAACATTAGTCATAAGAACTCATATACTTATTAAAAAATCTACGAGTCATCAAAACAAAGCAATCAACACATGCTCCTAGGGGGGAGGTTGGTAGGAGTTAACCATCGTGCGCCCCTGACCTACACACAAAGGTTGACACTTTACAAATACATCATGCTCTAACTTCGTCACATAGGGGTTCACCATACGTGCATGCTACGAGAATCACTAACCTTAACACAAGTATTTCTCAATTTCATAATAACTCCACTAGCATGACTCTAATATCAATATCCTCATATCTCAAAACAATTATCAAGCATCCAACTTCTCATCATATTCAATGCACTTAGTGTGAAAGTGTTTACTACATTGATATTGGATGTCTATCATGTGAAGACTAGCTTTATAGCCTAAACACATTACCATGCTGTTTTTATAGACTCTCAAATAGATATAAGTGAAGCATGAGAGTTCAACAATTTCTTCAAAATATTATCACCACCGTGCTCTAAAAGATATAAGTGAAGCACTAGAGCAAAAACTATGCAACTCAAAAGATATAAGTGAAGCACATAGAGTGTTCTAACAATTCCTAGGCCGTATTTAACTCTCTCAAAGAGGTGTGTCCAGCAAGGATAATTGTGGCAAACTAACAAGAAAAGACTCAAATTATACAAGACGCTCCTAGCAAAACACATATCATGTGGTGAATAAAAATATAGCTCCAAGTATAGTTACCGATGGATGAAGACGAAAGAGGGGATGCCTTCCCGGGGCATCCCCAAGCTTAGGCTTTTGATTGTCCTTGAATTTTACTTGGGGTGCCTTGGGGATCCCCAAGCTTAGGCCCTTGCTACTCTTTGTTCCATAGTCCATCAAAGCAATACTCAAAACTTCAAAACTTCACAACACAAAACTTAGACAAAAATCTCGTGAGCTCCGTTAGTATAAGAAATCAAACCACTACTCAAAGGTACTGCAATGAATTCATTCTTTGTTTATATTGGTGTTAAACCTACTGTATTCCAACTTCTCTATGGTTCATACCTCCCAATATTACTCATAGATGCATTGTAATAAGCAAACAACACACGAAAAACAGAATCTGTCAAAAACAGAATAGTCTGTAGTAATCTGCAGGTTTCACATACTTCTGTAACTCCAAAAAATTCAAAATAAATTGGTAAACATGAGAAATTTGTCTATTAATCATCTGCAAAAAGAATCAACTAAATAGCACGCTCCAGTAAAATCTGATGACCATTCTAGCGAGCGCTAACGATTCTGTTTTTCACAGCAAGATCACATAAACTTCACACAAGTCTTCCCAAAGGTTCTACTTGGCACAAACACTAAACAAAACACAAAACCACATCTAAACAGAAGCTAGATGCAATATTTATTCTCTAACAGCAGCAAAAACAAAATAAAATAAAATTGGGTTGCCTCCCAACAAGCGCTATCGTTTTACGCCCCTAGCTAGGCACGATACATGATAGATCTAGGGAATGCCATAATTATACGATATGTCGCGAAAGCTCATCTCATATTCCCTACATTCAGCAGCAAGCTTCCTTTGTGGCAAGCAAAAGTAGTCAAAAGGGCTAAATTTAATGGGACAAAAATCCCCTACATCAATATCAGGAGGAATAGGTTCTTCTTTTGGCCCTTTGTAGTGGACAACCAATTTATCATTATAGGCATTCTTTTGGCAGAAGGTCATAAGCCTTCGCTCAAGGGAGAAGCCTAACCCATTATTTTGAATAGCAAAATCATCGTTCATCTCAGAAATTCTATCAATCAATACATCGGTAGGAACCTTTTTCTAAGGTTTTCATTAAAAGCAACATGATCAGGCGATCGCAACCGCATTATGTCTTCTTGATTGAACAAGATAGCCTGTATGGGAGGTCGACCGGCATCTACTCCGTAATGAGCAAATATTTCTTTGGCCTCTTTCATGATAAATCTAAATTCATGAGCCAAAAAGATAGTACCTGCACGCTTAACAGAAGAATGCTCAATGTTGGAAAACTCCAAAAAGATTATCTGAATACATGGATGCATATGGATAAATTGTCTTTCAATTTCTACTATAAGCATAGATACAACATCCGCGAGGCTACTAGTTCTGTGAAGAATAGAGCCACCCATAGTGGGCAAAGCACCGGCACAAGTAAAGAAGTCTTGAAGAACTCCTTTTCCAATGATATTACCACTACCAACCCGGAACTTCTTAATATGTAAAATGGTAGCTTCATCCGGGGGGTCAACATAGACGTTGCCCTCGACATTACTACCGTTCTCGATAAAGTCGTCCCCCATCTCAGACATGAGGAAAATCAAGGAAGCAACACACACAAGCAAACAAGGAGCAAGCGAACAATAAACACATGGCAGAAGAAGGGCAAATAAAACAGCAAGGGTGAAGTGGGGGAGAGGAAAACAAGAGGCAAAAAATGTAATGCGAAGGATAAGGGTTTGTGATAGGTACTTGGTATATGACTTTTGCGTAAGCCTCCCCGGCAACGGCGCCAGAAATTCTTCTTGCTACTTCTCGAGCTTGAGTTGTATTCCCTCGAAGAGGAAAGGGAGATGCAGCACAGTAGCGTAAGTATTTCCCTCAGTTTTTGAGAACCAAGGTATCAATCCAGTAGGAGACCACGCGCGAGTCCCTCGCACCTGCACAAACAAATAAGAACTTCGCAGCCAACGCGGTAAGGGGTTGTCAATCCCTTTATGGTCACTTACGAAAGTGAGATCTGATAGAGATGATAGTTTATATTTTTGTTATTTTTATTTATAAGAACAGAAAGTAAAAGCGGAAAAAGTAAAGTAGATGTTGATTGATATGTTGAGAATAGGCCCGGGGGCCATAGTGTTCTCTAGTGGCTTCTCTCATGATAGCGATATTCTACGGCGGGTAAACAAATTACTGTCGAGCAATTGATAGAAAAGCAAATAGTTATGAGACTATCTAGGCATGATCATTGTATATAGGCATCACGTCCGAAACAAGTAGACCGACTCCTGCCTGCATCTACTACTATTACTCCACACATCAACCGTTATCCAGCATGCATCTAGTGTATTGAGTTCATAAGAGCAGAGTAACGCCTTAAGCAAGATGACATGATGTAGAGGGATAAACACAAGAAATATGATATAAACCCCATCTTTTTATCCTCGATGGCAACAATACAATACATGCCTTGCTGCCCCTATTGTCACTGGGAAAGAACACCGCAAGATTGAACCCAAAGCCAAGCACTTCTCCCATTTCAAGAACTATAGATCTAGTAGGCCAAACCAAACCAATAATTTGAAGAGACTTGCAAGGATATTATGAGCACACATAAAGAGTTCAGAGAAGAACCAAATATTTCTCATAGGTAATCTTGATCATAAACCCACAATTCATCGGATCTAGATAAACACACCACAAAAAGAGATTATATCGAATAGATCTCCTCGAAGACCGAGGAGAACTTTGTATTGAGATCCAAAGAGAGAGAAGAAGCCATCTAGATACTAGCTATGGACCCGAAGGTCTGTGGTAAACTACTCACAACTCATGGTGAGGCGATGATGATGATGTAGAAGCACTCCGTGGTAGATCCCCCTCCGGCGGAGCTCCGGAACAGGCCCCAAGATGGGATCTCACGGGAACAGAAGGTTACGGCGGTGGAATTAGGGTTTTCTCTGTTCGTCTGATGGTTTCAGGGTACGTAGACTTATATAGGAGGAAGGAGGACACCGGGGGCCGCACGAGGGGTCCACGAGGCAGGGGGCACGCCCTGGGCAGGGGGCGCGCCCCCACCCTCATGGGCACCTCGTGGCCCCTACTTCGTGGTTCTCAAATCTCCCGTGCGTGATTTTCTCCAAAAAATATATCTCCCAAAGGTTTCATCCCGTTTGGACTCCGTTTGATATTCCTTTTCTACAAAACCCTAAACAGGCAAAAACAGCAATCTGGACTGGGCCTTTGGGTTAGTAGGTTAGTCCCAAAAATAATATAAAAGTGTATGACAAAGCCCATTAAACATCCAAAACATCATAAATAATAGCATGGAACAATCAAAAATTATAGATACGTTGGAGACGTATCAATAATCACGAAGCTCCCTAATTCCTGGAGAAACTTTCCCACTACTCCGAAACATCAGAGGCGTGAATTCTCAGTGGAGGATGTCATTGGACATCTTAGTGTTGTGCAGAACTCAAGGGCAAAGGACTCGAACATGAAAGCGGTCGAAGGGACTTCTGTCGCCAACATGGTGAACGAGAGGAACTTCAACTCCCACAAGCCCAAGGGAAAGAACGGTGTCCAACACAATACCGACTTGTAAGAAGACCTTCGAGAAGAACAAGAAGGATGATGGCTGCTTTACTTGTGGTTCAATTGAACATTGGGCAAACAAGTGCCCAAACAAGTATAAGAAGCCAGGACAGGACTCCAAGTCTGTCAACATGATTGTGGGCAACAATGAGAATAGTGCAACTGGGTACGGTATTTTATTTACTGTTTTTTTCAGTGTTTTAGCCCACCGATTGGTGGGTGGACACAGGTGCAAGTGTTCACATGTGTGCTAACATTTCATTGTTCACTTCTTACCAGGTCACAGGCCACAGGTCCTTATTGATGGGGAATGGCGCGAGTGCTTCTGTTCATGGTGTTCGCATGGTCGATCTGAAGTTTACTTCGGAAAGGATCGTGCAGCTGAAGAACGTGCAACATGTCCCCGCCATCAAGAAGAACCTCGTTAGTGGCTCCCTTCTATGTAGAGAAGGGTTTAAGTTGGTTTTTTTAGTCTAATAAGTTAGTTGTTACGAAATATGGACTCTTTGTTGGAAAAGTTTATGAGAGCGGAGTGATGTTCCGCCTTTCCCTCACAGATTTTTGTAATAAAGTCGTGAACCATATTCATACGAATCTTAATGAATCAGAAGTTTGGCATTGACGTCTTTGTCACATTAGTTTCGATGTTATGACGCGGCTAGCTAAGTTGGATTTAATCCTGAGTTTCACTTTAGCCAAAGGTTCTAGGTGCCTTTCATGTGTGCAAGCTAAGTAACCTCGCAAGCCTCACAAGGCCGCGGAGGAGAGACACTTGGCACCATTAGAACTCATACATTCTGATCTTTGTGAGATGAATGGTCTGTTGACTAAAGGTGGAAAGAAATACTTCATGACATTGATAGATGATTCCACTAGATATTGCTATATGTATCTGTTAAATACTAAAGATGAGGCTCTACACTACTTTAAAATCTATAAGGCAGAAGTTGAGAAGCAACTTGAAAAGCAAATTAAATGAGTCCGGTCAGATCGTGGTGGAGAGTACTTCTCGAGTGAGTTTAATTCCTTTTGTGCGGAACATGGTATTATTCATGAGAGGAAGCCTTCCTATTCACCCCAGTCAAATGGGGTTGCCGAGCGGAAAAACCGTACTCTAATTGATTTGGTTAACGCCATGTTAGATACATCGGGTTTATCCAAGGCATGGTGGGGGAGGCTATATTGACGGCATGTCATGTCCGGAATAAAGTTTCGACAAAGGACAATGTGATCACTCCCTAGGAGAAATGGGCGAAGAGAAGGACAACACTCTCGTACTTGCGTACTTGGGGCTGTTTGGCAAAAGTCAATTTGCCGATCCCCAAAAAGCGCAAGCTTGGACCGATGACCGTGGACTGCGTTAATTTGGGCTACGCTAAGAATAACGTTGGCTATAGATTTCTAGTAGTGAAATCTGAGGTACCTGACCAGAAGGTCGGTACAATTATGGAGTCTAAGGATGTTACATTCTTCGAGGATATATTTCCTATGAGAGATATGTAGAGCACTTCTAGATAGGAATCTGAGGAGACTCCCAAGCCTGCCATTCCTATGGAATACTATGAACAAACACATGATGAAAATCCTGAGGAGGATGACGAGGAAACCCTTGGTAGGGGCAAGTGACAAAGGACTACAAAGACCTTTGGTGATGATTTCTTTGTGTACCTCGTGGATGATACTCCCACTTCTATTTCAGAAGCGTATGCCTCCCTAGAAGCTGACTACTGGAAGGAAGCGGTCCGTAGCGAGATGGATTCCATCATGGCTAACGGGACATGGGAGATCACTGAGCGTCCCTATGGTTGCAAACCATTGGGATGTAAGTGGGTGTTCAAAAAGAAGCTTAGGACCGATGGTATGATTGAAAAGTACAAGGCTAGGCTTGTGCCCAAGGGCTATGACAAAAAAGAAGAGGAAGATTTCTTTGATACTTATTCACCTGTGGCCAGACTGACCACCATTCGAGTATTACTCTCGTTGGTGGCCTCGCATGGTCTTCTCGTCCACCAAATGGATGTTAAGATGGCTTTCCTGAATGGAGAGCTAAATGAGGAAATCTACATGCAACAACCAGATGGCTTTGTGATAGATGGTCAGTAAGGAAAAGTGTGTAGGTTGATAAAATCTTTATAAGGCCTGAAACAAGCAACTAAGCAATGGCATGATAAGTTTAATACAACTCTAACATCTGTTGGCTTCATTGTTAATGAAGTTGACAAATGTGTATACTATCGCCACGGTGGGGGCGAAGGAGTTATACTGTGCTTGTCTGTTGATGACATATTGATATTCGGAACCAACCTCAAAGTCATTGAGGAGGTCAAGTCATTTCTATCTCAGAACTTTGAGATGAAAGACCTTGGTGTGGCTGATGTTATCTTGAACATCAAGCTACTGAGAGATAATGAGGGTGGGAATACACTTCTGCAATCCCATTATGTTGAGAAGGTGTTGAGTCGTTTTGGATACTCGGATTGCACACCATCTCAAACACCATATGATCCTAGCGTGTTGATTCAAAAGTCCAAAGGCACGGCTATATATCAATTGAGATACTCTCAAATCATTGGTTCACTTATGTACCTCGTGAGCGCTACGAGGCCTGACATCGTTTTTGCTGTGAGCAAACTGAGTTGGTTTGTTTCAAAACCGGGTGATGTACGTTGGCGTGCTGTTGAAAGAGTTATGCGCTATCTGAAGGGTACTATGAACTATGGACTTCACTATACCGGATACCCGCCTGTACTTGAAGGGTATAGTGATGCGAATTGGATCTCTGATGCTGATGAGATGAAGGCCACAACTAGGTATATGTTTACTCTTGGAGGTGACCTGTTTCCTGGAAGTCTTGCATGTAAACGATCTTAACAAGATCAACAATGGAAGCAGAATTAACAACATTAGACACATCTGGAGTCAAAGCAGGATGGCTTCGAGATCTTTTGATGGACTTGCCATTGGTTGATAAACCGGTTCCGGCTATCCTTATGAACTGTGACAATCAGACTATCATCACTAAGGTGAAGAGTTCAAAGGACAACATGAAGTCCAACAAACACATAAGAATGAGACTAAAAGCTGTCAGAAAACTAAGAAACTCCAGAGTGATAGTGTTTGAGTATGTCCAAACGGCTAAGAATCTGGCAGATCCCTTTACAAAAGGGCTATCGTGTGTTGTGATAGATAATGCATCAAGGGAGATGGGTATGAGACCCACATGAGTTGCCATGGTGGTAACCCAACCTATGTGACCGGAGATCCCATGAAGTAGGACCTGGGAAACAAGCTACTGGTTAACTGAGGAGAGTATTTTAACTAACCCACTCCGTTGGAGATGCGCAACTTTCGGTAACTGTATGGCAGGTTGACTTTTGCCTTAATGTGTTCCAAGGCTTGTAAAAGCAAGATGCTATCCTACAGAGTGATCTTTGGAGAAACACACCTATATGAGCCTGATTGTTGGTCACAGTCTATGAGATTAGGGTGATCTCTAGTAAGTTCATGAACATGCCAGGAGTGACCAATATGCTCCACCCGAGGGGTCAGCCTTCGGTAGCCTAGTACTGGTAAGGCACTTGGTGAAACTCCTTCACGCCAAATTGACAATTCAAGGCCTAGTCCATTGTTCAGTTGTGGAGGAGTGTAGCTATTTGTTCTAGGTGGATGTCCAACCTTAACGGGTCTCCACTGAAAATACTGGTATATCAAAACAGAGTTTGGAACAGAGGACAACACCATGGGCCTTCGGGATCTGGTGGGGGATTGCTGAATATTAGTTGGGCTATAGGCCCATTTAAGAATTTCAGAAAATCCCTAAGGGCCCATGCTGTCAAGGGAGTGGTGAGCCGATGCAATGTTTTGCCCGTCAAGATTGGAGAGTCCACTACAAACACAAAATGAATATGAGACGTCATATTCATTGCGGAAATGGAAACGTCCATAATAAATACGTTTTATTATGGAGATGAAATGTCTGTAATTAAACGAGTTTTCTTGCTGTGTAATTAAACGAGATTATGGCTGGACCATTAACGAGTTTATTGCTCTATAATTAAACGAGTTTATGGCTGGACCGTTAACGAGTTTATTGTTGTGTAATTAAACAAGTTTATGGCTGGACCGTTCTCCTACCCGACTGGCTATATATATGAGGCATCGCAGCTCAGCCAAATACACAACACTTCACACCTCCGCTGCTCCCTGGTCATTCCTTTCACTACTGCTGCCTTCGGTGATCCCATCCCGTCTATCGCGTACACGGTTGACGGGAGAGCAGGTCTCCGAAACCCTGCCTCTCTGGATCCTGTGCGGGAGAGGGGTGAATAGGTTTTTGGGCAGCGACTATGTGACTGCTCGCTTTCGTTCGTCTACTTCCTTTACATCCACGTCGCCCTCGTCATCACCATGTCTCCACCGCCGCCGAACGTGCCACCGCCGAGAAGATCAAAACTGGCAAGAAGGCAGCCGAGGACGCCGCTGATGCCACCATCGCCGCCACGGCCGCCTGGCCTATTGGAGAGTATAACACGTTTATCTCGCTCCTGTTTATTTCCGTACTTGCAGCACTAGCATCATGTGTAGATATGTCTACTGTTTGTGTAGTACGTGCATGTTTAGATCAGAATCAGTATGTCGTCAACTCAGTCAATGCCATGCTAGTGATTTATCAATGGATTAAATTAGTCGGAAAATTTCCTATTTACTCAACAAAAACTAATAGGTGATGGCTGCAATGAGCAGTGTCAATCATAATCAAGCAAAACCGGGTAAAAAAGAGCAACTGAACATTACACCATCAAGCACAAATCGTTTATTATTACATGCACAGAGCCTCTTAATTTACTTATATTGTAATGGATAGACTCATAGCAATAGCACCGATCGAGCATGCATGAAATGACATATGCCTAAATTGGTAGACTAGTGCAGTTCTTGTAGCACCTGCATACAGTCACGTAGCAGCGGCCTCTGTCATAACCCTCTTTCTGGCAGACCACATTGCAGGTGCCATGCTTTACACACATGTTTCCATCCCAGGTTTGGCTATCATGACCTTCACAACCATCGGATCCCATCTCTTCAGCATCCATTAGCAAACAATAAGATTCAAGTACTTAAGTTAACGTGGATTAGTATGAACTCGAGATGTGTAGGTTAATTGTATTCCTACCAGATGAAAGGAGAAGGAGCATGACCAACCACAAGCATATCAATGTCTTGTTGGTTCCCACTAGTCCTTTACCCATGTTCGTCATGTATCGATGATTTAATGTCTGATATTCTTCCAACTCGAACAGATGAAAGTATGAGTACATTCATGATTCATATATATAGTTAAAGTATGTGGATATTAACATGGTTGTTTTTATGAGATATTAATTTTGGCATCAACGCTTATCCAAATGTTTATGTTTATTGACGTCCTATGTTTGTTGAAGGGCTAAACTTAGCTAGTATTGATGTTTAAATTTAGGCATCAATAAATATTAGCTCGTTTATAATTATACATGCATCTTTAACCTTTTTATGTGAATATTTTATTTAGGCATTTATTTCTCTCCATAATTGATATAGGAAATAAATCCTCCCAAACCTTTGAGGATAACTAAAGACTTAAATTGGTACCAATTAGCATATATGTATTGATGGCACACCCTGTTATTAAGATCAAAATGGATTTGAATCAGACCAGTATGTAGGAATTTAGGCCTCTTCATTTTTTTTTGCTAAACAAGGCCCTAACATTCAAAATAAATATGACTATATCATAATTTCACTTAATTATATAACAATGACAGAAGTACTTATGCAAGCACGGTGAATCAAAAAATGAATGCATGCATGTTCAACAATCTGAAGGGTGAACACAAAAAAGGTCGTACATTGAGTTCTAATTCGTAACGACAAAAGGTAATCACATTAAAAATTATGGGTATGTCACATGGAGGAAATATCTAGGCGAGCGCAAGCTAGGCAACACCAAAAATCTAACAGTTACACACTTTTATGCACTACTCGGTGGGACCAGATGAAGACACTCGATGAGACTGACTAGTACAAAAGGTTTGAACTTTATGCTTTTCGGTGAGACCGGACGGAATAGCTCAGTGAGACCGAATGGTGACAACCTAATTACTTTCCACAATGCGGTGACACGGATAGGAACCACTCGGGATTTCCGAGATGAAATCGGTAGGTTACAGAATGTTGGCAAGTGCTCTTCGGTAAGATCGAAGGGTCATCTTGGTGGGACCGAGTTGCTAGGGTTTAGCTAGTGGCTATGTCAAGCGTATCTCGATGGGTCTGGATGTATGTGTTTCGGTGGGGCCGAGATAGGTTTTAAGGTTTTGGACATAGATGAATGTGAGAATGTGGCGAAGGGTTTTGGAGCAATATCTTTAAGCACTTGAACAAATAGTCCAGAATCAAAACCTCGGCATTTTAGTAGTATTGCCTTTCCTATGGACTCAATATGATCTCGGATCACTTAACTAAGAATGTAGAGTCTTGAAGCTTTTACCAATGCTTGTCCTTTAGTACCTTGAGGGGTCCACATCTCCATCTATGTACCTGCCTAGGTTGACTCTTCCTGAAATATACTCAAGGGAAACATTAGTCTAACAATACGTATGTTGACATGAATTACTAAAACCACCAAGGTAGCAAATATGCTTCCATGTGATATCGAAGATTCTCTAATCTCGTCGAGCTGCAATATCCTGCCACTCACTCTTTCCCAGAAACATTTTCTCCAAAATACATCGTTCTTAGTGACAAATACTTTTGCCTCCGGCGTAGTGATAGAAGAAATTCCCAATATTTTTAGATAACCAACAAAGTAGGACAAATCTGATTTTGGATTTTAACTTGTAGACATTTTACATATGCTTCCAAAAATAAAGAAAATATAAATTGGTTTGGCTTCTCAAGCCATATCCTATATGTCGTTTCAACATATATGATGTCATTCTTTTCAATGTAAAAGTTGCAGCCACTAAAGCATAAAAACAAACTGATAATGGCAAATAAGTTATAGCATCTATGATCTTACCATGTCATGAAATGTTTTATTACGTTATGAAACTATTTCATGACTCATTAGATATTGGATAAACTTGTAACTCAGATATTCCTTTCCACAATCCACAAAAACTAAATTTTCTTGTTATAATAATTTTCTACTTCATTCTCAAATTGTTTGAACTTTTAAGCAATTCAGACTTATCTGTCTTTAAATAGATATCCACATATCCACTTAAATTGTCATTGTAAGTAATGAAGTAGAAGAATCCACATTGCACAACTACACTCATTGGACCCCACACATCTAGGGCGTGTTTGGTTGTCGTTTGCTACAGTGCCTGCATCGCATACACTTCTCAACCCAGCCTGGTTGAGCAAAAACAGACCCTAATACGCCATCCGCAACTTGTTTGGTTGCCTGCATCTAGTGTACATGCATTAGGTAATACGCAAGTGCACTTTGTTTGGTTGCCTGCATTGGCCCAAGCGGCACATGATCACGGCGTTTGGTTGCATACGACGTACATGTTGTGCTTATTGTACCCTAGTTGTTGAGCTTACCCACACCTAGCACACCAATGCCAGAACACAACAATGTCGATGAACTGGGCGAAGATGATGAAGTTCTTCAGCTTCAGCCCAAAATGACGATCCACCTTGCCACTGTCAACACTGTCGCCTCCGTGCTTTCGCACCCAGTCAGAGTAAGCTTGTTATGCTGCCTGCCTAGTCTTGAACCCTCTATGGCTGTTGTTGCTATACGATGACACTTGCGCACCAGCTTCTTCCCATGAACTATAAACCCCTGGAACCTTACCGATGAACACGGCATACCACTTGCCCTAGCAATGCACAAGAGCAAGAGTTGAAGCAGCAAATCAATGTAGCACACAAGTAGCAAGCAAAGTAGCACACAAACAACAATGGACCAGAAGAGAAGAAGTAAAGCATGCATGATCATACGACATAGCAAGTTCTACCTAGCACTACCATCGTGTTATCCTACCACCACATCCAAAAGATGGTGTCGTCCTACCACCGCAAATTCACCATCATCGTGAGGGGTTAGTATATACCACCTCACCAAAATATACAGACAATCAAATAGTTTTCTAGCCCTAGCTACACAAAATGTACGACATCGTCGTCGTCGTCGTTTTCGCCGCCGCTATCGCCGTCGGGGATCATGCACGCTCACAGGCAGCACTACTCTAGTAGTAGTGCTTGCCTAGCCAGGTCCTGAGCCACAGCACCTTATGAGCGTGTGCCATGGCAACGAACCCAACACCCTGGGCCTTGTTGTCAAGTAGGTGGCTGAGAGCGGCCATAAGAGCCTCGTTGCTGAAGCCACCCTGGGTCATTGCTACCTCTTGAGCATGCGTTGGTTTTTCCCTTGAAGAGGAAAGGGTGATGCAGCAAAGCAGCGTAAGTATTTCCCTTAGTTTTGAGAACCAAGGTATCAATCCAGTAGGAGACTACACACAAGTTCCTCGTACCTGCACAAACAAACAAGAACCTTGCAACCAACGCGATAAAGGGGTCGTCAATCCCTTCTCGGCCACTTGCAAAAGTGAGATCTGATAGAGATGATCAGATACATATTTTTGGTATTTTTGGTGTATAGATTGAAAGTAAATATTGCAAAACAAAAGAACAGTAAAGATAAATAGTAGGCTTGAAGATTAATATGATGGAAGATAGACCCGGGGGCCATAGGTTTCACTAGTGGCTTCTCTCAAGATAGCAGATTCTACGGTAGGTGAACAAATTACCGTCGAGCAATTGATAGAAAAGCGCATAGTTATGAGAATATCTAGGCATGATCATGTATATAGCCATCACGTCTGTGACAAGTAGACCGAAACGATTCTGCATCTACTACTATTACACCACACATCGACCGCTATCCAACATGCATCTAGAGTATTAAGTTCATAAGAACAGAGTAACGCCTTAAGCAAGATGACATGATGTAGAGGGATAAACTCATGCAATATGATATAAACCCCATCTTTTTATCCTCGATGTCAACAATACAATGCGTGCCTTGCTGCCCCTGGTGTCACTGGGAAAGGACACTGCAAGATTGAACCCAAAGCTAAGCACTTCTCCCATTGCAAGAAAGATCAATCTAGTAGGCCAAACCAAACTGATAATTCGAAGAGACTTGCAAATATATTGTAATCATACATATAAGAATTCAGAAAAGAACCAAATATTGTTCGTAGATAATCTTGATCATAAACCCACAATTCATCGGATCTTGACAAACACACCGTAAAAAGAATTACATCGAATAGATCTCCAAGAAGATCGAGGAGAACTTTGTATTGAGATCCAAAGAGAGAGAAGAAACCATCTAGTTAATAACTATGGACCCGAAGGTCTGTGGTAAACTACTCACAACTCATCGGAGGGCTATGGTGTATGGTGTTGATGTAGAAGCCCTCCTTGATCGATTCCCCCTCCGGTGGAGCTCCGGAATAGTCCCCAAGATGGGATCTCATGGGTACACAAGGTTGCGGCGGTGGAATTAGGGTTTCGTGGTGCTCTCGGATGTTTTCAGGGTATATGAGTATATATAGGATGAAGAAGTATGTCGGTGGAGCTATGAGGGGCCCACGAGGGTGGGGGCCGCGCCTACCCCTCCTAGGCGCGCCCCCTGCCTCGTGGCCACCTCGTGGCTTCCCTGGCGTGTACTCCAAGTCTCCTGGGTTGCATTTGTTCCAAAAACGATCCTCCCGAAGGTTTCATTACATTTGGACTCTGTTTGACATTCCTTTTCTGCGAAACACTGAAATAGGCAAAAAAAACAACAATTTGCACTGGGCTTCCGGTTAATAGGTTAGTCCCCGAAATAATATAAAAGTGCATAATAAAGCCCATTAAACATCCAAAATAAATAATATAATATCATGGAACAATAAAAAAATATAGTTACATTGGAGACGTATCAAGCATCCCCAAGCTTAATTCCTGCTCGTCCTCAAGTAGGTAAATGATAAAAATAGAATTTTTGATGTGGAATTCTACCCAACATAATTCTTAATGAAATTTTCCTTATTGTGGCATGAATGTTCAGATCCGAAAGATTCAAGACAAGAGTTTAATATTGACATAGGAATAATAATACTTCAAGCATACTAACAAAGCAATTATGTCTTCTCAAAATAACATGGCCAAAGAAAGTTCATCCCTACAAAATCATATAGTTTGGCTATGCTCCATCTTCGTCACACAAAATACCCAAATCATGCACAACCCCGGTTTCAGCCAAGCATTGTTTCATACTTCAATTTTTTCAAACCTTTTCAACTTTCACGCAGTACATGAGCGTGAGCCATGGATATAGCACTAGGTGGAATAGAGTGGTGGTTGTGGAGAAGACAAAAAGGAGGAAGATGGTCTCACATCAACTAGGCGTACCAATGGGCTATGGATATGCCCATCAATAGATATTAATGTGAGTGAGTAGGGATTGCCATGCAACGGATGCACTAGAGCTATAAATATATGAAAGCTCAACAAAAGAAACTAAGGTGGGTGTGCATCCAACTTGCTTGCTCACGAAGACCTAGGGCATTTGAGGAAGCCCATCGTTGGAATATACAAGCCAAGTTCTACAATGAAAATTCCCACTAGTATATGAAAGTGACAAAACAAGTGACTCTCTATCATGAAGACCATGGTGCTATTTTGAAGCACAAGTGTGGAAAAAAGATAGTAGCATTGTCCCCTTTTTTCTTGTTTTCATTTTTTCCTTTTTTGGGGCCTTTTTTTCATTTGGCCTTTCTCTTTTTTATATTTGGGACAATGCTCTAATAATGATGATCATCACACTTCTATTTAATTACAACTCAAGGATTACAACTCGATACTAGAACAAAATATGACTCTATATGAATGCCTCCGGTGGTGTACCGGGATGTGCAATGAATCAAGAGTGACATGTATGAAACATTATGCATGGTAGCCTTGCCACAAATACGATGTCAACTACATGATCATGCATGTCAATTTGACAATGATGAAGCGTGTCATTGTCGGTGTACTAAGGTAGGGGTACCCCAGTACCCCAACTTGTGCACGGGCAGTTGCAGCTTCCCGCGGCAAGGTTTGCTGCGTGCTCGCCGGAGACCTTCCTGCCTCCTGTTAAACCATTCAAAAACAAAGTATACAAGACAGAAGATCGAGACCCCGGCAAGAGGAGCTTGCCGGGAAGGCCGTACCAGGCTCAAGACTGTTCCACTAACACAAGACCCTGGCAAGAGAAGCTTGCCAGGAAGATTAGAAGATATTGCCTCGGCGCTATGCGCGCCCCGGCAAGGGGCCCGGGGAGCGGCAAGTTCCCGGGCCCGGCAAGATCAAGGCCCCGGCAAGGCACTTGCCGGGAAGGCTACGCTGTGTGCCCGCGCTCCAGCTCATCGGCCCACGCGTCGCCCTGGGGCCTAACCAGGGACGCGTGGCGGATGGCCGTGCAACCTGGGGTACACGGTGGCACACCACGGCGATAAATCCGTCGCCGTGGCGGACGGAGACGCTAAGGCGGGAGCTTTTGGGGTCGACGGCGACGGGCATTAAATGCCCTTGTCCCCCACTGTTAAGGTAGGTATAGACCACTGTTCTGTACTGTAGCTCCACTGTTCCCGCACTGTTACAACTACCACCTCTTTTACATTTTTACCCCTTTCTCCTACGTTGACACATGTCGGTGACCCCTTGCACTATAAAAGGAGGCCCATGCACAACGTGGAGGGGGTTCGAAACCCAAATTACTCTCACGCACGGTGTAGCTGCTTCTTCAAGCTCCCGAGCGCCTCACTCAATACACAATCAAGCAGGAGTAGGGTTTTACGCATCCGTGCGGCCCGAACCTGGGTAAAACTGCCCGCGCGTCTGCCCCGATCTGCTCTTTGTGCTCCCTCCGCCCTCGTACCGCACAGACAAGGGGCTCCGGTCCCATAGGTGTTCGTGGCGGACAGTTTCCCCCGACATCTTTGGCGCGCCAGGTAGGGGGCGTCGAGGTTGTGCGAACCTGATCCGGCGTTCGCGCGGGCGCATTCTTCATCAACCTCTCCAGCTTCATCAACAACTTCATCAGCGACAACTCCATGGCCCCGAAGAAGAAGCCTTCGGAGGTCGGAGGCCCGTCTGCGTCTCACCCGCCGCCACCAGAGCCAACGGTGGGCGGGGGAGACGCCGTCGGAAGGGTGGTCGCCGGCGAGGACACTCACGGTGCCACCAGATCCAAGAACAAGACGGACGACCGGACCTCGGTCTCCGTGGACGCGCCGCGTCCATCACAGCAAACGACGACCCCGCAGCGCCATACCACGGGAGGTGGTATCCGCTTGCTGGGACAAGGCCATACTGGAGGTTCGCGGGACGCCCCGGACCCCCGTCCGGGCACAAGCAAAGCGAAGGCGCCGGCGCGGGACCCCGCTCCTTCTAACGTCGTTAGAAGTCCGAGCGTATCCCGCTCCTCGCACCGCTCGCCCGCGTTCCCCACTACTCCGGCAGAAGCGCTCGCAAGGGCGCAGCTGCTTCTTGATTTTCCTCCGGCGGCTGACAAGGCCGAAGAATGGAGGTCCACCATCCGGAGCCTGATAGACTTCGCCAACAACGACTCTCCGCAGCAGCCGTCGGCCTCACGGCCGCGGCAGGCTGAGAAGACGAAGGCTATCGGCGACAAGACTGCCGGGGGTGCGACAAGCGTGCACTCCCCGCCGCAGAAGCAGAAGACGCCGCCCCGCCGGAACAACCCCGACGACGGCTCCACAGCCTCGTCGGACCCGCGGGCCCGTCGGGACCAGCGCCAGGTCCTCGACGACCGGCGAGATGAAGACGCTCGGACCACGATCGAGCGCCGCCGAGAAGCTCGGCGACAATCCGACAAGAGAGCTGGGAACACTGTCGACGCACCCGCGCCCGGTGAACCAGGCGACTTGCCGTACGCGGCAGGTTGCCCTGCGTTCACCCGCGAGCTGCGGCGCGTCCAGTGGCCCAGCATGAAGAACTTTAAGCCCGACGTACCGGAGAAGTACGACGGCAAGACGCACCCCTCGGAGTTTCTCAGCGTCTACACTATCGCAGTGCAAGCTGCCGGGGGGCGCGACGAGAAGATCCTAGCCAACTACTTCCCGCTCGTGCTGAAGCCGAACGTCCGTTCGTGGCTCATGCACTTGCCGGAAGGCTCTATCTCTTCTTGGGCCGACCTCTGCCATCAGTTTGTCGGCGCCTTCACCGGCGGCCACAAACCCCATGGCCAGGAGAGCGATCTCCACATCTTGGCCCAGAAGGAAGGCGAACCCCTGCGCAAGTATATCCAACGCTTCAGCCGGGTGCAACACAACATCCCCGACGTTCACCCTGCCGCGGTTATCAGCGCGTTCCATCAGAACGTGCGTAACCGCCGCATGCGTGAGGAGATGGCGATGACCAAGATCAGGGACGTCAGCGAGCTTTACGCTCTTGCTGACAAGTGCGCCCGCGCGGAAGAGGGGAGGAAACTCCCCGGGGAGGATGCTGGCGCAGGGGGAAGCGACAGCGACGACGCCGCCCCGGCAAAGAAGAGCCGGCGGCGGAACAACAGGAAGAAGGGCAAGAAGGAAGTGCTTGCCGTCGAGAAGTCCGGCAAGGAGGCCCCCGCCAAGCAAGCGCAGGCTGGCGGCTCCGGCAAGGAGCCTGCCCCTGCGGCGGCGGCCGACAAGCCGGGTAGCTCCGACAAGCAATACTGTAAGATCCACCGCACCAAGGGTCACGATCTCTCCAACTGCAAGCGCGTCGAGTACCTCGTCGAGCAGCAAAAAGCTGAGTACGAGAGGCGCGACAAGGAGAAGGCCCAAGGTGGCGGGGAAGAACCCAGCAAGAAGCGGCCGTTTAACGGCCGGGGAGGACGCCGCGGCAAGGCCAAGCAGCGGCAAGGAGATCGACCTCCCCGGGGCCGCGACAACGACGAAGACGACGATGAAGACATGGAGGACGACGAGAACAGCGAGCAGGAGTTCCAGAAGGCCACGGAGGTCCTGTGCGTCGACGGTGGCGCCTCCCTGCACACCTCCCACCGCCAACTGAAACAGTGGGTGCGTGAGGTGAATGCAGCGGAGCCGCCCGTGGAGTCGCGCAGGCTCCTCAAATGGTCCAGCACGCCCATCGTTTTTGACCTTGAGGATCACCCTGACCGCACCACGGCGGTCGGGTGCTTGCCGATGCTGGTTTCTCCCACCATCCGCAACCTCAAGGTCACCAAAATGTTGGTTGACGGCGGGGCCGGGCTGAACTTGATCTCCTCTGCTGTGATCAAGAAGCTCCAAATTCAAGACGGCGAGCTCGAAGAGACCGGTTCATTCCAAGGAATCAACCCGGGAAGGAGCAAGCCCAAGGGAAAGATCACTCTGCCAGTGACCTTTGGCGGGGAGCTCAACTTCAGGACTGAGCGCATCACCTTTGACGTCGCAGATATTCCATTGCCCTACAATGGAATACTCGGCCGTCCCGCCCTCGCCAAGTTCATGGCAGCTTCCCACTATGCCTACAACGTGCTGAAGATGCCGGGGCCGATAAGCGTCATCACTGTCCACAGTGACAAGAAAGATGCGCTTATTTGCGCCGACAAGATTTACCGGGATGCGGCAGCTGCGGCCGAGAAGGATACTCTTGCCGCTGAAGCTCCCGGGGGGAAGAAGACGAAAACCAAGTCCGGCAAATGCTCTGGGACCCACTCCGGCAACCGCACCTCTTCGGAGTGCTGCGCTGCCGTTGAGGATGTTCCATCGAGCTCCACCGGCAAGAGCAAGAAAGGAATGGCTGCTCCTCCGGCAACCAAAAAAGTGTCCGCAAAGGAGGATGGCACTGGTGGTACCTTCACCATCAGTGCCACCCTTGACAGCAAATAGGAAAGCGCGCTCGTCGCCTTCCTGCGGGCGAATGTCGATGTGTTTGCTTGGCAACCATCTGACATCCCCGGCGTTCCCAGGAAGGTGATTGAGCACAAGCTTGCTGTCTGTCCTCATGCGCGGCCCATCAAGCAGAAAGTGAGGAAGCAAGCCGTGGAGCGCCAAGAGTTCATCAATGAGGAGATCAAGAAACTAGAGGCAGCCGGCCTAGTTAGAGGTGTGATCCATCCGACGTGGCTGGCAAACCCAGTCGTCGTGCGCAAGGCCAACGGGAAGTGGAGACTGTGTATAGACTTCACTGATGTCAATAAAGCGTGTCCCAAGGATCCCTTCCCTTTGCCGCGCATTGACCAGATCGTTGACTCCACTGCCGGATGCGAGCTACTCTGTTTTCTTGATGCATACTCAGGCTATCACCAGATTTTCATGGCCAAGGAAGATGAAGAGAAGACTGCATTTATCACTCCATGTGGCACCTATTGCTTTATCCGCATGCCATTTGGGTTGAAGAATGCAGGCTCAACTTTTGCAAGGATAGTGTACACTGCTTTTGAGCCACAGATCCACAGAAATGTAGAAGCCTACATGGATGACATCGTGGTGAAGAGCAAGAGCAAAGAAACACTGATTCAAGACTTGGAAGAAACGTTTCAGAACCTGCGCAGGATACAGCTCAAGCTGAACCCCGAGAAGTGCGTCTTTGGAGTTCCCTCCGGCAAGCTTCTCGGGTTCTTTATATCACAGAGGGGGATTGAAGCCAACCCCGACAAGATCAAGGCCATCGAGCAGATAGAAGCCCCGAAGCGCGTCAAGGATGTCAGAAGGCTTGCAGGTTGCGTTGCTGCCCTCAGTAGGTTCATTTCAAAATCCGCAGAATGCGCCCTACCTTTCTTCAAAATCTTGAAGAAAGCAGGTCCCATGAAGTGGACTCCGGAAGCGGAGGCGGCGTTGCAGGATTTGAAACGGTACCTGTCCTCCACTCCTATACTTGTCGCACCTAAACCACAGGAAAAGTTGTTGCTATACTTAGCGGCAACCAACCAGGTGGTTAGTGCTGCGTTAGTAGCGGAGAGGGAGTCCGACGAGGAGTCAGCGTCACCGGCAAGCGAATCTAGCGACAAGCAGGGGACTATCCCGACAAGCTCTGGCCCCGACAAGGAAGACTCTGCGCAGGAACAAGGAGGGGTGCGGAAGAAGATGGTGCAGCGCCCAGTGTATTTTGTAAGTTCCCTTCTCCAGGGAGCTAGATCAAGGTACTCTGGTGTGCAAAAATTGCTTTTCGGCCTCCTCATGGCCTCGAGGAAGCTGCGCCACTACTTCCAAGCCCATGAGATAACAGTGGTCACTCGCTTTCCGTTGAAGAGGATATTGCACAATCCAGAGGCAACAGGCAGGATCGTCGAGTGGGCACTGGAGCTGTCAAGCTTTGGACTCAAGTTTGAAAGTACTTCAACCATTCAGAGCCGAGCTTTGGCAGAGTTCATTGCTGAGTGGACCCCAACGCCAGAAGAAGAAGTTCAAGAAACGAGTATGCCCGTGCAAGAAGCGACAAGTGAATGGGTAATGTATTTTGACGGTGCCTTCTCGCTGCAAGGCGCCGGTGCCGGCGTGGTACTCATCGCGCCCACCGGAGAGCACCTCAAATATGTTGTCCAGATGCACTTTCCCAGGGAGCAAGCGACAAACAACACTGCAGAATATGAAGGCTTGCTTGCCGGCCTCAGGATTGCGGCCGAACTTGGGATCAGAAAGCTGATTGTGCGGGGCGATTCTCAGTTGGTGGTCCGACAAGTTAACAAGAGCTACCAGAGCCCTTTGATGGAAGCATATGTCGATGAAGTGAGGAAGCTTGAAGAGCACTTTGAAGGTCTGCAGATGGAACACGTCCCAAGAGCTCAAAATGAGATCGCAGATGGCCTTTCAAAGTGCGCCGCGATGAAGTTACCTGTGGAACCAGGGACCTTCCTGCTCAAGCTGACTCAGCCATCAGTTACACCATCAATTGGGCAGTCCAAGAAGAGAAAGTTGGTCTCCGGCGACTACTTGCCGGCGGATCTCCCTGAACCCGTCGCCAAAGTTCCCAAGATCAACAACAACGCTGAGGAACAGTTTGCTCCTGCAAGTCCTCGGGCTTGTGCAGTTCAAGCAAGTGTTCCCGACAAGTCTCGCTCCGGCGAGCTTGCCGGGGGACCGTCAGCTCCGACAGGACCAGAGGTCTTTGCCGTAGAAGCTGGGGTTCCCACAGCGGCCCTCGAGCCTTTAGTCCTTGCCGTCGAGCCTCGAGCTCCAGCATGGGCGCAGCAGATCGTCCGTTTTCTGCAAACTGGAGAACTTCCCGACGACCCTCAAGAGATAGAGAAGATAACCAGGCAGTCAAGTATGTATCAGTTTGTGGATAACGAGCTGTACAGAAGAAGACTCAACGGTGTCAGGTTGAAATGCATCTCCAGAGAAGATGGACAGAAGCTGTTGGCAGAAATACATGGAGGCATATGCGGCCACCACATTGGCGCAAGGGCACTTGCCGGGAAAGCTTTCCGGCAAGGGTTCTTTTGGCAAGAAGCCCTCCAAGATGCAACTGCACTAGTAACCAAGTGTGAAGCGTGCCAGTTCCATGCAAAGCAAATCCATCAGCCAGCTCAAGCCCTCCAAACGATCCCTTTGTCATGGCCCTTCTCGGTCTGGGGGCTCGATATCCTCGGCCCTTTCCCTCGTGCTGCCGGGGGCTTTGAGTACTTGTACGTTGCAATCGACAAGTTCACAAAGTGGCCAGAAGTGGAGCCAGTGAGAAGGGTGACAGCACAGTCAGCAGTCAGGTTCTTCCGGTCGATTGTTTGCCGTTTCGGGATCCCTAACAGGATCATCACCGACAATGGTACACAATTCACTAGTCGCACCTTCATGCAATACGTCCAAGACCTTGGCGCCAAGGTCTGTTTCGCTTCTGTTGCTCACCCGAGGAGCAACGGCCAAGCGGAGAGGGCAAATGCTGAAGTGCTGCGCGGACTCAAGACAAGGACCTTTGACAGGCTGCGCAAGTGCGGAAGGAATTGGATAGAGGAGCTCCCGGCGGCTCTTTGGTCAATCAGAACGACACCAAGTCGAGCCACCGGGCAGACACCTTTTGCTCTAGTCTATGGAGCAGAGGCAGTTCTCCCCACGGAACTCGTATACGGATCTCCTCGAGTACTCGCTTATGATGAGCTCGAGCAAGAGCAACTGCGACAAGACGACGCATTGCTCCTCGAGGAGGGACGTCTCCAGGCTGCTGTACGAGCTGCTCGATACCAGCAAGCTTTGCGTCGCTACCATAGCCGCAAAGTCAAGGCCAGGAGTCTCGAGGAAGGCGACCTTGTTCTTCGGCGTGTTCAGTCCGCCAAGAATTCCAACAAGTTGACGCCGAAGTGGGAAGGCCCTTATCGGGTGAGACAAGTTATGAGGCCCGGCGCTGTCCGCCTCGAGACCGAAGAAGGCTTACCGGTGAGCAACTCCTGGAACATAGAGCATCTTCGCAAGTTTCACCCCTAAGGCGCGGTTGCCGTGATCCGCTCCGGCAACCATCTTTTGTACAAGCCTTGCCGCTGTTGCATGTAACCCTTTGTACAAAGCCGGGCGCAGACCCCGTGCATCAGTAAAGTTTTCGTGTTTTCGCATCGATCGCCTTTTGCATGCTTCTCTTTGCTATTTGCATTTTCTGTTTGGCATTTGATGCAACACTCAGACATACGGTAAGCACTATTACGCCGAAAGGCTATGCTTGTTTCCCTCTCCCTTTCTTTTTCTCTTAAGCAGAAGGAACGTTCCTCGCGCACAAGTTTGCCGGGGGGGAAGGAGATGGAGGAGGAACTGAGTGCTGTTCAAGTAGGAAGAGCCTTACCGAAAAGCAAGCAACATAAGCAAGCAGCATATGAAAGATAAGTTGTTAGAATTCGACCAGTTCAAATTTTAAATTTTGGTTGCCTTCCTTGAACGATCACGCTTTGTATGGAAAACCTGTGCGCGGAGGAACCTACCCGTAGCTTGCCGCACCTTTATCTTGTTTTCGAGTCCACTCAACGATTTAAGTGAGCTGCGACAAGTGTCGCGCCCTTGCCTCGTTTCCGAGTACACTCAGCAAGCTAAGTGCGTTGCGACCAGCTGCGGCGAGGTTGCTTGCCGGCGAGGACCTTGACCAGCAGGCTGCTCAGAGTCCAGCACTCAGCGCTCGCGGCAAGGGCCCCTCGCCGGCAAGCTCCCCGGGAGCGTAGGGTGAAAAACATACAAAGTCAAAGATTGGAACAAGGAAGATAACATTGCACTGATTGACTGAAATAAAGCAAATATCTTACAAGGATAACTTGTCGCAATGGACTAATGAGTTCATAACATAATGTGCAGCAACAAAAAGATAAAGATACATGGAGCCCTAGTCTACGCGGTCGCCTTCCTTCCTGCCAAGCTTTGCCACCTTGGCGATGATGTGGCCGACCTGCTCCTTCAGGGCCTCCGTGTCTGCGTCTGCCGGCAGGGTGCGAAGAACGTTCGTGAGGTTGATCCCCGGGTTGCGGTATACGATCTTCGTCAACAACCGCTCCAGAGTTCCCGCGCAGAGACGGCGCGACTCCTCGGCCAGCTGCGCGGGGATGCGGTTCCGGAGACCTGCAAGAGCCGGAGCGACGCCTCTGAAGAAGAGGCTGAGCTTGGCGCTGTGCGGGAGGTCTGGATCCGGCGAGTAGATAAGATGTTCGACCTTCAAAGCAAGCAACTCCTGGTCAATGTTGGACGCAGAAGAAACCAGCTCTTCGGTCCACACCTCGATAGTCTGCCGGAAGAGCTCGGAGGCCTTGTTGACGCTCTCCATCAAGGTTCGCTCCTTGCGGAGCTCATCCTTCAATTTGGTCTCCTGGGCCCGGGCAGCATCAAGCGATTCCTTCAGGGTGGTGACCTTCAGCTCCAAGTCTTCAATGGAATCCTTGGCGGCCTTCAGCTCGTCACCCCTCTGGGATAAACTCACCTGGAGCTCTGAGTTTGTGTGAGCGTCCTTCTCGCGCTCCAGGATGAGCGCGGCAACCTTCTCGGCGCTAACCTTCATCGCCTTCTCCAGTTGTTCAACCTTGGCGGCGAGCTCTTTCTTGGCGTCCTCCGCGGGAACCGCGGCGGCCTTCGCCTCCTTCAGCTCCCCGCCAAGGGCAGCCTCGCGAGCGGCAAGGTCTTCTTCGTGAGAATCCAGCTCCACCTTCCGCTGCGCGAGCTCTCCCTCTCGCCGGGACATCTCCACCCCGGCGAGGCGCTGCTGTTCATCGGCTTCGGCCCTCTCAAGTACCCACTCTTGGTACTCGCCGGCGAGACGCTCTCGCTCCTCCGCCACCTGGCGGAGGGCAGCCTGGTTGGCGGCGCTGAGCTCCGCCGCACGCTTCTCCATCTCTGCCGCAGCCTTGGCGGCAAGAGCCTCCCGGGAAGCGAGCTTTGCTTGCCTGGCCCGATAAAGGGCCAGGAGCTGATGAAGCAATCGCTCCTCCTCGGGCCCCTCACCTCCACCGGGCGCCTGGACGATCTTCAGGCCTGCGGAGGCGAGGACCTCTCCGTCGAACGCCTCGCCCTCCGCAGGAGCTCGCGACGAAGACCCCCACGGCATCTGGATGAAGACGCCATTGGGGGCCTCAAGATAGAACCTTTGCTCCTCGCCGGCGGAGGGACCGGTGGCCGGCGCAGCATCCGATGCTCCCGCCACCTCCGGGTCGGCGGTGCGGCCACCGTCCCCCTCCCCGGCCGCTGCGTCCGCAGCCGGAGCAGTCTCTTGCGTGGCCGGCTCGGCGGCCTCGCCCACCTCCTCAACGACTGGAGCGTCGCCGCCGCCGCCCTGCGCATCCTCCTCCTCGAGGATAATCACCTCTGTCTCCATAGGCACAGGAGGAGGAAGATCTAGGAAGAAGAAGAAGACAAAGAAATTCAAGACCCAAGCAAATATCCAAAAAAGAGATAAGCCAAGAAGACAAGTTACAAAGGTTACCTTGGCGGGCGTCCTCAGCGGCAGGCTCCCTCGCCGGGGAGCTCGGCCTCGTCGGAGTAGTCGCCCTCGCCGGGGAACTTGGCCTTGGCGGGGTGGCCGCCCTTGCCGGGCTGCTCGTCCTTGGCGGGGTACTCTGCCTTGGCGGAGTACCCGCCCTTGACGGAGCACTCTCCCTTGCCGGAGAGTCCTGCCTTGGCGGGGATGGCGGTGCCTGCAGCTCCTCGGCGGTGGTCTCCGGGCGCTCTTCCCGCTGCGGCTCCTCCTCTGCACGGAACAAGACAAGAAATGTCAAAACATGAAGATAGAATCAAAAGCCTCAGACGTACCCCGACAAGCGAAAAGAAAGAACCCCAGACTTACGCTGGGGGCTGCGCTGCGGGCTGCGCTGGGGGCTGCTCATCGGAGCAGTGCCAGAGTCCGGCAGGCTCGGCTCCGGCGCGCCCTCTGTTGCCGCCACCGTCGAGTCCTCCGCGACCTCGGCCTCGGGCGCCTTGGCCTTCTTCGCGGCGCGATGGGCCAGGGTCCTGAAACCGGAACAGAAGACAGAGTTAGCATCAACAGAAGCTCAAGACAAAAAAAATCAAGAAGATGAGGAACTTCGGATCCTTACTCCTGGTCCTCCTCGTCGTCCTCGCTCAGGGCGGAGAAGTCATACTCCACCGTAGGCGCGTCGACGCGAGGAGCGGGAGGCGAAGACTCCCTCGCGCGCTTGGTACTCACCGGGGCCGGGGGCTGCGAAGACCCAGCCCCTGTGGCTGCCGGCGCCCGGGGGGCGGGCGGAGCCGCTGCTCCGCTCCGAGAAGACCCCTGCCGGCTCGCTGCCGGCCTGCGGGGCGCCTCCGTCGTGGTCCGCGCACGGGCCGCCTCTGCTGCGGCTGGTGCGCCGGACGGCCTTGGCGCGGCTTGACTCCCCCGGGGAGCCGCCCGCCGAGGTGGCTGTTGCCGGGGCGCCTGTGCCCTTTCCCCCGTCGTCGCTTTGCGGAGACGCTTTGCCGGGGACTCCTTCGGGCTTGCCGGGGGCGGGGAGCTCTCCGACGAGGAGAGGTCGTCGGCGTACAACTCTGTAGATCCGCCGGAGTCTTCGGCCTCCTCCTCCTCCTCCTCCTCTGCCCCGGCCGGCTCGCTGGGCCCAGCATCCAGCGCTGCGGCCCTCTTCCCCTTGGCGCCTCCGCCCCTCGCGGCGCCTCTGCTTCCTCCGGCGGTGCCCTCCCTTGCCGCGGCCTCCGTCGCGATCCCATGGATCCCGGAGTGCCTCAACGAGGGGACCCCGGCGAGCGCGTCGGGTGGGAGGTTCAGCAATCGGCGGATCTCCGCCTCTTCCGCCTGGGTGGACGCCTCTTCGGCCTCCGCCTCCTCCGGCGAGAACCCGAAGACTCCTGCCGCCGCGGCTGCGGCGGCCTCCTCAGCCCGGGAAGCTATGTAGGCGATTTCCTGCTCGGTGGTGTCCCGCGTATGCAGCTTGAGGTCCTCCTTGTTACTCGCCACCTCGACGAGGTTGTCGTAGAAGTTGAGGACGTCGATGGGCTTCGGGGCGATCCACGAGCGATCCAAGCCATGCGAGTCGCACATCGGCATCATGGCAAGGATTCGGTCCCTCGCGGCGTTGTTGCAGAGCGGCACCACTTCCCGGGGAGTCCTGAACCACTCGGGGTGCGTCGGGTCGTACTTGAAGAGCTCTCGTACCATCCCGCGCAGCTCCAGAGTGGTGAAGTTAAAATTAAGCCCGGGGCGCAGCCTCATGATATCTGCCGGGCCGCCGTACTCCCAGGCCGGCCTCTTCCGGTCTTGGAGGGGGGCGATGCGCCGGCGGAGGAAATCTGCGCCCACCTCGGCAACTGACAGTCGGGCCAGCCGAAGACGGAGGATCCGGACGAGGGCGATGTCGAGCTTGACGTCGTCGGAGTCTAGATCGCTCCAATCTCTGCCGCGCACGATAGGTGTTGTGCGCGGCGCAGTGAAGGCTTGCGGCTGGTCCTCTACAATCCAGCACCACTCCGCTCGCCATTCCTCCCACTTGCCGCGGAGCTCCCCCGGCAAGTACGACCCCTTCTTCCCGAGACGGAAGACCCAAGAAATACATCCGGAGAGAGGGGCATCGGCCTCGGCTCTAGGGGTGAAAAAGTGTCTAAAGAGGGCTACGTTGGGGTGGACTCCTATGAAGTTTTCGCACATATGTGCGAAAACGGCCATGGTGAGGATGGCGTTGGGGGTGAAATCAAGCAGATGGAAGCCATACGTATTCATGATATCACAGAAGAAGTTCGAAAAAGGAGGGCAGAGACCACAGTGGAAAAAGGCAGCAAAGAAGTAATACCCGCCGGGATAGTTGTCCTTGGCGGCGGCCGGGTATGCTCGGGTGCGGGGATGCGCATCGGTGCCCTTGGACCAGAACAAGTAGTACTTGTTCCAGAGTTCTTGCACGCCGAGCCTCGGCGAGAAGACGACGTGCCGCTTCCGGTAAGCGATGAGCTTGGCTGCTTGCTCGGATTTCTCCTTCTTGGACTTCTCCGCTTTCCCCTTGTCGGTCTTTGGGGCCATGGCGGACGCGGCGGAAGGGAGAGGACGAAGAGCTAGGCGGCGGCGGAGCTGTGGAGGCGGGGCGCAAGAAGGAATCTTTTTGCAGGAAGAAGACGACGTAATGAGAGCACGGGGAGGGGAACCGCGCCCGCTGCCTCTGCTTTTATGGGGGAGTGGGGGGCGTTTCCCCCTTTCCATTAAGAGATCGTGGGCACGTCCCATCCCACGGCGCCGCAATCGACGCGTGCCGTTACCGTGGGGTGCGGCGGATATGGAAGTGGATTCGGCGCGCCGCGGGCCGCGGGTGCCCGTGCACTGTTTTGGGCCTGGCCCAACAGCGCTCGGCACCGTGTGTGGCCCAGGCCCGGGGGCTCCTGTCGGTGTACTAAGGTAGGGGTACCCCAGTACCCCAACTTGTGCACGGGCAGTTGCAGCTTCCCGCGGCAAGGTTTGCTGCGTGCTCGCCGGAGACCTTCCTGCCTCCTGTTAAACCATTCAAAAACAAAGTATACAAGACAGAAGATCGAGACCCCGGCAAGAGGAGCTTGCCGGGAAGGCCGTACCAGGCTCAAGACTGTTCCACTAACACAAGACCCTGGCAAGAGAAGCTTGCCAGGAAGATTAGAAGATATTGCCTCGGCGCTATGCGCGCCCCGGCAAGGGGCCCGGGGAGCGGCAAGTTCCCGGGCCCGGCAAGATCAAGGCCCCGGCAAGGCACTTGCCGGGAAGGCTACGCTGTGTGCCCGCGCTCCAGCTCATCGGCCCACGCGTCGCCCTGGGGCCTAACCAGGGACGCGTGGCGGATGGCCGTGCAACCTGGGGTACACGGTGGCACACCACGGCGATAAATCCGTCGCCGTGGCGGACGGAGACGCTAAGGCGGGAGCTTTTGGGGTCGACGGCGACGGGCATTAAATGCCCTTGTCCCCCACTGTTAAGGTAGGTATAGACCACTGTTCTGTACTGTAGCTCCACTGTTCCCGCACTGTTACAACTACCACCTCTTTTACATTTTTACCCCTTTCTCCTACGTTGACACATGTCGGTGACCCCTTGCACTATAAAAGGAGGCCCATGCACAACGTGGAGGGGGTTCGAAACCCAAATTACTCTCACGCACGGTGTAGCTGCTTCTTCAAGCTCCCGAGCGCCTCACTCAATACACAATCAAGCAGGAGTAGGGTTTTACGCATCCGTGCGGCCCGAACCTGGGTAAAACTGCCCGCGCGTCTGCCCCGATCTGCTCTTTGTGCTCCCTCCGCCCTCGTACCGCACAGACAAGGGGCTCCGGTCCCATAGGTGTTCGTGGCGGACAGTTTCCCCCGACAGTCATAATAAACATAACGGTGGAAAGTTGCATGGCAATATATCTCGGAATGGCTATGGAAATGCCATGATAGGTAGGTATGGTGGCTGTTTTTAGGAAGGTATATGGTGAGTGTATGGTACCGACGAAAGTTGCGCGGTACAAGAGAGGATAGCAATGGTGAAAGGGTGAGAGTGCGTATAATCCATGGACTCAACATTAGTCATAAGGAACTCACAGACTTATTACAAAAATCTACAAGTCATCAAAACAAAGTACTACACGCATGCTCCTAGGGGAAGGGTTGGTAGGAGTTAACCATTGCGCGATCCCGACCTCCACACAAAGGATGACAATCAATGAAATACCTCATGCTTCAAATTTGTCACACAACGGTCACCATATGTGCATGCTACGGGACTTGCAAACCTCAACACAAGTATTTCTCAATTTCACAATTACTCAACTAGCATGACTCTAATATCACCATCCTCATATCTCAAAACAATCATCAAGCATCAAACTTCTCATAGTATTCAATGCACTTTATATGAAAGTTTTTATTATACCCATCTTGGATGTCTATCATAATAGGACTAATTTTATAACCAAAGAAAATTACCATGCTGTTCTAAAAGACTCTCAAAATAATATAAGTGAAGCATGAGAGATCAATAATTTCTATCAAATAAAACCACCACCGTGCTCTAAAAAGATATAAGTGAAGCACTAGAGCAAAACTATCTAGCTCAAAAGATATAAGTGAAGCACATAGAGTATTCTAATAAATTCGGATTCATATGTGTCTCTCCCAAAATGTGTGTACATCAAGGATGATTCTGGTAAATTAAAATAAAAGACTCAAATCATACAAGACGCTCCAAGCAAAACACATATCATGGGGTGAATAAAAATATAGTCTTAAGTAATGTTACCGATAGACGAAGACGAAAGAGGGGATGCCTTCCCGGGGCATCCCCAAGCTTAGGCTTTTGGTTGTCCTTGAATTTTACCTTGGGGTGCCTTGGGAATTCCCAAGCTTGGGCTTTTTTCACTCTTTGTTCCATAGTACATCAAATCCTTACCCAAAAACTTGAAAACTTCACAACACAAATCTTAACAGAAAATCTCGTGAGCTCCGTTAGTATAAGAAAACAAACCACCACTTTAAGGTACTGTATTGAACTCATTATTTATTTATATTGGTGTTAAACCTATTGTATTACAACTTCACTATGATTCATACCCCCCGATACTACTCATAGATTCATCAAAATAAGCAAACAACACACGAAAGACATAATCTATCAAAAACAAAACAGTCTGTAGCAATATGTAACTTTTGAATACTTATGTAACTCTAAAAATTCTGAAATACATTGGTGGATGTGAGGAATTTGTCTATTGATCATCTGCAAAAAAGAGTCAACTTAAAAGCATTCTCCAGTAAAAAATGGCAGCTAATCTCGTGAGCGCAAAAGTTTCTGTTTTTTACAGCAAGATCGCAAAGAGTTCACCCAAGTCTTCCCAAAGGTTCTACTTGACACAAACACTAATTAAAACACAAAACAAAATCTAACCAGAAGCTAGATGAATTGTTTATTCCTAAACAGAAGCAAAAACAAATGAAATAAAAATGGGTTGCCTCCCAACAAGCGCTATCGTTTAACGCCCCTAGCTAGGTATGATACAAGAATAGATCTAGGTATTGCCATCTTTGGTAGGCAATCCATAAGTGGCTCTCATAATAGATTCATAAGGTAATTTGATTTTCTTTCTAGGAAAGTGTTCCATGCCTTTCCTTAACGGAAATTGGAATATAATGTTTCCTTCTTTCATGTCAATAATTGCACCAATCGTTCTAAGGAAAAGCTCTGCCAAGAATAATAGGACATGTAGGATTGCAATCTATATCAAGAACGATGAAATCTATGGGCACATAATTCGTATTTGCAACAATAAGAACATCATTCCTTCCTATAGGTTTCTTAATAGTAGAATCCGCGAGATGCAAATTTAAAGAACAATCATCAAGTTCATGGAAACCTAACACATCACACAAAGTCTTTGGAATTGTGGAAATGCTAGCACCCAAATCACACAAATCATAACATTCATGATCTTTAATCTTAATTTTAATAGTAGGTTCCCACTCATCACAAAGTTTTCTAGGGATAGAAACTTCTAATTCAAGTTTTTCTTCATTAAAGCATCAACGATGTGTTTGGTAAAAACTTTATTTTGACTATAAGCATGAGGAGAATTTTGCACAGATTGCAACAAGGTAATACAATCTATCAAAGAGCAATTATCATAATTAAATCCCTTGAAATCCAAAATAGTGGGTTCGTTACTATGTATAAATTTGACCTCTTCAATCCCACTTTTAACAGTTTCAGCATCAAGATCTAAATACTCCGAATCATTGGGATGCTTTTTAATTAAAGTTGACTCATCTCCAGTCCCATCTTTATCAAGATTCATATTAGAAAACAAGAATTTAATAGGATACACATCAATAACATTTAGATCTTCATCTTTATTATCATCTAGATTAGAAGAACACGCTTTCATAAAGCAATCTCTTTTAGCACGCATCCTAGCGGTTCCTTATTTGCACTCATCAATGGAAATTCTCATGGCTTTGAGAGACTCATTGATATCATGCTTAGGTGGGATAGATCTAAGTTTCAAAGAGTCAACATCAAGAGAAATTCTATCCACGTTCCTATCCAACTCATCAATCTTAAGCAATTTTTCTTCAAGCAAAGCATTGAAATTCTTTTGCGAATTCATAAATTCTATAACTCTAGTTTCAAAATCAGAGGGCATCTTATTAAAATTTGCATAAGAGTTGTTGTAGGAATTACCATAATTATTAGAGGAATTACTAGGGAATGGTCTAGAATTAAAGTTTCCTCTATAAGCATTGTTACCAAAATTATTCCTACCAACAAAATTCACATCCATAGATTCGTTATTATTCTCAATCAACGTGGACAAAGGCATATCATTTGGATCATAAGAAACACTCTTAGTAGCAAATAATTTCATAAGTTCATCCATCTTTCCACTCAAAACATTAATCTCTTCAATAGCATGTATATTTTTACTAGTGGATATTTTGGTGTGCCATTGAGAGTAATTAACCATAATATTATCTAGGAGTTTGGTAGCTTCTCGTAAGGTGATTTCCATGAAAGTGCCTCCCGCGACCGAATCTAAAAGATTTCTAGAAGCAAAATTCAATCCAGCATAAAAGTTTTGTATAATCATCCATAAGTTCAAACCATGTGTAGGGCAATTAAGTATCATTAATTTCATCCTCTCCCAAGCTTGTGCAACATGCTCATGATCAAGTTGCTTAAAATTCATAATATCATTTCTAAGAGATATAATCTTAGCGGGAGGAAAATACTTAGAGATAAAGGCATCTTTGCACTTATTCCATGAATCAATATTATTTCTAGGCAAAGAAGAGAACCAAGTTTTAGCACGATCTCTAAGCGAAAACGGAAATAGTTTAACGATATCATTATCCACATCTCTTTTCTTTTGCATATCACATAAATCAACAAAGTTGTTTAGATGGGTAGCGACATCTTCACTAGGAAGGCCAGGAAATTGATCTTTCAAGACAAGATTCAACAGAGCAACATTGATTTCACAAGATTCAACATCAATAATAGGAGCAATAGGAGTGCTAATAAAATCATTATTGTTGGTATTGGAAAAGTAACACAATTTAGTATTGTCTTGGGCCATAGTGACAACCAAGCAATCCAACAGACAAGCAAACAAGAAGCAAGCGAAAAGAGGCGAACGGAAAAAGGGCGAATAAAACGGCAAAGGTGAAGTGGGGGAGAGGAAAACAAGAGGCGAATGGCAAATAATGTAATGCGAGGGATAAGAGTTTGTGATGGGTACTTAGTATATAACTTGTGCATATATCTCGCCGGCAACGGCGCCAGAAATCCTTCTTGCTACCTCTTGAGCATGCTTTGGTTTTTCCCTTGAAGAGGAAAGGGTGATGCAGCAAAGCAGCGTAAATATTTCCCTCAGTTTTGAGGACCAAGGTATCAATCCAGTAGGAGACTACACGCAAGTTCCTCGTACCTGCACAAACAAATAAGAACCTTGCAACCAACGCGATAAAGGGGCTGACAATCCCTTCTCGGCCAATTGCAAAAGTGAGATCTGATAGAGATGATAAGATAAATATTTTTGGTATTTTTGTTGTATAGATTGAAAGTAAAGATTGAAAAACAAAAGAACAGTAAAGATAAATAGTAGGCTTGAATATTAATATGATGGAAGATAGACCCGGGGGGCATAGGTTTCACTAGTAGCTTCTCTCAAGATAGCAGATTCTACGGTGGGTGAACAAATTACTGTCGAGCAATTGATAGAAAAGCGCATAGTTATGACAATATCTAGGCATGATCATGTATATAGACATCACATCCGTGATAAGTAGACCGAAACGATCATGCATCTACTACTATTACTCCACACATCGACCGCTATCAAGCATGCATCTAGAGTATTAAGTTCATAAGAACAGAGTAACGCCTTAAGCAAGTGTAGCGACCACGATCCGAATGGACCGAAGTCTCTGTGTTTCAGTGTCATCCCTGGATCGGTAATGCTGACACACACAGTACTTGAAGGATTTATAATAGAGTGGCAATCACACACTTATTACATCGAATGTCTCCAAAGAGAACTCATTACAAATGTCTATGGCTTAAGGCCATCTAACAAAATAACAGCGGAAGGCTTGAAAGATAAGTGAGTCCATCAACTCCAACGGCATAGCTGAGTGCATGACAAACGACCTAGAATGCCTTACTACTCGTCTAAAAAGTCTGCAACGTAATATGTTGCAGTCCGAAACGGGTCAGCACATGGAATATGCTGGCAAGATAACACGGAAGATGCAAGTAACAGAATAAAGGCTACACTATATGCATATTTGGCTGGTGGAGGCTCTAGGGTTAAAGTTTTTGCGTAAAGCCAAATTTTCCCTACAACAAAGGAATAAATTTTTATTTTAACTATCATGGTAGTTGAAACATCATTGAGAAGGTACCTCCAACTCAATCCCAAATTAAAGTAATCATTAACCCAACAAATTTAACTTTAGAGTGATGAGATCAACCAATAATTCAAGTACCAGATACTCAAAATTGTCCATAATCGGGGACACGGCTAATCATGATCAGTTTGTACACTCTGCAGAGGTTTGTGCACTTTTCTCCACAAGACTCGATCTCCTCCGTTGGATTTTATCGCACTGCAAGGTGTTTCAGAAACGGATGACCGAGACACAGTCTTTCAGAAGCATTTACTCTTTACCCCGGGTGGACCCATAAACCTACTTTCCCCTACATCTGCTAGTCCACCACTGAAAGAGCTCACACAACTTACTCATACTATGCCAGAGCCCATAATGGCATTGTGGCTGCACACAGAAGTTTCTAGCATGAATAGTTTTATGATCCCTTTGAGCCTGGGTGGCATTCCATAGGACAATCACACGGTACCCCGGGATTTCCTAGGACAACACTGGATTCTCCAGGTGCCCTGCAACCAATCCACCCAGATGTGTATTCAGGTAGCCACCTTAAGTTGAACCATTAATTAACAACTCACATCTGTCATGGATTTCTCTCAAACCCAAACCACGTCTTCGAGCATAGCATGGCAACCTAAACAAACGTAGAAGTAACTCCCAAGGGTTTGAAAATAATGCAGGTAATAGGTTCTACCTCAATCTACTTCCTAGTCCCACAAGTTAAGAGATCCTACTCATGCAATGTGTGAGGGTTTGATCTAATGCATAAAAACTGGGTAATAAAAGGTATGATCAAAGTGTTACTTGCCTTGCTGACGATTCGCAAAATCTAGAGACTCGTAGTAGCACGCTTCACAGTCCGGGTATTCTATCGCAAGCAAACAATAGCATACATAAGCAAACAAGCAATGATGCACAAAAAAAACTCCAAAGGATAAGATCTAACTAGAAAGTTCAACTTAAGAACTCCGGTTTGCAAAAAGAATCAAATCGAAAGAAGCAACAAAACTCAAACTGCGAAAGAAACGAGATCCAATTACTAATTTGATCTAGGGTCAAATTTTACAGTAGCAAAACTTAGTTCAAGTTGGTTAAACGGAAAGAGGGCGTCGAGACGAAGATCTGGGATTTTGAATCACCTGATTCCGACTCTCGAGCGAAAAGAAAAATGAAAAACAAGATCAGGGCAGAAATCACGATCGGAAATAATCGCGGATAAATACCTTGAAAAAGAAAACTGACGAACATACTAACGAACGAGCGTTCGCTGTCTGCGGCTAACGGGCGAACAACGTCCATTAAAACGAACGTACGGACGAACGTCATCTAAATAACTAAACCAGAAAAAAAAACCGATCTAACCTAAAAAAACGGATCTAGGGTTTCTCGAAAAAAACCGATCGGTTAACCGAAAAGAACCGGCGGCGGCGGCTACCTCGGCGGGCGGGGCGGCGGTGGCGGCGGCGGCTCCGGTGGCGGTTCCGGCGGCGGCGGCGGGTAGCTCCGGCGGCGACGCGGCGGCGTGGCGCGGAGGCGGCGGCGGCGAGGCGCGGCGGCGGCAGCGGCGGCTTAGGGCAGGGGCGGGGCGGCTGGGCTGCGGGGCTCCGGGCTGGCGCTTATAAAGGTCCGACTAGGAGAGTCCTAGCCGGTTACGGCCCAGAGTCGGTTTCTCTCTCTTTTTTTAAACGACTCCTGGCATACGAAAACTAACAAAAGAAATACTAAACGGACTCCAAAAATCCCGAAATAAGTTTTCACCGTCCTCTAATAAAATTTAGGACAAAGTGAACATTTTTCCTGGACCTAAATGCAATTTTGAAAAACACATATTTTTCCTATGCAAATAAAATCACAAATAAATCCAAATAAAACCAAAAGTGATTTTAATATTTATTCCTCCAATATTTCTATGATTTTGGAGAAGTCATATTATCTCCGCTCATATATTTTATTTAGAAATATTTTTAGGAGGGCAAAAATAATTAAAACCAACGCTATCCTCGTACGAGTATTCGAGTAAACTCAAATACGAAAACGGTATAATTCCCAACTCTTTCCGTGGGTCCTTGAGTTGCTTAGAATTTTCGAGGATCGCCACGAACAGAATGCAAAGAAATATGCGATGCAGTATGATCTATGTATAACTTTCCAAATTGAAAATTTGGGATGTTACAAACCTACCCCCCTTAGAATGAATCTCGCCCTCGAGATTCGACTTGGCTAGAGAACAGGCGTGGGTGGTCCTTGCGTAGATCATCTTCTTGTTCCCAGGTGGCTTCTTCCTCGGTGTGGTGACTCCACTGAACTTTGCAAAACTTGATAACCTTACTGCGGGTGACTCTCCTCGAAAATTTGAGAATCTTAACAGGCTTCTCCTCATAAGTCAGATCGCTATCCTACTGAATTTCTTCCAGGGGTACTGTGTCTCTAAGCGGGATATCGGCCATCTCCGCATGGCATTTCTTAAGCTGCGAAATGTGAAACACGTCGTGCACTCCTGACAATCCTTCGGGCAACTCCAACTTATAGGCAACCTCTCCCATGCGTTCTAAAACACGGTAAGGTCCCACAAATCTCGGGGCTAGCTTTCCCTTAACTCTGAAATGTTTAACTCCTCGCAGAGGCGATACTCTCAGGTACGCTCTGTCTCCGATTTCGTAAGCTATCTCCTTGCACTTCGAGTCCGCATATCTCTTCTTTCTGGACTGAGCTACCTTCAGTCTATCCCGAATCAGCTTAACCTTCTCTTCAGATTCTTTGATCAAGTCTGTCCAAACAACTGTCGGTCTCCAACTTCATCCCACATTAACGGCATTCGGCATCTTCTTCCGTACAATGCTTCGAACGGTGCCATCTTCAAACTGGCCTGATAACTGTTGTTGTACGAGAACTCAGCGTAGGGCAAATTATCATCCCAACTAGATCCATAATCTAGCGCACAGGCTCTCAACATGTCCTCCAGAATTTCGTTGACTCTCTCGGTCTGTCCATATGTGTGTGGGTGAAACGCTATACTAAATTCTAGCCTCGTTCCCAAAGTTTGGTGTAGCTGATGCCAAAACTTTGAGGTGAACTGTGTTCCTCTATCTGATACAATGGTCCTCGGAACTCCGTGCAGACATACGATCCTGGTCATGTATATCTTGGCCAACTTCGCACTGGTGTATGTGGTTTTCACGGGGATAAAGTGGGCTACTTTGGGCAAGCGATCCACTACTACCCAGATCGAATCATAACCGGCTTTGGTCCTGGGCAATCCGGTGATAAAATCCATGCCAAGCTTCTCCCACTTCCATTCGGGTATCGGCATAGGCTGTAGCAATCCTGTTGGCTTCTGATGCTATGCCTTTACTCTCTGGCATACATCACATACAGCTACAAACTCGGCAATATCCTTCTTCATTCCCGTCCACCAGAAACGTTCTTTCAAATCCAAATACATCTTGGTTTCCTGGGTGTATCGAGTATGGCGAATCATGTGCTTCCTGCAGTATCAACTTCCTGATCTCTGGGTCGTTGGGCACATAGATTCGATCCTCAAACCACAAGGTGTCGTGCTCATCCTCATGAAATCCTTTGGCTTTTTCTTCACTCATCCTCTTATTTATCTCAGCAATCTCTTTGACATCCTTCTGGGCTTCACGTATCCTCCCCAGCAATGTTGACTGAACCTCCAAATTTGCGACAAAACCTCTAGGAACTATCTCCAAACGAAGCTCCCTGAGATCTTCTGCTATCTCATGGGGTAATCCCCCTTTACTAAGGTGTTCGCATAACTCTTTCGGCTCAAAGCGTCTGCAACGACATTGGCCTTTCCTGGGTGATAGTGCAGCTTCATGTCATAATCCTTTATGAGCTCCAACCATCTCCTCTGTCGGAGGTTCAGCTCCTTTTGAGTGAAAATGTACTTCAAACTCTTGTGATCCGTGTACATATCACAACGATTTCCAAGAAGGAAATGTCTCCAGGTTCTCAGTGCGTGCACTACAGCTGCTAGCTCCAGATCGTGCGTCGCGTAATTCAACTCGTGCGGCCGCAGTTGACGAGATGCATAAGAAACAACTCTTCCATCCTGCATGAGTACTCCTCCAAAGTCCTAAGCGTGAAGCATCGCAGTACACTTGGAAATCCTTACGTATATCTGGCAATATCAGCACTGGGGCTGTCGTCAACCGTTTCTTCAACTCCTGGAAACTTTCTTCGCACTCTTTAGTCCAATTGAACTTTGTCTCCTTCTTCAACAATGTTGTCATTGGCTTAGCAATCTTGGAGAAATTTTCTATGAATCTCCGGTAGTATCCCGCGAGTCCAAGAAAACTACGGATCTCTCCAACTGAAGTGGGTGCCAACAATTCAGTGACTGTCTGCACTTTGACGGGGTCCACTGCTATACCTTCTCCCGATATAACATGCCCAAAGAATCCTACTTCCTTCAACCAAAACTCGCATTTGCTAAACTTGGCATACAACTGATATTCTCTGAGCTTCTCCATTACCAAACGCAAATGCTCTGCGTGTTCCTCCTCATTCTTCGAGTACACCAAAATGTCATCAATGAATACCACGACAAACTTATCCAAGAACTCCATGAACACCTTGTTCATCATACTCATGAAATAGGCAGGGGCGTTAGTCAATCCAAATGACATAACCGTATACTCATATAGCTCGTACCTTGTGGTGAAGGCTGTCTTAGGTATATCCTTCTCTCGGATCTTCAATTGGTGGTATCCCGATCGTAGATCTATCTTGGAGAATGCTTTCGCTCCCTGGAGTTGGTCGAACAAATCATTGATCATCGGCAGTGGGTACTTATTCTTAATCGTCACTTCATTCAATGCACGATAATCAACGACCATTCTTAAAGATCCATCCTTCTTCTCGACCAACAGCACTGGGGCTCCCCAAGGTGATGAACTCTGACGTATAATTCCTTTCTCCAATAACTCCTTAATCTGCTTCTTGATCTCCTCCAGATCATTCGCTGGCATCCGATACGGTCTCTTTGATATTGGTCCGGTGCCAGGCAACAACGCAATCAAAAACTCAATATCCCTATCCGGCGGCATGCCTGGTAACTCCTCTGGAAACACATCCGGGTAATCCTTTACTACCGGCACTTCCTCCTGAACAACTCCCGTGAGAGAATGTACTTATGCCCGTATAGGCGAATGCCTAGATACATACTTAATCCTTTTTCCCTCCGGGTTGGTAAGCAAAATAGACTTGCTGGCACAATCGATGTTCCCTCCATACATCGATAGCCAATCCATACCTAATATCACATCCAATCCTTGTGACTCCAAAACTATTAGGTCTGAGGGGAAAACATGTCGTCCAATGGTCAATGGCATCTGAAAACATCCTTGATTTGCCACATATTCCGATCTGGGTGAACTTACTAACATGGGGGCCATAAGGACTCGGGTGGACAACTTATGTCTATTTAAGAATCCCCTTGAAATGTATGAATGCGATGCACTAGTATCGAAAAGAACTACTGCGGTAAATGACTTAACCAAAAACTTACCGATCACCACATCTGGTTGTTCTTCAACTTCCACCACGGTCACGTGGTTCACTTGTCCTTTGTTGAACGGGTTGGGCTTCTTCCCGGCGCTTCCATTGCCGTTCTCATTCTTAGCTTCGGGGCAGTCCGTGGCATAGTGTCCATTCTTCCCGCACTTGAAACAGGTGATGTGGCTGAAATCCTTCTTGGCGGGTGTGGATGGAGTAGAGCGATTCTGATTATTGTTTGCTCCATTCTCATTCCCATTCTTGGAGCCATTGTGGTTGTGGGAACTGTCTCCAGGGTGGGTGTGGCTTCCATGGTTATGGGTATATCCTCCCGAATTCGAAGTGAATCGGGGCTTCTGCTGGGCTCCAGAATTATCCCTTCCTTGTCCATACTTCCTCTTGCGGCTCTCAATCTGCTGCTGCTTCCCTTCAATCATAAGAGCTTTATCTACCAACTCCTGGTAGTTGTTGAAGGTTGCCACCATCAACTGTACACTCATCTCATCATTCAGCCCTTCCATAAATCTCTCCTGCTTAGCGGCATCTGTGGCCACATCATCTGGGGCATAACGAGATAGGGTACTAAACTCATCTACGTACTGAGCCACAGTATGATTTCCTTGGCGCAAGTTGCGAAACTCCCGCTTCTTCATGCTCATAGATCCAGTCGAGATATGGGCAGTATGGAAAGCTTGCTAAAACTGCTCCCAAGTGACATTGGCTATAGGAAAGGTGGCTGTGTAATTCTCCCACCATGCTGCGGCTGGTCCAGACAACAGGTGTGCGGCAAATCACACCTTCTCAGCATCCGAGCAATTGGCGGTGGTCAAATCCCTTCCAATCTTGCGCAGCCAGTCATCAGCAACGATTGGTTCAATGCTGCTAGCAAACACCGGTGGTTGCAACCTTAAGAAACGTGTCAGGTTGTCCACGGGTGGAAGAAATCAATGCCAAAAGTTTTGAATTCAAATTTAAGTGTCATTTGATTTTTTTTAGAAAAATGTATTTCAAAATTTTTTATTTAGCCTCTGAAAAATTGTTCATCTTGTAGGATTTATTTTTCTGAATTTTTTGATATACATATGTCCTATATAAAATTATTTTTATTTTCTGTCTTTTTATTTTTTTTCTCTTTGTCTAATTAAAAAAAAATGAACCTACAGCCACGGGCCCTGAAAAGGCCCAGTCTCTCCACAACCCATCTTGGCCATCTTCCCGCTCCGTGCACGTGCACGTATGCTTACAGAAACTTAGTAACAGCCATGGCACCACCTCTTCCTCTCCTCCTCCCACTAAATTCTTTCACCGTTTCGACTCTCCATCAACACGAAACTTACAGAGGAATGAAAGTTGAACCCATTCAGAGAATTAAAACCCAACTTTATTGCCTTAAATCGCCGAACTGATCCGGAAACGTTCTTGCACAAATAGCCATTAATGGTTGCACTAAGCTCGCGGTGGATCTCGTCGTATAGACTCCCCTGACCCCTATAAAACCCTCTGCACATTCCCCTCTCACCCCTCGTCCGAAGGCCTCTCCTTCTGGAGCTTTTCCCCCTCCCTAACCTCGCCAATTGCTCGCCAGAGTTCGTGTATTCCGGCGGCTTCTCCACCACGCCAGGAGGCGATACCGACACTGCGGTATTGCTCCTCGGATTCGCATCACGTTGCTCTTCACCGTTCCGCACGCGTCCTTCGCCGAAACACACTGGAGCCGCCTTCTTCCTCGTCTCCGGCGACAAATCCGGTGAACACCCTGTCCGAATTTTTTTTCTTTTATCAGTATATTTTCCAATTCAGATTCTATAGCAAATCTTGTTTCTAGTATATCTTTTAGTCTATAGATCCGATTTAATTGATTCTTTTTCCTACGGGTTCGTAGAAATATCCTCTATCCAGAGAACCAAACGAAATATATTTTTGAAAATTTTAAAATTTGAATTCAAACAGATCTGAATTCAAACTTCGTTAGGCCATAACTTGAGTTTCGTAACTCCGTTTTGGGTGATTCTTTTTGCAAATCGAAGCTTGTGACATGTACTTTCTGTTAAAACCAAAATCATTTATTTTGTTGTTGTAAAAATTATGTTCTGTACAGAAACATTATTTGGGTGTTTTTGGAGTTTTTCGAAGTCTTTTATTCATTTTCTTTTTGAATCTTTGCTTGTATGCTTATGTATGTCATTGCTTGCTTACGCTAGATCATCCGGAGTGCGAAGCTTGCTACTACGAATCTTTAGAGTTCAACGAACGTCAGCAAGGCAAGTTCACACTTTGATCATAATTTTTAATACCCAGTTTTTACTATGCATTAGTTTCACCCTCAAAGATTGCATGAGTAGGATTGGGAACATGTGGTTATGCTTTGTAGTTTATGTGGTAGGAACCTATGACCTTTTATCACCCCGGGAATATTCGTTATATCATATGTTGCTTAGCCATGCTCGTAGACGGGGATTGGTATGTGTGATACATGCAAGTTGCGAGAGATAATAATTTTGGGACAACATAAGGTGGCAACTTTAATACACATCTGGGTGGATTGTTTGGGGCACCTAGAGAAAATAGTGCTTGCCCAAGGGGAATCCCGGAGTACCCGTGTGATTACCCTAGGTCCGCCACCCAGGCTCAAAGGGATCATAAGATATTTCATGCCTAGAAACTTCCGTGTGCAGCCACAAGCCATTATGGGCTCTGGCATAGTTGAGTAAGTTGTGTGACCTCTTTCCGTGGTAGACTAGCTGATGTAGGGGAAAGTAGGTGTACCAGTCTACCCAGGGTTTGGAGGAAATACTTCAGAAAGACTATGTCTCGATCTTCCGATCATGGAGGTGGTCGAGTCTTGTGGGGAAAAGTGCGCAAACCTCTGCAGAGTGTACAAACTAATCATGATTAGCCGTGTCCCCGGTTATGGACAACTTGAGTATCTACAAGTGAATTATTGGTTGATCTCATCACTTTATTTAATGAAATCATTGGGTTACTAATAACTTGGGAATTTTGGGATTGAGTTGGAGGAACCTTCTCAATAATGGCATTTTAATTTTGTAGTAAATAAAAATTTATTCCTTTGTTGTAGGGTAAAATTGGCTTTATGCAAACATTAAACTTAGAGCCTCCACCAGCTAAATTTGCATATAGAGATAGTCTTTTTCTTTATTATTATTTCTATGGTGTGACATTGCCAGCATATTCCATGTGCTGACCTACATGGCTGCAACGTCTCATGTTGCAGAGTTTTCCGACGAGGAGTAAAGGTGCGATAGGTCGTTGTTCTGCACTCAGTTTGCCGTGGAGTTGATGGACTCATTTTACTTTTGATGCTTCCGCAGTTATTTTATCCAGATGGCCTTTGGCCATATTATTGTAATAAATACTCTTTTGAGGACCTCGATGTAATAAAGTGTGTGATTGAACTCTGTTATAATTCATCGAGTACTGTGTGTGTCAGCATACCGATCCAGGGATGACACTTAAGCACAGAGACTTCGATCCATTTGGGTCGGGTCGCTACATTTATATTACTTTGCTTTGCCACTCCTATCATCCATATTTTACCATCTCTTCGCCGAACTAGTGCACCTATACAACTCCTAGTTGTATTAGGTGTGTTGGGGACACAAGAGACTTATTGTATCTTAGTTGCAGGGTTGCTTGAGAGAGACCATCTTCGACCTCTACTTCCCTGAGTTCGATAAACCTTAGGTCATCCACTTGAGGGAAATTGCTGCTGTCCTACAAACCTCTGCGCTTGGAGGCCCAACATAGTCTACAAGAATAGAAGTGTGTGTAGACATCACCGGCCCGGCTCGGCGGCCTCGGGAGCGGCTGGTGCCACCCTGATAACCCACAAGTGTAGGGGGTCAGTTGTAGACTCTTTCGATAAGTAAGAGTGTCGAACCCAACGAGGAGCTAAAGGCAGAACAAATATTCCCTCAAGTTCTATCGACCACTGATACAACTCTACGCACGCTTGACGTTTACTTTACCTAAAAAAAGTATGAAACTAGAAGTAGTTTGTAGTTTTTGTGGGATAGGTTTGTAAGAATATAAAGAGCACGTAAATATAAACTAGGGGCTGTTAAGATAAATAAGCAATAAAGTTTGTGATAGCGAGTGTGGAAAAGTAGTGGTAGAAGTTGCGAAATTGCCCCTAAGCAATTGACTACGTTACTAGACCGATAACAAGTTTTATGTGGGAGAGGCCACTGCTAGCATGTCATCCCTTACTTGGAATTCTATGCACTTATGATTGGAACTATTAGCAAGCATCCACAACAACTAACGTTCATTAAGGTAAAACCCAACCATAGCATTAAGATATATTGGTCCCCCTTCAATCCTGTATGCATCAATTTCTACGCTAGGTTGAAGCTTCTGTCACTCTTGCCCTCCAATACGTAGTCCTATCAACATACAACTAACCCTATGGTGTGATCCACATGCGCGCTCATATGATGGGAACCAAAGGACAGCAACATAACCACAAGCAAATTAAATCAATCATAGCAATTCACCAATCACCGATAGGACAATGATAATCTACTCAGACATCATAGGATGGCAAAACATCATTGGATAATAATATGAAGCATAAAGCATCATGTTCAAGTAGAGGGTACAGCGGTTTGCGGGAGAGTGGACCATTGTAGATAGATGAGGGAAGGTGATGGATATGTTGGTGAAGATGACGGAGGTGTTGGTGTAGATCACCGTCACACGATGATGGCCCCGGTGGCACTCCGGCGCCACCGGAAGCGAGGAGGAGAGAGCCCCCCTCCTTCTTATTCTTCCTTGACCTTCTCCCTAGATGGGAGAAGGGTTTCCCCTCTGGTCCATGGCCTCCCTGCCTCGTGGCCCACTCGGGCATCGTCTCATGTTGGTTCCACTTCCCAAAATTCACATATATTCCAAAAAAATCTCGGTCCCTTTTTATTTAGTTTGGACTCCGTTTGATATGGACATTCTGCGAAACAAAAAACATGCAATAAACATGAACTGGCACTGGGCACTGGATCAATATGTTAGTCCCAAAAAATAGTATTAAAAGTTGCCAAAAGTATATGAAAGTTGTAGAATATTGGCAGGGAACAATCAAAAATTATAGATACGACGGAGATGTATCAGCATCCCCAAGCTTAATTCCTGCTCGTCCTGGAGTAGGTAAATGATAATAAAGATAATTTTTGATGTGAAATGCTTCCTAGCATAATCTTGATCATGTAATCTAATCATGGCATGAATATTAAGACACGAGTGATTAAAAGCAATAGTCTATCATTTGACATAAAATAATTTAATACTCGGGCATCCCAACAAACAATCAACTCTTTCAAAATATCAATGCTAAAGAACGTTATCCCTACAAAATCATATAGTCTTCTATGCTCCCTTTTCTTAACACAAGGTACCCCTCATGCCTATCCCGGTGTTAGCCAAGCAATTGTTTTCATACTTTAGTTTTTCGAACCATTTCAACTCTTCACGCAATACATGAGCATGAGCCATGGACATAGCACTGATACGTCCATTTTGCATCATGCTTATTTGTTGATATTTATTGCATTTTGGGCTGTTATTACATGTTTTGTCACAATACTTATGCCTTTTCTCTCTTATTTTACAAGGTTTACATGAAGAGGGAGAATGCCGGCAGCTGGAATTCTGGGCTGGAAAAGGAGCAAACTCTGGAAACCTATTCTGCATAACTCTAAAAGCCCCGAAACTCAACAGAACTCCGTTTCAGAAAATATAAAAAATATCTGGCGAAAGAAGTCCACGAGGGGGGCCACTGGCTGTGCACGAGGGTGGGGGGCGCGCCCCCCTGCTAAGGGCGCGCCCCCTGTCTCGTGGGCCAGCCGGAAGGCCCTCGATGCCCATCTTCTCCTATATGAGGTGTTTTGACCTGGAAAAAATGAGGAGGAGGCTTTCGGGACCAGACGTCGCCGTCTCGAGGCGAAACCGAGGCGGAAACCAATCTAGGGCTCCGGCAGAGCTGTTTATCCGGGGATACTTCCCTCGGGGAGGGGGAAATCGTCACCGCTGTCATCACCAACAACTCTCCCATCTTGGGGAGGGCTATCTTCATCAACACCTTCACCATCACCATCTCCTCTGAAACCCTAGTTCATCTCTTGTATCCAATCTTTGTACCCAAACCTCAGATTGGTAACTGTGGGTTGCTAGTAGTGTTGATTACTCCTTGTAGTTGATGCTAGTTGGTTTATTTGGTGGAAGATCATATGTTCAGATCCATTATACATATTAATACCCCTCTGATCATGAACAATATTATGTCTTGTGAGTAGTTACTTTTGTTCCTGAGGACATGGGAGAAGTCTTGCTATTAGTAGTCATGTGAATTTGGTATTCATTCGATATTTTGATGAGATGTATGTTGTCTCTCCTCTAGTGGTGTCATGTGAACGTCGACTACATGAAACTTCACCATTATTTGGGCCTATAGGAAGGCATTGGGAAGTAATAAGTAGATGATGGGTTGCTAGAGTGACAGAAGCTTAAACCCTAGTTTATGTGTTGCTTCTTAAGGGGCTGATTTGGATCCATATGCTTGATGCTATGGTTAGGTTTACCTTAATACTTCTTTTGTAGTTGCGGATGCTTGCATTAGAGGTTAATCATAAGTGGGAGGCTTGTCCAAGTAAGGACATCACACAAGCACCGGTCCACCCACATACCAAATTATCAAAGTACCGAATATTCACCCCCACGCTATTGCTCCCCGGCAGCTAGCATGACGATAATTCCCATGTGTCCTCGGGAGCGCTTTCCTTTATATAAGAGTTTGTCCAGGCTTGTCCTTTGCTACAAAAAGGATGGGTCCACCTTGCTGCACATTATTTACTTTTACCTTTTGTCACTTGATACCAATTACCTTATCACAAAACTATGTGTTACCTATAATTTCAGTGCTTGCAGAAAATACCTTACTGAAAACTGCCTATCATTTCCTTCTGCTCCTCGTTGGGTTCGACACTCTTACTTATCGAAAGGACTATGATAGATCCCGTACACTTGTGGGTCATCAAGCACTATGGGTGGAATAGAAGGTGGTAGTAGACAAAAGGAGGGAGAAAGTCTCACATCAACTAGGCGTATCAATGGGCTATGGAGATGCCCATCAATAGATATCAATGTGAGTGAGTAGGGATTGCGATCTAACGGATGCACTAGAGCTGTAAGTGTATGAAAGCACAAAAGAAAACTAGTGGGTGTGCATCAACTTGCTTGCTCATGAAGACCTAGGGAATTTGAGGAAGCCCATCGTCGGAATATACAAGCCAAGTTCTATAATGAAAATTCCCACTAGTATATGGAAGTGACAACATAGGAGACTCTCTATCATGGAGATCATGGTGGTACTTTGAAGCACAAGTGTGGAAAAAAGATAGTAGCATTGTCCCCTTTTTTTCTTTTTTTTTTCTTTTTTCTTTTTTTGGGCCTTCCCTTTTTTGACCTTTCTCTTTTTTTGGCCTTTCTTTCTTTTTTTCTTTTGGCCTTTTTTTTCCTTTTTTCTTTTTTCAAGGGACAATGCTCTAATAATGATGATCATCACACTTCTTTTACTTACAACTTGATATTACAACTCGATACTAGAACAAAAATATGACTCTATGTGAATGCCTCCGGTGGTGTACCGGGATGTGCAATGATCTAGCGTAGCAATGACATCAAAAAACGGACAAGCCATGGAAACATCATGCTAGCTATCTTACGATCATGCAAGGTAATATGATAATGATGGTGCGTGTCATAATAAATGGAATGGTGGAGTTACATGGCAATATATCTCGTAATGGCTATGGAAATGCCATGATAGGTAGGTATGATGGCTGTTTTGAGGAAGGTATATGGTGGGTGTATGCTACCAACGAAATTTGCGCGGTACAAGAGAGGCTAGCAATGGTGGAAGGGTGAGAGTGTGTATAATCCATGGACTCAACATTAGTCATAAAGAACTCACATACTTATTGCAAAAAATCTATTAGCCCTCGAAGCAAAAATACTACGACGCATGCTCCTAGGGGGGAGGTTGGTAGGAGTTAACCATCGCGCGCCCCTGACCTTCATGCGAAGATAAACAATCAAAATACAATGCGCGCCAATTTGGTTACATAGTTAGGAGACCATACGTGCATGCTTCGGGAATCACAAACCTTAACACCAATATTTTTACTAAACCATAATCATTCACTAGTTCCTCCCACATATTAGCATCTCTATATCGCAAAACTATTGCAAGGAATCAAACATATCATATTCAGCGATCTTAAAGTTTATGTAGGATTTTATGACTAACCATGTGAATGACCAATTCCTGTCAACTCTCTAAATAGATATAACTGAAGTAAGAGAGTTTTAATTCTTTCTACAAAACATATGCCCACGCTCTAATAATTATAAGTGAAGCAAAAGAGCATTCTACAAATGGCGGTTTTCTATGTGAAGAGAAATAGACAATCCAAACTTCGAATGATATAAATGAAGCACATGAAGCATTATATAAAGCCATACTCAAAAGATATAAGTGAAGTACAAAGATCTTTCTATAAATCAACCAAGGACTATCTCATACCAGCATGGTGCATTTATTAAAAGAAAAAGAAAAGGCACACGACGCTCCAAGAGTTTACGCATATCATGTGAATGAAACGAATCCGAAAACATACCGATACTTGTTGAAGAAAGATGGGATGCCTTGGGAATCCCCAAGCTTGAGCTCTTGCCTCTCCTCCTTATTCTCACATCGAGACCTCCTCGATCTTCGAACACTTCATCCACACAAAACTTAATCGAACTTTTAGTGGCAGGGTTAGTGCATATGATCAATAAAATCACATCATGTACTGCTCTAACATTATTGTATAATTATGAACAAACATTACATACTGTATGCTATCATAATTCTATGGCCCAAGTCAAGGAGGCATCAACAAGAATTCAAACATATGCAAATAATGAAGTTATAACAGCAATCTGTGAAAACAGGATAGTCTGTAATAATCTGAACATTAACCATACTTCTGTAACTCTAAAAATTCTGGAAAAGTTAGGAAAAATCAACAATTTGTAAAGAAAGACTTTGCAAAAAGTTTCAGATCCTTTCGACGTTCCAGTAAAAAATGTAAAATTGCGCACTACAGCCAAAGTTTCTGTTTCTGTTTTTGCACCGCACAAACCAACAAGCAGTTTAATCATCCTAAAGGAAACTCTTGGCACATTATTTTTATAATACAATGGAATTGTACAAGGGGATATTTTTTTTATTGAAAAGTGTCTGTAATCAAGGTTCACAAAGTTTCCATGGGCATGAACAAAGTTCAAGGCTAGCTCCCACTTTAACAATGCTCGTCTTTCTCACTTTCGCTTTTCTTTTTGAAAAAGTTTTAGCTTCCCCTCTTTATTTTTTTGTTTTTAAACTTTATAAAACCACACAACAGAAATAAATGACTCTCTAAAACTTTCGGGTTGTCTCCCTGGCAGCGCTTTCTTTAAAGCCATTAAGCTAGGCATATAGTGCTCAAGTAATGGATCCACCCGGATCCCAAGGTATATCAAAGCCAATTTTAATTAGCAATGATTTGGCATTTAGTAGTGAGCACAAAGTGATATGTGTCATGAAACAACGAAGTCTAACTCTCTTCCTATGCATAGGCATGTCATACAAGAACAATTCATGCACATCAAGTAAAGGCCAATGCATAGTATAGGCAGTTTCTTGCAATTATATCGTATTGGAAACATAGAGAGGCGGAGATGTAGTTCCTCTCTCATAATTGCAAGTAGGAGCAGCAAGCACATGCATATTATATTCATCAAATTCATCATGTGTAACGGAAAAAGGCAACCCCTCAATATAATCATTAATAAGTGAAAACTTCTCTAATATAGTGTAGTTTGGAGAATTCAAAAAGATAATAGGACTATCATGTGTGGGTGCAATAGCAACTATCTCATGTTTAACATAAGGAACTATAGCAAGTTCATCTCCATAAGCATAATTCATATTGGCATCTTGACCACAAGCATAGCAAGCATCATCAAAAAGGGATATTTCAAAAGAATTAACGGGATCATAGCAATCATCCTTCGGTAAGAACGAAGGGAAATTAAACAATGTATGAATTGAAGAGTTACTCTCATTAGAAGGTGGGCGCGGGTAGCAAATCCGCTCTTCCTCCTTTTGTTCTTCGCTCTCCTCCTCATATTTTTCATCCAATGAGCTCACAATGTCATTAATTTCTTCTTCCATGGACTCCTGCAAAATATTAGTCTCTTCTTGGACAGCGGAGTAGGCCTCAATATATGGTTTAACATAGGCATTAGAAGCATAATTATCATAACAATATTTAAATATGGCAAAATTTTCAGATTTGTAAAGAGTAGCATGATACTTTTCAATCAAAGAAGCAATTTCATAAGCACCCATAAAAGCAACAAATTCTTCAATTTGTTGAACATCATAGTAACTATAAACACCCTTAGCATACGAAGGTACAATTCCATTATCACTAAACTCACATTGGTAGGGAAGGTGTTTCTTAGGGTCTTCAGAACAACAAGTAAAATCATGAATTTCACATAAATTCCGAGCATAGTATTGCAAACGATGAATTTGATCCAGTAAAAGTTTCCCTTTTTCAGATATGCGGTGTCGCACATAACAAGCATGCTCATCTAAAGATTTTCCCTCAACTAAGCTAGTTGGGGTTTCAGCACGAGCACAAGATGATCCAAGTAATAAGCTTCAGTACTGTGATAGATTTTGAGTCGTTCTTCAACCATTGGTTCAGAAGGTACCACTATTTTTTTGGTATTTTTCGTTTCCTGCCCATAACTAAAGATATGAAAAAACTTAGAATAGAAAATTAAAACTACTTAGTGATAAAGCAAACAAACACACACGAGAATATTCACCCCCACGCTATTGCTCCCCGGCAACGGCGCCAGAAAAAGGTCTTGATAACCCACAAGTGTTGGGGGTAAGTTGTAGCCTTTTTCGATAAGTAAGAGTGTCAAACCCAACGAGGAGCTAAAGGCAGAACAAATATTCCCTCAAGTTCTATCGACCACCGATACAACTCTACGCACACTTGACGTTTACTTTACCTAAAACAAGTATGAAACTAGAAGTAGTTTGTAGTTTTTGTGGGATAGGTTTGCAAGAATATAAATAGCACATAAACATAAACTAGGGGTTGTTAAAATAAAGAAGCAATAAAGTTAGTGATAGCGAGTGTGGAAAAGTGGTGGTAGGAGTTGCGAAATTGCCCCTAAGCAATTGACTACGTTACTAGACCGATAGCAAGTTTTATGTGGGAGAGGCCACTGCTAGCATGTCATCCCTTACTTGGAATTCTATGCACTTATGATTGGAACTATTAGCAAGCATCCGCAACTACTAACATTCATTAAGGTAAAACCCAACCATAGCATTAAGATATATTGGTCCCCCTTCAATCCCGTATGCATCAATTTCTACGCTAGGTTGAAGCTTCTGTCACTCTTGCCCTCCAATATGTAGTCCTATCAACATACAACTAACCCTATGGTGTGATCCACGTGCGCGCTCATATGATGGGCACCAAAGGACAGCAACATAACCACAAGCAAATTAAATCAATCATAGCAATTCACCAATCACCGATAGGACAACGATAATCTACTCAGACATCATAGGATGGCAACACATCATTGGATAATAATCTGAAGCATAAAGCACCATGTTAAAGTAGAGGGTACAGTAGGTTTCGGGAGAGTGGACCGCTGTAGATAGATGGGGGAAGGTGATGGAGATGTTGGTGAAGATGACGGAGGTGTTGGTGTAGATCACCGTCACACGATGATGGCCCCGATGGCACTCCGACGCCACCGGAAGCGAGGAGGAGAGAGCCCCCCTCCTTCTTCTTCTTCCTTGACCTTCTCCCTAGATGGGAGAAGGGTTTCCCCTCTGGTCCATGGCCTCCATGGCGGCGAAGGGGCGAGAGCCCCTCCGAGATTGGATCTGTCTCTCTGTCTCTCTCCGTTTCTGCGTTCCCAGATTCTGCCCCTTCACCGTTTCTTATATTCCCGGAGATCCGTAACTCCGATTGGGCTGATTTTTTGACACGATTTTATCCGGATATTAGCTTTCTAGCAGAGAAAGAAGGGCATCAACCGCCTTACGGAGTGGCCACGAGGGCCCAGGGCGCGCCTGTCCCTGGTGGGCACGCCCCCTGCCTCATGGCCCACTCGGGCATCGTCTCATGTTGGTTCCGCTTCCCAAAATTCACATATATTCCAAAAAAATCTCCGCCTGTTTTTATTCCGTTTGGACTCCATTTGATATGAATATTCTGTGAAACAAAAAACATGCAATATACAGGAACTGGCACTGGGCACTGGAACAATATGTTAGTCCCAAAAAATAGTATAAAAAGTTGCCAAAAGTATATGAAAGTTGTAGAATATTGGCATGGCAATAAAAAATTATAGATACGACGGAGACGTATCACACCCCCTCGCGAAGGCAACTTGGACACAGAAGGGGGAGCTCCTGAGCATCGTGCCTCAGGGCCCCAACTGGCCCCTGAGCCCTTACCCCCTGGCCTTGCGCGTGGCATCGCGTCCCGGCATACCAGCGGCGGCCTAGGCACCTCAGGGGGCGGATCTCGAGAGCGCAGAGTTTCGCCTCATGGGGAACGCGGCAGGCGCGGCCCCGCAGCCATCAGCAGTTGTCAAGACAGGGCGCGATGAAGCGTCACTGTCGCCCGATCGCAAGGGATCACTAAGATAAGTGTTCAACGCACACATTCACTCGCGAACCTACGCTTCCACCCACCGTAATTGTGAATTCGCTTGAGCACGAAGGCCCCTCTCACCGGCTCTCGCGGTCGCTACCTGCACGCTGATGTATACTACACAACCTTCTTCTTGTAGATGTTGTTGGGCCTCCAAGTGCAGAGGTTTGTAGGACAGTAGCAAATTTCCCTCAAGTGGATGACCTAAGGTTTATCAGTCCGTGGGAGGTGTAGGATGAAGATGGTCTGTCTCAAAGAACCCTGCAACCAAATAACAAAGAGTCTCTTGTGTCCCCAACACACCCAATACAATGGTAAATTGTATAGGTGCACTAGTTCGGCGAAGAGATGGTGATACAAGTGCAATATGGATGGTAGATATAGGTTTTTGTAATCAGATAATATAAAAACAGCAAGGTAGCAAGTGGTAAAAGTGAGCATAAACGGTATTGCAATGATAGGAAACAAGGCCTAGGGTTCATAGTTTCACTAGTGCAAGTTCTCTCAACAAGGATAACATAATTGGATCATATTACTAGCCCTCAACATGCAACAAAGAGTCACTCCAAAGTCACTAATAGCGGAGAACAAACTAAGATATTATGGTAGGGTACGAAACCACCTCAAAGTTATTCTTTCTGATCGATCTATTCAAGAGTCTGTAGTAACGTTCAATCTAACATAGAGTTCATACTAGAATAACACCTTAAGATACAAATCAAGCAAAACCTTAATGTCACCTAGATACTCCATTGTCACCTCAAGTATCCGTGGGCATGATTATACGATATCCATCACACAATCTCAGAAACATCTATTCAACCAACACATAGAACTTCAAAGAGTGCCCCAAAGTTTCTACTGGAAAGTCAAGAAGAAAACGTGTGCCAACCCCTATGCATAGATTCCCAAGGTCACGGAACCCGCAAGTTAATCACCAAAATATACATCAAGTAGATCACATGATATCCCATTGTCACCACAGATAAGCACGTGCAAGACATACATCAAGTATTCTCAAATCCTTAAAGACTCAAACCGATAAGATAACTTCAAAGGGAAAACTCAATCCATTACAAGAGAATAGAGGGGGAGAAGCATCATAAGATCCAACTATGATAGCAAAGCTCACGATACATCAAGATCGTGCCATCTCAAGAACACAAGAGAGAGAGATCAAACACATAGATACTGATACATACCCTCAGCCCCGAGGGTGGACTACTCCCTCCTTGTCATGGAGAGCGCCGAGATGATGAAGATAGCCACCGGTGAGGGTCCCCCCCTCCGGCAGGGTGCCCTAGATTGGTTTTCGGTGGCTACATAGGCTTTCGGCGGTGGAACTCCCGATCTAGGTTATTTTCCCGAGGTTTTAGTATATATAGGAGGTGTTGGAGTCGGGGCCAAGCAAAGGGGGGCTACGGGCTGTCCACGAGGGGGGCCACGCGCCCCCCACCCTCGTGGGCAGCCCGTGGGTCCTCTCGTCCCCCTCCGGCACTTCCTGGGCTTCTTTAGGTCCAGAAACAGCCTCCGTTGATTTTCAGGTCAATTGGGCTCCGTTTGATATTCCTTTTCTGTAAAACCCTAAAACAGGAGAAAAAAAGAAACTGGCACTGGGCTCTGGGTTAATAGGTTCGTCCCAAAAATAATACAAAAGTGTATAATAAAGCCCATAAAACATCCTAGAAGGATAATATGATAGCATGGAACAATGAAAAATTATAGATACGTTGGAGATGTATCAGCATCCCCAAGCTTAATTCCGGCTCGTCCTCGAGTAGGTAAATGATAAAAACGGAATTTTTGATGTGTAATGCTAACCAATATAGTTTTCAATGTAATTGTCTTAATTGTGGCATGAATGTTCAGATCTGAAAGATTCAAGACAAAATTCTATATTGACATAAGAAATAATAATACTTCAAGCATACTAACAAAGCAATCATGTCTTCTAAAAATACTATGGCTAAAGAAAGTTATCCCTACAAAATCATATAGTCTGGCTATGCTCCCTCTTCATCACACAAAATATTCATATCATGCACAACCCCGATTTCAGCCAAGCACTTGTTTTCATACTCTATTCTTTCAAACCTTTCAACTTTCACGCAATACATGAGCGTGAGCCATGGACATAGCACTATGTGGAATAGAGAGGTGGTTGTGGAGAAGACAAAAAGGAGGAAGTGTCGGGGTTTCGGAACGACATATGCCAATGGATGGCTTATCATGCATGGGGTCAAAAGAACGTCACCGGGCTCGGGAAGCGGGATAAAGCGGAACTTAGGACGCCTACGAATCTTACCCAGGTTCGGGGCTCTCCGAGGAGATAACACCCCTAATCCTGCTCTGCGGGGGCTCCGCGTCATGACTGCTAGCACTAAGGTGGCTACAGGATTGCTCCTCGAGTTGTGTGGTTCGAAGGAAGAAGATGAACAAGGTTAGCTCACCTCCTATCTCTCTATACTAGGGTTCAACCTCGTGATCTTCTAACCAACCCCTCCTCATGGAGGACCCTGGGGGGGTTTATATAGGCCTACTCCCCAGGGATACAATGGTAAACTCGACGGTGTGACTCCCAGCTGTCAGCGTCTTCTGGCGCCGGCTTTACCGCTTGTCTGCTGGGGCCCGCCGCCTGCGGGGCCTACGTGATTGTCTTTCACTGTGGACGTGCCTCTGCTGACGACAGCCTCGTCGAGAAGGAAGTGGCTACAGTACCATCGCCCCCCGTCGTACGCTGCCGTCTCGCCCTGTCCTGTCATCTTGATGAGGCTCGGACTTCTAGGGTGAGGTTTGCCGTCTGTTTCCAGGCGGCCATCTCCCCCGACCGTCTGCCAGGGGCGGCTTGTTCATGAGCTACCCACTGACCGATGGGGCCAGCCGCCTGCTGGCCCCGCCGTTTGCGGGTAGTGGAATCGTGGCCTCCTCTAACCGATGCTTGGTCATGAGCAGCGTGGCTACAGTGACCCGCCGCTTAGGAGATATTCATAAGGTACACGGTCACTGTAGCCACGCCCTTATAGATCTTCTAAGGACATGTTCTCCTGTAGCCACGCCTCCGCCACGCCTCCGCCACGCAGCCCCCCCCCCCCAGCGTGCATCCTGAGGAAGGAGTGCGTGGCCGTCTGCTGGCTGGTGGTGTTGGTGTCGCCGCCTGTTGGGTCCTTGCCGCCTGCTGGCAGCCGGCTCCTAGGGCAGGCTACCCTAGGAGGCGGCTCGATGAGCAGACGGTCGTAGCGGACCAGGCGGCTGTCATTTGTCTTAAAATACCAAGGGTAGGCGCTGAGGGTACCCATGGTCAATATCTCCGACAGTAGTCCCCCGAAGCTAGTGGAACTCCGAGGTAGGCACTGGAGGTGCCGAGGGGTTCTAGCAGTTTCCCCCCTCACGCAGGCCCATCGTCCTTCACTTGTGTGCTAAGGATGTCCGTCTGCTGACAGCCGACCCTGCACCGCTTGAGCCGGCTCCCAGCAGCCGAACCGTCGTCTTAGAGTCTTCGGTGAGAAGGCGTCGCCTGGTCAGCGGGCAGTCGAACAGGCCCGCAGACCATTGGCAGCTCCCACGCGTCACCGTCCTGTCGCGTCGGCCTGCCAGCCCACGCGCGCGACAGGACGTAACAGTGGGCCGGGGCCCGCCACTAGGGGCCTCGAGCCCCGCGCGGATCCACAATGGCAGGGGTAATCCATTACCCTCCCACGCGCATTTAATGTGCGCGGATTAGGCGCGAGAAACTCGGGGGTCGTGCGGGGCGTGGAGCGGTTAATCCCACGCCCGCCCCCTCGCCTTCGCCGCCCGGGCCTATATATAGGTCGGGGGAGAGGGCTGTCGCCGTTCTCGCGCCCACTCTCCCCCATCCTCCTTCTTCTTCCTCGCCCTTCTCGTCGTCGTCACAGCGAACCGCTGCCCGAACCATATCCGGTCCGGCACCTCCCCGACACCACGGCCAGTAGGACGGCAGCGAGGTCCTGCAGGAGCATGTGGACGTCCTCCGGCGGTCGCGGAAGCTGCCCCCGGCCGACAGGGTCGCCGTGCGCCTGGCGTCGGTGGCGGAGATCAGGCCGGCCCCACGGCAGGGCGAGCGGGTCAGCTTCCGCTCGCACTTTCTGTGCGGATTCGGCCTGCCGGCGAGCGGCTTCTTCCGCTCCTTCCTCGACTTCTTCCACATCCAACCTCACCACCTCACGCCCAACACGGTGATGACTCTCCCATCCTTCGTCGTCCTCTGCGAAGCCTACCTCGGCATTCTCCCCACCACTGAGCTCTGGACGGAGCACTTCTACGTGAAGCTCGGCACCGCCGTCCAGAGCGTGGCCGCCCAGCGCGGGGGGTGCATCGCAGTGAAGCGCACTGGGGCGAAGAACTTCTTCCCGGCGCCGAAGCTCGTGGGGTCGGTGAAGCAATGGCAGAAGACGTACTTCTATGTCTCCAACATCGACCCCGAGCAAGATTTCGTCTGCCTGCCGGAGTGGGTGCCGGGGCCGCCTGCCGAGCCTCGGGACTCCTGGAGGACCCGGCCTGCTACCCTCACTGAAGGCGCTTCCATCGCACTACGCCGTCTCCGGGAGCTGAGAGACGATGAGGGCTTGGACTTCGCGGATCTGCTGCTCACGTTTGCTGAGCACCGGGTGCTGCCGCTGCAGCGCCGCCCTCACCTTATCTGCGACATGAGCAGGCACCGGGACCCTAGCCGGACGTGCACCAAGCCCCTGCCCTACGGGGAGGTGGCCCGTCTGGTGAACCACATCTCCAGCTGCAAGGTCTCCGACTCCGGCTGGGCCTTCGGCAAGCCGCCGTACAGCCGCAGCAACCAGCCGCCCGCAGTAAGCTTTTTATCCTTCTATTTTCTTTCTTCTTTGTCCGGCTGCCGTAGCCGTCTAGTCCAGACATTTTGCTCAGATTTTCCCTGGCCAGCCGGCGCCGGGCTCTGACCAACCGGGCCACCCCTGGAGCCGGATCGCTCCCAGAGCGATACAAGCGACCCCGATCTTGGGGCCGCCGCCATGGAGGTGGAGGAGGTGACGGCCGGCGGGGGCCAGCCATCGGGCGCCCTGCTAGAAGGCGGCGTCGAGAGCTGGCCGGACGACGACGAGGAGATAGAGGAGGCACCCGCCCGCGCCAGCCAGCAGACCGGACCGTCTGGCACAGCCAGCGGTGGGAAACGGCGGTCTTCATCAGGGCCGACTGGTGCCCCACCCAAGAAGCTCCGGCTGTCGACCGCCGCCACGAGGCGAGAGGAGGCGGCCGCCAGGGCAAACGTGCCGAAGAAGCCCAAGGCCAGTCCGATTGTGTCCGGGTGAGTATTGTTCATTCCTTCTTTACGTGGTACTCATTTTTCACAGCTGATCCCTTCTTGGTTGACCCTCCGTTCCGTGGATATATCCGCGTAGCGCACCGCTTTCCCTCTCGCGGGTGCCAGCGGGCTCTGTTGTGGGAGGCCCAAATGCCCCTCCTGCGCCCCCTCGCGTGGATCCAGCCGCCGCGCTCCGGGAGGCGACAGAGAGGAATGCCCGCGAGGCACGCAAACAGCGCGAGGCCGCGGAGCGTGAGCGAGCGGCGGCTGATGCCGCCGCCCAGGTGGAGGCCACAGCCGCCAAGAAGGCCGAGGCAGACGCTGCCCGAGTCCGAGAGCGGGGAAAGGGACCTCAGCAGCCATCGGGTGATGGCTTCTCGCCCCTCGTTGGTTACCCCAAGTAGAAGGTTTGAGATGTAGCGTAGCGGCAAATTTCCCTTGGCAAAGATACCAAGGATCGAATCCCGTGAGACTCCGAGGGTCGACAAGAAGGTGTCAATAGCGCCACAAACTTTCGCTTGACAGGACCTGCACACAGATACAAATAACTTTGCTCCCAACGAGTGCAGAAAGGTTGTCAATCCCTCCGGCCTTGTCGTTTACAAAGGATCAAACGCAAGAGATAATAGTGATAGATATGACTGCAACTAGGAAATAAGAATAGGAAGTAAATAGCGGGTGTGATCAGTGATGGTAATATGGACCGGGGTCCCATGATGTTCTCTAGTGATGTCTCTCTCCCAAAAGACGATAAACAGCTAAGCGAGGTAAACAAATTACAGCTGGGCAATTGACAGGATTATGTGCGCAAACCAATGCTAACTATGCTGTACAGAAAGGTAGAGGCTCAAAAGCATGGGCGGTACGCCAAGGCAAGTAGACCGAAATCCATCTGCATCTACTACTAATCATCCACCTTGAGATATCTATCCAGAACATCTCGCTGGTATTAAGTTGCGAGTCCCACCCAAAGTGTAAACTAAAAGCAACAGACAACTGCATTAAAAGAACTTTGCGTAAAGTAAACAATCCTTGCACCCGCAAGTACAAGCACCATTGTTTTCCCCCTTGTGGCAACAGCACATCCCCTAGACTCATGTTTCTGTCACTCAAGCTAGTCATCGAGGGGCATGAACCCACAATCAAGCATAACGTTCCCTCTTGGAGTTACTACCTACTACTTGGCTAAAGCAATAAACAGCAACGGAGAACATGCAAGAATTACTCAAGAACATAAATATAAAAGAGGTGAATCAAATATATTACTCACACACAATCTGAACATAATCTCATAATCCATCGGATCCCAGCAAACTCAACATAGCAACAGCATAAAATTACAGATGTGCCTCGATCATGTAGGGCAGCTCACGAGGTCTAATCGATGAAGAACAAAGAGGGGAGGAGAACATCACATAGCTACTGGTCATGGACCCATGGTCCAAGGGGGACTACTCACAACTCATCCGGGAGGCGTCCATGGTGGTGGAGAAGCTCCCGGTGGTGATCCTCCCCTCCGGCAGGGTGCCGGGAAGAGTTCTCCTGGTGCTCCTGATCTTGGAAGCGCGGCGGCAGCGGAACAGAGATGAGATCGCGAAAAAGGGTTTCGTCCTCGAGGGTTTCGGGACGCGTGCTAAATATATGCCAAAGGGGGTCACCAGAGGCGGAGAGGGGGGCCCAGGCGCCCACCGGCGCGGCCAGGAGGGGGGCCGCGTGGGCAGGCCGCCTGGGCTGCCCCTGGCTCCCCTCTATCCCCACTTCTGGCGCGTGGAAGCTTCTGGAGCGCTGATTTTTTATATATTTTTCCCGGAATTTTTCTGGCAATTTAAGTAATGGGAAAACCTGAAATACAAAAACAACAGAAAACAGAAACTGGCACTGGGGTGCACTGAGTTAATAGGTTAGTCCAAATACGATCAAAAGTGTATGGAAGTGCATAAATATCATAGCAATATCACACAAAAGAAGCATGGAGCAAGCAGAAATTATAGATACGTTTTGGACGTATCAACATCCCCAAGCTTAATTCCTGCTCGTCCTCGAGTAGGTAAATGATAACAAGCATAATTTCTGTGGTGACATGCTATCAACCATATAAGAACTTTTAAGTAAAGCAATCATGGCATGTAATCCAATTCAAGTCATAACGAGCAAGAGTCTATATTAGCATTGTAACAAGTAACATAAGAACATAAAGGTGCAAGAGCTCTCGCTGTCCGTGACTCGAATGTCTCCAAATGGTGTTTGCGTGCAAGAAAGGGGATAGGGATATATGAGAGAGTAAAACATTGTTTTTGTATTGTTGAGAAATTAATCCACTAAAGTTTCACACTTGGTCTTCTTTGGAATCTTATCTTGACTCATCCCCAGACCGTCAGTCAGGTACAAGTCAAAATGATCCACTCCCTTTCGATATTTTGAGCACTCATGCAATGGATGAGCGTAAGCAAGAAAGTCGACACTTAGGATGGCAAAGAGAGAAAAATGATAGAGGGGGAAGACAAAAAAGGTGTGAAAGGCTCACGTCAATGAGGACAATCATCGGCGAGAGAAAGCCAAATGATAGATATGATGCGAGGAGTAGGGATTGCCATGCAACGGATGCACATATGAGCTAAGGTAAGCTCTCCAATGGAACTAGTGGGGGTGCATCCAACTTGCTTGCTCAAGAAGACCTAGAGCTCTTTTGAGGAGGCTCATCATTGGAATATACAAGCCAAGTTCTATAGTGTAAAGGTCCCCACATAGCTATATGCATAAATCATAATCTCTATGGAGTACAAAGTATAAGATGGAGTACGAGTGTGGATCTCTCAAAAGATATAGTAGTGTGCCCCCTTCTCTCTTTTTATTTCTTTTTCCCTTTTTTCTCTTTTTATTTATTTTTTTGTGGCCTCAATGGCTCTTTCTATTTATCTCTCATTTGTCCTCTTTGGGATCTTTTGATTTTTTCCTCTTTGGGATCTTTTGATTTGTCCTCTTTGGGATCTTTTCCTCACTTTAGGGGCAACACTCTATGTATTACAAGAAGTATAGAAGATCTTTCACACTTTACAAAAGTACTCAACATAAAGAAAATGAAACTATCATGATGTATGCAAATGTATGCCTCTGCCAGTGTAGCAGGATATGCAATGATACTAGCGCGTCATGTAGCAATGATTAGGGCAAGGCCCAACTAGCATGCGGCTCATCGATCAAGCAAAAAGCATGTATGTCATGAAGATCAAGTCATGAGAAGATGGATGTTGCATGGCAATGTATCTCCGAAAGGCTATGGAAATGCCTTAATAGGTAGGTATGGTGGCTGTTTTGAGGAAGGATATAATGAGGCTTATGATGACAGAGCGTATCGTGCCAAGGATTTGGATGCACCGGCGAAGTATGCGCCAACTCTCGAGGTGAGAAAGGGCAATGCACAGTACCGAAGAGGCTAGAAAAATATAGTTAGGTGGAAGTGTCAACCTTCGAATACTCACATTAGTCCGAAGAACTCATGCACTTATTATCGGTAACTCTCAATCTAATTAGGAGGTTCTCAAAGAGACAAGTACCCCGAGGAGGAGTGTATGGGGATTTGGTTATCCTTGCGCATCCGCGACTCATGATACGTGAGTGTACTCTAATATTCGATCCCTAAAAAGATTAGTGATCCATTTAGTAGCTAAAGTTCTCAACTATTTTGTAGGTTTTCAAAAATAAACACGGATTGCCCAAAATACGACATCTATCACTAATAGGCTAAAACTCTTGACACCAAAAGTTCAGTCATTACTCATGGCAATACCTCAAAACTATTGCAAGTTACTACTAAAATTAAATAGCAACCTCAATTACCTACTTTAAGTTAAGACACATAACTCAGTGCAACAGACAAACTTTCTTAACAAGATAATCATGAAAACTCAAGAGAGTTCAGCAACCAACTAAACAAAAGCTCTTTAAAAAGAAAAGCATGAAAACTAAGAGCTAAACATGACAGTAGCTATGAAAAGACAAAGAACACACACAGCAGAGATAAGCATGAAAATCCTATGTTGTGTTCTAGGTTGAAGTGGAGCGTGTTTCTCTCCCACACAAAGAAAGCTGGGTTCTAACTCGTTATGAACAGCAAGCAAAGCTAAAGAAAACTAAAAAGGAAACTAAAAGCAAGACGCTCCAAGCATAGCACATAACGCATGAAGTGATTAAAATATGGTGGAGCGAAAGACGAACTGATAATTGTTGATGGAGAAGGGGATGCACGGGGGCATCCCCAAGCTTAGACGCTTGAGTCTTCTTGAATATTTCTTGGGGGTGCACGGGGGCATCCCCAAGCTTGAGCGTTTGACCCTCCTGAATCTTTTTATCATCTTCCCTCGCACACTTGAAAACTCCCTTCATACATAACTCATCATAATCTGATTAGCGAGGTTAGTACCCATAATAAAATAATTTTTCCTTGCTGGAAATAAAGATAATCTTGAAGAGCTACTGTTTCTCAAGATTTCCAAAAGGTTTTTGCAAAGAAAAAGCAAGCTCAAGGTTTGCAAAATGAAGAAAAGGCAAAACAGGACAGAATCTGTGAAAAACAGACCAGCATGTAGTAAATAATTTTTTCGGGGCACTTCTGCAACTCAAATCAAAAAACTCAGAACAGGCGCAAGAAAGCCAATTGTATACAGCACGTTGTCAGAAAAATTCAGACCAAAAAGATGATCTGGTGATTTTATACGAATTTTTCTGTCCAAGGACAGAATCTGTTTTCTGGACTGCACGTCACAACTTTTGAACTTTCTTGCAATCAGAGGCTAAACTTGGCACAAAGCTGAAAAGTAAAGATACAATGATGATGCTACTGTAGTAACAAACATCAAGACACAACAAAAGCAAAATAAAATTTTATTCATTGTGGGCTGCCTCCCAAAAGCGCTTTCTTTTATGCCTTTAAGCTAGGCATAATGCAAAAAGAGAGGATCAAGTTTTATCAAGAGTAAAAGAATAGCTAGCCCGTATGACGGACTCAAAAGGTAACTTAATCTTCTTTCTAGGGAAGTGTTCCATCCCTTTCTTGTGAGGAAATTGGAATTTTATATTCCCCTCTTTCATGTCAATGATAGCACCAACGGTGCGAAGAAAAGGACGTCCCAAAATAATTGGACAAGAAGGTTCACATTCAATATCCATAATAGTAAAATCAACGGGAACATAATTGTCATTGACAATGATAAGAACATCGTTGATCCTCCCCAAAGGTTTCTTTATGGAAGAATCAACAAGACGAACACCAAAAGAACAAGAATCAAAAGGTTTCAATTCAAGCATATCATATATTCTTTTGGGCATAACGGAGGTACTAGCTCCAACATCACATAAAGCATAGCAAGAGAAGTTATTCAACTTAATTTTAATCATAGGATCCCAACCATCTTCTAGCTTTCTAGGTATGGAGGCTTCTATCCTAAGCTTTTCCTCCCTAGCTTTGGTGAGAGCATTAGTGATATGCTCCGTGAAGGCAAGATTAAGCGTGCTAGTGCGGGGATCTCTAGACATCTTGTGAAGGAAATCAATAACTTCAGAAAGGGTGCAATTATCAAAATTGAGGTCACTACTATCAAGTAAAGTGGTAGTGGTGTCCTTTAGGCTCACTTGTTTGGTAGCTTCTATGGTCATAGGAGTTTCTACGGTTGAGGTCATAGCATCACCATTAATAGGTCCAATGGGACCAGGAGTGCATTGGGTGCTAAGAGTTTGGATATCCTCAACAACTTGGATAGTAGCAACAGTATGGTGGGTAGGAAGGCTCTTAATTCTATCTTCTTCCTCCTTTTCTCTAGCCCATCTCTCTTTAAGTTCAGCCAACATCCTAATGTTTTCATTAATTTGCACTTGAATAGCATTCATAGGAGTGGTCTTCCTCTCCTCAAGAGGGGAAGTTCTAATTTTAAGCAATTCTACCTCATGGGCTAAATTGTCTACCTTCGAAGAGAGATTATCTAGTTTGTTTAGTTTTTCTTCTACATTCTTATTGAAGGCTTTTTGGGTAGTGATGAAGTCTTTAAGCATAATCTCTAGTTCAGAGGTGGAGTTCTTGGTGCTAGGATAAGCATTGTTGTTCCCATAGGAATTAGAGGGGAACGGTCTAGGGTTGCTACCAAAATTACTCCTATAAGCATTGTTATTGAAATTGTTTCTAGAGATAAAGTTCACATCTACTTGATCTTGAGCAATCAAAGAATTTAAAGGAACATCACGAGGATCAATAGAAGATTGCTTGGAAAGTAAAGACATGATCAAGTCAACTTTTTCATTTAGGGAGGAGATCTCCACGACAGAGTTTACCTTCCTACCTGTTGGAGCGCGTTCGGTGTGCCATTGGGAATAATTGGTCATCATCTCATCGAGAAGCTTCGTGGCAGCACCAAGTGTAGTTGACATAAAGGTTCCTCCCGCGGCCGAATCTAACAAGTTCCGCGAGGTAAAGTTCAAGCCTGCATAAAAAGTTTGGATAACCATCCAAGTAGTCAAACCATGAGTAGGGCAGTTCTTGACAAGAGATTTCATGCGTTCCCAAGCTTGGGCAACGTGTTCATTATCCAATTGTTTAAAATTCATTATGTTACTCCTTAGTTGGATAATTTTAGCAGGGGGATAGTATTTCCCAATAAAGGCATCCTTGCACTTGTCCCAAGAATCTATGCTATTTCTAGGCAAGGATTGAAACCAGATTTTGGCTCCTCCTCTCAAGGAGAAAGGAAAAAGCTTAAGCTTAACAATATCACCATCTATTTCTTGGTACTTTTGCATATCACAAAGTTCAACAAAATTATTTAAGTGCAAAGCAGCATCATCTCCAGCACCGGAGAATTAATCTTTCATAACTAGGTTCAGTAAAGCAGGTTTAATTTCATAAGAAGGTGCTGAAGTGGCAGGTGTAGTAATAGGCGTGCAGATAAAGTCATCGTTGTTATGACTAGTGAAGTCACAAAACTTGGTGTTCTCGGTGGAACCCATAGCAGCAAGCAAGCAAGATAACTATTTTTGTGATTTTTGATAGAAGACACTAAAGCAAAAACTGAAAGGTAAACTAACAAGACTAAAAAGAAAAGGTAAAAGATAGCGTGCAACTCCCCTATCTTGAAGAGTGGAGTCCCCGGCAACGGCGCCAGAAACTTGCTTGACGGCTTCTCGCCCCTCGTTGGTTACCCCAAGTGGAAGGTTTGAGATGTAGCGTAGCGGTAAATTTCCCTTGGCAAAGATACCAAGGATCGAATCCCGTGAGACTCCGAGGGTCGACAAGAAGGTGTCAATAGCGCCAGAAACTTTCGCTTGACAGGACCTGCACACGGATACAAATAACTTTGCTCCCAATGAGTACAGAGAGGTTGTCAATCCCTCCAGCCTTGTCGTTTACAAAGGATCAAACGCAAGAGATAATAGTGATAGATATGACTGCAACTAGGAAATAAGAACAGGAAGTAAATAGCAGGTGTGATCAGTGATGGTAATATGGACCGGGGTCCCATGATGTTCACTAGTGATGTCTCTCTCCCAAAAGACGATAAACAGCTAAGCGAGGTAAACAAATTACAGCTGGGCAATTGACAGGATTATGTGCGCAAACCAATGCTAACTATGCTGTACAGAAAGGTAGAGGCTCAAAAGCATGGGCGGTATGCCAAGGCAAGTAGACCGAAATCCATCTGCATCTACTACTAATCATCCACCTTGAGATATCTATCCAGAACATCTCGCTGGTATTAAGTTGCGAGTCCCACCCAAAGTGTAAACTCAAAGCAACAGACAACTGCATTAAAAGAACTTTGCGTAAAGTAAACAATCCTTGCACCCGCAAGTACAAGCACCATTGTTTTCCCCCTTGTGGCAACAGCACATCCCCTAGACTCATGTTTCTGTCACTCAAGCTAGTCATCGAGGGGCATGAACCCACAATCAAGCATAACGTTCCCTCTTGGAGTTACTACCTACTACTTGGCCAAAGCAATAAACAGCAACGGAGAACATGCAAGAATTACTCAAGAACAGTAATATAAAAGAGGTGAATCAAATATATTACTCACACACAATCTGAACATAATCTCATAATCCATCGGATCCCAGCAAACACAACATAGCAACAGCATAAAATTACATATGTGCCTCGATCATGTAGGGCAGCTCACGAGGTCTAATCGATGAAGAACAAAGAGGGGAGGAGAACATCACATAGCTACTGGTCATGGACCCATGGTCCAAGGGGGACTACTCACAACTCATCCGGGAGGCGTCCATGGTGGTGGAGAAGCTCCCGGTGGTGATCCTCCCCTCCGGCAGGGTGCCGGGAAGAGTTCTCCTGGTGCTCCTGATCTTGGAAGCGCGGCGGCAGCGGAACAGAGATGAGATCGCGAAAAAGGGTTTCGTCCTCGAGGGTTTCGGGACGCGTGCTAAATATATGCCAAAGGGGGTCACCAGAGGCGGAGAGGGGGGCCCAGGCGCCC
>LR738711.1:938217809-938299672 GCA_902687465.1 Secale cereale | reverse complement strand
GCGCGGCCAGGAGGGGGGACGCGTGGGCAGGCCGCCTGGGCTGCCCCTGGCTCCCCTCTGACCCCACTTCTGGCGCGTGGAAGCTTCTGGAGCGCTGATTTTTTATATATATTTTCCCGGAATTTTTCTGGCAATTTAAGTAATGGGAAAACCTGAAATACAAACACAGCAGAAAACAGAAACTGGCACTGGGGTGCACTGAGTTAATAGGTTAGTCCAAATATGATCAAAAGTGTGTGGAAGTGGATAAATATAATAGCAATATCACACAAAAGAATCATGGAGCAAGCAGAAATTATAGATACGTTTTGGACGTATCAGCGGGCCACGTCGTCCGCCCGGAGTCAGGGTCTTTGGAGCCATCGGCCCAGGCGCCGGCTGCTGACGAGCAGACGGCCCTAGGCGATAGGGGGGACGACTACGTCATTCTGGAGACGCCGCCACCACCCCCCGCGCCGCCTGCTGGGGAGCAGGACAGCCGGCTAGCGGGGACGGAGGTGCCGCCGGTTGGGGCGTGCTGGTGATTGACCCGCAACCGGCCCCCCGAGGCCCAGCCCACCGGCGCCTTGCGAGGGCGGTCTCTATGCCCCAGCAGGTGGAGGTTGGCGGGGCCAGCTCGTCCGTGCCGGAGAACGAGGCGACCAGCGCGGCACCATCAAATTGGATGTCTGGAGGAGGCGGCACGTGGATCGTCGCATCGCGGGACGTCCTGGACCACATCAACTCCTTGGGCAACGTCGTGCAGACGGCGGTGCAGGAGTTCGTCGCCACGCGGTCCTCCGTTCGGGTATGTGTGGTTCGTTTTCTTCTGTTTTTATTCCTTCAATTTCTTCTATGGGGGCGCGTCAGTGCACCCACTGGGTGTAGTCCCCGAGTTCCGAGCCGGCTGCTAAGCAGGCGGCTTGGAACTCCAAAGTGTTCGTCATGAGCTGATCTTGCGTCTTGTTGTAGGAGTACCACAACCTCCGCGTGGCCTCCTACAACGCTCATCGCTAGGAGCTGGCGCAGCTACAGGCTGCCTTGGCCGACAGCCGAGGTGAGTGCCTCCTCTTCTCCGTGCGGGGGCGCGTCAGCGCACCCGCTGGGTGTAGTCCCCAAGTTCCGAGCTGGCTGTTTAGCAGGCGGCTAGGAACTCCAAGGTTATCTTTTTGCTGCTGATATTCATTCTTCTTCTTTCTTCCTTGCCAGCGGTCGCAGCCGACCTCCGCAACCAGCTGGGCGAGGCCCAGACGGAGCTGGCTGCTAAGGAGCGGGGTCGTGGTCTTGCTGCTCAGGACCGTGACCGCCTGGCCAAGGAGTTGGCGGACCAGGCGGCGGCTCACAAGGCCGAGCTTGGCAAGATGTCTGATGCTGAGTCACTTCTGCGGGCCAAATTCGAGACTGAGCGCTCGAATTGGGCCGAGAAGGAGGCGGCTCTCCAAGACGGCTATGTAGCCATTGGAGACATGGTCGACGGTGAGACGTCTACCCTTTTATCTTGTATTCTCCGTTTGCAACAGCCGTCTTTCTTTTCTTCTGATCCTTCTTCTAGTTTTGGCAGAGTTCTTCCCTGGCTATTCTGTGGCCGCCACCCAGGCCATCGAAGCCGTGCGTGCTGCGAGGCGCCAGGCGGGCCGGGCGATCGCACCCAACGCGCCCAGGACCCCAGCCGAGGAGCTTCTTGCCATTCGGGTGCGTCTTCTGCCAGTCCGCCGTCTTCTTCGCCGTTTGCAGCGTGCCGGAGCCCAGGTCCTGGCCGCCCTTTGGCCAGGTGTGCCAAAACTCCACACTCCTAGCCGGACGGCCGCCTGGCTGGAGGCGGCCGGCCAACGCTTCGAGGCTTGGAAGGGCTCCACAGCAAGGGCTGGCGCGCGGACCGCCCTGGAGTTCGCCAAGAGCTGGTATCCTGGCTTGAGCCTTGAACAGCTAGAAACCTTCCGTGCGGAGGCCCAGCCTGAGCTAGCCGTGGAGCAGAAGGAGCTCGTCCAACGTGCCGCCGCCCTTGTCGAATATGCCGACACCTCCATCTTCATCCCGGAGTTGGATGACAGGGGCCATGTGGTGCCACCTGGCAACTTCGGGCTGGACTTGGCGGCGTCGGAGGAGCCAGACGAGGAGATCGCCTCCAGTGAAGGTGACGAAGAGGAGGAAGGCAGCGACGAGGAGACCAGTTCCCAGGAGGCGGACCCAGTAGCCAGTCGCCAGCCTGACCAATCCTCAACAAGCGGACCAGGAGTGATGGCCCCGCCTGCCGCAGGAGACGGCCAGACCGAGACCCACCAGGCGGCCTCCCCGGAAGCCGGCTCCGTCGTGCCACCTGCCCAGGCTGCTGCACCTTAAGTTATTTCTTTTGTGTCTTCTGCTTTCCTGTAAGATTTGTAGGGTTAATCCGAACAATTCCACCCGCTGGGTGTATCGTATCAGTAAGTTATTACTGCAAGGCGGCCCTTAAGGCCTTTTGGATGTAAATATTCTTTTTAATGATGCATCGTTTTTATGCAATTGTTCCGAGTCCTAGGATTAGCCTTGCCCTAGTTTCCTTGTGGCGATTTTCTTCTTGCCGTCTCCTTGAACCACCGCCCTGTCAGCCAGACAGCCACTCTGTGGTTCTGTGGCTGGGTCAGGGGCTTGGTTGTTTTCGGGATGGGCAAGTATCTCGCCTTCTAGAAGGCGGTCTGGCCAAGCCTAGAACCGGCTGGCCGGCTGCTTGACAGCCGGCGGTTCGTGTGAGGGGCCGGCTGGCCCTATGTCTTTTTTCCTTAGCCATTTTTCATGTGGGCACCATTTCTTGCCTTTGGCTCCTGCCAGCCGGACAGCCGCGTTCTGCGAGTCTATGACTTGATGCAGGAGAGGGCTTGGATGCCATCACATTACTTGTCTGACTTTTTAAGGAGAATTCCCTAGACATAGGGCTAGGCGGCCAATCCCCGGGCCGTCTGCTAGGCTCCGGTGCCGGACAAAGGAGTGAACAACAATCATTCACAGGCATAATTCTTATCATATAGATAAAGGGTTGGGTAGTCCCCGAGAACTCCTCGGGGGTCCCACTGATTCTCAAAATAACTTTTAGATAACACGACACATACTATCTTTCAGCTATAAAAGCGACGAAGAAGATTTGCGTTCCATGGGCGCTCCGACTCCTTGCCTGAGTCGTCTCTCTTGCGCGCTCTTGGCTTCTGGGCGTCGATGAGGTAGTAGGCATCGTTGCCTAGTACCTTGGTGATGATGAACGGTCCTTCCCAAGGAGCCGAGAGCTTGTGCTGGCCGGCTGTCCGCTGGATCAGCCGGAGCACAAGGTCTCCCTCACGGAAGGAGCGTGGCTTGACTCGCCGGTTGTGATAGCGGCGGAGACCCTGCTGGTAGATGGTGGAGCGGCTGAGTGCTACTAGCCGGGCCTCCTCCAGCAGGTCCACGCTGTCTTCGTGTGCTTCTTTGGCTTCAGCTTCCGTATACATGGTGACGTGAGGCGAGTCAAACTCAACGTCCGTTGGGATGACGGCCTCGGCCCCATAGACGAGGAAGAAAGGAGTGAAGCCGGTGGATTTGTTCGGAGTGGTTCTGAGGCTCCACAGGACAGACGGCAGCTCTTCGATCCAGCAGTCGGCTGATCGTTCCAAAGGTTCGACCAGTCGGGGCTTGATACCGGATAGGATAAGGCCGTTGGCGCGCTCGACTTGGCCGTTAGACTGTGGGTGGGCAACGGACGCTAGGTCCAGTCGGATGCCCTGTGTTGCACAGAAACGGGCAAGTGCGCCTTTGGCAAAATTTGTGCCGTTGTCGGTGATGATGCTGTGCGGTATACCATATCGGACTGTGATGTCTGCAATGAATGTCACAGCAGTTGGGCCATTGAGTTTCTTGATTGGCTTGGCTTCGATCCACTTGGTGAATTTATCTATTGCCACGAGTAAATGTGTCAGGCCTCCTCTGGCAGTCTTGAAAGGTCCTACCATATCAAGGCCCCAGAAGGCAAACGGCCAAGTGACCAGAATAGTCTTGAGTGTAGAAGCCGGCAAGTGTTGCTTGGAGCTGAAGCACTGGCAGCCGTTGCACTTTCTCACCAAATCTTTGGCATCGTCCAAAGCAGTCGGCCAGAAGAAACCGTGGCGGAAAGCTTTGGCTACGAGAGACCTTGAGGCCGCGTGGTGGCCGCATTCCCCTTGGTGAATGTCCTTCAGGATAGCCAGCCCCTTTGTTGCTTCTACACAGCGCTGGAAGACGCCCGTTACACTTCTTCTGACAAGCTCTTTGTTGACTATGGTGCTGAGGCTCGGCGTTAAACTTTTCGTGCCAAAGTTTCTTCTGCTGGCAGCTCTCCTTTGAGCAGGAATGTGAGGATTGGCTGTGCCCAAGACGGTGCTGAGACTCCAGTTGCTTCGGCCAGAGAGACCAGGGTGGTTGGGCTGGGAGGTGGAGGGCTGGGCTGAGCCGCCTGCTGTGTATCCGAAGCCCCCGAGCCGTCTACTGGAGCCGGCGCCTCCTGGCCGTCTGCTGGAGCAGTCCCCGGGCCAGGAGCTGGCGCGGCTGTAGGTGGTCCGTCTGTTGGAGTTGAAGTGTCGTGGCCGCCTGCTGGAGCAGTCTCTGGGCTAGCAGCCAAAACCGCGAGGCCGCCTGCCACGGGGTCGGCTGGTATGAAGATTGACTCTGACTCCTGTGAAGGCTTGATAGACGGTTTGCGCAGGCATTGGAGAGATACGCCGGCTGGTATTGCTTGGCGGGTGGAGCCGACTCGTGCCAAGGTGTCGGCTTGCATGTTATCAGCTCGTGGTACATGGAGGAACTCGTAGCCATCAAAGTGTCCACTGATCTGCTGGACAAGGAAGTGATAGCTTGCCATGTTTGCGTCCTTGGCGTCCTAGTCCCCAGACGACTGCTGGACAACCAAGTCTGAGTCACAGTAGCACAGCACTCGGCGGATGCCAATCTCCTTGGCCATCCGGAGCCCGTGGATGAGCGCCTCGTATTCGGCCACGTTGTTGAAGGCAGCAAAGTGGATCTGCAGGGTATACTTGAGCTTGTCACCTTTGGGGGAGGTGAGGACGACGCCAGCTCCCAGGCCGGTGCGGATCTTTGATCCGTCAAAGTGCATCCGCCAATGGGTTGAGTCTGGCACAGGCGGCAGGTACTGGGTTTCGGCCCAATCGACGAGGAAGTCGGCCAATGCATGCGACTTGATGGTGGTGCGTGGCTGGTAGAAGATGGTGAAGGGGGCCAGCTCAATGGCCCACTTGGCCACTCTCCCTGAGGCATCTCTGTTTCCCATGATTTCAGCAAGCGGGGCCGTGCAGACGACCGTGACAGAATACTCTTGGAAGTACTGCTTGAGTTTCTTGGCGGTGAAGTACACGTCGTAGCACATCTTCTGGTAATGGGGGTAGTTCTGCTTGGATGTTGACAGCACTTCGCTTAAGTAGTAGACGGGCCTCTGGACGGGCAAGGATCTGCCGTCCTCCGGTCGCTCGACCATAATGACAGTGCTGACCACCCGGCTGGTGGCGGCTATATAAAGGATCATGGGTTCCTTGTCTGCTGGCGCCGCCAGGACAGGCGGGGTGGACAGCAGTCGCTTGAGCTGCTGGAAAGCTTCGTCTGCCTGGTCGTTCCACTTGAAGCACGTGGTCTTCTTCATCAGTTGGTACAGGGGAAGTGCCTTTTCTCCCAGCCGGCTGATGAAACGGCTGAGAGATGCCAGGCACCCCGTGAACCTCTGGACATCCCGAACACGGGTCGGTCGTTCCATCCTCTCAATGGCCTTGATCTTCGCCGGATTGCACTCGATGCCGCGTTCGGATACAAGGAAGCCAAGGAGCTGGCCGGCCGGTACCCCGAAGACGCATTTCTTCGGGTTTAGCTCAATCCGAAAGCGGCGCAGGTTCTCAAACGTTTCCTGGAGATCCTCCAAAAGGGTTCCTCTCTTCTCTGTCTTCACCACAATATCGTCCACGTAAACATGGGCGTTCCTGCCAAGCTGCTTGAGGAGACACTTCTGCATGCAACGCTGAAAGGTGGCGCCAGCATTTCTCAAGCCGAACATCATGGTCAGGTAGCAGAAGGCCCCAAACGGCGTGAGGAAGGCGGTCTTCAGGCGGTCCGCTGGATCAAGCTTGATTTGGTGGTACCCCGAATAAGCATCAAGGAAAAACAGCAGCTCGCATCCGGCTGTGGAGTCGATCACTTGATCTATTCACGGTAGAGCAAACGGGTCTTTAGGGCAAGCTTTGTTTAGGTTGGTGTAATCAATGCACATGCGCCATTTGTTGTTCTTCTTCAGCACCAGGACTGGATTCGCAAGCCACTCGGGATAAAAGACTTCCATGATGAAGCCGGCTGCTAGCACGCAGGCGACTTCTTCCCCAATGACTCATCTCTTCTCTTCTGACAAGCGGCGCAGCGGCTGTCTGACAGGCTTTGCATCTTCTCTCACATGCAACTTGTGCTCGGCGAAATCCACCGGGACACCCGGCATGTCCTTGGGGGACCATGCAAAGATGTCCCGATTCTCACGGAGGAAATCGACGAGCTCGCTTTCCTATTTGTTGTCTAGGCTTGACCCTATGACAGCAAATCGCTCCGGGTGAGACGGGTCCAAGGCAATCTTCTTTGTGTCCTTGGCTAGCTGGAACGAGCCTTGTGGCTCCGCCTCCCTAGGATCGGCTGGTATGGCCGGCTGCTCGCCAGCCATTGCCACCAGCCGCTCCAGATGGCGCTTTTCCTCAGCCACGACAAGGGTCTCTGCCAAGCGGCTGCTGGCTGTTGCGCATGCAATGGACTTCTCGTAGTCCCCGACTATGGTGATTATTCCTTTGGGACCAGGCATCTTCATCTTGAGGTAGGCATAATGGGGGACTGCCATGAACTTTGCAAGAGCCGGCCGGCCCAAGATCACGTGATAGGGACTTTCCAGGTTCACCACTTCAAACCAGACCGGCTCCCTCCGGAAGTGCATCTTGTCACCAAACAGGACATCGACTCTGGCCTTGCCGATTGGTGAGCAAGAGAGGCCTAGCATAATGCCATGGAACACGGTCCTAGTAGGCTGAAGTTGCTTCTCTTTGATGCCCAACTTCTCCATGGTGTCCCGGTACATGATGTTGATGCTGCTACCGCCGTCTACCAGCGCCCGGGAGAAATGACAGGTCCGCCTGTCAGTGGAGAGAGTGGCGTCCAGGACCAAGGCATAGTCCCTTGGCGATGGCATGACAGCCGGGTGATCCTCTCGGCTCCAGCTGACAGGCCTTTCGGACCAATGCATGAATTCTGGGCTCTTGACAGCAACAGTGTTGACTTCTCTGCGCAGTTGGCGCCGGCTGTGCCTATCGTCTGTCTGGCTTGTGAAGACAACATAGGCTCCATTTTTTTTCTGGGAACTCATCCTGGACCTGACCGCCAGGACAGGCAGTCGACGGATTGGGAGGCGGGACCGGCTGTCCAGCAGGCGGCGGTGGCAGAGCTTCTCCCCTCGCAATTCTTGTGAGCCAATGACACTTTCGTGTGGTGTGGTTGGAAGGCTTCACGCCACTGTGGAACTTGCAGGGGGCGTCCAAGGCTTGATCAAAGGAGAAGGCTGGTTGCCACACCGGTTTGCCGCCCTTCTGGCGCTTGGGTCCTGCTTGAGCTTCTGGCTGCTGTCCGTCGACCGCTGCCACCAGCCGGCTGTTGGCAGCCGGCGCGTGGGCCTTGCGCTTCTGGTCGCTTGTCTGCTGGCGCCGGCTGGATTCTCCTGCCGGTGTCTTGGAAGTTGGAGGGGTCATCTTGCCAGAGGCATCCACTTGCAGCTCGGTCTTCATGGAGCAGTCAGCAGTGGCGTACTTGTCTGCTATGCTCAGCAGTTCATCCAACGTGGTCGGCTCGTAACAAAGGAGTCGGTGCTTGAGTAGGGTGCCTTCTCTGCACCCGGCCGTGAAATACTTGATGGCTTGTACCTCGTGCACTCCTTCACAAGAGTTTCACAGCTCCGCCCAGCGCGTCAGATAGTCGTGGGCCGACTCGTCTGGGCCTTGGACACACAGGGAGAGCTGACGCGGCTTGGGAGGACGCTTGTAGGTGCTGGTGAAGTTGCGAGTGAAGGCGTCGGTGAAGTCCAGCCAGCCGTTGATGCTATTGGGCTTAAGGGTTGTTCAGCCATGTCTGAGCCGTGCCCTGGAGCATGAGGGGCACGTACTTCACCACGACACGCCTGTTGCCGGTGGCTATGCTGACGGCCGTGGAGTAATCCACCAGCTAGTCCTCTGGTTTCACTGATTCGTTGTACTTGGGGGTGTCTCTGGGGAGCAAGAAGCCCTTGGGAAAAGGTTCATTGCGGATGCGGGGACCGAAGCAGGCCGGACCGAGGTCATCTTCTTCTTCAACCGCCTGGGAATGAGCCAGACGGTCCAGGCGGTGGCGGGCGTCGTTCTCCCCAACCCCCTCGCGGTGGCCCAAGCGGCCTGCCAGAGAGGGGTGGTCAACAGGTGGAGGAGACACGCGCATCTCCCGTCTGGGAGGAGGCGGATGCTCCCCTCGCCGCTCCACGGCCTTGATACGTCCAAAACGTATCTATAATTTATGCTTGCTCCATGCCACTTTTGGGTGATATTGCTATGATATTTGGACTAACCTACTAATCCAGTGCACCCCGGTGCCAGTTTCTGTTTTCGGCTGATTTTGTATTTCAGGTTTTCACGTTACGAGAACTGCCAGGAAAAATCCAGAAAAAATATATAAAAAATCAGCGTTCCGGAACCGACCTTGCGCCCGAAGTACAGCCGGGGGGGGCACCAGGGCTCGGGGTGCCCTGTGGGCGCCCCCCCCCCTGGGCCGCGCCGGGGGGGCGCCTGGGCCCCCCGAAGCCCGTCCGGTGCCCCCCTTTGGCATATATTTAGAGCTTTCCTCGAAACCCTCGGAACAGAAACTCTTTTCGCGATCCCATCTCTGTTCCGCCGCCGCCGCCGCTTCCAAGATCGGGAGCACCAGGAGAACTCTTCCCGGTACCCTGCCGGAGGGGAGGATCACCACCGGGAGCTTCTCCACCACCATGGACGCCTCCCGGATGAGTTGTGAGTAGTCTCCCTTGGACCATGAGTCCATGACCAGTAGCTATGTGATGTTCTCCTCCCGTTCTTGTGCTTCACTAATTAGTCCCCGTGAGCTGCCCTACATGATCGAGGCACATATGTAATCCTTATGATGTTGCTATGATGAGTTTGCTGGGAACCGATGGATTATGAGATTATGTTCAGATTGTTCTTGAGTAATATATTTGATCTACCTCTTTTATATTTATGTTCATAAGTAATTCTTGCATGTTCTCCGTCGTTATTTATTGCTTTGGCCAAGTAATACGTAGTGACTCCAAGAGGGAACGTTATGCTCGATTGTGGGTTCATGCCCCTCGATGACTAGCTTGAGTGACAGAAACATGAGTCTAGGGGATGTGTTGTTGCCACAAGGGGGAAAACAACGGTGCTTGTGCCCGCGGGTGCAAGGATTGTTTACTTTACGCAAAGTTCTTTTAATGCAGTTGTCTGTTGCTTTGAGTTTACACTATGGGTGGGGTTCGCAACTTAATACCAGCGAGATGTTCTGGATAGATATCTCAAGCTGGATGATTAGTAGTAGATATTGATGGATTTCGGTCTACTTACTTTGGCGTACTGCCCATGCTTTGAACCTCAACCTTTCTTGCAATGTAGTCAGCATTGGTTTGCGTTCGTGGTCCTGTCAATTGCCCAGCTGTAATTCGTTTACCTCACATAGCTGTTTTATCGTCTTTTGGGAGAGAGACATCACTAGTGAACATCATGTGACTCCGGTCCGTATTACCATCATTGATCACATCCGCTAATTACTTTTCGTTATTATTTACTATTGCAAAACATTATCTATCACTACTATCATTTTGCGTTTAATCCTTTGTGAACTACAAGGCCGGAGGGATTGACAACCTCTCTGTACTCGTTGGGAGCAAAGTTATTTGTATCTGTGTGCAGGTCCACGTTGATTGCTAATCTGCGCCGTTAGCAGTTGACACCTACTTGTTGAACCTAGGAGTCTCTGGGTATTCGATCCTTGGCATCTTTGCTAAGGGAAAACACTTCCACAACACTGCATCTTTCACCTTCCACTTGGGGTAACCAACGAGGGGTTAGAGGCCCATCAGGCCCTTGGGCGGCCGTCTTCATCGCGCTCGATGGTGACGCGTGTCTGCCGGCTGCGGCTGGCAGCGGGCTCTGAGTCTCGCCTGTTGGTGGCGCCGACTGTTGGAGAGCAAAGCGTGGCTCCTTGTTCCCACCGAAAAGGGCGGTTGTCTGCGTGCGCGCCCGCCTCTGATACCCGGCGACGGGCCTCCTGCTGTGTAGCAGCAGCATCGAGGAGCTGGTGGGCGCGCAGAGTCATGCAACGAAGCTCGTCTCCCTCTAAGTGGCCCATCTCATCGACTGCCGCCTGGGCAGCCCTTAGGTTCTCCGACAGAGTGAGGTACACAGGCCGCGGGGCTCCCAGCATGTCTGCTAGCAGCCCGCCGCGATTGCGGACAGCGCCGGCTCGGCTAGGCTCGCCAGCAGCCGACGTGCCACAAATGGCGTGGTCCATTTCGTGGCGGTAAGCTTCAGTGAGGCGTCGGGAGGCAGCCAATTTGTTGGCGCTGTCGAGGAGCAACACGCGGAGTGCCTCCAACGCCTCGCCGTCTGCCCCCGCCGCGACAGGGGCGGCGAGGTGCTGCAGAGCGGCCTCGAGCGGGTCTGGGCCCGTCCTGCAAGATGGATCACCGTGGTCGGTGACGAGCACCTCCGTGACGGTGCCGATGGTGCTACAGATTGGAAGAACGGGGAGGGGGTCGTTGATGATCTCCACGTGCTCGGGGAAGTAGTCGACCGTCCCTGCGTCGAGGTCGACGATCTTGTCTACCGGTGGGTCAGAAGAGCCCACTGACTCCACGTCAGAGGCGCGCTCGTCGACGATGTGGAGCTTGTCGAGGAGCTCGACGAGGAAGCTCTCTGGTGCCACTAGCTCGGCCGCCGGAGAGGGTTTGTCGTGGATGCGGGCGGCGCCGAGCAGATCGGCGAGCCCGCTCACGGTGCATGCAGCCTCAGCGCCACGAAGCATCCCGGTCTCCACGCCAGCGGGCGTGCCGGGCTGGCTACTCTCGCCAGGAAGGAACAAGGTTCCCGTCCTAAACATGTCTCCGGACGACGGTGCACCTAGCCCCACGGTGGGCGCCAAATGTCGGGGTTTCGGAACGACATATGCCAATGGATGGCTTATCATGCATGGGGTCAAAAGAACGTCGCCGGGCTCGGGAAGCGGGATAAAGCGGAACTTAGGACGCCTATGAATCTTCCCCAGGTTTGGGGCTCTACGAGGAGATGACACCCCTAATCCTGCTCTGCGGGGGCTCCGCGTCATGACTGATAGCACTAAGGTGGCTACAAGATTGCTCCTCGAGCTGTGTGGTTCGAAGGAAGAAGATGAACAAGGCTAGCTCACCTCCTATCTCTCTATCCTAGGGTTCAACCTCGTGATCTTCTAACCAACCCCTCCTCATGGAGGACCCAGGGGGTTTATATAGGCCTACCCCCCAGGGATACAATGGTAAACTCGACGGTGTGGCTCCAAGCCGTCAGCGTCTTCTCGCGCCGGCTTTACCGCCTGTCTGCTAGGGCCCGCCGCCTGCGGGCCCTACGTGATTGTCTTTCACTGTGGACGTGCCTCTGCTGACGACAGCCTCGTCGAGAAGGAAGTGGCTACGGTACCATCGCCCCCCGTCGTATGCTGTCGTCTCACCCTGTCCTGTCATATTGATGAGGCTCGGACTTCTAGGGTGAGGTTTGCCGTCTGTTTCCAGGCGGCCGTCTCCCCCGGCCGTCTGCCAGGGGCGGCTTGTTCATGAGCTACCCGCTGACCGATGGGGCCAGCCGCCTGCTCACCCCACCGTTTGCGGGTAGTGGGATCGTGGCCTCCTGTGACCGATGCTTGGTCACGAGCAGCGTGGCTACAGTGACCCGCCGCTTAGGAGATATTCATAAGGTACACGGTCACTGTAGCCACGCCCTTATAGATCTTCTAAGGACATGTTCTCCTATAGCCACGCCTCCGTCGCGCAGCCCCCCCCCCCAGCGTGCATCCTAAGGAAGGAGTGTGGGGCCGTCTGCTGGCTGGTGGTGTTGGTGTCGCCGCCTGTTGGGTCCCTGCCGCCTGCTGGCAGCCGGCTCCTAGGGCAGGCTGCCCTAGGAGGCGGCTCGATGAGCAGACGGCCGTAGCGGACCAGGCGGCTGTCATTTGTCTTAAAATACCAAGGGTAGGCGCCGAGGGTACCCATGGTCAATATCTCCGATAGGAAGATAGTCTCACATCGACTAGGCGTATCAACGAGCTATGGAGATGCCCATCAATAGATATTAATGTGAGTGAGTAGGGATTTCCATGCAACGGATGCACTAGAGCTAAATATGTATGAAAGCTCAACAAAAGAAACTAGTGGGTGTGCATCCAACTTGCTTGCTCACGAAGACCTAGGGCATTTGAGGAAGCCCATCGTTGGAATATACAAGCCAAGTTCAATAATGAAAATTCCCACTAGTATATGAAAGTGATTAAACATGAGACTCTCTATCATGAAGAACATGGTGCTACTTTGAAGCACAAGTGTGGAAAAAGATAGTAGCATTGTCCCTTTCTTTTCTTTTCATTTCTCTTTTTTGGCCTTTCTTTTTTTCTTTGGCCTTTCCTTCTTTTTTTTCTTTTTTTTGGTTTTTTTCCTTTTTTTGGGACAATGCTCTAATAATGATGATCATCACACTTATATTGATTTACAACTCGATATTACAACTCGATACTAGAACAAAGTATGACTCTATATGAATGCCTCCGATGGTGTACCGGGATGTGCAATGAATCAAGAGTGACATGTATGAAGAATTATGCATGGTGGCTTTGCCACAAATACGATGTCAACTACATGATCATGCATGGCAATATGACAATATGAAGCGTGTCATATGAACAGAACGGTGGAAAGTTGCATGGCAATATATCTCGGAATGGCTATGGAAATGACATGATAGGTAGGTATGGTGGCTGCTTTGAGGAAGATATATGGTGGCTGTTTTGAGGAAGGATATATAGTGGGTGTATGGTATCGGCGAAAGTTGCACGGTACAAGAGAGGCTAGCAATGATGGAAGGGTGAGAGTGCATAATATCAATGGACTCAACATTAGTCATAGGAACTCATATACTTATTGCAAAAATTTACGAGTCATCAAAACAAAGCAATCAACGCATGTTCCTAGGGGGGAGGTTGGTAGGAGTTAACCATCGCGCGCCCCCGACCTCCACACAAAGGTTGACACTTTACAAATACCTCATGCTCTAACTTCGTCACATAGCGGTTCACCATACGTGCATGCTACGGGAATCACTAACCTTAACACAAGTATTTCTCAATTTCATAATAACTCCACTATCATGACTCTAATATCACTATCCTCATATCTCAAAACAATTATCAAGCATCCAACTTCTCATCATATTCAATGCACTTAGTATGAAAGTTTTTACTACATTGATCTTGGATGCCTATCATGTGAAGACTAGTTTTATAGCCTAAACACATTACCATGCTGTTTTAATAGACTCTCAAATGGATATAAGTGAAGCATGAGAGTTCAACAATTTATACAAAATATTATCACTACCGTGCTCTAAAAGATATAAGTGAAGCACTAGAGCAATAACAAACTACTCTGAAAGATATAAGTGAAGATCAATGAGTAGTTGAATAATTATGTAACTATGTGAAGACTCTCTAACATTTAAGAACTTCAGATCTTGGGATATTATTCAAACAGCAAGCAAAACAAAATAAACTAAATTGACGCTCCAAGCAAAACACATATCATGTGGTGAATAAAAATATAGCTCCGAGTATAGTTACCGATGGATGAAGACGAAAGAGGGGATGCCTTCCCGGGGCATCCCCAAGCTTAGGAATTTGGTTGTCCTTGAATTTTACCTTGGGGTGCCATGGGTATCCCCAAGCTTAGGCTCTTGCCACTCTTTTTTCCATGGTCCATCAAAGCAATACTCAAAACTTGAAAACTTCACAACACAAAACTTAGACAAAAATCTCGTGAGCTCCGTTAGTATAAGAAAACAAACCACTACTCAAAGGTACTGTAATGAACTCATTATTTGTTTATATTGGTGTTACTGCGTTCCAACTTCTCTATGATTCATACTTCCCAATACTACTCATAGATGCATTGAAATAAGCAAACAACACACGAAAAACAGAATCTGTCAAAAACAGAACAGTCTGTAGTAATGTGCAGGTTTCGCATACTTCTGTAACTCCAAAAAATTCAAACTAAATTGGTAAACGTGAGGAATTTGTCTATTAATCATCTGCAAAAAGAATCAACTAAATAACACGCTCCAGTAAAATCTTATGACCATTCTAGCGAGGGCCAATGATTCTATTTTTCACAGCAAGATCATATAAACTTCACACAAGTCTTCCCAAAGGTTCTACTTGGCACAAACACTAATTAAAACACAAAACCACATATAAAAAGAAACTAGATGCAATATTTATTCCTAAACAGAAGCAAAAAAATAAACTAAAATAAAGTTGGGTGGCCTCCCAACAAGCGCTATCGTTTAACGCCCCTAGCTAGGCATAATGATGCTCACATAAAAGATAAGAATTGAAACATAATGGGAGCATCATGAAGCATATGAATAGCACATTTAAGTCTAACCCACTTCCTATGCATAGGTATTTTGTGAGCAAACAACTTATGGCAACGATAATCAACTAGCATAGGAAGGGAAAGCAAGCATAACTTCAAGATTTTAAGCACATAGAGAGAAAACTTGATATTATTGTAATTCCTACAAGCATATGATCCTCTCTCATAATAATTTTCAGTAGCATCATGAATGAATTCAACAATATAACCAGCACATAAAGCATTCTTTTCATGCTCTACTTGCATATAAATTTTATTACTCTCCACATAAATAAAATTCTTCTCATTCATAGTAGTGGGAGCAAACTCAACAAAATAACTATCATGTGAAGCATAATCCAATTGAAATTTAAAATCATGATGACAAGTTTCATGGTTATCATTATTCTTACTAGCATACAAGTCATCACAATAATCATCATAGATAGCAACTTTGTTCTCGTAATCAATTGGAACCTCTTCCGAAATAGTGGATTCATCACTAAATAAAGTCATGACCTCTCCATAATAAATTTGCTCATCAAAACTTGGGGTACTAAAAATATCATCTTCATCAAACATAGCTCCCCCAAGCTTGTGGCTTTGCATATCATTAGCATCATGGGTATTCGAAGAATTCACACTAACAATATTGCAAGCATGCTCATCATTCAAGTCTTTAGTGCCAAGCATTCTATGTAATTCTTCTTCTAGTACTTGAGCACAATTTTCCTTTCCATCATTTTCACGAAAGATATTAAAGAGATGAAGCATATGAGGTAACCGTAATTCCATTTTTTGTAGTTTTCTTTTATAAACTAAACTAGTGATAAAACAAGAAACTAAAAGAATCGATTGCAAGATCTAAAGATATACCTTCAAGCACTAACATCCCCGGCAACGGCGCCACAAAAGAGCTTGATGTCTACTACACAACCTTCTTCGTGTAGACGTTGTTGGGCCTCCAAGTGCAGAGGTTTGTAGGACAGTAGCAAATTTCCCTCAAGTGGATGACCTAAGGTTTATCAATCCGTGGGAGGTGTAGGATGAAGATGGTCTGTCTCAAACAACCATGCAACCAAATAACAAAGAGTCTCTTGTGTCCCCAACACACCCAATACAATGGTAAATTGTATAGGTGCACTAGTTCGGCGAAGAGATGGTGATACAAGTGCAATATGAATGGTAGATATAGGTATTTGTAATAAGAAAAATATAAAAACAGCAAGGTAGCAAGTGGTAAAAGTGAGCATAAACGGTATTGCAATGATAGGAAACAAGGCCTAGGGTTCATACTTTCACTAGTGCACGTTCTCTCAACAAGGATAACATAATTGGATCATATTACTAGCCCTCAACATGCAACAAAGAGTCACTCCAAAGTCACTAATAGCGGAGAACAAACGAAGAGATTATGGTAGGGTACGAAACCACCTCAAAGTTATTCTTTCTGATCGATCTATTTAAGAGTCTGTAGTAACGTTCAATCTATCATAGAGTTCGTAGTAGAATAACACCTTAAGATACAAATCAACCAAAACCCTAATGTCACCTAGATACTCCATTGTCAGCTCAAGTATCCGTGGGCATGATTATACGATATGCATTACACAATCTCAGAAACATCTATTCAACCAACACATAGAACTTCAAAGAGTGCCCCAAAGTTTCTACCGGAAAGTCAAGACGAAAACATGTGCCAACCCCTATGCATAGATTCCCAAGGTCACGGAACCCGCAAGTTGATCACCAAAACATACATCAAGTAGATCACATGATATCCCATTGTCACCACAGATAAGCACATGCAAGACATACATCAAGTGTTCTCAAATCCTTAAAGACTCAATCCGATAAGATAACTTCAAAGGGAAAACTCAATCCATTACAAGAGAGTAGAGGGGGAGAAGCATCATAAGATCCAACTATAATAGCAAAGCTCGCGATACATCAAGATCGTGCCATCTCAAGAACACGAGAGAGAGATCAAACACATAACTACTGATACATACCCTCAGCCCCGAGGGTGGACTACTCCCTCCTCGTCATGGAGAGCGCCGGGGTGATTAAGATAGCCACCGGTGAGGGTCCCCCCCTCCGGCAGGGTGCCGGAACGGGGTCTAGACTGGTTTTCGGTGGCTACACAGGCTTTTGGCGGTAGAACTCCCGATCTAGGTTATTTTCCCGAGGTTTCAGTATATATAGGAGGTGTTGGAGTCGGGGCCAAGCAAAGGGGGGCTATGGGTTGTCCACGAGGAGGGGGGGCACGCGCCCCCCACCCTCGTGGGCAGCCCGTGGGTCCTCTCGTCCCCCTCCGGCACTTCCTGGGCTTCTTTAGGTCCAAAACAGCCTCCGTTGATTTTCAGGTCAATTGGGCTCCGTTTGATATTCCTTTTCTCTAAAACCCTAAAACATGAGAAAAACAGAAACTGGCACTGGGCTCTGGGTTAATAGGTTAGTCCCAAAAATAATATAAAAGTGTATAATAAAGCCCAAAGAACATCCTAGAAGGATAATATAATAGCATGGAACAATCAAAAATCATATATACGTTGGAGACGTATCACACGCCAAGGGGGACCTCCCGAGCATCGCGCCTCGGGGGCTCTTACCGGACCCTGGGCCGCTCACCTCATGGCCTTGACCACGGCATCGCAACCTGTTATACCAGCGATGGCTGAAGCCTGCCTAGGGACTGGGTCTCGCAGGCGTAGGGCCCTAAGCTACCGCGGGGACGGAAGAAAGGGAAAATCTTGCTCTAGCAAAGGATCTCATGAGGAAGATAAGTTCATGACATAGGATAACAGCAAAAGTGTCACAAAAGATTTACATGCCCTCATGGGGCCATCCATGGTTGCCTCGCAGGGACCAAGCAAAAGAAGGCCGCTCCCGGAGGGGCACGACCCGTGCTCCTTCAGCGGTGATGGCGGCTGGAGGACGCTGCTCCCCTTCGGCGGCGAGAGCGGTGACTCGGCGGCTTGTAGCTCTCGTCAGAGCTCGAGGCCGTCTCAGGAGAAGCATATCTGCTGCTGGAGGAGTCGGAGGCAAAGCCAATGGCGAATGCTTTGCCCCGAGCCTCGTTGTAATGCCCAGGATGGGACTATACCTCCTACGTGTCGAGGCACGACTTAAAGGTATAAGCCCATCCTAGAATGATCTCAAGTTTGGTATCTTTGCACGACTCATGTAAAAGAGGGATTAAATTGCAAAAGGAGATAGTTGGCTTACACTCGCCACTTCACACAATACAGTACATAAGCAATACATCATTCAAAACATCACAACCCGACTACGGGTGAAGATCCAAAGAAAGATACCAAAACAACATAAAGCCACAGGTCAGGATCGAATCCTAGTAGAAACCACTACTGAACATCGAAACGTCACGAGCAAACAGCCAAACTCTTCATCGAGCTCCTGGTGAAGAACTGATCCAACTCCTGCATCAAACTCGGCTGAACCTGCATCTGGTGTGGTGAAGTAACTGTGAGCCACAGAGGACTCAGCAATCCCGTTCCCGGGTAACACGACTATTTAAGCCTTGGGTGAGGACAAGGCTGAAGAAAGAAAAAGAGGTGAAGGAACAAACAAGAGTCTGCAGCAGCAACTAACACTAACTTACGTAAGTGAGAGCGAGAAGAGAAGGCCTCGGCGAGAAGTGATCACGAAGTGATCCTAGCTACAAGCTCCACAATCATAACCCCTCCGTGTTCAACTCCCGAATCCCTATTCGGAAATTGACAGTCACGGAACACACGCTGGTAGTGTATTAGAAACATTGTGTCAAGTTATCTACAACCGGAATTAACAAGCTCCCATCTACCACATAACCGCGGGCACGGCTTTCGAAAGTTCAAACCCTGCAGGGGTGTTCCAACTTGGCCCATCACAAGCCCACGATCCGCGGAGTCGCAACTCCATAGGTTGGAAGACCCGAGTATTCTCGGAATCCCGTGCTCAAGTTAAACCGAACTAAGGTAAGGCTAATCCAGCAAATCCTCCCGGCGTGCCGACACCCTGATAGTAGCCGCGCGTATCTAGTCTCAGGCCACGACCGGATGAGCACAGCGTACAGTGGCCGAAATACCCAAGTTGCCAAGGGGGGCCCCGCACACGACTCTAGTTTGGACCAACACTCATGTGGAGCACTGGCCCGGGGGGTTGAATTAAGAAAGAGGGTTTGCAAGGCCCTTATGCAAGTTTTATTAGTTTGTTATTAGGCAAATAGTACCAATGTTGGGACTTGCTGGAAAAGACTTAGCACTTAGCGGTTTATCAAGGGGGTCCCATACACCCCAACCGTGTTAGGAACGCATAATCAAGGAACATAACACCGGTTTATACGGTTCCTAACGGCATGAGTGGAACAAATCACCAAGCAAAAGGCTTAGCCTTCCACCCTTGCCAATATATAGATGATTTCATTTAAGCATTTATATAGTGTGATATAACCCAACCAAACTTCAACATGAAGCAAGCATCTTTGATCTTCACTTGCAACTAACAACGCTATAAGAAGGGCTGAGCGAAGCGTACTTAGCCAAGCAACAGTTTGCATAGGTAGGTTGGTTAAACATGGCAATTGGTTACAAGTAGGAGGCTGACAAGAAGAACATGGGCATCGAGGCAAAACTATAGATCGAGACTACTAGCAATAGGCAAAGATAGTAATGGTATCCGGGTTCGGTCATCTTGCCTGGGATTCCACAAGGAAGAAGAACGGATCCATGAAGTAGACGGAGCAACACAGACGAGAGAATCCTCACAACTCCGGAACGAAACCGAAGCTAACAAGAGAAACAACCGGAAAGAAAGAAACAACACGGTAAACACACAATCATAAACATGGCATACGATGCACATCCAAATATGATGCATGTCCGGTTTAATTATGCATGGCATGGCAAGTGCACAAACAAATACTACAAGTTAAGTGGAGCTCAATATGCAACGAGTTGCATATTGACGAAACACCACATTTAATTATTTAATTGACTCTCGTTATTAACAAGACAAGATTAAATGTTTTTAACATGGCAAGAGGTGAAGCAAAAACAAACTACACTATTAAGACATTTTAAATGAGGCCGGAAATAACAACAGCATATCCGGGAAATCCCCATGAGCATGTTTAATAATTATAAGCAAACAACAATTCACACATTTATAATGTTGTTAATATGATGCGGATGACATGAACAAGTTTATGCAAGTTTTATTAAAAGGTTGACAAGAGAGATATGAAGCACTTGTCACCGTGGTGGAAGAAAGGGTGCCACGGCAACGATCCGAAAATGAAGCAACGGCATCATATCGGTTCCGGTATCTCATTGAGAGACCGGTGCAAAACAAAAGGTGGAGTGAACGAGACAAACGAGATGAAAGTGGGTTGATCCCGTCATCGGGTTCCCACGAGTCGGTGACGAGGCAACCGAGGAACATGACAACGGACGAAACGGACACGGAGCACACACGAGGAGCATTTCATACAACACAACAAGCATGCACACGGGTCATCCACAGGGTTATACCTTCGAAGCGTGCGTTTCGGGGCGGCTCGAGACGTAGAGGGACGTAGTGGAAGTAGAGGAAGTAGTCGTTTACGTTTCCGAAGAGGAAGTAGCCGTTTCACGAGGTCGCCAACGAGTAGTCGTTCCGTAGAGGTACTTGGCGCCTCGGTAGTCGTTCACGGGGCGACGGTAGTGGTACACATGTTGTCGGGGTACTTGTCGTTCACGAGTGCTCCGGGCGTCGAGGTACTTGTACATGTAGTGGTACTTGTCGGGTCATGTAGTGGTTCACATTCATCGAAGAGGTACTTGGTGTTTTCGGGCGTCGGTAGTGGTACTTGCACATGTAGTAGTCGGACTTGATGGAACCAAGGCTCCGAGCATGCGTCGTGGTACTTTTCAACATCGCATTGGAAGTAGTCGTACAAGCGTCGGGCGGTCTTGCCGGTCTCGTTCAAAAACACCTGCTGGACCAACACAACAACACCAAGCCGACGAAGAACAACAAAACACAGCAGCAGCACATGGCAACAAAACGCAGCAAGGCGAGGGAGTTGGTGAGGCGGCGCAGTTGAGGACGGGCGCTGCAGAGGTGCTGGAGCTGCGGCGGCCGCGGGGCTCCATGGCGGCAGCAGGGCGACTCGGAGCAGAGGAAGAGGAGGCCGGGCGCGGCCTGGCCTTGGCGCTGGAAGGAAGGCGTCGGGAGGCCGCGGCCTTGCTGGCAGGAAGGAGGGAGCGGGTCGCCGTTGGAGTTGTAGACGGAGGGCGCGGCTCCGGGCGCTGGACGACGTGGCCACCGAGGAGACCTGGAGGAGGGCGCCGGCGCTGGCCTTGGCCGCGGGCTGTAGAGGAGGGGCCGCGGCAGGAGGAGCTCGGAGGAGAAGGAGGGAGCCCGAGCGGCGCTTGGCTTCTGGAGACGGGGCGCTCGAGGGCTCCCGACCGTGGACCGCGGGGCGAAGGCGGCGCCCTGCCACTGGCGAAGAAGGGGGGGCCTCGGGGCGACGAGGGAGAGGGTTCGAGGGGAGCGAGGGAAAAAGGAGAAGAGTGGTGGCGGCGGTCGGGCGAAGGGAAGGGAGGAGATGGCGAGGGAGACGGGCTCCAGGCGAGAGGAGAGAATCGGGACGAGGGACAGAGAGATCGAGGCTGGCGGCGGGGGTCGGGACGAGAGGGAGAGAGCGATGCGCTGGGAGGAGCGATCGCTAGGTGCGGCTAGCGCTAGGGTTAGCCGGCGCTGTTGGGCCAGGAGAGGAGGCCCAAGAGGGAGGAGAGACCTGGGCCGGAGTGGGCCTAGAGGCCTGGGAAGGCAGGCTGGGCTGCTCCTTTTTTTATTTCCCTTTTAGCATAAAACAAAAGAGAGGATAAACAAAAGAGAGGATAAAAGAAAGAAGATGGAGGTTAGGGCAAAACTAGCACATGGAATTAATTTTCTCGGGCTCGTAAAAATGAGCACGACCGGAGAAAAATATAAAAGGCTAGATCGGAAAATAATTCAAACATATTTGAATTTAACTCAAATAGTTTTGAACTAAGACTTGATTATTGAAGTGTCCAAAAATGCTCCAATTTTTGGAGGAACCTCGAAACAACGGAAAAGAATTATTGGCAAGATTTTGAAGGTGAAACTCGAAGTGAAAAGACAATGGGGAAATTATGCAAGTGTGTTATGGTGATTCCGAGGAATGGAATATTTAATAAATATAGCTCCCTAAAATAATGAGAGACTTTTGTATGTTTTAAAGAGAAGACATCCTTCCCTCGATTTAAATGGACCGAAGGTCCACACGATTTATTTAAGTTGAGATGCAAAATGAAAAGACATGATGGCATGATGACATGATGCAATGCAAAAAAAAAACACAAGCACAAAAGCAACACACGAAGAACCCGGAACGTCTGGAATCTTCGGGAATCTTCTGGGACGTCGGTCTCGGGCGTCACAACTCTCCCACACTAACAGAGGATCTCGACCCGAGATCCTGGAGATATCACCGGGTAAAAACGGAAGAGGAAGAGGTAAAACAAAGTTGCTTCTTTGACAGACGAGTGAAACCAAAGAACCTTGAGAGGTTAAACAAGTTGAAAGAAAGAAAGCAACGGAGATGAACGAAGTTAAGTGCACTCCGTTAGAAAAGAGTAACTAGGAGCATTATGAGAACCTTGAAGGTTGAAAGACATTAAACAAGAGCTCACGGACCAAAAGAATATGAAACTGCAAGGGTATAACCAAGGAAGAAGAATGACATAGTTTGGACAGCACTCCGTCTGAAAATGGAAGGAATTGAACATAAACTTGAGGAGATGGAATGATACTTGATGAAATGAACAGCATATAGCTTCCGAAACAATTAAGAGAATGGCACAAGGGGTAAGAAGGATTTCAGACAGCACTCCGGTTAAAAGATAGGCAAAAGCTTGATAAGATGACAGAACTAGAATGAAGAATACAATACTCCGGTTAAATAGATAAACAAGGAAAGAACATGATCTTGATAAAAACGAGATGATGGTTTGGAGAGAGCAACATCACAAAACCTCCGGAACGAAAGAATAGATGCAAGATCGTTGGGAAGAAAGAACGGAGAAGAAAATGACAACTTCTCTCGAAATTGAATTAGGAAAACCTCCTTACAAAGAAGGGTTCAAAGGGGTTGATGAAAAAAACAACAACGAAAAGAATAAGCTTGATGTGGGCTTATGGAAAACATCTCAATATTAAGAGGTGATAACCAGCCACTAACTTCAACAATTGATTGGATTGAGATCAACAAGGAGATGAAAAACTTTCACCGGAATGATAATTGAAGAACTTGGGTCATTTATAAGCACCATAATATCAACAATCCTTAGGGAAAGCTTTTAGGTGAATTATAACCCAAGATGACTCCAAGGAATAAATTGAAGGGTTGGAAAGATCTCCTGAACAAGGACAATGATGTGTTTAAATATCTCATTCTTGATAACTCGAATCATGAAACACGAAGGAATTGACAAGAATGACATAACACCATCTGAAAGGATAAGGTAGAAAGAATTGCAAATGGAAAGCATGATGAAGAATGCTTGAGCTCAAACAAGAATCTTGATGAAGACTTCGAGGATGAATTAAAACATGATGAACCACCATGAGAACTCCGGTAATGAAAGCATGAGAAGTGAAAGATAAAAAGAATAAGATTGAAGACCTGCGATGAATTAGGTGGAGCTTTGAAATGATATAATAGAAATAACTTGGAGCTCCAGAAAACAAGATGAACAACTTAGAACCGAGAATATGATATGATGGAGAAGCTCCAGACAAAAGAATTAAAATCACCTTGAAGGAATAAGAATAAGAATTATGTCATGCATCTCCTTCACCAATTTAAATTGATGACAACCACAGGATTTGGCATACTACTTATTCTCGTTGCAAAGAATTAAAGAGAGATCTAGCACAAGCTTGGATAAATCTTCAACGAAGCACCGGTAGGATTAAGAAAAGAACGAGTGAATTAAAACGATAACAACGGAAGAGAAAAACTTGAATGAACCACCGTAAGAATATGGAGACGAACGAAGAGGCATCAGTGAAGAATATTTGAAGAACGAAGTTGAAAACTGAGAACGAAGAAATCTTCTGAAATGATGGCCTTCGGAGGATCAGAATGGAAAAGAATTCATGAAATGCTCCGGATGGGTATAAAAATAATTCCTCACAATCAAAACGATAATGAGGATGGCATGAAGCTAGAACCACGAATCTTCAAGAGAACGGCCAAGATTTAAGAGAAACTCTTCTCCGATCTCCAAATGTTGAGAATGAAGACGAGAAAAGCCATGAAGAATTGTTGAGCACTCCGGAATGAAGAATTAAAAAGGTTGAACCCATGATGAAAAGAATTTGAAAGCGATCTTGGAGAAGGCATGTGACTGATGGAAATCATTCTTACGTCACACTTTGAAAAGAATTTAAGAATAACTCCGGAAAAAATTAGAAGAGTCAGGTAAGATCCTGGGAAAAGACCTGTGGGTTAGGGCCCACTCAACGAAATCACCGTTGAAGAGATTGCTTAAGAGATATTGCACCGGTTGAATTAAAAAGGCTTGAATGAGATATCAATCTCAAAATAGTTTGAACGGATTAAGAATGGAATTATGAATCTTCAGCACTCCGGATATGAATAGCAAGAGGAGAATGATTAATTGGTGCACCGGAATAAGAAAGCATTGTGAAAAGAGGAAAAGGATAAGATCAACACCGAATTCTTGAATTACATCCACCGGTAGAATAAACGAGAAAGGAGAAAAGATGAACTTGAAGCTCTTGAGCATTTTCACGATAAAGCACCGGATAAGAACATTGAAGGAAAGAATGAAGAAACATCACATGAATAAAATGGATATTTCATCTGAGAATTCTTGCTCTGAGAAGAAGAAGGGTGGGAGGGTGGGGAAAACAAAGACAACTTGGGATGAATGAAACAGACAAATCGTCAGATTTCTCAACGACGTCTGTATGGAATAACTAGAAGAGAAGGCACACCGGTTGGAAAGAATTTAACATAACCATCTTGATGATCAAGAAGGACCTGCACTCCCATAGAAATATGAGAATACCGATTAGTAAAGGTATGGAATCAACATTTGACATCGAAGCAACTCGAATACCGGAATCAAGACAAGAACAAGGATAGATATGCAACATGATCTTCACAATATCATCCGAACAGAGGATTGAACGAATGAATTCCGCAGGAACATCAACTGGTCGAGAAGCCACTTGGAAGAAGAAAATAAATAAAAAGGAACAAGGAACAGATAGAACGAATACAAGATAGAAGCTTCATTCCACATCTTCGTGCTGAAAGCTCATGGAACATGTTACAAAAGGGTTTTGTCATCCCCGGATCAGCATAGCCAAGGACCCTTTAAGATGCAACTCCCGATCAGAACAAGTCCATAAAACCACTTCACTCAATGTAGAACCCCAAACTTCATATCGTGCATCCGTTGGAAGAATGCCTAGAACTACTGGATGAACCCACCTATAGATTTCCGAAAGTTTCCAGTTATGCAATCAGGTGTTGGGGATACACGGGAAGCACCGCGCAATCAACTCTAAACCTACATCCAGGTGTATCCATCCTTCAACACATAACCAGTCTTTCTCGGAAACTGTGTACCTCGGACCTTCGAAAAGCATCCACTATAACAAGCTATGGCAATACTCTCGAACTACCTCCCCAGTACTGGGTGATGTCGGGGTTATCTTGCCACTGGCCGTATAGGAGAGATTTTCGATGTCGGCCGTCTTAAGTATTTAGTACTGCCGCAATATGCTTGTGTCAATGATACCCCGAAGCTCAACTCCTCGGTAACAGGAGGCATCGAGAACAATATCCTTGTCACAAGAACATCGAAACAATCCCAGAATACTCGCGGGATCCTAAAAAAAAATTTGGTGCAATTTTGAAAGTAGAAGAGGCAAGAGTAATCGTCAGGAGTCCTCACCAGAATGAAAAAGGGATGAGAAGCAAAGAAATCCTACTCTCCGATATAATATAGGACTCAAAAAGTTTTCAAGTGTGTGCCTAGACTCGACCGTCAACGATTCGATCAATCAGTGGGGCTTCTAGGTCGGAGAAGGCTCTGAATACCAACTTGTAATGCCCAGGATGGGACTATACCTCCTACGTGTCGAGGCACGACTTAAAGGTATAAGCCCATCCTAGAATGATCTCAAGTTTGGTATCTTTGCACGACTCATGTAAAAGAGGGATTAAATTGCAAAAGGAGATAGTTGGCTTACACTCGCCACTTCACACAATACAGTACATAAGCAATACATCATTCAAAACATCACAACCCGACTACGGGTGAAGATCCAAAGAAAGATACCAAAACAACATAAAGCCACAGGTCAGGATCGAATCCTAGTAGAAACCACTACTGAACATCGAAACGTCACGAGCAAACAGCCAAACTCTTCATCGAGCTCCTGGTGAAGAACTGATCCAACTCCTGCATCAAACTCGGCTGAACCTGCATCTGGTGTGGTGAAGTAACTGTGAGCCACAGAGGACTCAGCAATCCCGTTCTCGGGTAACACGACTATTTAAGCCTTAGGTGAGGACAAGGCTGAAGAAAGAAAAAAAGAGGTGAAGGAACAAACAAGAGTCTGCAGCAGCAACTAACACTAACTTACGTAAGTGAGAGCGAGAAGAGAAGGCCTCGGCGAGAAGTGATCACGAAGTGATCCTAGCTACAAGCTCCACAATCATAACCCCTCCGTGTTCAACTCCCGAATCCCTATTCGGAAATTGACAGTCACGGAACACACGCTGGTAGTGTATTAGAAACATTGTGTCAAGTTATCTACAACCGGAATTAACAAGCTCCCATCTGCCACATAACCGCGGGCACGGCTTTCGAAAGTTCAAACCCTGCAGGGGTGTTCCAACTTGGCCCATCACAAGCCCACGATCCGCGGAGTCGCAACTCCATAGGTGGGAAGACCCGAGTATTCTCGAAATCCCGTGCTCAAGTTAAACCGAACTAAGGTAAGGCTAATCCAGCAAATCCTCCCGGCGTGCCGACACCCTGATAGTAGCCGCGCGTATCTAGTCTCAGGCCACGACCGGATGAGCACAGCGTACAGTGGCCGAAATACCCAAGTTGCCAAGGGGGGCCCCGCACACGACTCTAGTTTGGACCAACACTCATGTGGAGCACTGGCCCGGGGGGTTGAATTAAGAAAGAGGGTTTGCAAGGCCCTTATGCAAGTTTTATTAGTTTGTTATTAGGCAAATAGTACCAATGTTGGGACTTGCTGGAAAAGACTTAGCACTTAGCGGTTTATCAAGGGGGTCCCATACACCCCAACCGTGTTAGGAACGCATAATCAAGGAACATAACACCGGTTTATACGGTTCCTAACGGCATGAGTGGAACAAATCACCAAGCAAAAGGCTTAGCCTTCCACCCTTGCCAATATATAGATGATTTCATTTAAGCATTTATATAGTGTGATATAACCCAACCAAACTTCAACATGAAGCAAGCATCTTCGATCTTCACCTGCAACTAACAACGCTATAAGAAGGGCTGAGCGAAGCGTACTTAGCCAAGCAACGGTTTGCATAGGTAGGTTGGTTAAACATGGCAATTGGTTACAAGTAGGAGGCTGACAAGAAGAACATGGGCATCGAGGCAAAACTATAGATCGAGACTACTAGCAATAGGCAAAGATAGTAATGGTACCCGGGTTCGGTCATCTTGCCTGGGATTCCACAAGGAAGAAGAACGGATCCATGAAGTAGACGGAGCAACACAGACGAGAGAATCCTCACAACTCCGGAACGAAACCGAAGCTAACAAGAGAAACAACCGGAAAGAAAGAAACAACACGGTAAACACACAATCATAAACATGGCATACGATGCACATCCAAATATGATGCATGTCCGGTTTAATTATGCATGGCATGGCAAGTGCACAAACAAATACTACAAGTTAAGTGGAGCTCAATATGCAACGAGTTGCATATTGACGAAACACCACATTTAATTATTTAATTGACTCTCGTTATTAACAAGACAAGATTAAATGTTTTTAACATGGCAAGAGGTGAAGCAAAAACAAACTACACTATTAAGACATTTTAAATGAGGCCGGAAATAACAACAGCATATCCGGGAAATCCCCATGAGCATGTTTAATAATTATAAGCAAACAACAATTCACACATTTATAATGTTGTTAATATGATGCGGATGACATGAACAAGTTTATGCAAGTTTTATTAAAAGGTTGACAAGAGAGATATGAAGCACTTGTCACCGTGGTGGAAGAAAGGGTGCCACGGCAACGATCCGAAAATGAAGCAACGGCATCATATCGGTTCCGGTATCTCGTTGAGAGACCGGTGCAAAACAAAAGGTGGAGTGAACGAGACAAACGAGATGAAAGTGGGTTGATCCCGTCATCGGGTTCCCACGAGTCGGTGACGAGGCAACCGAGGAACATGACAACGGACGAAACGGACACGGAGCACACACGAGGAGCATTTCATACAACACAACAAGCATGCACATGGGTCATCCACGGGGTTATACCTTCGAAGCGTGCGTTTCGGGGCGGTTCGAGACGTAGAGGGACGTAGTGGAAGTAGAGGAAGTAGTCGTTCACGTTTCCGAAGAGGAAGTAGCCGTTTCACGAGGTCGCCAACGAGTAGTCGTTCCGTAGAGGTACTTGGCGCATCGGTAGTCGTTCACGGGGCGACGGTAGTGGTACACATGTTGTCGGGGTACTTGTCGTTCACGAGTGCTCCGGGCGTCGAGGTACTTGTACATGTAGTGGTACTTGTCGGGTCATGTAGTGGTTCACGTTCATCGAAGAGGTACTTGGTGTTTCCGGGCGTCGGTAGTGGTACTTGCACATGTAGTAGTCGGACTTGATGGAACCAAGGCTCCGAGCATGCGTCGTGGTACTTTTCAACATCGCATCGGAAGTAGTCGTACAAGCGTCGGGCGGTCTTGCCGGTCTCGTTCAAAAACACCTGCTGGACCAACACAACAACACCAAGCCGACGAAGAACAACAAAACACAGCAGCAGCACATGGCAACAAAAGGCAGCAAGGCGAGGGAGTTGGTGAGGCGGCGCAGTTGAGGACGGGCGCTGCAGAGGTGCTGGAGCTGCGGCGGCCGCGGGGCTCCATGGCGGCAGCAGGGCGACTCGGAGCAGAGGAAGAGGAGGCCGGGCGCGGCCTGGCCTTGGCGCTGGAAGGAAGGCGTCGGGAGGCCGCGGCCTTGCTGGCAGGAAGGAGGGAGCGGGTCGCCGTTGGAGTTGTAGACGGAGGGCGCGGCTCCGGGCGCTGGACGACGTGGCCACCGAGGAGACCTGGAGGAGGGCGCCGGCGCTGGCCTTGGCCGCGGGCTGTAGAGGAGGGGCCGTGGCAGGAGGAGCTCGGAGGAGAAGGAGGGAGCCCGAGCGGCGCTTGGCTTCTGGAGACGGGGCGCTCGAGGGCTCCCGACCGTGGACCGCGGGGCGAAGGCGGCGCCCTGCCACTGGCGAAGAAGGGGGGGCCTCGGGGCGACGAGGGAGAGGGTTCGAGGGGAGCGAGGGAAAAAGGAGAAGAGTGGTGGCGGCGGTCGGGCGAAGGGAAGGGAGGAGATGGCGAGGGAGACGGGCTCCAGGCGAGAGGAGAGAATCGGGACGAGGGACAGAGAGATCGAGGCTGGCGGCGGGGGTCGGGACGAGAGGGAGAGAGCGATGCGCTGGGAGGAGCGATCGCTAGGTGCGGCTAGCGCTAGGGTTAGCCGGCGCTGTTGGCCAGGAGAGGAGGCCCAAGAGGGAGGAGAGACCTGGGCCGGAGTGGGCCTAGAGGCCTGGGAAGGCAGGCTGGGCTGCTCCTTTTTTTATTTCCCTTTTAGCATAAAACAAAAGAGAGGATAAACAAAAGAGAGGATAAAAGAAAGAAGATGGAGGTTAGGGCAAAACTAGCACATGGAATTAATTTTCTCGGGCTCGTAAAAATGAGCACGACCGGAGAAAAATATAAAAGGCTAGATCGGAAAATAATTCAAACATATTTGAATTTAACTCAAATAGTTTTGAACTAAGACTTGATTATTGAAGTGTCCAAAAATGCTCCAATTTTTGGAGGAACCTCGAAACAACGGAAAAGAATTATTGGCAAGATTTTGAAGGTGAAACTCGAAGTGAAAAGACAATGGGGAAATTATGCAAGTGTGTTATGGTGATTCCGAGGAATGGAATATTTAATAAATATAGCTCCCTAAAATAATGAGAGACTTTTGTATGTTTTAAAGAGAAGACATCCTTCCCTCGATTTAAATGGACCGAAGGTCCACATGATTTATTTAAGTTGAGATGCAAAATGAAAAGACATGATGGCATGATGACATGATGCAATGCAAAAAAAAAACACAAGCACAAAAGCAACACACGAAGAACCCGGAACGTCTGAAATCTTCGGGAATCTTCTGGAATCTTCTGGGACGTCGGTCTCGGGCGTCACACTCGTCGCCCTCGCGACATGGGAGATGGTCGCCGGCGGGCCCATCCTCCGCGCTACACGCCAGCCGCCGGCCGTCCTCCTCGAAGACCTTGAAGGTCAACATGGCCAGCCCGTCCAGCGTGAAATGAAGAATGTGCCTCCCGGCAGGGGCGCACGCGCGGCGCACCATGCCCCAACCCCAGGTCATGTAGACCCTGCCGGAGGAGATCACCTCCACGTCGGCCTATGAAGGGGGAAGTTGGCACCCTTAGTGCCGTAGCTGCATCGTTACCCGTCCGCGAGCCGGGAGCAGCTCCTTCAAGAATGGGGGAAAGAGGATCCAAGAGTGCGAAGGGGCTCCCGCCCACACGACAAACTCGTGAACGTCGTCTTCAGTGTGGGACGGCAACGGGAGGCGTGAAATCACTCGCCCTCCGGGCGGCTGACCGCACCACCCCGTCGCCGCCACCCGCACATCGCATGCCTGTCGCCGGGGCACCCAGGCGAGGCGGGAATCCCGGCGGCGCCCGCGTGCACCACGTACAGGCGTCCACCAGCCTCAGGGGCACCCTTGGGGAGTCGCAACACCTCTTCTTCGGTGGGAGCTGCTCGGGCTCCACCATCGGAGCCTTCCCTTTCTGTGCAGCCGAGAACCTACGTATCAGCGCCATGGAAAAACCCTCGACGAAGAAAGAGGAGATGGCGTTTGATCTGCAACAGTCAAGTGAACGGGGGTGGCGCTTCACCCCCTGTTTATAGGATGAGAAGATCAATCGCCGGCCACTCGCGCACGGCCATGATGACCCTATCGTCCGCGCCAGGGAGACGTCAGGTCGCACGGTCACCAAGACTGCATGGGGAGCGGAGTTGCCCACGTCCCATCCAACCGTCACGCGCCAGCCTGGCCCACAGTCTTTTTGGGGCCCGCGACGCTTCGTCCTCGACTAAGGTTTCGCCCCGAAGCCAACTCCGGGCGCGCCTTGGGCCCGGGGGCTACTGTCGGTGTCCTGGGAACCAGGGTACCCAGACTTGCTTGCCTGTGGCCCGCGACGCCCTCCTACTACGGCCTGGTATGGCCCAGAACGACCAGCTGATCAAAACCCTCGCGAGAGGGCTAAGCCTCGCGAGGAGAACGACGCCAAGACCCTCTCAGGAGCGGCCTCATCTAGGCTGCTCCGGAGGGGCGGAGAACTCAAGGCCAAGCCTGCCTCAGGAGGAGGCAGTGACGCGAGCAATGACACACCGCGCCATCGGGTGCTAGCGCGTGCCAGCGGCGCAATTGCCGTTTTGGTGCAAAGGAGACAACGCAGGCGCAGGTTCCCGTGGGGCGAGACAAAGGTTTCCCCTTCTGTGCAACAAGAATGAAGACCGCAAGGACAACAGGGAGGATGTCACCAACGAGCCCACCACCGCGTCATCGCCTGATCTCTTTGCAGGCGAAGACCGCTTTTGTCAGGATAGGAACGTCCTTGTGTTCCCGCTCAAAATGGCCGTTGTGGGATCCCTTCCCGCCTAAACATTTCGTGGGAACAGGACCCTGGCCGCCTATATAATTAGCTAGGGTTTCCACTGTGGAGGCATGGGATCCGGGATGATCGATCTGGCTGATCGGATTGACCTCATCTCAAACACCCCACCTTCGCTTCAAGGAGCAAGAACACTTGCCTCCTGACCCTCTTGATCTCTCCTCACGAGCTCAAGAACCACTGTACTTGTTCATACTCAAGCCCCCCGAGGCTAATCCACTCAAGCAGGACGTAGGGTTTTACACTGCAAGGTGGCCTGAACCTGGGTAAACTCGTGTGTGCTTTGACTTGTCGCTTTCTTGAATCTCATCACCGGGCGAGGGCGTGGCGCTAGGTAGACGTGAGTGGGAGAGATCTTTGTTCATGCCCCTGTGTTCGAACTTCTTTGGGTTTGCGGAGCCCGTAATCTAACAATAATAAAGCCTATTAAACATCCAAAACAAATAATATAATAGCATGGAACAATAAAAAATTATAGATATGTTGGAGACGTATCAGTCATGACAGCGCCATACAGGTCAGGGTGAACGTCAAGGGGCTTGCACCCCCTGATGGTTGTTTCCACCTCCTTCACCGCCTCAGTCATGCTGCAAAAGACATTGATCTCGTCCTCTATCAGGCCTCCTCTCTTCCTCTTCCTATCATGGACGGGGTCAAATGGCTTGTCGAAGGGCTTCGCAGCGAGCTTGTCAGGGCCATCAAGGACCTCGACGTCCGGGGTCCCAGGGAAGTCTGGCATGGGAGAACCAAGAGGCTCCCTCGAGCCCATGGCATGCTTCCCAGTTGCGAGCCCGAAGGAGAAGATGTGCTGCATCTAGCTGTAGTTCTGTATGGGTGTGTTGAGGAACTCATCGTCCCTTGGGTGGTCCTAAGAATGAAACACGAGTGTTGTTAGTTGCGATTAGGAGTAGGCAATGGTGGACAGTATGAAAAAGGAAGAGGGCTGTGAGCTAACCGCGACATGGCCGGCGTAGTGCTCTGCCTCCAAAACAATGGAGCAAGTGCACTCATCCCATGAGGCGCCGCTAAGGTCTCAGCTTGGACACTTGGATCCATCGGCCTCTTCATTTCCTTAGGTGGTTGTACACCTGGGTGGGAGACACCTCCTGCCCACAGAACTCGAACACCTTCTTGGCAACGGTGTTCAAGTGCACCTCCTTGAAGCCCTTGTCAATCCTAACTCCACTAGAGATGAGCTAACACATCTTGTTCAGCACGAATGTGGACATGAACGGCTGCCACTTCATGTTGTTCGACCTACCATACTTCTTTGCCATTTCTGCATCTACCTTGAGTGCAGCGGCAGAAGCAGCAACATCAGGAGTTGGCTCAACAAGCACTACTGGCACATAGAGGGAATCAGACGCGAACACGTCTGAATCAGGTGCCATGTCGGACATAGGCTGCGAGTCCTTGACAAATGATGGAGCAAGCTGTCCGTCGGACAGGACAAGGGCCTGACTAAGATCTTGCATCTGCGTGGTCATGTCCTACAATCGTAGCACGCATTGGCAGTAAGCATAGCACACAACAAACAACATGCTACAAATACCAAGCATACATGTACATGGTTCATCACTATCATAGCAAGCACATGCTTCATCGTTGCATACCGGACAATCTATGAGCAGGAACATACATCTACAACAAATAACATGCTACAAATGGACCACCAATAGCTACAAATCACAGATATAAGCACGAATCAACACAAGCATGAGGTTCAAATTCAAACTCTGCTACTAATCTAGCCTACCACATGCTTGAACATCTAGCCATACCACAAATTGCAACCGCACCATAGCAATCAACCATATCGGCTCACAGATCAGACCACTAACCAACCATGCATCTAGATCATACCCTAGCTGCAGCTCGGATCTAGCTAGAAGGAACAGAGAGAAAGGGGGATTGAACTCACAGAGGCCATGGCTGCAGCTCGAGGACGATGGGCGACGGTCGTGGAAGATCAACGCCGGTCGGTGAAGGAGCGCCGATGCCGTGGACCGTCGGCCGATGAAGATGCGCCGCTTACCTGCTCGTCGGTGCCGATGCGCGTCGGCGGGAAAGCTCGAACGGAGGGCGAATGGTGGCGGGAGTTGGGGTGGTGAGGGAGGGGGCTAAATAGGGGTGGACTTGGCGAGAGGTGAACCGAAATCCTCCCGCCGATTTTTCGACAACGCGGGCGAGCTCGCGCCATCTCCCTCCTCGCACGAGGGGAGAAGCGCGTCGCCCTCCCCTGCCTCGCCCGAGCCAGGCTCGCGAGCTACTGCTGATTCGGGTGTTTCCCCTGGGCCTGGCCTGGACGTCCTTTAAGTTCCGCGCGATGCGGGCCGCACAATAAACGCATGCTGCCAAACGGGCTCAATCTTTCCCGCACGGGTCAGGCTGGGCCATATGCAGGCAACCAAACATGCCCCTATATGCATGATTAGTAATAAGTTAGTTGCCCGTTCCTTATAGCCTGTGAATGTCGTATTAGTCTTTTACACTTTACACAAAATTTCGCAAGTGTCAAATGATTCAAAGTCAATACGTCTTCAAAATCCATCACCACGGAGTTTCTCTTACGACTATTGCTAATATGACCTAAACAGTAGTGCCACAATCATGTGGCATTCATATCAGCGTTGCAACGTTTAGCGTCAATGTTATGGATGTCCATATCATCATCAAGACTCATAACATACAACCCAATCATAATGGGAAGTATGGCCCTTATGTTATTCATAACATTGAACAACTCTTGTTTTTTGACTTCATGAACAACCTTTCACAACAAACATGATTCTAAAATAATGTTCTTGCACGAGGCTAGAGTATAGTAACACTTTACTTAACTCCAAAATGAATTATGAGGATAAATGTTGAGATAATACACCGATGGCGAATTTAGTAACTTTTCCTAGTAGTAATAATGAACAGCACTTTGTGCATATAGTGGTGGTGGTATATTCCTTGTACCAATCCTCTCTAACTAGCTTTCGGAGAGTGACGAAGAAAACCATGTATGTAAAGATTCTGTCGCACATCATCATCGGGGGTTGTTATGGAGCTTCTCCTCATTCTACACCTACAGACCATGGTCTTCGCGCGAAAGCTTAAGACTACAATGTGGATCGGGTGATGGCGTCATTTTTCACGTCGATACCCCCTCTATGGTGTTGCCGAGAAGGTCATCGGTCCTGGTGTCCATCCGTTCGACAAGAGTCGTCGGGCCCATCACGGGTTTGGGCATCATTTCTCATCATGTCACATGTCTCACCACTCCGACTCATCCTAATCCGTACCGTACCTGGTTGTTTGCCTCTCAAGTATGTGTGTGTGAAAGAGAGATAGAGAGTAAAATGTAGCCATGTTCATTGCATAGTATGGTCCTGGGTGTGTACAACGAGAACCGTCTGCTTGGTGTGTGAAGTAACAGGCTAACAACACAGCACAATACACGGTAATAACAGGCTAACAGCACAGCAAAGCACATCACATTTAGTATTTTAGATAGTAGTACATCATAACTGAGCACTTTTCCTGCCCTCTCAAGCCATCAAGGCGTCTGGCCATCAGATCTACGAGTTTAAGAATTTTTGGCCGTTGGATCGATTTGCAAAAGCTCGTAAGTAACCACAGATTGCTATGTGGGCTGGGTCGCATCTCCCCTAACAAAATGGAGGATTTGCCGTTATTTGGGCCTGCTGGCCTTTAGATGTCCAAGAGAACAACGGAAAAAATAGGGCAGTGTTCGCAGCCGCACGTCCCTCAATCGCGGAAAAAAGTTGTTCTCTACTCGCGGGCGAGCGAACCGATCTCGCAGCCGCACTTTTCAACCGATCTCGCGGACGGTTGATATTGTTCAGTAATTTGCTAATGTTACCATTGAAAACTAATAGATGATGCCTGCAATGAGCAGTGTCAATCATAATCAAGTAAAAGCGGGTAAAAAAGAGCAAGTGAACATTACACCATCAAGCACGAATCCTTTATTATTACATGTAGAGCCTCTTGATTTACTTATATTGTAATGCATAGACTCATAGCAATAGCACCAATCGAGCATGCATCAAATGACATATGCCTATATTGGTAGACTAGTGCAGTTCTTGTAGCACCTGCATACAGTCACGTAGCAGCGGCCTCTGTCATAACCCTCTTTCTGGCATACCACATTGCAGGTGCCGTGCTTTACACACATGTTGCCATCCCAGGTTTGGCTATCATGACCTTCACAACCATCAGATCCCATCTCTTCTGCATCCATTAGCAAACAATAAGAATCAAGTACTTAAGTTAACTTGGATTAGTATGAACTGGAGATATGTAGGTTAATTGTATTCCTACCAGTTGAAAGGAGAAGCAACATGACCAACCACAAGTATATCAATGTCTTGTTGGTTCCCACTAGTCCTTTACCCATGTTCGTCATGTATCGATGATGTATTGTAGGATATTCTTCCAAACTCGAACAGATGAAAGTATGAGTACATTCATGATTCATATATATAGTTAAAGTATGTGGATATTAACATGGTTTTTTTATGAGATATTAATTTTTGGCATCGACGCTTATCCAAATGTTTATGTTTATTGACGTCCTATGTTTGTTGAAGAGCTAAATTTAGCTAGTATTGATGTTTAAATTTAGGCATCGATAAATATTACCTCGTTTATCATTATACATGCATCTTTAACCCTTTTTATGTGCATATTTTATTTAGGCATTTATTTCTCTCCATAATTGATATAGGAAAATTACAAATTTCCTCCCAAACCTTTCAGGATAACTAAAGACTTAAATTGGTACCAATTGGCATATATGTATTGATGGCACACCATGTTATTAAGATCAAAATAGATTTGAATCAGACCAGTATGTAGGAATTTAGGGCCCTTCGATTTTATTTTTTTGCTAAACAAGGGCCTAAGGTTCAAAATAAATATGACTATATCATAATTTCACTTAATTATATAACAATGACATAAGTACTTATGCAAGACCGGTGAATCAAAAAATGAATGCATGCATGTTCAACAATCTAAAGGGTGAACACAAAAAAGGTCGTACATTGTGTTCTAATTCGTAACAACAAAAGGTAATCGCATTAAAAATTATGGGTATGTCACAAGGAGCAAATATCCAGGCGAGCACAAGCTAGGTAACACCAAAAATCTAACCGTTACACACTTTTATGCACTACTCGGTGGGACCGGATGAAGACACTCGATGAGACTGACTAGTACAAAAGGTTTGACCTTTATGCTTTTCGGTAAGACCGGATGGAACAGCTCGGTGAGACCGAATGGTGACGACCTAATTACTTTCCACGATGCGGTGACACGGATCGGAACCACTCGGAATTTCCGAGATGAAATTGGTAGGTTACAGAAGGTTGGCAAGTGCTCTTCGGTAAGACCGGAGGGTCATCTCGGTGGGACCAAGTTGCTAGGGTTTAGCTAGTGGCTATGTCAAGTGTATCTCGATGGGTCTAGATGTATGTGTTTCGGTGGGGCCGAGATAGGTTTTAAGGTTTTGTACATAGATGAATGTGAGATTGTGGCGAAGGGTTTTGTAGCAATATCTTTAAGCACTTGAGCAAATAGTCCAGAATCAAAACCTCATCATTTTAGTAGTATTGTCTTTCCTATGGACTCAATATGATCTTGGATCACTTAACTAAGAATGTAGAGTCTTGAAGCTTTTACCAATGCTTGTCCTTTAGTACCTTGAAAGGGTCCACATCTCCATCCATGTACCTGCCTAGGTTGAACTCTTCCTGAAATATACTCAAAGGAAACATTAGTCCAACAATACATATGTTGACATGAATTACTAAAACCACCAAGGTAGCAAATATGATTTCATGTGATACCGAAGATTCTCTAATCTCGTCGAGCTGCAATATCCTGCCACTCACTCTTTCCCAAAAACATTTTCTCCAAAATACATCGTTCTTAGTGACAAACACTTTTGCCTCCGGCGTAGTGATAGAAGAAATTCCCAATATTTTTAGATAACCAACAAAGTAGGACAAATCTGATTTTGGATTTAAACTTGTAAACATTTTACATATGCTTCCAAAAATAAAAAAAAGATAAATTGGTTTGGCTTCTCAAGCCATATCCTATATGTCATTTCAACATATATGATGGCATTCTTTTCAGTGTAAAAGCTGCAGCCACTAAAGCATAAACACAAACTGATAATGGCAAATAAGTTATAACTTCTATGACCTTACCATGTCATGAAATGTTTTATTACGTTATGAAACTATTTGATGACTCATTAGATATTGGATAAACTTGTAACTCAAATATTCCTTTGCACATATCTCTCTTTAAATAGATATCCACATATCCACTTAAATTGTCACTGTAAGTAATGAAGTAGAAGAATCCACATTTCACAACTACACTCATTGGACCACACACATCTATATGCATGATTAGCAATAAGTTAGTTGCCCGTTCCTTATGGCCTGCGAATGGCATATTAGTCTTTTACACTTTACACAAAAGTTCGCAAGTTTCAAGTGATTCAAAGTCAATATGTCTTCAAAATCCATCACCACGGAGTTTCTCTTACGACTATTGCTAATATGACCTAAACGGTAGTGCCACAATCATGTGGCATTCATATCAGGGTTGCAACATTCAGCGTCAGTGTTATGGATGTCAATATCATCATCAAGACTCATAACATACAACCCAATCATAATGGGAACTATGGCCCTTATGTTATTCATAACATTGAACAACTCTTGTTTTTTGACTTCATGAACAACCTTTCACAACAAACATGATTCTAAAATAATGTTCTTGCACAAGGCTAGAGTATAGTAACACTTTACTTAACTCCTAAATGAATTATGAAGATAAATGCTGAGATAATACACCGATGGTGAATTTAGTAACTTTTACTAGTAGTAATAATGAACATCACTTTGTGCATATAGTGGTGGTGGTATATTCCTTGTACCAATCCTCTCTAACTAGCTTTCGGAGAGTGATGAAGAAAACCATGTATGTAAAGCTTCTGTCGCACATCGTCATTGGGGGGCTGTTATGGAGCTTCTCCTCATTCTACACCTACAGACCATGGTCTTCGCACGAAAGCTTGAGACTACAATGTGGATCGGGCAATGGCGTCATTTTTCATGTCGATACCCTCTCTATGGTGTTGCCGAGAAGGTCATCGGTCCCCTTTGTGCTTTTGGGGGTTGGTCGTGCTTTACATCATGGTCGGCATGTGCTCGGCTTGCAATGGGAGTGTGGATGCTTCCGGTGGCGCTCTGACTCCTGTGGCAACGATGATGGTGGCAAGAGGAGCATAATTGTGCGAAAGCCTAAGACTCTGTTTCACCTACGTAAAAAAACACACACACTCCGATTCACCCTAATCCGTACTATACCATGTCCAGTGTATAGTTTGGTCCAGGATGGGTAAAACGAGAAGCTTGGTGTGCCAAGTAACAGGCTAATAGCACAACACAACACACATTAATAATGAACATTAGTTCGTGCAAATAGTGGCAATGGTAGTTGTTGTACCACTCCTCTTTCACTGGCTTTCATGTGAGAATGACGAAGAAAACTTGTCTCTCATCCTCCTCCGGGTCCATTGTGGAGCTTCTCCTCGCCCTACGCCTTTGTACAATGTTTATCGGGCGAAGTCCTAAGACTCCGACGTGGAGCTTCTCCTGGCCCTACACCTTCGGACAATGGTCATCAGGCAAAAGCCTAAGACTCCGATGTGGGTCGAACGATGGCGTCGTTTTCCATGTCATTGCCCCCTTGGGGACGGTCTAGAAGGTCATCGGTCCACTCTGCTCTTTTCGAGGGCTAGACGAACCCGACATCGCGGTCAACAGGTGCTTGATTCGCGATGGGGGTGCGGATGCTTCCGGTGGCATTGCGACTCATGTGGAAACGATGATGGTGTCAAGAAGAGCGGAATCACAACAAGTCTTTCTCCGCCAACCGTTCGACATGCCTTCGAGCGTGAAGTCGGAGATGTAGCATTGTGTGGCGATGCGGTGGCAACGATGCCACCTGATGGACAAGTCAGGCAATGATGGTGCAAAGCATGCATCTTTCTTCTGCGAGATTGGTGACCGAATTCTGAATTGCCTGGTCATCGACGCAGTTGGCTACCTACTTGGCATAGGCTAGCATGGTTCGCATGTGTTGTTTGTTTGGAGAGGTATTGACGCGTTGTCTGCTGTGAAATCGTAGTCATTTGCTCGGGGGGAAATGATCATGATGACATTGTAGACAATCTTGACGGCGTCCTCTCCCGACGCATGGGCCCTGTGGGTTTCTTGAGGTTTTTTCAAATTAATCGGACAACTCATTTTTACTTTCTTTAATGAACCAGAGCATACGGCGAAAGAAAACTTGCCTCTGCGTGCACTTTGGCTCTTTGCGTGTTATGAGTAAGGACATCTTCAACACGGTCCACCAAACTGCCCGTAGATGTCCGAACCATACGGTTCGGACAATTTGAACCCTCCAACGCCATCCTTCAAAGTTCAAACCTCTATGGAGCGGTCCAGACATTCAAATTCCCACAAAGGAAACGTGGAGGAGATTTAGGGGCGTCCGGACCTCCGCCACATACGCTCGTGACCGCCCGGACTACACAAAACCATTTTTCTTTTCCTGCTCCAACCACCACTCTGCACTCTGCGTTGCATTCATGTCGGTCCAGAGCGGACGTGGCCGGTCACTCGCACATGTTGGCCGAACGGTGCGACTTTCACAATAGTGTGGCGGTCGAGGCGCCTGTTTTGACGTGCATTCTCTCTATGCGCACACGTTAATGTCGGCTTAGAGCATCTCCAGCCGCGCCCCCAACACGCCCTCCCCAGGCATTTTTTTAGCGCCGGCGGCCAAAAATCGGCCCAGCCGCGCCACCAGGATCTCATTTAACGCCGGTTTGGGCTAAAATAACAGCCGGCGATCCCGACCCGAACCCAAGCGCCCGGGGGTCGCCTGGGGGCGCCGACAGAAGTGAAAAGGGGCGTGGGGCCGCTCTGTCGGCGAGAGGAGGCCCTTTTCCCGTCGTTTCCTCCCGCTTTCCCCCTGGGCTTCCCTCCCATTCTCCATTCCTCCCGCCAATCGCCTCCTCTTCCCTCCCAGCCCGCCGCCATGCCGCCAAAGAAGTATGCACCCCCCGTGCCGCGACGGATGCCACTGCCGCCGCCCAGCCGAAGCTGAGGAAGCAAAGAGCGCCGCCGTCCAAGCCGCCGGGCATGACTTACGCCGACTGGATGGCGGATGTTCAACGCCGGGACGCTGTCACCACCGACCGGCGGAACAGGGCGAACGCCAAGAGGGCCCGCGACGCGGCGGCGGCGGAGGCCTCGGCGACGGTCGAGCATGTTGACCAAACCGAGGCGTCTCGCGCGAGCATGATGACTCCGTGATGATGCCTCCGCGACGCCCAGCAGCACAGAAGCCGCGCCGGCGCCGACGCCCAGCCCTGAAGCCGCGCAGACGCCGCCCAGCCCTCACACGCCGACTACCCCGACACCGCCAGAGGACGACATCGTCGTTTGATGCATTTGCCTACGTGCCCAGCCTTTTTGCGGACGGACTTTCCATTTTGATTGCCGAACTGTAGCAACGTGAACGCCGGTCTGTGGCGCTGTGATCGCCGGACTTGTGGCGTTTTCTTGGGAGCGGGAAAGGACAAAGCTTGAATTTGAGACGCCTTGGGGGCGACACCTCGGGGCGCGGCTAGGGCCTAGATCGCCCCAGGGCCTAAAAATTCGTCGGGGGGGGGGGCAAAATAGCGCCGGCCTATGCGATGGGGGACCGAACGAGTGGATATGCTCTTAGAGCGGACACAAGCAAACGAGGCGACATGACTAATTCCCATGGCATTGAAGCTTCCTACCCGGCATTACATAGGCACGGCCAAGAAACCCACTCCAAGCATTCGCATGCCAAACTGCATTTGGCCTGGCCGTAGCCCGATATATAAAGGACTACTAAAGGTCTAATCTTTAATTCTGGTTGGAGACACCAACCGGGACTAAAGGGTTTTGAAAGTTTTTTTTTGTTTTTTCATTTGTTTTTTGTTTTTTGTTTCTATTTTAAATTGATTATATCTTTTAGGATATTTGATGTCTTTGAGTGATTCTTTTTGCATTAGATTCAAAATTTAGTTTCTGTTTGTGCCATTAGTTTACAAATTTCCATGGTTTAAATTTGAATTTGTTCAAATTTGCTTCAAACCCTAGATTGTGAATAACTTGAGTTTAAATATAGTTTTATATTTAATTATTTTTTCTCCTAGTCACATGTTAGATTGATGTTATAGTAAGATTTATTTGTTTATTTTTAGAATACATTAAATTAGGATTTTAACTAAAACAATACTTTTTTGCTTATATAGTTATTTTAGTTCTTTAATTATTGTTTTCAATTATTTTTTACTTAGTTCTTTATGTAGATTTTAACATGTTGTAGTATGCTTCTGTTAGACAACAGTAGATAAAATTTTAGAATTAATTAATATTAATTTTGTTACTATTTTGTATTAATAGTTATTTAGCCTTTAATTATAGTTTATAGAATTAGTTTTGCTATATTAAAAAGTAATTATTTTTTCCACTTTGATATGATTAACTTTAGTTTCTGTTGTTTGACAATAATTTAGTTATTGTAATTAGTTAATATGCCTTATTGATATGTTAGTTGTTTTTGCTATATTAAAAGCAATTGATTCCAGCATATGAGAAATAATTTTAAAAATTAATTTTATTTTAGAAAATGACGTCATATTTGGATTTCCCGCATTTTTCTGTCGAATTTCGAGTTACAGATTTAAAGATACTAATAATGCCATATTAAATGAATAAATGAGGGGAAATGGATAAAAGAATATTATTACTTATTTTAATTTCATTGAAATTCAATATTATTATTACTTATTTTATTTTAACAATTGTTTGGAATTCAAAAAATTAAATCATGATGGAGGACGAGCAGTCGGAGGAGGCGGCGCTGCAGCTCTCCACCGTCCGTCCGCGGATGATTTGGGTGTCCGTTTTGACCTAACAGCTTAACCGCACACAGTAATAATGAACGGCAGGTGTGCAAATAGTGGTGGCGGTAGTAGCTGCACCTCTCCTCTTTGACTGCGTTCCATGTGAGAACGACGAAGAAAACTGTATGCGTTGCCTCTGCGTTGCTGCTACGAGTAACGCTCCTTCCTTTCTCTGAACCCTGTGGGTGATTGTTTGTGTGGTAATAATAACTTGTCCACGCATCTCAGAGGGCATTCATTGTCTCGTTTGCTAGTTGCTACTGCAGCTGCGCACCTGCTTTGCAGCAAACAGAGGAGGGGCGGGCAGCAGGCAGGCAGCATGATGATGCATGGCGTGTTGCAGCGCAGTGCAGTGCAGGAGCGGGGGGCTGCATGTGGCCGCTGAAAAGAGGTGTTTTCTGTGGTCTCCAAAACTCTCCCTCCATTGCTTGTCACCCAGGCAGCAGAAACAGCAAAGATGCGTATTCGCACACAGGGGCTCGGCGGTGAAGGAACGCAGAAGACCTGGTACAATTCAGTGGGTGGAACATGGTTAGGAGTACGGCAGAATTCAATGGTGAATAGTCCGTTTTTGTTCTCCCCCGGCGACTCCCCTCACCCTTGCAGCACGCCACGCCATTTGTGGCAGCAGAACATGTGCCGGCGACGGCGAACCCCAGCCTTGCAGCTCCGGCGGCGGCCGGTTTACCAGCACGCAGCAGAGGAGGAGAAAGCACGCCGGCGATGGAACTGCCGCTTTGCACGTTCCGTGCGGTCGACCATCCATGATGCGACCATGGAGAATCGTTGAAAATTCTACTGGGCCGTAAATTGAAGATTTCTTTTACCGGGCATCCTGGCGCGTCGGGCCCACCCATGTTCCTGAGAGGGAAGTAAATGGGTCAGGCGGGCACGAGGGGGCCGAGGGGCAGAGCGAGGCGTGGCGCGCTGGGCATAGCAAGCAGGGTGGGCCAGCCCAGAAACGCGCGCCCGTGACTCCTCGGGGCTCGCTCGCATCGATCGGCTTGCCTACCGCATCGCACCAGGGCTACGGCCTGTACGGCCCACGAGCCGAGGCCCTGGGCGCCTACGGGCGGGGAAGGGGGCGGACGGCCCAGATCGGGCGCGCATCTCGGGGTCGGGGGCGGCCTCCGACGACGACTCTTCTCCGCCTCATCGGATGCATGCACCGCACCGGCGCACGCCGACGGGGGCGCAGCAGCGCGGCGGGTAGGGCCTGTTCGGACCGTACGACGATGGACGGGCATCGAGGCGACTCGTCGACCCGACTCAGCCTGAGCCTCTGATGGAACCTGACGGCCGGGCGGGAATCATCAAGGGCTGTGCTGGTGTGTCAGCGTGGGTCTCGTGGCCGGTGGGCCGACGCAGCGCAGCGCCCTTTCTTTCTCTGCCCCCACAGCAGCAGGGGTGGGGGCGGCGCTGCGGGACTGTGCCCCTCCCTGCCTGCACGCTGGTGGTGGCCGTCCTCCGACGGGGACGGGCGGACGGGCGTAGGCGGATCGCCGTGCCTGGTTGGTCTTGGGCCGGGTCAACGTCGGTTGGGAGTACCATTACCATCCCACTATGCCCGCGCGCGTATCGGCCCACGCCGATTGCGATCACGCTGATGGCGATCTGATTCCCCTTTTCATGGCAGATTGTGGCGGTCCGCTTCCTCCTTGCTGCACCTACTTCCAGACAAGGGAATTTCCTGGCGGTCTGATTCCCTGTAGCAAAAAAAAAAAAGAGAGGTTTCCATAGATCGTAATCTCCATTTTTCTACTAGACCTAGTGGCTATCTAGTCGACGATCTCATCTATCCATCTATCTATGGCATGCGATGCCGTAGCATGCGCGGCCACACCATGCACCAGCAAACCAAGACGAGACGATCGCCATCCCAAAATGTAGGAAACGCGTGAAATTACCACGCCATGCTATTTTTACCGAAAATTCTCTTGGGCCGAAACGCCCGGAGGAAATTCAGCATCTCCGAACCAGTGGGTCATCGAGGATGTCCACTGCTCTTTTTTTGGCTACGGATGTCCATTTCTTAATTTGGCTTGGAAAATGATGTGGGAGATTATATTTCTTCAGGACGGACGTCACTGTTGCTGGCATACTACTACACACTACTTGTAGTTTAAATTCAAGAGGAGACCGGCGAAATGTCGCCATGCGCGCCCGGGTCGGCGTCCAACGCGCACGCCATCAGTATATACTAGTAGATCATAGTGCAATTTCTTTTCTTTTCTTGAAAAAGCATACTGCAATTAGTCCACTAAGTACAAACATAGCTCCGATTAGTTTACCGCGTACAGACATGGTAATAGCACACTGACACGACACGTAGCACGGTGCGCCTAGATATTTATTTATTTCATCCAATTAAACTGCAAAAGTAGTAGTGCATAAACTAACATGGGCTGAGTTTGATAGCTGGGTTCGTGCTCTCGTATGTACCGCCTGCCACGTCCTAATTAAGCATTGATAAAGCAGGACGAAGTAGTGGCAACATAATCCAGAACAAGAAATTAACACAGTATATTACTACTAAGTCTGTCATGTTAGGCCACTAGCTCCAGCTGCATCTTTTATTCTTTCCTCGTTTGGGTTAAGGGTTATTACAGGTCACTTCTTCTGGGACCTCGCCGGTCACACGTGTCGACCTCAGAGCTTGCCCATCAGGCGAGCTGGCGCCCCGGGGGAGCAAGACGACGATGGACGGACGAAAGGAGCGGAGGAGGAGCGGAGGAGAAGCCGCGTCGTCGTGCCTCGGATATGGCCGTGTGGCCGTGTCGGACCGGCTACAGGAGACAAGTCAAAGAGACGGACCCGCGTGTAAAAGTAAAAGTAAATCCACCACTACCGTCACCACACACCACAGGCAATCGATCAACCCTTCAAAAAAAAAAACTCATCGATTAGAAACCCGTTAGGTAACTTGGCTAAATAGAATACTAATCAGTCAGTGAGGGGATTAAAATAGTGGTAGGATTCCTTGGATGCAGCAGGGGCAGGTTAGGTCTTCACGTCGGGGGATAAGCTAAAAAAAACAATTAAAATATCGTTATCCCTGCGCTGCGCTGCCGGTCTCAAATGACCCGGTAACGCGAAATCGCAATGATGACCGCTCTATGCCTGTCCGAGGATGCAACGCAGGAGACAGCGGACGCCCATTTCATTTTTTTTTCCTTTCTTTCTTTCTTGTGTGGGTGTGTGTGTGTGGACGCGGAGCACGTCACGGCCAGCTCCCCCGGCCAAGCCCACGCAGCCACGGAATACTTAATCCCCCGGGTTGGTTTAACTAATGGGGACTAATCCGGGTGGAGATGCCGATGCCGGGGACCACTATGATGGCTAATGGAGGGTTAGCTAGTGGGCCGATTAGTCTAGTGCCCCCACGGCGATGGGAGCGGGGACACCCCGCGCGGTGCCGTCCGATGCCGCGACAGCCGGCCAGCGCCCCTCGCCGGCCGCCCGTCGCCGTCTCCCCGTCTGAACAGCCTCGCTACTACTCCTACTACCACTGTTCGCGCGGCAATTATTGCCCCCCGTCCGCCTGACGGCGCCGTCACCGTTAGTCTCTGTCTTTCTCTTTCTCTAATGCGTTGGTGCTGTCCCCGCACGCGAGCTCAGCTGGCTGCCCCCCGCTTTTGATCTGCCGCAAGTGGCGCCACTAATCCATGCGGACACCGTTTGATTAGTCGCTGACAGTAAACTAATTAGGGCAAAGCGCCGCTGGGCCTGGGTGATCATATCATTGCCGCCTTTCTAATCCGCCGTGTTGGTGTGTCTCGCTCCCTCCCTCCCTCGGTGCTGTCTCCATGTGCGTGCGCGTTGTCTATTCCCCGGGTCTCTGGAGATCCGGGCCCGCCGATTGGTTCTCCCCCTCCACTATCGCTGTGCGCTGCTGGATACGCAGCGTACAGAGGCTGCTGCTGCTGCTGCGTACTACGTACGGGCGTACACCATAATGCCGGCACGTACCTACCGCCACCGGTACGGGTGCCGGTGCGGCTGCGTTCGCGGGGAAGGCTCGCTCTGTTCGTTTCCGGGCTTGGAAGTGGCAAGCCGTGTCCCGCCGTCGACGGGTGCTTATCCATTTTAGGGCGTGTTTTGTCTCCCCCCTCTCTGCCCCTTTCAAGGTGTGAAATGCTGAGGCTATGCTCCCGTGGTTTCTCGCCAATTCTTGCGAGTTCGGTTGTTCTGATTTCCATCGTTGCCGGTCCTACCGCACCAGCGCCTGTAAATCTGCCTCCTAGCGTGTGCCGACGCGTCCGGACGCGCGACCGTGTACAAAGCTAGTTTTATCTAGGAGTACTTTTTTTTTTCTCTGTATATATTACTGTCGGAAATATGTCTATTTAAATCATTGGCTTTGTCTGAAGCTACCCTCATCGTGACTCGATGGGAAAGTAGCTCCTCGATGCTCCTCCATTCCCGTCATCATGATTATAAATTTGCACAGAGGATAAGTGCCAAACATGTGGCACGAAGCAAATCCCGGTATCCACACTACCAAAAGATAACTTGGCGCATAATTATCCTGGCGCTCTAGAGTCGAATTTCACATTAATGTATTCACACTTAGAGTGCAAGTCCTCACGAGTTGAAGACATACGTTACTTCATGTGTTGCACATCTAAGTCATCAAAATGCATAAGCGTTAGGATGTGTGTCCAATCACATGACAGTTGAGGATTCTAAGATATTTAGCTCACACTGCAGCTTGCAGAACCTTTTCTCATCCAAGGGCTTAGTGAAGATATTAGTCAGTTGCTCTTCGGTGCTGACATGTACGATTTCAATGTCCTTCTTGATCACATCATCCCTGAGAAAGTGCTCACGAATCTCAATATGCTTTGTCTTCGTGTGCTGAACGGGATTGTGAGTAATCTTGATGGCGCTTTCGTTATCACAGAAGAGAGGTACCTTCACCATGTTGATGCCATAATCCTTAAAAGTTTGCTTCATCTAGAGAAGCTAAGCGCAGCAAGATCCAGCAACAATGTATTCAGATTCAACGGTGGAGAGAGACACTGAGTTATGCTTCTTTGAAGACCAACACACAAGACATCGTCCAAGAAAGTGACATGTGCCTGATGTGGACTTGCGGTCAACTTTGTCACCACCATAGTCAGCATCTGAGAATCCAACAAGATCAAATATAGAGCCCTTGGGATACCATAAACCTAGTGTGGGGGTGTGAGCCAAGTATCGAAGAATTCGCTTCACAACGAGGCGATGCGATTCCTTTGGTGCCGCTTGGAATCGGGCACACATGCGAACGCTAAGCATTATATCAGGCCTAGATGCACATAAATAGAGTAAAGAACCAATCATGGAGCGGCATACCTTTTGATCAAACTCTTTACCATTGACGTCGGAGCCCAATTGACCTTTGGTTGGCATTGGCGTCGTGTACCCTTTGCAATCTTGCATTCCAAACTTCTTCAGGCAATCTTTGAGGTATTTTTCTTGAGATATGAAGATGCCATTCTTCTGTTGATGAATTTGGAGACCAAGGAAGAACTTCCACTCACCCATCATGGACATCTGATATTGCTCTTGCATAGTGTATCTAAACTCATCAATGTATCTTTTGTTAGTGCATCCAAAGATAATGTCATCCACATAGATCTGGCATACGAACAGTTCTCCATCATATGTCTTCATGAAGAGTGTGGGATCCAGTGATCCAGGTTTGAAGCCTTTGCTCCTCAAGAAGTCTTTGAGTGTGTCATACCATGCACGAGAAGCTTCTTTGAGGCCATACAGTGCCTTGTTGAGCTTGTAAACCATGTCAGGACGCTTTGGGTCTTCAAAGCCTGGAGGTTGTGCAACATACACTTCTTCTTCAATTTTCCCATTCAGAAAAGCACTCTTCACATCCATTTGATATAGAAATATGTTATGATGGTTGGCATAGGCTAGCAGTATGCGAATGGCTTCAAGCCTAGCTACAGGAGCAAAGGTTTCATCGAAATCAATTCCTTCTACTTGAGTATAGCCTTGAGCAACGAGATGAGCCTTGTTTCTGATAACTTGACCATGCTCATCTTGCTTGTTGTGATAGATCCATTTGGTGCCAATGATGTTATGCTTTCGTGGATCAGGACGCTTAACGAGCTCCCATACATTATTCAGCTCAAACTGTTGAAGCTCTTCTTGCATTGCTTGAATCCATTCAGGTTCCATAAAGGCTTCATCAACTTTCTTAAGTTCAGATATTGAAACAAATGCAGAGTGACCACAATAGTTGGCTAGCTGAGTTGCTTTTGAGCGAGTAAGTGGTCCAGTTACATTGAGACTGTCTAGAATCCTTTCAACTTGGACTTCATTAGCTACCCGAGGATGAACTGGGCGAAGACTTTGATTATGCTGTTGATTATCTTCTTGGTCAAGGTTGGTTCAGGCTGAGCATTGTCTTCAGGATGATTTGGTGGAGATATTCACTGGGAGAAGCTTCATCTAGCACATTTGATAGGTGCTCTCTTTGCGAGCCGTTAGATTCATCGAACCGCACATCTATGGTTTCAACCACTTTATAGTGAAAGATATTGAAGACCCGGTAGGTGTGGGAATCCTTTCCGTAACCAAGCATAAAACCTTCATGTGCTTTCGATGCAAATTTGGAAGTGTGATGCTGATCTTTGATCCAACACTTAGCACCAAAGACTTTGAAATAACTGATGTTTGGCTTCTTACCAGTCAGAAGTTCATATGATGTTTTCTTGAAGAACTTGTGAAGATAAACTCTGTTGATGATTTGGCATGCAGTATCAATGGCTTCAGGCCAGAACCTTCTTGGTGTCTTGTATTCATCAAGCATAGTACGTGCCATCTCAATGAGAGTCCGGTTCTTGCGCTCAACGATGCTGTTCTATTGAGGTGTGTATGGAGTAGAGAACTCATGCGTGATGCCCAATGTATCAACATAGGTGTCGAGCCCAGTATTCTTGAACTCAGTTCCATTGTCACTTTTGATGTGCATTATCTTGATGCCATAGTTGTTCATGGCTCGATTGGCGAAACATCTGAAGACATCCCGCACTTCAGTCTTAAAGAGGATTAGATGCACCCAAGTGTATCTAGAGTAGTCATCAACGATCATGAAGCCATATAAGCAAGCAGTGGTAGTGAGAGTAGAGTAGTGAGTAGGGCCAAATAAGTCCATGTGAAGCAGCTCAAAGGGACGAAATGTAGTCATGATTGTCTTCGAGGGATGCTTGGCCCTAGTCATCTTCCCAACTTCACAAGCACCACACAGATTATCTTTCTTGAACTTGACGCCCTCGATGCCTATGACGTGCTTCTTCTTGACGAGAGTGTGTAGGTTCTTCATGCCTGCATGACCTAGTCTTCGATGGCAAAGCCAGCACTCTGAAGCTTTTGCGAGAAGACAAACTGCGAGCTGTGGCCCTGCAGAGAAATCTACCATATATAGATCACCTTTTCGATGTCCTTCAAAGACTAGAGATTTGTCAGATTCCATAAGCACAAGGCAACAATATTTTCCAAATATCACAATCATGTTTAGATCACATAGCATAGAGACTGGCATTAAGTTGTATCCAAGTGATTCAACAAGCATCACTTTGTCCATGTGTTGATCCTTTGAGATAGCAACTCTGCCAAGTCCTAGTACCTTGCTTTTACCAGTGCCTGCGAATGTGATATGACTTTTGGGAGAAGGATGTAGAGTTGAGTCCATGAGAAGACGTCGATCACCAGTCATGTGGTTGGTACATCCATTGTCAATTACCCATTTAGTTGCTTCCAAAGCAGTACCCTACAGATCAGTTAGTGGCATAGTCTTCACAAAGAGCATTGTGAAGCATAAACATTTGACGAACAAGCATGAATCAAAGTTTAGGTCCTTGTTAGGCAATATAGAAAGCTTAACAAGAAACCATGGGACGAAACATGGTTATACCATTTTGACATTTGATCTTGCGTCCCTCAAGATGTTTTAGGTCCCCAGCATTGGTGTCAGAAGATGATTTTCGGCTGGAGACCCTTCCCTGCAAGAGAAGTTAATTCTTCTTAACCACCCATATCTTTAGGGGTGGCTTAAAAGCAATAAGTCTAAGTGCAGCATGTGAGAACTTTGGCTTAGGAGCCCTAGCAAATAGCTTAGCAGGAGATGAATGGTACTCATATGAATATGCAGAGAAGTTCTTTGTCTTATGAAAAAGTGGTTACATGAAACATGCTCATATGCATGAGTCTGATGATAATCTCCCTGCAAAACATTTGCATTAGAGTGAACCAATGTGGTCCTTCGTCTGTATGAAGTCTTTGGACCATATGAAGCTTTTGGTCTGGGGTTTATCTTCTTTCCTGGTGGTGTCATGATGACATTCACATGAAGCTTTTCGATAAGACTTCTAGGAACCCGGATCTTCTTCATAGGTGATCCATTCCTGCAGTTAGTTCCAATGAACCTGGCAAACACTTTTCCATTCTGATCCCTGAATAGTTTATAGTTTGAGTCAAATGACTCGCCAATGATACCAGGGTTAGCACAAGTGAAGCCAGACAATGTAGATGGATCTACAGGTGGACCCTTTGCAGCAGCCCATGTGGTTTTGGGATACTGCTCAGGCTTCCAGTAAAAACCATCAACATTCATTTTTCCTTTTGATCCCAACACCCTCTTTCCTAGGGTTTCGGTTCAAAATCTGTTTCTTGAGAACATCGCACAATGTCTGATGCCCTTTGAGGCTTTTGTACACACCTGTTTCAAGCAAAGTCTTCAACCTAGCATTCTCATCAGCAATAGCAGTGGTTTCCTAAGTAGAGGGGTTAGTTACCACATCAATAGTTGAAGATATTGCAATCTTAGCATCAGTAGAGCATTCAGAAACAGAAACAACATTGTCAAGTCTTCCTGAGCGGAACTAATCTGTCGGGCGAGTAGTGAACCGTTTTCCTTTTGAAGATCATCATGAGACGCTCTAAGTTTCTCAAGGTCTTGCTTCCTTTGAAGATAATCATATGAAAGCTTCTCATGAGTAGCTGAGAGAGTTTCAAGACGACTTTCAAGTTCAGTGTACCTTACGTGAAGATTTTTTATGTCTTCAATGAAGGACCGAGTTCGATTCATTTCTGCGTCCAACAGATCATCACTCTTGTCTAGCAACTTTTGAATATGTTCCATAGCATTTTGTTGTTCAGTTGCACTTTTAGCAAGAGTTTTATAGGTGGGTTTGTGTTGGGGAACGTAGCATAATTCAAAAAATTTCTACGTCTTCACCAAGATCCAAGTATGGAGACATCTAGCAACGAGCAACTAAGAGTGCATCTACATACCGTTATGAAGATTGCGTGCGGAAGCTTTCAACGAAGCAAGGATGAAGTAGTCGTACTCTTCACGTTCTTCGTCACCGATGATCTAGCGCCGAACGGACGGCACCTCCGCTTTCAACACACGTACGGTGCAGCAACGTCACCTCCTTCTTGATCCAGCAAGGGGGGAGGAGAAGTCGTCAGAGATCCGGCAGCACGACGGCGTGATGACGGATGCAGTGGAGATCGCAGCAGGGCTTCGCCGGGATGCCCTGCAAAGGAGTTGGGAGGTGTGACGGGAGGGGGAGAGGCGCCAGGGCTGAGGTGCGGCTGCCCTCTCCCCCCTCACATATATATAGGGGCCAGGGGGGGCGCCTGGACCCCCTGCAGATCCAATCTGCAAGGGGGCGGCGGCCAAGGGGGGGTTCCTTGCCCCCCAAGGCAAGTGGAGCCCCCCTCCCCTTTAGGGTTTGAACCCTAGGCGCAGGGGAGGTGGGCCTCCCTTAGTGGTGCGCCAGCCCAGAGGGCTGGACACATCCCCTCGCGGCCTAGGGGCCCCACCGGGATGGGTGGCCCCACCCGGTGGACCCCCGGGGCCCCTCCGGTGGTCCCGGGACGCTCCCGGTGACCCCCGGAGATCACCCGTTGGCCGAAACTGGACTTCCCATATATCAATCTTTACCTCCGGACCATTCCGGAACTCCTCGTGACGTCCGGGATCTCATCCGGGACTCCGAAAAACTTTCGGGTTTCCACGTGCATTTATCTCTACGACCCTAGCGTTACCGAACCTTAAGTGTGTAGACCCTACGGGTTCGGGAGACACGTAGACATGACCGAGACCACTCTCCGGTCAACAACTAACAGCGGGATCTGGATACCCATGTTGGTTCCCACGTGTTCCTCGATGATCTTCATCGGATGAACCACCGTGTCAAGGATTCATTCAATCCCGTATGTTATTCCCTTTGTCCATCGGTACGGTACTTGCCCGAGATTCGATCGTCGGTATTCCCAATACCTTGTTCAATCTCGTTATGGCAAGTCTCTTTACTCAATCTGTAATCCATCATCCCGTGACTAACTACTTAGTCACATTGAGCTCATTATGATGATGACTTACCGAGTGGGCCCAGAGGTACCTCTCCGTCATACGGAGTGACAACATCCCAGTCTCGGTTCGTACCAACTCAACAGACACTTTCGGAGATACCCGATGCGTACCTTTATAGCCACCCAGTTACGTTGTGACGGTTGGCACACCCAAAGCACTCTTACGGTATCCGGGAGTTGTACAACCTCATGGTCTAAGGAATAAATACTTGACACCGAAAAGCTTATGCATTACGAACTATACGATCTCGTGTTATGCTCAAGTTTGGGTCTTGTCCATCACATCATTCTCCTAATGATGTGATCCCGTTATCACCGACATCTCATGTCCATGGTCAGGAAACCGTGACCATCTGTTGATCAACGAGCTGGCAACTAGAGGCCTACCAGGGACTCATTTTGGTCTATGTATTCACACATGTATCGCTGTTTTCGTACAATACAATTCAAGCATGAATAACAGACAATTATCATGAACAAGGAGATATAATAATAATGCTTTTATTATTGCCTCTAGGGCATATCTCCAACAGTTTGGATTTACATTCAGAGTCATCTTCACTGGAGGTATGAAAGTAGGCATCGCGTGAATTTACCTTTGCACCACGTGCCATGAAGTAGTAGGTAGGTGAAGAGTCGTTCTCATCATTTGCTTTGGCACCGATGGAGTGATCATTATCATGAGTGTTGAAGATGGACTTGGTGACAAATGTCGAGGCTAGAACTAGCCTAGCCACGCCAGAATCAGATTCCTCTTCAGATTCCACCTCTACCTCCTCAGAAGCAGACTCCTCCTCTGAATCCATTTCCTTCCCAATGAACGCACGAGCCTTGCCGGATGAGCTCTTCTTTTAAGACGAAGACTTTGATGATGACTTGGAAGAGGACTTTGAGGATTTCCTCTTCTTTTTGTCGTCAGAGTCATATTCCTTGCTCTTCTTATTTTTCTTGGATTCATTGTCCCAGTGAGGACATTCAGATATGTAGTGGCCAGGCTTTTTGCACTTGTGGCATGTTCTCTTCTTGTAATCATGAGAGGAAGCCTCATCGTTTCTTGAGTTGGATCTTGAAGACTTTCCGAAGTTTTTCTTCCTTGAGAACCTTTGAAACTTCTTCACAAGCATAGCTAGTTCTCCGCCAATGTCTTCAGGATCGTCACAGCAGCTCTCAGAGTCTTCTTCAGATGAGGACACAACTTTAGCCTTTAAGGCTATGGATCGACCATAGTTGGGGCAATAGATATCGCTCTTCTTAGATAGCTGGAACTCATGTGTGTTGAGCCTCTCAAGTATGTCAGACGGACCAAGACGTTTGAAGTCTGGTTGTTCTTGAATCATCAATGCCAAGGTGTCAAACGAACTGTCAAGCGACCTCAATAGCTTCTTCACAACTTCATGCTTGGTGATCTCAGTGGCGCCAAGAGCATGAAGCTCATTGGTTATATCAGTGAGGTAATCAAATGTAAGTTGGACATTCTCATTGTCATTTCTCTCGAAGCGATTGAACAAATTGCGAAGAACGTCAATCCTTGAGTCTCTCTATGTTGAGACGCCTTCATTGACCTTGGACAGCCTGTCCCAGACTTGCTTGGCTGACTCCAGTGCACTCACACGTCCATACTGTCTTTTGGTCAGATGACCATAGATGATGTTCTTGGCCGTTGAGTCCAGTTGAGCAAATTTCTTAACATCGGCAGGGGTGAGACCTTCACCAGCCTTGGGAACACCAGTCTTGGTAACATACCAGAGGTCGTTGTCGATAGCTTCAAGATGCATGCGCATCTTATTCTTCCAGTAGGGGTAATCAGTCCCATCGAAGACAGGGCACACAACGGAGACTTTGATTATCCCTGCAGTCGACATAACTAAAACTCCAGGTGGTTAAACCAAATCACACAGAACAAGGGAGAACCTTGCTCTGATACCAATTGAAAGTGCAAGTTATCGACTAGAGGGGGGTGAATAGGCGATTTTTAAGAAAGTCTTCAAAACACAATTTCTTTTGAAGACAAACAGATGAAATGAAACCATATGATAAGCAGCGGCTGATAAATGTTTCCAGGCACACAATAGTCAAGTAAGCATCATGAACATAACACGAAGACTATTGATAGCTAGATAACACGGATCGAGGTGGAAGATATAAATGAAGCTAAACAGGGAACAGTCTTCACACAGTGAAGTCAAACTGATCAGACAAACAAGCAATGACTTCACGAAGATAGACTGGAATGTAAATGAGATGGAAGATAGAACTAGTAGCTTGGAGACACACGGGATTTGGTAGACCAGTTCCAGTTGCTGTGACAACTGTACATCTGGTTAGGAGGGCTGAGATTGAACTCTGAAGATCGTGTCTTCACCTTATTCCCCTTGAGCTAAGGACACACAGTCCTCACCCAATCACTCTGGTAAGTCTTCAAGGTAGATCCCAAACATTCACAGACTTTGTTCACCGGCGATCCACAATGACTCTTGGATGCTCATAACACGACGCCTAATAGGCTGGAGGATACACAGTCCTCAAGTGTAACAAGTCTTCAGGTCACACAGACAGAAAGACTTCAGTGATTCATAACACTCTTTGGCTCTGGGTGTTTTGGGCTTTGTCCTCGCAAGGATCTTTTCTCTCAAAGGCTTCAGAGATGGGTTGCTCTCAAACGATAAAAGTCGTGCACTAACTCTGAGCAGCCACCAATTTATGGTGTAGGGGTGGGCTATTTATAGCCATGAAGCAATGATGACCCACAAGTGTAGGGGATCTATCGTAGTCCTTTCGATAAGTAAGAGTGTCGAACCCAACGAGGAGCAGAAGGAAATGATAGGCAGTTTTCAGTAAGGTATTTTCTGCAAGCACATAAATTATAGGTAACAGATAGTTTTGTGATAAGGTAATTGGTAGCAAGTGACAAAAGTTAAAAGTAAATAAGTTGCAGCAAGGTGGCCCAATCCTTTTTGTAGCAAAGGACAAGCCTGGACAAACTCTTATGCAAGGTAAAGCGCTCCCGAGGACACATGGGAATTATCGTCAAGCTAGTTTTCATCACGATCATCTGATTCGCGTTCGGTACTTTGATAATTTGGTATGTGGGTGGACCGGTGCTTGGGTGCTGCCCTTACTTGGACAAGCCTCCCACTTATGATTAACCTCTAATGCAAGCATCCGCAACTACAAAAGAAGTATTAAGGTAAACCTAACCATAGCCTGAAACATATGGATCCAAATCAGCCCCTTACGAAGCAACACATAAACTAGGGTTTAAGCTTCTGTCACTCTAGCAACCCATCATCTACTTATTACTTCCCAATGCCTTCCTCTAGGCCCAAATAATGGTGAAGTGTCATGTAGTCGACGTTCACATGACACCACTAGAGGAGAGACAACACACATCTCATCAAAATATCGAACGAAGACCAAATTCACATGACTACTAATAGCAAGACTTCTCCCATGTCCTCAGGAACAAAAGTAACTACTCACAAGACATAATATTGTTCATGATCAGAGGGGTATTAATATGCATAATGGATCTGAACATATGATCTACCACCAAATAAACCAACTAGCATCAACTACAAGGAGTAATCAACACTACTAGCAACCCACAGGTACAAATCTGAGTTTTGGGTACAAAGATTGAATGCAAGGAGATGGTGCTGGTGAAGATGTTGATGAAGATAGCCCTCCCCAAGATGGGAGAGTTGTTGGTGATGACGGCGGTGATGATTTCCCCCTCCTGGAGGGAAGTATCCCCGGCAGAACAACTCTGTCGCAGCCCTAGATTGGTTTCCGCCAAGGTTCCGCCTTGAGACGGCGTCGTCTGGTCCCGAAAGCCTCCTTATGATTTTTTCCAGGTCAAAACACCTCATATAGGAGAAGATGGGCATCGGGGGGCAATCGGGGGGCCCACGAGGCAGGGGGGCGCGCCCCCACCCTCGTGGACAGCTGGTGGCCCCCCTGGTGATCTTCTTTCGCTAGATATTTTTTTATATTTTCTAAAACGGAGTCCTGTAAAGTTTCGGGGCTTTTTGAGTTGTGCAGAATAGGTTTCCAGAGTTTGCTCCTTTTCCAGCCCAGAATTCCAGTTGCCGGCATTCTCCCTCTTCACGTAAACCTTGTAAAATAAGAGAGAAAAGGCATAAGTATTGTGACAAAACATGTAATAACAGCCCATAATGCAATAAATATCAACATATAAGCATGATGCAAAATGGATGATATTTATTGCATTATGGGCTGTTATTACATGTTTTGTCACAATACTTATGCCTTTTCTCTCTTATTTTACAAGGTTTACATGAAGAGGGAGAATACCGGCAACTGGAATTCTGGGCTGAAAAAGGAGCAAACTCTGGAAACCTATTCTGCACAACCCAAAAAGCCCCGAAACTTTACAGGACTCCGTTTCAGAAAATATAAAAAATACCAAGCGAAAGAAGATCACCAGGGGGGCCACCAGCTGTCCACGAGGGTGGGGGCGCGCCCCCCTGCCTCGTGGGCCCCCCGATAGCCCCCCGATGCCCATCTTCTCCTATATGAGGTGATTTGACCTGGAAAAAATCATAAGGAGGCTTTCGGGACCAGGCGCCGCCGTCTCGAGGCGGAACCTTGGCGGAAACCAATCTAGGGCTCCGGCAGAGCTGTTCTGCCGGGGATACTTCCCTCCAGGAGGGGGGAAATCATCACCGTCGTCATCACCAACAACTCTCCCATCTTGGGGAGGGCTATCTTCATCAACATCTTCACCAGCACCATCTCCTTGTATTCAATCTTTGTACCCAAACTTCAGATTGGTACCCGTGGGTTGCTAGTAGTGTTGATTACTCCTTGTAGTTGATGCTAGTTGGTTTATTTGGTGGAAGATCATATGTTCAGATCCATTATGCATATTAATATCCCTCTGCTCATGAACAATATTATGTCTTGTGAGTAGTTACTTTTGTTCCCGAGGACGTGGGAGAAGTCTTGCTATTTGTAGTCATGTGAATTTGGTCTTCGTTCGATATTTTGATGAGATGTATGTTGTCTTTCCTCTAGTGGTGTCATGTGAACGTCGACTACATGAAACTTCACCATTATTTGGGCCTAGAGGAAGGCATTGGGAAGTAATAAGTAGACGATGGGTTGCTAGAGTGACAGAAGCTTAAACCCTAGTTTATGCGTTGCTTCGTAAGGGGCTGATTTGGATCCACTTGTTTCATGCTATGGTTAGGTTTACCTTAATACTTCTTTTGTAGTTGTGTATACTTGCATTAGAGGTTAATCATAAGTGGGAGTCTTGTCCAAGTAAGGACATCACCCAAGCACCGGTCCACCCACATACCAAATTATCAAAGTACCGAACGCGAATCAGATGATCGTGATGAAAACTAGCTTGACGATAATTCCCATGTGTCCTCGGGAGCGCTTTCCTTCATATAAGAGTTTTTTCAGGCTTGTCCTTTGCTACAAAAAGGATTGGGCCACCTTGCTGCACCTTATTTACTTTTACCTTTTGTTACTTGCTACCAATTACCTTATCACAAAACTACCTATTACCTATAATTTCAGTGCTTGCAGAAAATACCTTACTGAAAACTACTTATCATTTCCTTCTGCTCCTCGTTGGGTTTGACACTCTTACTTATCGAAAGGACTACGATAGATCCCCTACACTTGTGGGTCATCAGATACCTACCTACAATGTTCGACAGTTGGTGTGTGTTTGTGAGAGAGAAGGGTGGGGGCAGAGATCTGACTATATAGAGGTAGATCGACTGGTATATGTGCGGAGAAGGAGAGAGACCCGGCTATGTATTGAGGGAGATCAATCGACATCCATGCATATATGTAGGAAAGGATCAAGTTTGGGATAGAGATAGAGCTAGTGCCGGAGAGTTGGTGGTGGAGTTGCTTCTCGAAGAGGATGGGAGAGGCCTACTAGACAAACCGAGTGGACGACTGCAATAACAATAAGAGAGGGGATGTGTCTCTGTGTGTGCACGTGCATGTGAGAGACGGGTCGGGAGGCATGCATGGATGACAAGGGCGGACATTGTGTGTCTGGTAAGCAAACCTAGCTAGATAGGTAAATCAATCAACGTGTGTCGTAGAAAGTGAGATACATAACTAGTGAGTAGTGAGGTACATCTGCCGGTGCATGGGGAAAAAGAGTTATAGTCGACCTAGCTATATGTAGGGAGATCAATCGGTCTACATGCATGTGTTAGAGGCAAACAAGGCCCGGAGATATGGACACACAGAGAGGTACGCGGCTTGAAGGTGGTCGGTGTGAGAGACCTACTATGTCAAGAGGGGAAGGAGTGTGCGAGTGCGAGATCGATGAAAAGAGGGGCGAGAGTGTGCATTTGTGTGGGACCATATTAGACACATGGAGGCATGGACGCTATAAAGAGAAGAGGGAAAACATGTGTTTGTGGTACCCATACCTGGCTAGAGAGGTATAACGATCAGTGTGTGTGCCGAAAAGAAGGGGATGGGGAGACCTGAGACACCATGGGAGAACGACCTAAGAAAAATAATGAACGTGCACAACAGAGAGGATGCTGAGGGAGGATTGAAATATTTGAGTAAGAGATCATAGTGTTTTAACCCACACATGCATGAATATAATGGTGATACGCATGGTGTGGTTATGAGCATGTTATACTACAAACATTTTTTTTGAATTTCTGATAATGTGTGGCTTTTGCAGCTGAGGGCTAAATACTTGTCATAATGTAGGGGGCGGGGCACTATGCTTTGTGTGATAAACATAGTGTATGTATGAAACATGGTTTAGATTATGAAGATCTAGCTAGTTAGTACATCAAATGTACTATTATTTGGAATCGACACCAAGTGTATTCAAATATTTGAATTCGAGCTCATATATTGCACATAGTTCATATCTATCTCTATAGAAATCATGTGGTCTGTTGTTAAGATAATATAGGAATGTTTTTTAACTTGGCAACAATCATGATTGTAGATTCTTATTCAAATAGAAAAACTAATTTAAATTTAGTTTGAATTGCAGCGGAAGTATAGACATTTGGAATGCACAAAAATGTTCGTATGAGTAGTTTACATGCATTATACAGCCAGCAAAAACAATTAATTGGACATAACATGGATTCAAAGTTTTGAATAGCATTTGTAACAATCCATACAATGAAATGGGACAAGATTCTCTCTTTGTGTGGTGCGAATTATTTGTTTTTTCTCGTTGAGGGAAGTGCGATTGGATTTGGTACTCTCCACTACAAAAAAAGACACATCCGTGACATTTTGGGCCGAACGAAACTTTTTTCTGTCATACTTATGACACTTCTATGACAATAATTGTGACAAAACACGGTATCATCATAGATGTGGTGGGGTCCTACTTCTATGACAAAAAATCATGACAGAAAATGGGCTTTTCGTCCTGGGCGGGCTGGAGACGCAGCTGCATGACATTCTTTGGGCCGTCCATGACAGAAAAAAACAATGGTAAAGGCGAGGGCGAGGAAAATATCGGGGTGTTCCCGGTTACGGTGGGTGGTCGGGGCCGAGCGATGCGTGTTTCTCTCGTACACGCACGCGTGTGGGTGCGAGGTGTTGGCCTCTAACTGAACCCGAGCGAGGCGTTGGGCTCTAACTGAACCCGAGCGATTGCACTGCAGGCTACGCGTTACTGAGCCTGAGCGATCGATCGATGGCTGTTAACTGATCCCGATCGAGCGATTCCTTCGCTACTGCTGCTAACTGAAGCCGATCGATGCTGCCTCTGCATGAACAGTGAGTGTTGCTGGGGGGTTTGGATGAACAGTTCCCGGTGGGGGTGGCTGAACAGGACCCCGTGGTGTTGCCTCTGCATGAACATGACCCCGTTCGATCGAGCCGGTTGGGGCTGCATGAACATGACCCCGTGGAGGGTTGCATGAACAGGACCACCCCATGGAGGGCTGCATGAACAGTAGACGATGGAGGGCTGGATGAACAGTAGCCCGTGGAGGGGTGGTTGAACAGGAGCCCGTGGAGAGGGCTGGTTGAACAGTAGCCGGTGGAGTAGCGCGCGGTGGAGGCTGAACAGTCGCAGGTAGAGGCTGGAGGAAGTCGACGGTGGATGAACAGTAGCCCTTGGAGGCTGGAGGGGGTCGATAGTGGTGATGAACATTATCCCATGGAGTCCCGTTTTGCGGTACGCCACTCCCCTCCCGATGAACATGACCCCGTTTCAACCGTAGCGCTCCAACACAAGTCCGTTTCCTCCGTTTTGTAGTATGCCACACCCCTCCCGATGAACAGGACCCCCGTTTCGACCGTAGCGCTCCAACACAAGTCCGTTTCCTCCGTTTTGCGGTACGCCACACCCCTCCCGATCAATAGGACCCCCGTTTCAACTGTAGGAGGTCCGTTTCCTTCGTTTTGCGGTACGCCAGACCCCTCCCGATGAACAGGATCCCGTTTCGAACGTGGCTGGTCGAACACAAGTCCGTTTACTCCGTTCTGCGGTACGCCACACCTCGTTTCCATCGGCTATTCCGTCCAATCCCTCCCGATGAACACGGCGATGCATTCCATTCCTACCCAGCCGGTTGGCTCCTCGTGAACACGACGACAACGTTGTTTCTCCGTTCCGACCCAGCCATGTACACGAGCCCTGGCCGTACGTATGCGCGAGTAGGCGTTCGAGACCCTGCCCGTATGTACTACATGGCCATATTTTCTTTCTTGCACACTGGCCGATGTACATACATGTACATGCTACGTGCGCGCCTCTGCTACGACACATGCGCGCCTCTACATCGACCAGTATGTATGTACGCATTCATGACCAGAATGACAACAGTACATACGCTTCGACCAGGTGGGTCCCGACTATCAGGCACTTCCTTGCCTGCAAAGATGTAGCTGGTGGGTCCTAGCAGTCAGGGGGGCGAATCGTTTTTTTTTTGCGCGGACGCACTTCCTTGCGTGCGAAGATGTAGCTGGTGGGTCTCAGCAGTTAGGGGGGAATGTTTTTTTCGCGAAATACGATGGCCCGTCCGGTGGGTCCCCGATGTCAGGTGGAGGAATAATTATTTTGCGCGTAATAAGGAGGCACTTCCTTGCTGCGGCCGTGGACCCAGCTATCAGCCTCTCCACGTATAGTCCACGTCCGATGGAAGCCGTTCCTTGACCATGTTGACCACGCCGCGCCGAGAGCACCAGTGCGATGGACGACGGCGATGCCTAGGAAGGGGACGACGCGGAGCCGGGGAAGACGCGGCAGTGGATGCCCACGCGTAGAGGAGTATGAGGGTTCACTGGTTCGGCTGCGATGTGAGGCTGCCGTCGCCGCATAATAACAGGGGGTGTGGGTGAGTGAGGGATGGCCTGGCCAGCGGTGGGAGTAGTAGGGGGCGGTGAGGCCTCCATGGCAGCACAGCCGGCCACGGGAGGCAGGAGCATGAGGCACGACCGGCGCTGGTTTGCTAGCTGGTTTGGGCGGCTGGAGTAAGAAGACCAGAGGTTGAAGAAGCACTACGGCCGTTGGATGGACATCGTACAGTCACTGGAGCAAGAATCGTGCATATTGACTAAGTTGACAAAGCCCTCCATCCCCGTCAACTTAGTAGCCCCACAAGTCAGCCTGCCACTATACTGGGTCGCAGCTAACAAGGGGAGTATTCATTTTTTTTTGCGTAATAAGGAGGCACTTCCTTGCGTGAGAAGATATAGCTGGTGGGTCCGAGCTGTCAGCGGCGGTAACGTTTTTTTCGCGAAATACAGAGGCCCTTTCAGTGGGTCCCAGATGTCAGGTGGAGGAATCATTACTTTGTGCGTAATAAGGAGGCATTTCCTTGCGTGCGGCCGTGGACCCAGCTGTCAGCCTCTCCACGTAGAGTACTCTTCCGATGGAAGTCGGTCGTTGAGCACATTGACCACGCCGTGCCGAGAGCACCAAGGCGGTGGACGACGCGGAGCCGGGGAAGAAGCGGCAGTGGATGCCCACGTGGAGAGGAGTACGAGGGTTCACTGGTTTGGCTGCGGTGTGAGGCTGCCGTCGCCGCACAATAACATGGGGTATGGGTGAGTGGAGGGATGGCCAGGCCAGCGGTGGGAGTAGTATGGGGGCGGTGAGGCCTCCGCGGCAGCACAGCCGGCCACGGGAGGCAGGAGGAAGCGGCACGACCGGCGCTGCTTTGGGCGGCTGGAGCAAGAAGACGAGAGGTTGAAGAAGCACTATGGCCGTTGGATGAACATCGTACGATCACTGGAGCTAGAATCGTGCATATTGACTAACTTGACAAAGCCCTCTGTCCCCGTCAACTTAGTAGGTCCACAAGTCAGCCACCCACTATGGTGGGTCCCAGCTAGCAGGGGGTATTCATTTTTTTGTGCGTCATAAGTAGGCACTTCCTTGCGTGCGAAGATATAGCTGGCGAGTCCGACCTGTCAGCGAGGGGGACGTTCTTTTCGCGAAATACAGAAGCCCTTCCCATGGGTCCTAGCTGTCAGGTGGAGGAATCATTATTTTGCACGTAATAAGGAGGCATTTCCTTGCATGCAGTCATGGACCCAGCTGTCAGCCTCTCCACGTATAGTCCAATTCCGATGGATGTTGTTCATTGACCACATTGACTAGGCCGCACCGAGAGCACCAGGGCGGTGGACGACGGCGAGGCCTGGGAAGGGAACGACACGGAGCCAGGGAAGACTCGGCAGTTGTTTCCCACGCGGAGGAGTACGAGGGTTTACTGGTTCGTCTGCCGTCCCCGGAGAAAATAGTAGGTGTGGGTGAGTAGAGGGATGGCTAGGCCAGCGACGGGAGTATGGTGGGGCGGTGAGGCCTGCGCAGCAGCATAGCCGACCGCGGGGAGGAGAGAGCAGGCAGTCCCGCCAGCGCTTGTTTGAGCGGCTGGAGCAGGAAGAGCAGAGATTAAAGAAGCACGATGGCCGTTGGATGGACATCCAAGAGTCACTGCTTGGGCTTCAACCTTTTTTTAGGAAAGCCTCAAATCTATGGCGAACATCATACAACCCATCTACTATTATTTCTAATAATTTATAGACCATTTGCTAATTCATAAGGTTTTTTTGGAGCCCATATTCTTTTTGTTAGCATTACAACCCATATTGTGGCCACGGTTAAAAAATCATATGAAATTTTGCATATTTCGGTGTGGTCCGAACTGTTTTTAATCCCGAAATTTTGAGGCACATATAAACTGATTTTAAAAATAATTGTATATCAATATAAAATCCAACAAATTGTCCACGCATAAAAATCAATGCAATTTAAAATGTCGAAATAAAAAAAAAAAATTTGAAACTAATTGCCGGTTTGATGTGTTTAAAAAAATGTACAGCCCATTTCTCATTAGTGATAGGCCATTTTCTCGGCCAGCCAAATGAAGCCATCCTCGTCTTGAATGATTTGCAGCCCAACAGGCCTAACAAAGCGACTTACTTGGCAAATCACAAAAAACCTGGGATGTGGCCGTGGACTCAGCTACGGCCGTGGACCCAGCTGTCAGCCTCTCCACGTACAGTACTCTTCCGATGGAAGTCGGTCGTTGACCACATTGACCACGCCGCGCTAAGAACACCAAGGCGGTGGACGACGGCGAGGCCTAGGAAGGGAACGGCACGGAGCCGGGGAAGACGTGGCAGTGGATGCCCACGCGGAGAGGAGTACGAGGGTTCACTGGTTCGGCTGCGATGTGAGGCTGATGTCGCCGCAGAATAACAAGGGGTGTGGGTGAGTGGAGGGATGGCCTGGCCAGCGGTGGGAGTAGTATGGGGGCGGTGAGGCCTCCGCGGCACCACAGCCTGCCACGGGAGGTAGGAGCAGGCGGCACGACTGGTGCTGCTTTGGCGACTGGAGCAAGAAGACCAAAGGTTGAAGAAGCACTATGGCCGTTGGATGGACATCGTACGGTCACTGGAGGTAGAATCGTTCATATTGACTAACTTGACAAACCCTCTGTCCCCGTCAACTTAGTATGCCCACAAATCAGCCACCCACTATGGTGGGTCACAACTAGCAGGGGGTATTCATTTTTTTTGTGTGTCATAAGGAGGCACTTCCTTGCGTGCGAAGATATAGCTGGCGGGTCTGACCTATCAGCGGGGGGGGGGGGGGCGTTTTTTTCGCGAAATACAGAAGCCCTTCCCGTGGGTCCTAGCTGTCAGGTGGAGGAACCATTATTTTGCGTGTAATAAGGAGGCATTTCCTTGCGTGCGGCCATGGACCCAGCTGTCAGCCTCTCCACGTATAGTCCACTTCCGATGGATGTCGTTCATTGACCACGTTGACCATCAGGGTGCGGAGGAGTACGAGGGTTTACTGGTTCGTTTGCCGTCCCCAGAGAAAACAACACATATGGGTGAGTAGAGGGATGGTTAGGCCAGCGATGGGAGTACGGTGGGGCGGTGAGGCCTGCGCGGCAGCATAGCCGGCCTTGGGAGGAGGGAGCAGGCAGTCCCGTCGACGCTTGTTTGAGCGGCTGGAGCAGGAAAAGCAGAGATTGAAGAAGCACGACAGCCGTTGGATGGACATCCAACATCCACTGCTCTCGTGTGCATTATTTCTAATAATGTACAACCCATTTGCTAATTCTTAAGAGTTTTTCTGGAGCCCATCTTCTTTTTGTTAGCATTACACCCCATATTATGGCCACGGTTAAAAAGTATACTATTTTTTTGCATATTTCGGTGCGGTCAACTATTTTTAATCGCGAAATATCGATTCACATTCAAACTATTTTGAAAAATAATTTATATAAATATAAAATACAAATAATTGTCAACGCATAAAAATCGATGGAATTTAAAATCTTGTAATGAAAAAAATTGAAACTAATTCCCGGTTTGATGTGTTTTAAAAATGTGCAGCTCATTTCTCGGCAAACCGAATGAAACTCTCCTCGTCTTGAAAGATTTGCATCCCAGCAGGGCTGATAGAGCAAGTAGGCCTCGTTTGGGTATTTCTTTAAAAAAAATAGAACTGGGCTAGCCATTTTCAGCAAGAAAAAAACAAAACTGGGCTCATGATGTGGTAAACATAAATAAAACCCTGGCTAGACGGGCCACAGCCCCCGCACGGCCCCGTTATTACTATTTACTAGGGTGGATGGGCTGTTTTGTCTTGGGCCCAGAGAGACAATTACTACTAGTATAGTGGAGACACTCTAGAGCTACCCGAAAAAACAATTACTACTAGTACAGTGGATACAATACCGCTTCTGGCTCCTCCTAGGTCATCGAAACGTCTCCCTCTACTCAAATGTCGTTATACTTTTGTTCACCGACATGCGGGCCATGCAGCGCGCGGGCCCAAATGCCATCCACCAAATTAGAAGGCAGTGTCCAGGCGGAGAGTCACCCCGGTCGTAGCGCGGCAATAACGAGCCATCGTATCACCAAACCCCACCTCCCTGCAGTCTAAGTTTGACGGACGAATCAACCATCATTTCACTCTTCGCTGAATCCCCATCTCCCTCACCGTCTTCAAGAAAGGCGACACTCGCATCTGCCACTGTTCTTCTCTCCCAACGAAGGGAAGGTAAGCGGATCCGTGATGTTGGCATATTTTCGTTCAGAGAAAAAAAAGAACTTTTGAAAAGCAGTAACCGATCCTCACTCTTTTTTTGTTTCATTGTCATTGTGATTGTGTTTTCCTTTCAGTGGTCTCCTAGTATTCGTCAGTTTCATGATGGACCAAGGAGAACCAGGCAAAGATCTGCTGATATTGGAGCAGACGTGAGAGGTTGATCCCCACGAGACAGAGAGCTCCAAGAAGATGGAGGCAGCCACCGAGCTGACCCCAGATACGCTCACGACTACTACTGAGATGGTCAACGCCCCGTTTGAGGTTACAGCCCCCATGGCACTGCAGGAGCAGTTTTCCCCCTTCGAGGATGTGTGCCCCCCCCACTGAGCTGCCCAGGGTGATTTTCTTCTTTGCCGATCTCGATTATGGTTTTTCATCTAAGTATGTGGTGATGAATAAAAAATTTATTAGCTTCGATGCCATGCTATACATAGTGGTTTAAATAACTTGTGTTTCTTATATTGGAAAGTAATTTAGAATTTGTTTCTGTTTCAATTAGATCCCTGATGCAGACAAGGATTGTGTGGTTGTACATGTCACTCGCTATGAGGCAGATGACCTGAATATACGCACTGGGAAAACAAAGTTTTTAGGCTGTTGGATCCTGGAAGCCATTTGCGTTTATACCAATGAAGAGTTGTATTCCAGCCTCATTGTTGTCAGGCGTGTTTTCTAGGGTGTACGGAACCACAAGAAGTTCAAAGCTACTCCTTCGTTTGTAAGGCATACTGTTCTTGTCAAGCTTATGCAGGAAGATGACGTGGCATGCCTCCACAAACAAGTTTATGAGTGGCAAGGCCACAAGGTTGTCTTCATGAAGGTTCACAAGATTGAGCTGCTGTCGGACGTCCTCGATGATGTTCATGGCAAGGTCCGTCTTGTGTCTAGCCCAAATTAGATCGAGGCATGAAATACTTGCCCCAGCTAGTGTTTAATAGTAGTTTGGATTCTGTCTAATTATTCGAACCTTGCCTGTTATCGAGCCCTCTGGGCTAGTACTCTGTTTGAATCCGTCTATGGGAACTGCTGCTACTTTTGTGTGCCCGTGAATCATCGTAATTGTTGCCGAAACAAATGCGTCCTCACTAGTTTTATCATACAAGTAGTGTGAGTTTTGATGAAATAGAGTACTCGTTTGAGAACTGTGTGCCGACGTATACATAAGTACTTGTAAACATTGTTGGTGCTACCCCACTTGTAAGCAATTGTGCAAAACACGGCACATTGGTTCAGCTCGCTTCAACACTAGGCTATCGACCAGCTAACAATCAACAATCTGCTGTCTGACATATAAGCAACTATGTATCTTTTTACAGTGGTTCATGCAGTTAACTGAGGCAACAATGTTAATTCCAAACGTTCACACGCTAGTCCAGTGTTCATGTGGAACACTCACATTAAACTCGGCTTCATAAAAAACTTGAAAAGCATAAGTAAAGCAATTTTATACATCTCAATGATTCATAGAACATAACAAACATATACTAGTTCACAGCAAAAGACAAAGTTGTGAGAAGGTTTACAAATCAGGAAAAAACAAGCAAGGCTTCTCGGAGCAAAGGGCCTCCCTGCAGGCTTAAATTTCCTGGAGTTCACTCTGGTTTTTTCTTGTTGCCACCATCCAGGGTTAGGTTCTCTCATTCCAGAATAACCAATTATAATTGTGTTCTCAGCTGGAATGCTGAACTGAACCATGTAGTGTTCTGACCTGCTGAAATTCTTGTGCATTCCACTAAATTTAAGCACCGCTATTTGCAGAAATAACCAGACCACAATGCCTCTTGTCCGCGCACCTGTCCAAAAAACCGCAATGCAGCCGTGCCAGCTAGTCCTCGGTCCATGGATGAACTGGTAGAAAGTGCATTCCGCACTATGATGCAGTTGTTTTCGGTCGTCCCTACACTGCAATCAGGAAGTAAAAAGTATGAATCAACTTTTTTTATATTGCGTTGGTCATTCTACCTAGTAACTACCAATGTAGGAGTACCTGGAAGACAGGTGGTTAGAGGACGACAACACGGGATGGCCATCTCATTTTGCGTAGTTCTACTAAAACTGAGGTGTGTGCTACTGATAGAAACTATACGGAGACAGACATCCCGAAACGATATGGAGACAGACATCCCTGTTTGCGCAAATACGAAATACGATTATTTAAACAGTGATAGATATTTGCAGTGGCATATGATTAAGAGCAGCATCTATTGTGTTATAATTGGCACTAGATTGACAGTATAAAAGTGCCCTTAAGTAAGTAGCATCACATCAGATCAACACTGCCACTAGATTAACATGCAGAACAATAGCATTAGTATTACTGTCATGAGAGTAGCACATGGTCAGTAAATGTGCAATCAAATTTGTGCAACTCCACAGGGATGAAGCAATGTTAGCGGTGTGAGATTTAAGTGTAACTACAAAAACACAATTCATGGGAAATAAAGCAAGACGGAAGCACTTCATAAAATGGTGGTGGCATTGCTTCAATTTATCGACGGCACTAGACCATTACTTATAGTGACATTAGGTGGCATTGTTTAATGCTTCATGTGATTTTACATTAACGGTAGCGATTTGGGCATAGGGACAGCAGAGGCATAAAGTGGTGAGGCAGATGTGGTTGCCGAGAGCGGCAAACACTCAGGCATCTTGTCTGCATTTGTCCCATTTTTTATCTCCTCGATGACATTTTCCTATGTGAGCACAGGAAATCTAGACCTGCTCATTCTCATTTGCGTTGTCCCCCAACACCCGTCACTTTCTTTCCTTTTTCAACCAAGAGCTAGGTCCACTTCCCCCCACCCATCGCCATCCACCATGCTTTTTTGTATTTTCAACCAAGAGACCGGTTGGGTAGCCAGTATCTACTACTTTCCCCCGTTTCCTCGTAGAACCAAGTCCTAGATTCATGCTACAGCTTTCGCACTTTCTTCCATGTTTGAACCAAGTCCTAGATTCATGCTCCTACTTATATATAGTGGAGTGATTTTGTTGTACCAGCTTCAAAAAAAAATACACTCCTACTTGTACCCGCGAGTGGGTGTGAGAGAACTAGTGCGTGCGTGCACCGCTTCTCTTCGTGAGAGTACAATATACTATGCCTTCGCCACAATAGTAATAGTATAAGTGTGTGACATGTGAGCTAAAATAAAATGTGCGCGACGTCTTTTGTTTTTTAGAAGTTCTGAGGGTAGGGTCTGAAGAGCACATATGTGTGTGACGTCTACCTGCAGATGGACGGTGGGTGCGAGAGGACCCGGGAGGGTGCGTGTGCGTGAGAGAGAGGAGGCACGTATCAATGCAATGCATGTGTCCGTAAATCATTATCCGACAAACGTTCGCCACAAGCCTTTTCCTGACGAACGCCATAAGAACCGTTAGATCGGCATCTGACAGTGTCAATTTTGCCATGTCATTTAATAGAACAACCACTCCTCCTACACACAAATCTTCCACGTGAGTGTAAGCAACTGCCGTATGCTCCCTCCGTTCCAAAATGCAATGCATATAGCTTTATTGAAAATTCGAACCTCGCAGACTTTTACCGAGTTTTCGTGTACCAAATTGCACATGTAGAATATTCATTGATCTTCGAGAGGTAACTATAAAGATGGGGGAGGAGTCTATAAAGAAAGGCCATCGTACCACCTGCAGCAATTTCAACCATCCTTTGGTGTGGAGCAATATCATAGGAACTCTATATGATATGATTTTTATAGGATTTTTTTCTTTAGAGCCAATTGGTTCATAGGAATAGATTCATATACTCCACATTTCAAAGGAAATAAGGGCTTCTTTGATTCAAAGGATTCTCAAAGGAATTTTGAAGGATTCAATTCCTTAGGATTTTTTTCCTATGTGGGGTGTTTGATTCATAGGATTGTAAACCATAGGAACTTTTTCATAGGATTCATTTGCACTAGATTTCATAGGAAATTTTCAATCCACTCTAGCCTCTTTGAAAGAATCCTACGTTTTTTCTATGCATGATCAAACACTCATAGAATCATATAGGATTTAAGATGACATGCCACCCCAATCCCACGTTTTTTCTATTCCTGCGTTTTGAAAATCCTACGAATCAAAGAGGCGCTAAACATGATATCATTTCTATATCTTTATAGCCACTTGGTTCATATGAATGGATTCCTATACTCCCATAATTTCAAAAGAAAATAAACATTAGCGTATATTCAATAGAAAAGTTCCTATGATATGAACCAAATTACATCTCTTTTCTAATCTCTCCTCATAGGAATTGAGATGCATGTCATCTCTAGATTCAATAGAAAAGTTCCTATGATGTCAACCAGATGACATCTCTTTTCCAATCCCTACTCATAGGAATTGAGATAATCCATCTTATCTCTTTCCCTACAACTTCCATGTATACATATTCTATTCCTAAATAGCTAGTACAACCCACTAGTAGCTTTTTTCCAAGACATGCAACTACGGCACAAGAACTATATAGTGTGCGAATAACTTGAAAGATGGTCGCTGGATGAAGCTAATCCGACAGTGCACAGATGGCAAATCCGAGCACTACTGGCCGTTGGATATCCTCAACATTCCACCAGATCTGCCACATGTACAATTTAGAAGACTCCATGATTGAACTTAAGCATAATGCACAAACCTCAAAACACAAGCACTTCTCCTTTGTTCTAGAATCTTCCGTATCATAATTGTTTTTTTTCTAAATGAATTGCCATTATTTGTTTTTTACTTTATGCTTTATAATGCACAACCCCATGAATCTTAACATTTTTATAAAACTAATTTATTTTGAATGAGATGAATTATAAGAACTAAACGAACATCTACATCATGCATATATGACTGAAAGCTTTACATGCTATAGTGTGTATTTATTCATAATTTGGTTTCGAAATCTCATGCGTTCAATGCATGTGTACCTTACTAGTTTTGAGTAGAGTAGCAAATTTCACGCGGCCCCGGGTATATCAAAATGCAGGGCCCATCAATCATTGCCTTTCGGTCGAACCTACGCCCACATTTTTTTGTACGTATATATCTTCACTGGTCCCCGAACGCAAAATGCTGCCTCGTTCCCCTAAAACCAAGCGGCCCACACATATTTAAGGCGTCGACTCGAACTAAATCCCTCTCCCGTTTACTACGACGTGGCCCCACACGCCCTAGTAGTACTCCTACAGACCCTACCACCGCACGCATCATCGGTTTTCTTCAAGAGGACGAGGGACAAGCCGATTTGTAGTGGAGGCGCTTTCAAAAAAAGAAAAAATGATCTGTAGTGGAGACCCCTACCCTAGGGTGCCTTAGGTAGCTGCCGCACGCAAATTTGGTTTTCTCTTTTCTTTATGCTCTTGCGCCCTAGAGTGAAATGATGGTTGCTTCGTTCGTCCAGCTTAATGCGGGAAAGGTGGGGCTTTGTGATTTGACCCCTCATCGCACATTTTCTACTACTGCGGCGCTACGACTGGGGTGCCTCCAATTCCAACCGCTGCTCCGAACTGTACGTGGAACAAGACGATGGATGAGCCACATGTCGGCCAAAGGGGTCCTGTTAAGTGTGTCGCCATTTCGTGTGCGGACTGGCCCTGCTTGAGTCGCTACGCCAACACGACAGGTGCAACCTAGCACTTGGTTTTGCTCCTTGGTGAATCCCAACTATATTGATCTAAAAAGATACGTACTGAACTACCCTCTTCGTCTCGTTTTTTTAGACGTCTCGGTTTATAGGGCGTGCACGTAGTTCTAGGTCATCCATTTGACTAACTAAATCTGAGTTACTATGTCACAAAAAGTATATCATTGGATTATTAAGTGGATGTAGTTTCTAAACATATACTATTCACCACATATATAGCCAGTTAAATTCTCAACCTAGAATGATGTGCACGCCATGTAAAACGATACAGAGGAAGTATAGTAGTAAAAATGAGGTGATTTTACCGAGCGATCGGCTGGGGAGCATGGCCTGTCATGCGGTCCCACGTGTCATGATGTACCAAGGCGATGTGTGTGTCCCTCTTGAGGCCGAAGCAATACTACGTGGTTTGAGCTGATGGCGAACCTAAGTGTGAAATAATGGTTGCTTTCGTCCGTCTGGGAAGGTGCGGCATTATGATTTGACATCTCATTGCTCATTACTACTACTACTACTGGGGCGGTACGACTAGGGTGCGTCCCCCTGCTGCTCTGCACTGTTATTTGGTGCTTGACACGTCGACACGGTTGCTATATGTCCCACATGTCGGCGACAGGAAGTACATAATTCATGAAAGTGAGCGTCGACGGAGGAGTACAAGACACGGCTTGGGTTTTGGCTGCTTCGCGCGATCCATCGATACAAACCCGGACTAAAAAAAGGCGAGGGCAGGTCTTTTCCCGCGCAACAGGCAGGGGAGTTTGGCATAGTCTGTTCAAGGCAAGGAGGCAGGAAGGGAAACAAGCAAATAAAGGTTGAGCGACTTAGTTTTGGGAAAATCTGATTTTACGGAGTACGTACCCACCAGGATTTATAGGGCTCGTCTAAAAAACATTCTTTTTCCGTTTTATAAGTCTCAATTCTACTACTAGCAGTAGTACCATCATATGTTGGATTTTGAGGTGCGTTAGATCACCTGATGCAAGCAGTGTCAAGAGGAAACTCTCTAACCAAGGTAGTAGGGACGAGGAGTAAACGAAGGGAGTAGTAAAATTTTCTGTTTAACCAAGGTAGACTGACATGTATTTTTTCATAGTGGCCTTGTATAAGTAAATGGAGGGAGTACTAAAGGACATATATATTCCAAACAATATCATAATCTCTCTAACCAAGGTAGTAGGGACAAGGAGTAAACGGAGGGAGTAGTAAAATTTTCTCCTCGTCCTGCGAGCCACCACGCGCGTGGGCGAGGGAGCGGGCGTAAGGCGTAGTAAGCAAGCTTCACCTCATCCCACGAGCCACCGCACCCGTGGGCGGGGGAGATGGCGTACTAAGCAAGCTTCTCCTCGTTCTGCGAGTTGACGGGACACATCAAAAGTACTCCAGTGTATAGAGCCTTGCCTCTAAGGTAGGCCCCACATGGTTTGCCTCTTTTTTAACGTAATGCGTCAAGTCGCAATTTGTTTGTTCACCCGTGGTATACGATTCTCCCTCCATCTAGTAAACAACCAGTACACGTGTCAAGTTACCACGTGGGCTGCCTTTTCATACAGAAATGAGCTCCACCGTGTACCCGCGAGGGTGTGGTTGGGAAAGAGACGGGAGTACATGCGCCGTGCGTGCACCTATTCTCTTCGTGCACGTCCCCCACCTACATGGCTGTGTGTGAGAGGGACTATAGAGATATAAACCTAGACATAATGTGCCGTCCATCCCCATGCCTCCGCCCAGTCCGACCACCAGTCACCACCACGCCCCACTCCTCCTCACCTTATCTCTCATCTTTCTCCCTCCATTTTTATATACAAGGCCACTATCAAAATTACAATTTATAGATATACAAGGCCACTAACACAAATCGATGCAATATTAATGGTGTTTGCCTCGTAGTACTACTAGCAAAGGAGGACACTAATTATCCCTTGCATGCATGCGGGAGTGTGAGCATTGGCTTGATGTGCATGAAAGAGAAGAATACACATTAATTTACACGGCAAACAAGGAAACAAGGTGGCTTGCAACATTGAGTTAGAAGACATTAATTTTTGCCTTGGTACCTATAATATGGGTTTGTGGCCTTGTATACAAAAATAGAGTCCGATAAAATTCTTGAGATACCATTTATCCGATAAAATTCTCGAGCAATCATTACTTTTTACAAAATGGGATTACTCCTGCATGGGTCAATCACAATAGGTGTTTTGTAAAAAAATGCATCTTGATGTTCCATGCAACGCACGTGTATCTTGCTAGTCCATGAAAACAACACATGGCAACATTCCACGGCGAACGAGGGATTTGAATCTGTTGGGAGGGGATGTTTGGATCTTTCCTGGGGTAGCCAAAATATTGGCGACCCTTTTGTCCACCGGTGCCTTTGGCACCGATGAACGAGGAATGGCTCGGGGTCTCATGCATCCTCCAGGGCGCACGCTGGAGATGAGCTCGCACGAGCTGTGTTCTTTTTGTCCCACCACGCCGCCCGAGCCACCCGCAGACCGACTGGCGACCCGCAAATTACGCCATCCAACCGTAGCCGCACACATTATGACAACAAGTTAACCAACCGGACAAGATTCACGCAAACACGGTGATGTTTCATATAAACAACAACGGAAATCATATAAGATACCTGATTTTCATACAAACATGACGAATTTATTACATTCAAATGAACTACACGGTGCTAGTTCTAGACAACACAGGTATATAATACCTGGCCTAAATGGTAGCCCACCGATAGATTTGTGTTCCCAGCACGATCACCGCACTGCCGGGAGCCCCAGAGGTATATGGAGGGTCGACGAAGGTCCTCGCAACAAAAGGATCCGGCAAGACACCAGCTGTTTACGCCGACGTCGCCTCCGTGGTGGCCTTCATGGGACCCAAGCGGCGGCGGCCTCCCGTGTTCTACTTCTCCTCGATGATGGCGGCGGACGCGGAGGCGTTGGCCACCGACTCGTCGCTCTCTACGCACCCGGCTTCTGTCGCTGCTTGCATGGCGCGGCCGCCGGCTGGGAGTCTCGGCCACAGAAACAGGAGACGCGCTACGAGGCGGCGGCGTGGACGGCAGCAACGACGCCCGTGCGCCGCTCCTCGTCGAGCTGGCCTGGAGCGGCGAGTTGCTGAACCGCGTGCCGGCTTGGGGCGGCAACTGGATCCGTCGGGCGAGGGGAGGGAGGTGGATCAACGAGCTGCATAGCTCGTATCCGGCGGGCTCGGTGGGCCACCCAGCCGACTGGGATGCGGCATAACTACTCTTCGTAAGCCATTGTAAGACTAGACAAAATGGTGAAGGAGGAGATAGGGGAGCGGCGGAGGTGTGCAATTCTTGGCCAACTTTTGGCCTCGTTTAAATAGGAGATTAAATAGACGGCGGACGGGAGGAGCTCGGCCGGCGTTGCGTTTAATGCCGGCCCGGTCATGAATGGACGTGTGTCCAGAGTGGGTTTCTCGGCTTCCACACGGGCGGGTTTCATGGAGGCGTTTGAATGAGGCAAGGAGGCGTGTTCAGCCGGGCGTGCAACGAGTGGCGCCCTCGACTCTGATGTAGGACAACACGTCGTTCTTCCACTGACGTGTGGGCTCTTTGGGTACATGGCATGCATGTCAGTGAGCCAACGCAGGCAACACACAGCAGAGGAACCTTTGGTGGGCCAGGGCGGTCAGAAGCGGGCATTTCATAAACCGATGATTGTTCATTGAGTGTGACGTCACCCTTTTCATGTTGATAGCCCATTCGATACGACGTGATTCATAAAGACCGCTACAAACATCAATGTTCTGCTTATCACAGATAAGATTGATTAATACCCGTAACAATCCATGTCCTTAACAAAGGGTGCATGCACATATAGGTTGAGCGTGTGTCTTGCGTCGTGTGATGTGTGCATGTAGGCGTGCGAGTGTTGCGTGCATGCAACGGTACGTTTCAGTATTGCATGCATGTGTGCGTACGTGCGTGTCTTCGTGAGTGCATGTGTACGCGTCAGTGTTGCACGCCTGGATGCGTGCGTGTGTTTGTTATGTGTACGTGTCGGTGTTGCACGCATGCATGCGTGCGTGTCTTGCCTGCGTGCATGTGTCCGCGCGGGGTGAGGCTACACGTCAGTCGACTGACTTTTTCATATCTGGTCATTAGATTTTCCAGCCGTTGGATACGAAATCAAGGGCCTGCAGTTTATCATCAAACTCCACCCCCCTGAGCCGCCAGCCACCACCGGCCGAACCGCCGGCCCCCGTGCCGCCACGCCGCCCCGCCCGCCCCGAAACCACTCCTCACGGCCGGTCCGCCACCGCACCGGCCATCCCTATAGGCCCCCCCGCGCCAAGCTTTTTCTCCGGCGATCCCCACCCCACTGCCCAATCAACGCGCCCCCCCACATCACCGACGACTGCCAACCAGAGGTCTCACGACTTTGAGTACCCACCGACCACTAATTTATTACCATTTCTGTCCTTCATATACGGGCTGACGGGTGGGCCCTATGGTAATGTGCGCTGCTGAATGTGGACCGTTTGGCTGGTCAATTGATCGTGTCATCAACAAATTACGGAGCTGTATGGTGAGCCAGTGACCGTATGATCACCCTAAAATGTACTTACTTTATTAACATAGTACAGACTCAAACTACCATTTCTTTCTTTCATATACTGGATGATAGGTGGCCCCCACGGTTACGCGCCCCGATGGTGCAACACTAGTTGCGCCACGTGGAACGTTTGACTGGTCAATTGATTGTGTCATCAACAAAATACGGAGTTGTACGGGTGAGCCAGTGATCGTATAATCATGACATGTACTTTTTAAAGGGTACAGACGCAAGGGCTCATATATACGCGCAAGCACTCACCGCTATAAGCGCACACACGCAGACCCTACCCCTATGAGCACCTTCGAGAGAGTGGGCCAGCATATGATCTTGAGATTTTACGAAGTCACCATAGGTGCCTCGTAGTCGAGTGGAACGTCTCCTCCCACTGAACGCACATCGCTGGAAAATACTGAAATTAACCCAGGATAAATGCGAGCACCGGGACTTTCACCCTGGTGGGCTCGAGAAACCACTGTCCTCCTAACCATCGAACCACATGTTGGTTAGCACGAAAAAATGTATGTGGTGACCGTGATGAGCTTATTCTGAAGTCTAGTGACCATATTGTGCTTTCGCTTCAAAATACAATGACCATAAGTGTAGTCAACAAAATACGGAGCACACATCAAATGCAAAGTCCGTCAGTGTCATCAAGAAAATACGGAGACGTATCGTGAGCTAGATACCGTATGATCACCACGAGAATGTATATGGTGACCGTAATGAGCATATTATGAACTCCAGTGACTGTATAGTGCTTTAGCTTGAAATACAGTGGCCGTCATGCGTGAATGTGTCGTGGGCATGCATACTTTTAGAGGGCCGAGAGATAGTTTGTGTGCGTACTTGAAAGTGGTGTAGAAAGAGGGGGTGTCCGGTGGAGACAAGGAGAGATATGCCCTTCGTTTCTCTTTCCTGTGACTAATATTTTAGCAAAATATATAAACATTCACAATGCAGAACAAATATTTTTGGATGCACCATGCAATTAACTTTCATGTATAACATTGTACTATTGTATATGCTTATTTTCTTAGTGGCCGATTGCGTGTGTGGTGTGGTGGGCACATCATTTCTAGTTGTGGTGGGCCAACATGAGGACTCATGGGTCGGTTCCATCCTGCGCCACATAGATTGAGACGCGTTATACGAATACCCATGTGGAGGACTCGGCGTACAACACGAACCTAGCTACCAGAGTCGCGGAGGACTCTATCCCCACTGGTGATAAGCCGACTATATATGATTGTAACCCTAGACCCCCAGTATGTTATAGAATCTTGGGGGCTAGTTCGTCGATAGTATACACACACGCACAATGCCTGGTATTCACGTGTACTTTGTACACACCCCTATCACTAATATACAGTTCCAGGAGTAGGCTTTTTCCTGAACTGCAAGGGCCCGAACTTGGGTAAAACGTTGCCTCGTATTACCATCCAGCCTAACAGTCAGGGATATCCTACCGAATGATATGATGGAATCATATCTGCCAACTACTAAGAGAGAGGTGTGTCTGGGGGGGGGGGCAATGTGTGCAAGAGAGGCCTAAAGATAATGTGCATGCGGGAGACACGTAGGCACATATATGTGCGTATAGAGGGCTAGTAGAGACCGTGCGTGTGTGTATATGCATGTGAGAGAAATAGTGTTTTCCAACTGAGATTAGTGAAAAGAGTGGTACATGGTAGTCAGAAAGAGAGAGGGATACAGAGAGAGCATGCGCGTGAGATTCCCCGACACCCTGAGAGAGATTGTGAGCATGTGTGAAAGAGAAATGCAGATGCATATAAAGTGTGTGCACTTATGCGGTAGATAGAGAGATATATAGCGCGTTTGTGAGAACGGACCGATGCATAGTTTGGGCCCTTGCAAGAGTAACGATTTGTGAAGTTTGACAAATCATGAATGTTCAATTCAAGGGAACCGAAAACTTTAATGCTTCTGTTCCCAAATATTGAACTAAGCGCCAAATAGGCCTCTCGTCACCCGAAACCGCGCGAGACTAATGCTTGGCGGTAGGAAATTATTGTCCTGACTCTGGCCCGTGTAGCCTATCGCGGCCCGATGTCCAAAGGTCTAAACCGGGGCAGGTTTGTAACTTCACCAAGACGCCAGTCTCAACCGCCTCCGAGAAGCATTCATACGCCGTGGGCGCCTAAACACCCATGCGCTTGCCCGAAATCTATCCCGCTCACATTTGGGACACCTGAGATTACTGTCCTACCCCCAACCCGCAATATGTCCAAAATTTTAGATGGGGGCAAAGTTTGTAACTTTCCCCAAATTTCAAACAAGCACGTCCCAAACCGAAACATTATCCCCCCTCAGTTCCCCGCCTCCCTCCGTTTCCCCATTCATACTCCGTGGGCGCCAAAACGCCTCTCCACCAGCCGCGAAACCCCAGCCTCCTCCATCCTCCACCCCATAGCGCCCAATCCACCGCCGCCCAACTCCATCACGCCGGAGCCGGTACCCCGACATCGTCGTCCAGCGCAACCGCAACCGCAACGCCCTCAAGGACTTAGCAGCTGAAGCCGAGGTAGAGCTACATCCACGATGCCGACGCCGACGTGCGCCCTACCAGAACCACTCCGAGCACGCCGTCCTGCGCCTCACTGCTGCCGCTCCACTGTCGCAACCATCCACCGCACGGGAGATGTTCCCGCTACAACGTCGTTCGCCGCCTCAGATCTGCTTCCGCGCCACCGACAGATGGCGACCACACCACACTCAACAACTTGGCCATGGGTTCATCCAAGGCTGCACCATCCTCCACAACTTCTCGTTTCCAGCGAACCACAAGAAGATCATTGGAAAAATAGAATGAGGACACAACACTGCCAGCAGAAAGAGGTACTCCTCTTCCCTTATTCGTGCAAACCTTACGTCTCTGCTCACACCGTATTCATCCCACGAAAGAAACTAGTTGAGCGCTTCTTACTGCATCTTTTTTGTGATACTAAATGCACAAGGTTTCCTCCCTTTACTATTTCACCTTTGCTAGAGGTCAGTAGCCCGCCTGGATTTCAATTCAGGGTCAGTCGAATCGCAACTAAAAGAAGCAGCACCCGCTTAGGCGCGTGATACGTCTCCAACGTATTTATAATTTTTTATTGTTCCATGCTATTATATTATCCTTCTAGGATGTTTTATGGGCTTTATTATACACTTTTATATGATTTTTCGGACTAAACTATTAACCCAGAGCCCAGTGCCAGTTTCTGTTTTTCTCCTGTTTTAAAGTACCGCGGAAAAGGAATATCGAACGGAGCCCAATTGACCTGAAATTCAACGGAGGTTGTTTTTGGACCAGAAGAAGCCCAGAAAGTGCCGGAGGGGGGCCAGAAGATCCACGGGCTGCCCACGAGGGTAGGGGGCGCCCCCCTACTGGGCGCACCCCCTGCCTCGTGGATAGCCTGGAGACCTCCTTTACTTGCCCCCGACTCCAACACCCTCTATATATACAGAAACCTCCGGAAAATAACCTAGATCGGGAGTTCCGCCGCGGAAAGCCTCTATTGCCACCGAAAACCAATCTAGACCCATTCTGGCACCCTGCCGGAGGGGGGAATCCCTCTCCGGTGGCTATCTTCATCATCCAGACGCTCTCCATGACGAGGGAGGAGTAGTTCACCCTCGGGGCTGAGGGTATGTACCAGTAGCTACGTGTTTGATCTCTCTCTCTCGTGTTCTTGAGATGGCACGATCTTGATGTATCGCGAGCTTTGCTACTCTAGTTGGACCTTTTGATGTTTCTCCCCCTCTACTCTCTTGTGATGAATTGAGTTTTCCCTTTGAACTTATCTTATCGGATTGAGTCTTTAAGGATTTGAGAACACTTGATGTATGTCTTGCGTGGGATACATGTGGTGACAATGGGGTATTCTATTGATTCACTTGATTTATGTTTTGGTGATCAACTTGCGGGTTCCGTGACCTTGGGAATCTATGCATAGGGGTTGGCACACGTTTTCGTCTTGACTCTCCGGTAGAAACTTTGGGGCACTCTTTGAAGTACTTTGTGTTGGTTGAATAGATGAATCTGAGATTGTGTGATGCATATCGTATAATCATATGCCCACAGATACTTGAGGTGACAATGGAGTACCTAGGTGACATTAGGTTTTTGGTTGATTTGTATCTTAAGGTGTTATTCTAGTACGAACTCTATGATAGATCGAACGGAAAGAATAGCTTCGTGTTATTTTACTATAGACTCTTGAATAGATCAATTAGAAAGAATAACTTTGAGGTGGTTTCGTACCCCTACCATAATCTCTTCGTTTGTTCTCCGCTATTAGTTACTTTGGAGTGACTCTTCGTTGCATGTTGAGGGCTAGTAATATGATCCAATTATGTTATCCTTGTTGAGAGAACTTGCACTAGTGAAAGTATGAACCCTAGGCCTTGTTTCCTATCATTGCAACACCGTTTATGCTCACTTTTATCTTTAGTTACCTTGTTGTTTTTATATTTTCAGATTACAAAAACCTATATCTACCATCCATATTGCACTTGTATCACCATCTCATCGCCTAACTAGTGAACATATACAATTTACCATTGTATTGGGTGTGTTGGGGACACAAGAGACTCTTTGTTATTTGGTTACAGGGTTGTTTGAGAGAGACCATCTTCATCCTACGCCTCCCACGGATTGATAAACCTTAGGGCATCCACTTGAGGGAAATTTGCTACTGTCCTACAAACCTCTGCACTTGGAGGCCCAACAACGTCTACAAGAAGAAGGTTGTGTAGTAGACATCAGCGCGCGGAGCACCTAGTCCGCTTGTTCGCCGGGGAAGCGGTGCATCGGTGTCTATCATAGGGGTGTGGGGCGCAGGAGCTGCTTGCGCCTGATCTGGTGGTCGGCGAGGCTTGAATGGATTGCCGGGGGGGGGGGGCGGTGC
>LR738711.1:938201264-938217784 GCA_902687465.1 Secale cereale | reverse complement strand
AGGTGCAATGAGGTCGAGGGGAGGGCGCATGCAGGGGACTGGGCCGGTGGTCACTGCCGTTTCGAGGAAGATCGTCAACACTGACTGGCTGGAGGTAGATGAAGGCGATCTGCCCGTTCTTTGTACATCGGACCTATTTGTTTTCAGTCGAATGTTATTTTCATCGAATCCTGTAGTAATTTAGTGTGCCATGCATGTTGTAGAGCTATCATATGTCTCCCGTCATTTATTTCTCACCGACCTGCTATCTGCTACCTTCACACTGTACTAATTATGCACACACTTCACCCATACTCACACTATTTTTTTATGCATGGGTATTTCAGGCTCTGACGCAGTGTTGATGAATGCTGAAAAGAAAAGACAGAAGTCACTCCAGTGTAATTCGAAGATAAACACTAAGCGTTTCAACGCTCTAAAGGATGTAGTGTCAGCAGTTGGAGACAGTAAACGTAGCTCTGCAGTTGATGATCTCAATTGCCACACGCAACCATCCGAGGTGCTTGCTTTAACTTTGTGCTGTCAAATGTGGTTGCATGTTGCATATGGTGTCTAGCTTGTATTGCTTCCAATTTGGTTAAATTGCATCTGCTTACTTTACACATTATACCTTTGATAATGACATGCCTTCCTATTTTTGATACATACTACATATGTCTATTAACCATGTTCGTACATCAAACTAATGCTCTTTTGTATCCCTCGTCAATCACTTATGATGAGACAGTCACCCAGGTGCGTTAGTGTGAGACGCCATACTCGTTTAAAGAGTGCAGTGTCATCCTCCCCACATGATTCTCAAGAAACAGCAAGGCTAAATGAAGATAGTCAATGTAGCTCTCTAGTTGATGACCGCAATTCCCCCACACCAACATCACAGGTGCTTGCTCTAACTTCGCAGTGTGCTATGTGGTTGCATGTTGCATACGGTGTCTAGCTTGTAATGCTTCTAATTAGGGTAAATTGCATCTGCTTAGTTTACATATTATACCTGTGAATATGACATGCCTTCCTATTTTTGGTACACACTACATCTATGTGTTAACCTTGTTCTTACATGAAACTACCTCTCTTCTGTATCCTGCATCAATCACTTACGATGAGTCACCTTTATTCGTTGCATATTGCATATTATTTCTAGCCTGCTACCATGTATTGCTTCTAATTTGGTCAAATACATTTGTTAGGGCACCCTTAATTTTGCAGAGTGATATTGGTTTCATCTTTCATATGGTTTCTAGCTTGCATTGATTCTAACAAGTTCAAGCACCTTGTGCTTAGTTTACACTTTATACATCATACATGTCAATATGTCACGCCGTCCTGTTTTTCATACATATTCCATCCTCCTATCATGCGGCTGCCTTACATGAAAGTAGTGTTCGTCAGTATCATGCATCAATGAGTTCTGAAGAGCAAATTTTATTCCTTTTTCTTGTGGGTTTGACTTGACAAGGCAAAATCAAGAAAGAGGAAGGAAAAGAGTAAGGAAGGCGATGATGGTGGTCCTCTGCAGCAACGTAAACGGAGCATCTGTACCGATTCTCCTTGTACTGATAGTGCATTACAAGGTCCAAGTCTCCGCTCCCCTACTCCACCATCCAAGGTGCTTGCTCTAACTTGGCAGTGTGATATGTGGTTGCATGTTGCATATGGTGTCTACCTTGTATTGCTCCTAATTAGTGTAAACTGCATCTGCTTAGCTTACACATGATACGTGTGAATATGACACGCTTTCCTGTTTTTGGTACATACTATATCTGTCTATCACACCATGTTCTTACATGAAACTACTCTTCTTGTGTATCCTGCATGAGTCACTTATGATGGGACACCTTTAAGTTGGCAGTGTGATATTGGTTTGCGTCTTGAATATGATTTCTAGCATGTATTGCTTCTAGTTGGATGAATGCCACCTATGATGAGACAATTTTAACTTGGCAGAGTGATATTGATTGCACCTTTCATATGGTGTCTAGTTTGCACTTCTAATTTGTTGAAGTGCCTTATGCTTAGTTACCACATCATAGGTGTTAATATGTCATGCCGTCCATTTTTTCGTACATATTCCATCCTCGTATCATGACTTTGCCTTTCATCAGAGTAGTGTTCGTCAGTATCATGCATGAATGAGTTGTGAAGAGCGAATTATATTCCTTTTTCTTGTCGGTTTGACCTCATAATGCAAAATCAATAAAGCTGAAGGAAATTGGCAAGGCATTGGATGATGGTGGTCCTTCCGTGCAACTGAAATGGAGGTTCTCTACAGATTCTACTCTGCCATCCTCCCAACAAGATTCGCAAGACAACGCAGGCTAGACAATCAACATAGCTGTGTAGATGATGAGCACATCTCCCCTACTCGACCATCATAGGTGCTTGCTCTAACTTGGCACTATTATATGTGGTTGCATGTTGCGTATGATGTCTAGCTTGTATTGCTTCTAACTTTGTTGAATTGCATCTGCTTACTTTACACATAATGCATGTGAATATGACACGTGTTCCTGTTTCTAGAACATACGTGTACATGATGAGCACATCTCCCCTACTCCACCATCACAGGTGCTTGCTCTAACTTGGCACTATTATATGTGGTTGCACGTTGCATATGATGTCTAGCTTGTATTGCTTCTAACTTTGTTGAATTGCATCTGCTTAATTTACACATAATGCCTGTGAATATGACACGTGTTCTTGTTTCTAGAACATACGTGTACATGATGAGCACATCTCCCCTACTCCACCATCACAGGTACTTGCTCTAACTTTGAACTGTTATATGTGGTTGCGTTTTCCGTATGATGTCTAATTTGTATTGCTTCTGATTATGTTGAATTGCATCTGCGTAGCTTACAACTTATACCTGCAACGATCACTTACCCATAAGACACATTTAACTTGGGACTGTGATGTAGGTTGCATCTTGCATTGTCTTCTAGCTTGTACTGCTTCTAATTTCTTGAAATGGCACTTACGACGTGACACTTTTTACCTGATAGAGTGATATTGGTTGCATGTTCATATGGTGCCTGGCTTTCATTTCTTCTATTTTTGTTGAAATGCCTTCTGCTTACTGTTTTTTCATACATATTCCATCCTCCTATCGTATGTGTGAATATGAAACATTGTCTTTTTTTGTATATATTCCATCCTCCTATCCCGCACTTGCCTTACATCAAAGTAGTGTTCGTCTGTATCATGTATCAACCAGTTATGCAGAGCTAATTTTATTCATCTTCTTGTGGTTTTGACTTCATAAGGCAATATCAGAAAATAGGAAGGAAAAGAGTAAGTTAGGGGATGTTGGTGGTCCTCCGCACCGACGCAAACAGTGACTCTCTAGATTTGCCACTTCTACTGCTAATGAAGTTGAAGTCCCAAGTCTACATGATGAGTTCATCTCCCGTACTCCACCATGGAAGGTGCTTGCTCTAAGTTGACAGTGTGATAATTGGTTTCATGTTGCATATGTTGTCTAGCCTGTATTTCTTCTATTTTGATTAAATTGCACCTGCTGAGTTCATACGTTATACATGTGCATATGACATGGCGTTCTGTGTCTAGAATACACCGCATCTATCTATCATACCATGTTCTTACATCAAAGTACTGTTGTTGTGTATCCCGCATCAGTCACTCATTATTGGACACTTTTAACATGGCAGTTTGATAGTGGTTGCATCTTGCATTGATTTCTATGTTGTACTGCTTCTAATTTTTGGAATTGCCACTTATGACAAGACACTTTTAACTTGGCAGAGTAATATTGGTTGCATCTTTCATATGGTGTCTAGCTTGCATTACTTCTATTTTCTTGAAAATCCTTCTGCTTAGTTTACACATCGTAGATGTGAATATGTCATGACGTCTTGTTTTTCGTACATATTCCATCCTCATACGGTTGTCTTACATCAAACTATTGCTTGTCTGTATCATGCATCAATGAGTTCTGAAGAGCGATTTTATTCTTTTGTGTTGTGGGTACGGCTTGACATGACAAAGTCAAAAAAGAGCAAGGAAAATAATATAGTAGGGAGTGGTGTTATTCGTCGGGTGAAACGGAAAAGGATCTGCCGTCCAGATTCTGCTGGTACTTATAGTGCAGTAGAAGGTCCAAGTCCACCGGCTAAATCTACAAACACAGTATCACCTGCTCCACCAGCTGCAGCATCTGCTTCAACTGTACTAGTATCTCAGCGAGTTACTCATTCGATTGCTCCGGAACTGGCCAGTTCCCAAGCTGCCTTCACACCTAACACTACTTCCGAAGCACTGCTGACACAACAGGACTTGACAAGATCAGATGAACCTCATGAGCATCAACACCAAGACGGTACCTGGCCGAGTCAAGTTGTAGTTACATGCTCCTTTATATGTACTCTCACAGTTTGATGTACACTAACACTTTCCATATTCGTTGTTGAACTAGCACCACGACGCAAGCGGAAACAGACATCAGGAATAATGCTTGACAGATTAACAAAATCTAAAGGAGGAAGAATGGAGATCCATTTTGAGGCAGGTTTAAAAAGGCCACATGATGCTACAGAGTCAGCCAAGTTAGTATCAGAGGCAGCTGTTGCCATTAGGTGTCATGCACGTATCCTCCCAACGTGGATCCAGTACAGGAATGAGAAAGACAACACCCAGTTTAACACCTTCCTTGACCATTTATCCGTAAGTAATGTTATTCATCGCAATTAGTAATATTGTCTTGCTCTATCCCTTACTTTCTAGCTTCCTCCTAATAAGACTCACATTCTTTTTTCAACAGATGAGGTTCAAGTTGGATCCGAAAGATGATAAAACTAAACAAGCATGCACTCATGTTTTTAAGTCTGCTCTGCGACAGTGTCGGTACCACCTTAGAAAATCTCACTTTGAAGGCAAGGCTAACAATGAAATCGCCCAAACATCTCCAGTGGAATATATTACAGATGAAGACTGGACAGCCCTCGTTAAACACTGATCTGATCCAATGTATCAGGTAGGCTATATGTATTTGATCAGACCACATATTGAACTTGTATTTATGTATGTGCCTTACAAGTGTATCTTCTTCTAGGCTAACTGTTTGAAGAACAAGACCAACCATTCTAAAGTGAAATTCCAACAGACAACAGGATCTCGTAGCTATATTGCACACTGCCATGCTCTTGTAAATAGCAGCTACTTCCTTCTTTTTTTCTATGTCATATTATCATATCTATATTGACTTGTTCCAAATACAGAGGAAAGCCTGTGCGGACCAAAAAGAACCTGAACCGAATGCAGTGCAAATCTTCAAGGATTGCCACACCAGCAAGCTGAAGGGCATGAGCACACCAGTTCAAGCCGCTGTTGTAAGTCCTTACTCCTCCTGCCTTTGAACTGATTGGTACTGTGATGTGTTCATTTAACTACTTGGTTTGCAGCCAATGTCAGTTACTCTGTTCACTTTTATACACAGTTGTCTTAACGTATCATTTCACCTTACATGGTTTAAAAGAGATGAGGGATATTTTTTGGTCTTGATCTATATTCTAGTTGTTATGTTCACGTGCGCACACAATGATAAAATAGCCTGTTTACTTTATATCTGTTTGCCCATGATATGAATGATGGCATACTATGTTCATCCTACTTTAAACCATGTCTCTTTATCCTTAGATGTCAACGAATGTGAGGAAATAGACAATACAGTAGGCATGCTACATGGACATATGTTCTGTAAGTGATTTTATTATGTAGTTGGCACTAAAATACATGCTAATGTATTACAGTAGTTCACCAAAATAAGTTATGTATAAACGTGTAACCTACTTTGTTTCTTTTTGTCTCATTAGTAACTTATCTGGTACACTAATCTACAAGTTCAAACTTTCATGAAGCTATGGAAAAAATGATTGAACAGCCACAACCACCTGAAGGTGACGAGGCTACCACAGGCACAATGTCACCTTTTGCTGCAGTGCGTCAGTATCTCTCCACTAACAGTGCAAAAAGCACCTTCATGTGTAATTCTGGGTTGGTTGTCAAGGTAACCTCGCCCAAATCGCCTACTGAACAAAATCTTCCTGCTAGACACAGTGATATATCTGTGCTCCAGACACAAGTCCAATCCCTAATGGACGTCATTTTGGAAACAAGAATAGAGGTTGACAAATGTCGTCAAGATATGAATGGTTTTGAAACCAGACTATCAGACATTTGCTCCGTTGTTCAAGAGCAATGGCGGAAAAAAGGTGAAGATCGTGCTGCTCCATCAGATTCTACAGCCTGAAACATTAGCACTCAGGTCAAATGATCTGTGCTTCTATACATCTGATGGTGCTTTTATCTACAAGGACTGTAAACTTTATGCCAACAGGCCTTTTGTTGTGATACAACATTTATGATGCTGCCAAAGGGTGCAATAATTGCGACGCTATTTTTGTATAGTGTAGGTTTATCTTAGTAATGTATTCGGCCGAAAGCTATGTAGGAGCCCAACATGCCAACATTCGTCGGGCCCATTCCAATTGGGCTAAAAACAATCATGGGCCGAAATTTGCATGTAGCCCACTAAAAATATCTGGGCCTAAATCAGCATAAGATTTCATATTTTTCTGGTAGGCATGTGCCCATAGTGGGCCTTTAACAAGCCTAAACATAATTTGGGCCCTCAGTAACAATAGGCCATTTATAGGTGTAAATATCTCGAGCCCATAAAAAACACGGGCCTTTAAAAGACCGAAAGTGAGATTGGGCCCATTTACGATGCAGATCTTTCACGGGCCGAAATTCGGACGGCCGTAAATGCGCTGACCTAATACACGGGCCTTTAACAGGCGGGAAGCTCGGTCGGGCTAGATTATCGTCATTTTTATATGGGCCGTTAATGGGCCCGATGTGACGTTGGGCCACATATGGCCCATGGATTTCGTCCGACGTTAACAGGCTGAAAGTGGCCTAAATCTGTAGTGGGCCTCAAACAGGCCGAATGTCAAACATGGCCGAATATGACCCAAATCCTTCATGGTCGTTTATGGGCTGAAAGTTGCAATGACCTGTAAATGGGCCCAAATGAAGCAGGACCTTTAACAGGCCGGAAATACACCAGGCCGTAATTCGGCCCATATACTTAGTAGACTGTTAACGGGCCAGAAGTGACCATGGGCCGCGATGATGACAAGTTTAGGACAGGCCGTTGACGGGCCGGTTTGACACTAGTCGTACGGGCCTTAACTAAGAATGTTGGGCCTTTAGCTGGGCCGGCCCATTATGGTCCGTAAAATCTCGTGGGCCTTTAGCTGGGCCGCCCCATTATGGCCCGCAAAATCTCATGGGCCTTTAGCTGGGCCGGCCCATTATGATAGGCAAAATCTCGTGGGCCTTTTGCTGGGCCGGCCCATTATGGACCGCAAAATCTCGTGGGCCTTTTGCTGAGCTAGCCCATTATGGACCACAAAATCTTGTGGGCCTTTAGTTAGGCCGGCCCATTTAAACTTTATGGGCCACTTTTGGGCCGGTCCACGTGTCAACATATCATAGGCGCATCTCGCCCATTGGATGAGTGACACCTGTGCCAACGCGGAGCTGACACGTGTTTTTGTCAGTCAATCAGAATTTTACACATGGAAAATCCCCATTGCTCAGGGCTGTTAACGGGTTATCGGATCCAAAACCAGACCTGTCAGGGATATTACTAGCAGGTGTAAACCGGCTAGGGTAAACCGGATTATAGTGATATAGTTATGTAATTGTAAGCTCAGTAGAGGTGTAGAGTTACGGTTTGTAAACCGTCTTATCATGTAACTTGAAACACAAGGAAGGAAACAGCAGAGACCGAGGCGGACACGATTATGAGCCGGCCTCGGGACTCTGTAAACCGGACCGGGTGTTACCTCCTATATAAAGAGGCGACCCGGCGGCGGTTCAAGGACAAGAAACAACCCATCGAGACACAGGCAAGCGATCCGCTCCCTGTTCATCGACGCCCAAGCAATACCAAACCGAACTAGACGTAGGCTTTTACCTTCATCGAAGGGGCCGAACTAGTATAAACCCTCTGTGTCCTTTGTGTGCTTTTAACCCCTCCAAGCTAACCCGTGCAATGGTTCCATCACTAAGTCCGTTAAACTGGACATCTGTCGTGCTAATTCCGCGACAAGACCCGATAGCTTAACGGCGTTCTGTTACGGTGGATGCCACGTGTCGGTCACCCTTGACGAAAGCACTTCTGTGACGCGCGATTTATCGTCATGGAAGTGGACACTTCCGTGATGATAATTTTTGTAATGTCATGGAACACTTCTACGACAGCACATGTATGACTATCTTGATTCTGTCTTAAATTTGTCATGGATGTACATGCATGACAGAAAACGTGACCTATTGTGACAAACACGTATCATCACGGAAGTGTATTTTTTTTGTAGTGCTCTGAAAACTCACTCCCCACGCCTTGCTATCCTGAAATTACAACGTGCGCGAAAACTCCCTCCTGCTGCTAAATCCCGACATGAGAAATTCCTGTTCTAACCCTATGCCGAAAGGACTACTAGTTCAAATCAGTGGGGGTACTTTTGTAATACACCCTACATTTTGGACAAGCGCGTCCCTAAGTCATGGTTCCCCCCTCCCATCACCTCCTTTTCACCATTTGAAAACCCAGGCCACCATAACCTCTCTGATCCAGCCGCGAAACCCCATCCTCCGCCGTCCGTCACCCCGCCACCGCCCAGCCGAAGCCTCTTCCCCGATGAAGTCGTCCATCGCAACAACTCGACGTCCCCCATCCACCTCCCCGGTGAGGATCCGTCGTCGATCTCGTTGTCCTGCCGGTTCAGCCGCCCCGTCCTCCTCCTCCAAGGAGTTGCTTCGACGATTGCCTCGTCTATCGCGGTTGATCCATCCCCACAGCGCTGCCTTAACCTGCTCCACCGGAACAACAACAACCTCATCGACTCCTCGGACGAAGTCGAGGCCTACTTGGCGCCACCAAAGAGGTTGTACAGTCATTGCATCGCAGCTTCTCCTTAACTCGACCTCCCGACGCCGACGGAGCTCGATCCCACACCCCCATGGCACGGTTACCTCGAAGCCTGTGTCGCCGGTGACATCTCCACGGTGGCTCTCCCCAATGAGAGGCTCCCTCGACGGTTGCGTCCATACCATCCAAATCTGCTACTGCTGCTCCGGCTCTTGGTCGCTCGCTCGTGCTGCTGCTGATGCTCTGGCTCTCGCTCGCTCGCGCTGCTGCTGCTGCTCCGGCTCTCGTTTGCTCGCGCTGCTGCTACTGTTGTTCCAACTCTCACTAGCTCGCGCTGCTGCTTCTGATCTTCTCTTCTCCTCGCTCATGCTGCTGCTCTGCTCTTGCTCTCGCTCGCGCTGCTGATGCTGGTACATGGGCTGTTGTAGCTACACAAGTTGATACTCTGGCTCTAGTTCACGCTGCTCCTCCAGGCGCTGCTGCTCCGGCTGCTATCTGCTATTGTGTTCCTTGTCGATCGCCTGCTGATTTAGATCACTGTTTCTCCACTACTAATGCTCTAGCAGCCTAAAGTACATGTGAAGCGCCTTTGTGCTACCAGTGCGTTCATAGTAACATTCAGATACCACAGTAAATTCCAGTTTCGATAGTTATGTTCAGAGTTAACAGTTTTTACCTCATCTGTTGTAGTCGGGTGTTTTTTGGTGATGTAAATTTTACATCTATCTCTTTTTGGTAATGTATTTTACATCATCTATTGGAGATGATATTAGAATCCCACTTGAGATTAACAATGTCTGTCGTGTACTGCTTCAGCCTCGACGTCTTATGGCTCGCCGGAGCTGCTCGAACGACGGAACCATCCATCACAACAGAGCAGTACCCTGGACGCCATCTACAAACGCCTCAGATCTTCCTCCACACCTCCGATAGCCACATCTACCGCAACTTCTTCAGTGACTAACCCAATGATGTTGAGGTCGACACGGCTACGCCAAAGAGGTTGTACACTTGTCGCATCACTTATTACTCTATATTCATGTCGATCCATTAGGGCCATTTTGGTTCAAAGGAAAAAGTGAGGGAAAAATATAGCAATAGGAAATCTTCCTATTGCACTCTACTATTCAATTATTCATGCATTTCGTTGAAAGGAATGGAGCAAATCATCCACCTGGACCTAGTTTTCAAAATCCTATGCATGAAAACAAGACTAAGTGCATCAGTGGCAGAATATCATTCTAACTATACACACTTTCCTGTGGTTTCACTTTAATTTGGCCATGTTCCTTTGCATTCATCTCCTCTTCCAATTCCTCTGAACCAAACACCCAAGTTGATCGAAATCATGTGTTGACAAATGCTCTATTTACCACATGTTCCTATCCTATTATGTTGTTTTTCCTATCCCTGCATTTTTAGAATCCTGCAATCAAAAGGAGCCCTTACATAATTACTTCAGTTACAGATAGGTGTCGAAGAAAACTTTATGTGGTTTGTTCTGCTCCTAATGCGACGTTGTCCACCTCACCTGAGCTACTCCATCGACAGAAGCATCCACTATACCAAACATCACGACTCCTAACCGTCTTTCGCTACCTCAGATCTCCTTCCCTGCTTCCGGCACCCACCGCAACTGCATCACCATCATTGACTCAGCAAATTAACCCGAGGAGTACTCAGGTCTGCAAGAGAGGTCACACTCTTTTGTTTCTGCTTATGTTATGCATTGCTTAATATTACCTGCTACTTTATCGCCTTGTTCACCTCTTAGAGTCCAATTCAGGTCCAAATTAATGTTCAAACTTTAGTTTTAAAATGCTTGTGGGGCACATATCAAGGCAGCAATGAAGAGTATCTCTGTCTATTATCTGGTTGTTCATCTTGGGTGGGAAAGCTATCATGAGACTGTTATCATTATTTTTGGATCTATCCACTAGTTGTTACCATCACTCTAGATTCTGCATGCTCTCCTTACATAATCTCACTATATTTTTTTGTATGCATGTCAGATATTGTACACAGTCATGCTAGACATGTAAAGAAAAAGGGAAGAGTTTTGCGTGGCAATACAATGTCATGCAGACATCGCCCGATGCTGGATGCTATGGCAAACCCTCCGCCCTCCAGATTGTAATCCAGAGGAAGATATCTGTTTTGAGGCTGATTCAAACGGAGCTGACCACTCCTATTTACCCCCCACCCCCCGAGGTGTTTGCTCTATCTTGGCATGATGATATTGGTCATATCATTCATATGTTGCCTTCCAGTGCCTACTTTCGACATCATGTATGTCATATTCTGAGTTTAGACACTTTATGTAGTGCCACATGTTTGATTTCTATATCATTCATACGTCTCCAACGTATCTATAATTTTTACTGTTCCGTGCTATTATATTATCTGTTTTGGATGTTTTATATGCTATTTTATATTATTTTTGGGACTAACCTATTAACCTAGAGCCCAGTGCTAGTTTCTGTTTTTTTTCCTTGTTTTTGAGTTTCGCGGAAAAGGAATATCAAACGGAGTCCAAACGAAACGAAATATTACGAGGATTTTTTTGGACTATAAGACATCCAGAGGACTTGGAGTACACGTCAGGGAAGCCATGAGGCGGCCACAAGGACGAAGGGTGCACCCTGGGGGGTAGGGCGCGCCCCCACCCTTGTGCCCCCCCCCCCCGTGACTCCACCGACCTATTTCTTCCGCCTATATATTCACACATATTCCAGAAACCCTAGGAGAGGCATTGAAACCACTTTTCCACCGTTGTAACCTTCTGTATCCACGAGATCCCATCTGCAGGCCTTCTCCGGTACTCTGCCGGAGGGGGATTCGACCACAAAGGGCATCTACATCAACACCATTGCCCTTCCGATGAAGTGTGAGTAGGTTACAACAGACCTATGGTTCCATAGCTAGTAGCTAGATAGGTTTCTTCTCTCTTCTTGATCCTCAATGCCATGTTCTCCTTGATGTTCTTGGAGATCTATCCGATGTAATCTTCTTTTGCGGTGTGTTTGCCAAGATTCGATGAATTGTGGATTTATGATCAGCTTATCTATGAATATTATTTGAGTCTTCTATGAATTCTTATATGCATGATTTGATATCTTAGCAGTTCTCTTCTAACTATCGGTTTGGTTTGGCTAACTAGATTGGTTTTTCTTGCAATGGGAGAAGTGCTTTGCTTTGGGTTCAATCTTGCGGTGGTCAATCCCAGTGACAGAAAGGGACATGACACGTATTGTATTGTTGCCATCGAGGATAGCAACATGGGGTTTTCATCATATTGCTTGAGTTAATTCCGCTACATCATGTCATCTTACTTAATGCGTTACTCTGTTCTTCATGAACTTAATACTCTAGATGCAGAATCGTTTCGGTCGATGTGTTGAGTAATAGTAGTAGATGCAGGTTGGAGTCGGTCTACTTGACAGGGACGTGATGCCTATAATCATGATCATTGCCTTAGATATTGTCATAATTATGTGCTCTTCTATCAATTGCTTGGCAGTAATTTGTTTACCCACCGTGATATTTGCTATCATGAGAGAAGCCTCTATTGAAACCTACGACCCCGAGTCTATTTTCCATCTTATAAGTTTTCGATCTACTATTTTGCAATCTTTTACTTTCCAATCTATAAACCAAAAATACTAAAAATATTTACTTTACAGTTTATCTATCTCTATCAGATCTCACTTTTGAAAATAATCGTGAAGGGATTGACAACCCCTTTATAGTGTTGGGTGCAAGTTGTTTGATTGTTTGTGCAGGTATTTGGCGATTTGCGTGTTGTCTCTTACTGCATTGATACATTGGTTCTCAAACTGAGGAAAATACTTAGTCTCCTTTGTTGCATCACCCTTTCCTCTTCAAGGGAAAAACCAACGCAAGCTCAAGAGGTAGCCGGAAGAATTTCTGGCGTCGTTGCCAGGGAGATCTACGCCAAGTCAAGAGTCAAGATTTGTCTTCTGTCAACACGCCAATCTCTGGTGCCATTGAGATCTATGTCAAGTCAAGACATACCAAGTCCCTTCATAAAACTTTAATCTCTTGCATTTACATTATTTGCCATTCGCTTCTCCTTTTCCTCTCCCCCACTTCTAAAACGATTTCCGAAAAGATTTACCTTTTTATTTGCCTTCTTCCCGTATGTCTTTTTGTTGTGGAACGTAGTATTTCAAAATTTTCTACGATCACGCAAGATCTATCTAGGAGAAGCATAGCAACGAGCGGGGAGAGTGTGTCCACGTACCCTCGTAGACCGAAAGTGGAAGCATTTAGTAACGCGGTTGATGTAGTCGAACGTCTTCGCGATCCAACCGATCAAGTACCGAACGCACGACACCTCCGCGATCTGCACACGTTCAGCTCAGAGACGTCCCTTGAACTGTTGATCCAATTGAGGCTGAGGGAGAGTTTCGTCAGCACGACGGCGTGGTGGCGGTGATGATGGAGTTACCGACGCAGTCCTTCGCCTAAGCACTACGACAATATGACCGAGGTGTGTAACTGTGGAGGGGGCACCGCACATGGTTAAGAAATCAACTTGTGTCTCTATGGGGTGCCCCCTCCCCACGTATATAGAGGAGGGAGGAGGAGGAGGCCGGCCTAGGAGGGGAGGCGCGCCATGGGGGGACAATCCTACTCCAAGTAGGATTCGGCCCCCCCTTTCCTATTCCAACAAGGAGAAAGGGGAAGGAGAGGGACGAGAGAAGGAAAGGGGGGCCGGCACCCCTAGCCCAATTCGGTTTGGTCTAGGGGAGGCGCGCGCCACACCTTGGCCTGCCTTCTCTCTTCCACCACCAGGTCCATGAGGCCGAATAACCCCCCGGGGGTTCCGGTAACTCCCCGGTACTCTGGAAAATACCCGATACACCTCGGAACCATTCCGGTGTCCGAATATAACCTTCCAATATGTGAATCTTTATGTCTCGGCCATTTCGAGACTCCTCTTCATGTCCTTGATCTCATCTGGGACTCCGAACAGCCTTCAGTACATCAAATCACATAAACTCATAATACCAATTGTCATCGAACGTTAAGCGTGCGGACCCTACGGGTTCGAGAACTATGTAGACATGACCGAGACACATCTCCGGTCAATAACCAATAGCAGAACCTGGATGCTCATATTGGCTCCTACATATTGATCGAAGATTTTTATTGGTCAAACCGCATAACACCATATGTTGTTCCCTTTGTCATCGGTATGTTACTTGCCCGAGATTTGATCGTCGGTATCATCATACCTAGTTCAATCTCGTTATCGGAAAGTCTCTTTAATCGTTCCATAATACATCATCTCGTGACTAACTCATTAGTCATTTTCTTGCAAGGCTTATTATGATGTGTATTACCAAGAGGGCCCAGAGATACCTCTCCGACACTCGGAGTGACAAATCCTAATCTTGATCTATGCCAACACCACAAACACTTTTGGAAACACCTGTAGAGCATATTTATAATCACCCAGTTATGTTGTGACGTTTGATAGCACACAAGGTGTCCCTCCGGTATTCGGGAGTTGCATAATCTCATAGTCAGAGGAACATGTATAAGTCATGAAGAAAGCAATAGCAGTAAAACTGAACGATCATAGTGCTAAGCTAACGGATGGGTCTTGTCCATCACATCATTCTCCTAATGATGTGATCCCGTTGATCAAATGATAACACATGTCTATGGTTAGGAAACACAACCATCTTTGATTAACGAGCTAGTCTAGTAGAGGCATACTAGGGACACTCTGTTTTGTCTATGTATTCACACATGCATCAAGTTTATGGTTAATACAATTCTAGCATGAATAAAAGAAATTTATCATGATATATAAGGAAATATAAATAACAACTTTATTATTGCCTCTAGGGCATATTTTCTTCACTTTTTGCTCGTTTGCTATCTTTGCTTGTGTTTCCATATGCCTTCTATTTGCTTGCATCTTTTCTTGCTAAAAATCTTTTGATATGGATCACCTCAAAGTTTTGTACCTGGATCATCTTCGATCCATATGTGCTAGTGCTGAAACCCCAATTAGTTTAGTTGAGGAAAAATCTTTAGATAAGCATGCTCATTTTGTGCGTCACCGTCTGTCTGAAAAAGGGAGACTCTTATGGAGTCAAATAAATTGTTTGCTATGTTATGCTTGGAATCTTTGTGAAATTTGTGAATTTACTTGTTGCTCTAAGAACCCTAAAAACACCTCCCCTATCTATGTGAGTTTAATGATAATGAAATATTATCTTCTTATGAAAAGGGTGTTTATAGTTACTATGATATCGAACAAATTGAAGAATTTGTTGCTTTTAAGGGTGCTTATGAAGTTGCTTCTTTAATTGAAAACTATGATATTAATCTCTACAAATCTGAAATTTTTGACATACTTAAATATTGCTATGAAAACTATGCTCATAATGCCTATGCCAAATAATTTATTGAGAGAATGATTGTTGCTTTGGAAGAAAATAACAATATGCATGAATCTTTAGGTAATTATGATTCCGATGGTTTGATTGAGAAACCCTCCCTTGATGAGTGTGATGTTTTCTATTCTTGTGGCCATGATGCCAATATTTATGGAGATGAATTTGCTATAGTTCCTTATGTTAAACATGAGATTATTGCTATTGCACCCATACTTGATAGTTCCTTGAATAAAAAGCATGATTGCAATGATGTTATTATCAAATCTATTAATGTCAATTGTGCTAATGATATGCAAAACCCCAAGCTTGGGGTGCTAGTTTTGCTATGTCCTCTACTTATCGCAATGATCATGATTGGGGTGATGATGCTTCTTATGATCTTGAAAATTTATTTAAGCCGCATGATGAATATGTTTGCAATATTATTGAAAGTGGGTTTGGAACAGTGTCAACTTTAGATCCCACATGTTTGGAGAATGGTCAATCTGATGAAATTTTTGATAAAAGTGGGTTTGGAGAGGTCATGACTTTAGTTAGTGATAATCCCACTATTTTGGAAGAGTGTCAACTTTGCGCGCATGTGGATCACGTAGAGAATATTTTATGTGATAGCTATATTGTCGAATTTGAATATGATCCTACATGCAATTATTATGAGAGAGGGAAATATGGTTGTAGAAATCTTCATGTTACTAAATTACCTCTCAGCATATTGAGATTGCAATTACTTCATTCTTCTTCCTTGCATATGCTAGATCTTGTTTTCTTGCTAATTTGTTTTCCTATAAAATTCCTATGCATAGGAAGTATGTTAGACTTAGATGTGATTTTCACATGCTATATGATGGTATTTTTTGTGCTTCAATTCTTATCTTTCATGTGAGCATCATTAAAATCTCCTTACATAATCTCACTATATTTTTTTGTATGCATGTCAGATATTGTACACGGTCATGTTGAACATGTAGAGAAAATGAGAAGAGTTTTGTGCCGCAATACAATTTCATGCAGACATCGCTCGATGGTGGGTGCAATGGCAAACCCTCCACCCTCCAGATTGTAATCCAGAGGAAGATGTCTGTTCTGAGGCTGATTCAGACGGAGCTGACCACTCCTATTACCCCCCC
>LR738711.1:938121509-938201217 GCA_902687465.1 Secale cereale | reverse complement strand
CCCCCCCCCCCCCCGAGGTGTTTACTATAACTTTGCATCATGATGTTCGTCATATCATGCATATGTTGCCTTGCAATGCCTACTTTCGACATCATGTATCTCATATGCTTAGTTTAGACATCTTCTGTAATGCCGCATGTTTAGTTTCTATATCATTGATACATCTCCAATGTATCTATAAATTTTTATTGTTCCATGCTATTATAGTATCTTTTTTGGATGTTTTATATGCATTGATATGCTATTTTATGTTATTTTTGGAACTAACCTATTAACCTAGATCCCAGTGCCAGTTTCTATTTTTTCCTTGTTTATGAGTTTCGCATAAAAGGAATATCAAACGGAGTCCAAACGAAACGAAACTTTACGAGGATTTTTCTTGGATCGGAAGACATCCAGAGGACTTGGAGTACACGTTAGGGAAGCCAAGAGGCGGCCACAAGGATGAAGGGCGCACCCTGGGGGGTAGGGCGCGTCCTGCACCCTAGCGGCCCCCCATGACTCCACCGACCTATTTCTTCCACCTATATATTCACATATATTCCAGAAACCCTAGAAGAGGCATCGAAACCACTTTTCCACTGTTGTAACCTTCTGTATCCACGAGATCCCATCCGGAGGCCTTTTCCGGTACTCTGCTGGAGGGGGATTCGACCACGGAGGGCATATACATCAACACCATTTCCCTTCCGATGAAGTGTGAGCAGTTTACTACAAACCTACATGTCCATAGCTAGTAGCTATATGGCTTCTTCTCTCTCTTTGATCCTCAATACAATGTTCTCCTCGATGTTCTTGGAGATCTATCTGGTGTAATCTTCTTTTGTGGTGTGTTTGCCAAGATCCGATGAATTGTGGATTTATGATGAACTTATCTATGAATATTATTTGAGAGTCTCTGAATTCTTATATGCATGATTTGATATCTTAGTAATTCTCTTCGAACTATCGGTTATGTTTGGCCAACTAGATTGGTTTTTCTTGTAATGGGAGAAGTGCTTTGCTTTGGGTTCAATCTTGCGATGCTCAATCCCAGTGACAAAAAGGGACATGACACATATTGTATTGTTGCCATCGAGGATAACAACATGGGGTTTTCACCATATTGCTTTAGTTAATTCCGCTACATCATGTCATCTTACTTAATGCGTTACTCTGTTCTTTATGAACTTAATACTCTGGATGCAGAATCGTTTCGATAGATGTGTCTAGTAATAGTAGTAGATGCAGGTTGGAGTAGGTCTACTTGACACAGACATGATGCCTATAATCATGATCATTGCCTTAGATATCGTCGTAATTATGTGCTCTTCTATCAATTGCTTGGCAGGATTTTGTCTACCCACCGTGATATTTGCTATCATGAGAGAAGCCTCTAGTGAAACCTATGGCCCTCGGGTCTATTTTCCATCTTATAAGTTTCTGGTTAATACAGTTCTAGCATGAATAAAAGAAATTTATCATGATATATAAGGAAATATAAATAACAACTTTATTGTTGCCTCTAGGGCAAATTTCTTCACTTTTTGCTCGTTTGCTATCTTTGCTTGTGTTTCCATATGCCTTCTATTTGCTTGCATCTTTTCTTGCTAAAAATCTTTTGATATGGATCACCTCAAAGTTTTGTACCTGGATCATCTTCGATCCATATGTGCTAGTGTTGAAACCCCAATTAGTTTAGTTGAGGAAAAATCTTTAGATGAGCATGCTCATTTTGTGCGTCACCGTCTGTCTGAAAAAGGGAGACTCTTATGGAGTCAAATAAATTGTTTGCTATGTTATGCTTGGAATCTTTGTGAAATTTGTGAATTTACTTGTTGCTCTAAGAACCCTAAAAATACCTCCCCTATCTATGTGAGTTTAATGATAATGAAATATTATCTTCTTATGAAAAGGTTGTTTATAGTTACTATGATATCGAACAAATTGAAGAATTTGTTGCTTTTAAGGGTGCTTATGAAGTTGCTTCTTTAATTGAAAACTATGATATTAATCTCTACAAATCTGAAATTTTTGACATACTTAAATATTGCTATGAAAACTATGCTCATAATGCCTATGTCAAATAATTTATTGAGAGAATGATTGTTGCTTTGGAAGAAAATAACAATATGCATGAATCTTTAGGTAATTATGATTCCGATGGTTTGATTGAGAAACCCTCCCTTGATGAGTGTGATGTTTTCTATTCTTGTGGCCATGATGCCAATATTTATGGAGATGAATTTGCTATAGTTCCTTATGTTAAACATGAGATTATTGCTATTGCACCCATACTTGATAGTTCCTTGAATAAAAAGCATGATTGCAATGATGTTATTATCAAATCTATTAATGTCAATTGTGCTAATGATATGCAAAACCCCAAGCTTGGGGTGCTAGTTTTGCTATGTCCTCTACTTATCACAATGATCATGATTGGGGTGATGATGCTTCTTATGATCTTGAAAATTTATTTAAGCCGCATGATGAATATGTTTGCAATATTATTGAAATTGGGTTTGGAAGAGTGTCAACTTTAGATCCCACATGTTTGGAGAATGGTCAATCTGATGAAATTTTTGATAAAAGTGGGTTTGGAGAGGTCATGACTTTAGTTAGTGATAATCCCACTATTTTGGAAGAGTGTTAACTTTGCGCGCATGTGGATCACGTAGAGAATATTTTATGTGATAGCTATATTGTCGAATTTGAATATGATCCTACATGCAATTATTATGAGAGAGGGAAATATGGTTGTAGAAATCTTCATGTTACTAAATTACCTCTCAGCATATTGAGATTGCAATTACTTCATTCTTCTTCCTTGCATATGCTAGATCTTGTTTTCTTGCTAATTTGTTTTCCTATAAAATGCCTATGCATAGGAAGTATGTTAGACTTAGATGTGATTTTCACATGCTATATGATGGTATTTTTTGTGCTTCAATTCTTATCTTTCATGTGAGCATCATTAAAATCTCCTTACATAATCTCACTATATTTTTTGTATGCATGTCAGATATTGTACACAGTCATTTTGAACATGTAGAGAAAAAGAGAAGAGTTTTGTGCCGCAATACAATTTCATGCAGACATCGCTCGATGGTGGGTGCAATGGCAAACCCTCCACCCTCCAGATTGTAATCCAGAGGAAGATGTCTGTTCTGAGGCTGATTCAGACGGAGTTGACCACTCCTATTACCCCCCCCCGAGGTGTTTACTCTAACTTTGCATCATGATGTTCGTCATATCATGCATATGTTGCCTTGCAATGCCTACTTTCGACATCATGTATCTCATATGCTTAGTTTAGACATCTTCTGTAATGCCGCATGTTTAGTTTCTATATCATTGAAACATCTCCAATGTATCTATAATTTTTTATTGTTCCATGCTATTATAGTATCTTTTTTGGATGTTTTATATGCATTGATATGCTATTTTATGTTATTTTTGGAACTAACCTATTAACCTAGATCCCAGTGCCAGTTTCTGTTTTTTCCTTGTTTATGAGTTTCGCATAAAAGGAATATCAAACGGAGTCCAAACGAAACGAAACTTTACGAGGATTTTTCTTGGATCGGAAGACATCCAGAGGACTTGGAGTACACGTTAGGGAAGCCAAGAGGCGGCCACAAGGATGAAGGGCGCACCCTGGGGGGTAGGACGCGTCCTGCACCCTAGCGGCCTCCCATGACTCCGCCGACCTATTTCTTCCGCCTATATATTCACATATATTCCAGAAACCCTAGAAGAGGCATCGAAACTACTTTTCCACTGTTGTAACCTTATGTATCCACGAGATCCCATCCGGAGGCCTTTTCCGGTACTCTGCTGGAGGGGGATTCGACCACGGAGGGCATATACATCAACACCATTTCCCTTCCGATGAAGTGTGAGCAGTTTACCACAAACCTACATGTCCATATCTAGTAGCTATATGGCTTCTTCTCTTTCTTTGATCCTCAATACCATGTTCTCCTCGATGTTCTTGGAGATCTATCTGGTGTAATCTTCTTTTGTGGTGTGTTTGCCAAGATCCGATGAATTGTGGATTTATGATGAACTTATCTATGAATATTATTTGAGAGTCTCTGAATTCTTATATGCATGATTTGATATCTTAGTAATTCTCTTCGAACTATCGGTTATGTTTGGCCAACTAGATTGGTTTTTCTTGCAATGTGAGAAGTGCTTTGCTTTGGGTTCAATCTTGCGATGCTCAATCCCAGTGACAAAAAGGGACATGACACATATTGTATTGTTGCCATCGAGGATAACAACATGGGGTTTTCACCATATTGCTTTAGTTAATTCCGCTACATCATGTCATCTTACTTAATGCGTTACTCTGTTCTTTATGAACTTAATACTCTGGATGCAGAATCGTTTCGATAGATGTGTCTAGTAATAGTAGTAGATGCAGGTTGGAGTAGGTCTACTTGACACAGACATGATGCCTATAATCATGATCATTGCCTTAGATATCGTCGTAATTATGCGCTCTTCTATCAATTGCTTGGCAGTAATTTGTCTACCCACCGTGATATTTGCTATCATGAGAGAAGCCTCTAGTGAAACCTATGGCCCTCGGGTCTATTTTCCATCTTATAAGTTTCCGATCTACTATTTGCAATCTTTTACTTTCCAATCTATAAACCAAAAATACCAAAAGTATTTACTTTACATTTTATCTATCTCTATCAGATCTCACTTTTGCAAATAACCCAGAAGGGGTTGACAGCCCCTTTATAGCGTTGGGTTGAAGTTGTTTGATTGTTTGTGCAGGTATTTGGCGATTTGCGCACTGTCTCCTACTGGATTGATACCATGGTTCTCAAACTGAGGGGAATAGTTACTCTCCTTTGCTACATCACCCTTTCCTCTTCAAGGGAAAAACCAACGCAAGCTCAAGAGGTAGCAATCATATATGTGAATTGTGAAATCTCGTTCCAGCATGGAACATCTTCCATCTTCACTTGCAACTAACAATGCTATAAGAGGGGCTGAGCAAAAGCGTAACTTAGCCAATCAACGGTATTGTTGAACACTCTTTCTAGCAAGTATCGCTTCAACTTGCAAAACAGTTTCATCGTGGAAGCGGGCCACCATGTTCTCCTCCTCTCCACCACCCACCAACCCTAATCCACAACAACAATGGTTATCGCTAGATTACTAGGATGGAAGGCCTTCTACATTGGGATTTCTCCCCTGGACAAGCAGTGGAGGCGCAGGTTCGTGCAAGGTTTGGATCCACGGTTCATTTCTCCCCTCATGTGTCCGCCAAAGAGTTCTTCTTGGTGGTTGCATTCTCTTCAGCTTCGTTCCCTCTTTAGGAAGAATCGATGGGTTTTGCTCTTCAATGTTGTATTGGAGGTTCTAGTTCTGGATTTCTTGTGAAACATCTCTCTGGTCGACAGTTTCGCTTTTCGGTTGCCTCTAATAAAGTTGGTCATTTCATCTATGGGCTTAAAGATCACATATGGCCAGATTTCATTTGTCATTTCAATCTCTATCGCCATGCGGCTTGGGTTTCTTCGCCTAAAGATCCCTTTTGGCATTCGGACCAAGAGTTAAATGAGATTGTTGCACGTTCTCCTATGGCGATCAAATCGAACCTTAATTTCCTTCATGCCAATCGGGATCTCACTATGCAAAATGCTGATGAGTTGAACAATTCTGGGTTTTCTAATACCCTTGGGTCCATTCCTTACCCTGATCTAGGATTATCATTGCAATTTGGCAATGTTTCGATTTAGACTCACAAGAACTCAAATTCCATAGATTTATTGAAATTTGGTAATTGCAAACCAGTTCCTATCAGCAATAACTCTGCCAATCAGTGCACATTCTTGGGGTTTAATTACCGACGTCATTATTGGGATTCAATTCATAACTTTATTCTTTGGCATATTCTAGAATTTAGGATAGTGTTTATGATGATTCCAAAATTGTTGAATCGTGGTCACTCACATCGATCCCACCGTCCCATTTTATTTATGAGAAATTAAATGTGTGTCCCCTCTGTCGGCTAAAGGACTTTCATGAGGATTCTTGCCCCAATCAAATTGACCCGAGTCCATGGCCTTCCCATGTTGAGCCTAACCAATCTGCATAGATACAGAAACTTATTGGGCCTTCTTGTTCTCGATGCTGCTCTAAGGCCCACTACTCGGTTGTCTGCCCTCTAATTTCTTCTGCTACTTGTGTGGCTTTTTGGGTCATACAAAAGAAAGTTGTGATGGGGGCAAATCACCTTACTTTATTTGGTTACAAAAATATGCTCCATCCCAGTTTATGCCGAAAAACCCCAATATACATAATGAGCAAGAGGTAGTTGTTTTGGCAGGTGAGCCAATCAAATCAGTAACAAATATTTCTTTGCCTGCTAAACAGTTTGATTCCACGAGACAGGTTACAACACATATGGTCAAACCCGCTACCAATGGAAAGGATTTTAACTTGCAAAATTTTGAGGATTCCCCTCACCAAATTTCGGAGTTATAGCATCCCCGGGCCCTCCTGATGGGGCTGTGAGACACCTGTCTCGCCCTGGTTGGAGGGGTGGTGGTTCTAGGAAACAACAGTGGATTCCAAAGAGGCATCAGGCTGCTGATACGCCTTCCGTCCCCAGTGCTCCTCTTCCAAACCATAGCTCTGCCTTGGACTTTGCTCCTGCCCCTACTCTGCCGACCACCATGGCGAACTACCCCATCAATGCCATCCCCTACATCCCACAGGGGATGACCATCGAGCTCAGCCCTGAGGATTGTGTGGTGCGCAGCGACATGGTGGTGCATCCGGTGCCGCCTTTGAACCATGATTTTCTAGTGGTGGCTGAGGCGAATCGCCATGTCCCCTTCCATCAGAAAGCTGCCCTCTGTCAGATCATCACGGGTTTGGTGCATGAGTCTCACTTCTTCCCATTTGAGATTGATGATTACCCGTTGGGGATTGCTATTTATGGTTTTGAAGATCCGCTGACTAGAGACAATGTAGTGGGTACTACTTTTGAGCTTGATGCTGAAGTTGATGGGGATATGAACACCTTAGTCTCGTTTGTTCCGCATAATACTGTACTAAATATGAGACTCACGTCTTATGGTCCGGATATCTGGTTGCTTTATATCGGTTTTCCCCATGACTATCAAACCTACCATTACATCCATAGGTCTATTGATAGATTTGGCACTTTGCTTCACTAGTTTAATCCTAGGGGTGACCGCAAATTTGTTCTTATCAAGGCTAAAGTGATTAATCTTCGTCTAGTACCTAAAAGCTTTGTAATGCGGCAAATGGGAGGTGATCGCTTCTGCTGGACTATCTATGTCACAATGCTCGGGAGCAGTGACTGGAATGCCCATCTGCCAGAAGTTCCTCCAGCCGATGAGGATCCGCAGCCTGTTGATGGCATTCCACATCCGCTCTATGGTGAGGGGCTTACAGCTGAGCAACTCTATCAACTACAACTTAACAACTGGATGGCCCAGAATGTAGTTGGCAACAATGATGCGCATCAGGGAGATTGAGATGTTGTAGTGGACCAAGTGGTGGACATTCAGTTTCAAGATGGGTGGGGGGCCTGGCCTGCTCCTCCACCTCAAGCTGCACCTGCTCTTTATAATTATCAGCATTGTTTGACTTCTGAAGGGCTGCAGGTACAAGATGGAATCCTCCCAACCAATAATCTGGTGGACAGCTGTGCTTCTGCATGGAACGAGTCTATTTCACTGCATGACAGCTCTGGTTCTAGTGAGGGTTCTGAGGGGATGGTGTTGATTCCAATTAATCTGTTCAACTCGCTCATCGACTTCGGTAATGTGGCACCTAGCAACTCCGAACTGCCACCCAGCCTGCTGTTTGAAATCTCGGTGTCTAACTCTGGTGTGAACTTTCATATGTCTACTGATAATGAGTTGATTTACTCCATGCTTTTCAGTCTCAATATTTCAACTGTGCAAGTGAGAAATTTCTTGTCTTCTGCTATCATGCCCATCCTGGCAACTTATGGTCCTTGGGCTCATGGGTATGGTTTATATAATGATCACACTCGAGTTTATTTCTTTGTCACCGAAGAAGCACCTGGGCTCTGCTGATCAATTCTTCCATCACTCATACTAATAGAGATGGTGATATAAGTACTGCTGCTCTGCCTTGGATTGATGATAATGTGACACCACATGCTGGAAGCCACTCTTCTGTTGTGATTACTGAGTTGGATGCTACCTAGGAGGTTGCCAATACTGGAATTCAGGATTCTGAGACTTCTGTTGACATCCAAGCACCTTATGAGGCAACTGCAGTGGTGAGTGACTTGATGATTCCTGGGGATGGACAGATGCCAACTACGGATTTTGATATGCACATTGTACCATCTGCTAGTAAGAAAGGGAAGGCCAAAGCTCCTATTTGTGTTTCTGCAGTTCGGCGCAGCAACAGAAGCAACAAATATGATGGTTTCAAGATCCCCTCAATGGCTGACAGCAGGGCCAAGGCATACAAAGTTAAACCTAGGGTGACTCCTAAAGCTTCGACTGCAATTGTTATTTCTGAAGTTGCTAATGTAGGACTGGAAGAAGATGCTCCACCACACCCTACGCCCATTATTGTGATGCAAATTATCGGCACACAGAAGTGTGCGATCCCTCCTGAGGATCTCTCCACTGAGAAGCTTCTTGCACCTGAAGAAGAGGAAGCTTATTCCTCCATCTAGCTTTACTTCGCGTTGCACTTTATTTTATATGTCTCTTTTGCGAAACTGGAATGGTTTGTGTTGGAATATTCGTCGTCTCAACTCGAAAGACAAACTGTTGGCTTTATCTAATGCTATTTCATCAAGTGGCTGTGTGGTGGTTTGTTTGCAAGAAACAAAAAGACCTCTTTTGATAGTGTGTTTATTAAATCTTGCTGCCCACGTAGATTTGACAAATTTGCTTATATTCCTTCACTTGGGGCATCGGGTGGTTTAGTCACTATATGGAACAGTGGCATTTTTTAGGGTACGGTTCTTATTGAGGAAACTTTTGCACAAGTGATTCAATTTAAATCTACTCAATCAAGTGGTAAATATATATGGCCCATGTCAAGGTCATGCTCGGGTGGACTATACTAATTGGCTGTTAAACTTGAATATCCCGCAAAACGAAGACTGGCTTCTTTTGGGAGACTTTAATTACATCAGGAGCCCGGACAATAGAAATAAGCTTGGGGCAATTTTAATGACATGATCATGTTTAATGACTTTATCCACATCCAGGCTTTGATTGAGCTCCCGATTAGAGGTTGTTCATTTACATGGAGTAACATGCAAACAAATCCCTTGCTCGAACAGCTCGACTGGTTCTTCACTTTCAATAAGTGGACCAATACATCTCCAAACACTATGGTAAAACCTTTTGTAAAGCGTGTCTCTAACCATATACCATGTGTGGTAACTATTGAAACTTCTATTCCACGAAGCAATTTGTTCCGCTTTGAGTCTTTCTGGGTACATCACCCTGGTTTTCTAGAAGTAGTCTCACCCACTTGGTCCAAACCCTCTAGATGCAATAATGCGGCCACTTCTATATGCAAGAAGCTTAAATCTCTTCGTTATGCGCTTAAGCGTTGGAGTAGAGGTATTTCCAAACTCTCTGTTGCTATAGCCAATTCTAATAAAACACTTGAGGAGATCGATGAATTGGAAAATAAAAGAGCTCTTTCACTCCCTGAGATTTTTTTAGAAACATACTCAAAAAGCACCTTCTAAGACTTTTGCGATATCAAAAACAATATTGGAAAAAACGTTGCACAATAAGATGAATAAAACTAGGAGATGAATGCCCGAAGTTCCTACAAGCTCTAGCAACAGAGAGATACAGGAAGAACAATATCCCAACTCTAACCACGCCAGAGGGTACTGAACTTGAGGATCATGCAGGGAAAGAATCACTTATATATAAATCTTTCAAGGAGAGAATGGGCAAATCCGGTAAATTACAAATGAAATTTGATTTGCCCAATATTATAAAACATTATGTTGGCTTGGATCAACTCACTGCTCCATTCTCCAAGGATGAGATTGACTCGGTCATCAAGGAAATGCCAGCCGATGGAGCTCCAGGACCAAATGGATTCACTGGTCTCTTCCTAAAACATGTTGGCACATTATAAAAGAAGATTTCTATCACCTCTAACACCAATTCTATGAGGGAGACTTAAATATGGAAAGCATAAATGAGGGGTTCATCACGCTGATCCCAAATAAGATCCCTTCTCCGACAATGGTAAATGATTTCCGACCAATCACATTACTCAACTGTTGTCTCAAAGTGATCACCAAACTCTTGGCCAATAGGCTCCAAAAAATCATCCTGCAGCTTGTCAACAGAAATCGGTATGGATTTATAAAAGGCAGGTCAATTCAAGATTGCCTTGCGTGGGCTTTTGAATACATTTTTCAATGCCAAGCTTCTAAAAAGCCAGTCATCCTGCTGAAACTTGACTTCGCTGAAGCATTCGATACCATTGCGCATGAACCAATGCTGGCCATCATGAAAAGTATGGGGTTTAATGATAAATGGTTAAGTTGGATTAATAGCCTGTTTACATCCGGCAAATCTTCAGTGCTTATTAATGGAACCCATGGGCGTCAATTTCTTTGCAAGTTTGGAGTAAGACAAGGTGACCTCCTGTCTCCACTAATCTTTGTATTGGCAGCCGAACTCCTTCAAGTAGCAGTTAATGATGCGTATAGACAAGGTCATATCAGTTTACCATTCCCCAGACAAAACCAGAAAGAATACCCGGTAATCCAATATGCAGATGACACACTTCTATTTCTGCCAGCATGTGCCACCCATGCAAAACTGATCAAGGAAATTCTCATTGATTATGCTGCCTCGGTTGGTTTGAAGTTAAACTTCCACAAGTCGACCTTAATTCCAATCAACTATGGTGCTGACCTCACACAACAACTTGCAACAATTTTTGGTTGCACGGTAGGCTCTATGCCTTTTACGTACCTTGGGCTACCATCGGGAACGACAAAACCATCAGTACAAGATCTCATGCCATTAGTTTGCAAGATGGAAAGAAGAGTCACTGCCACGCTCTCACTCATGTCATATGGAACCAAGTTATCTCAAGTAAACACTATGATCACATCATTATTAATCTTCCAACTCTGCGCCATCCGTCTCCCACCAAAAATCTTGGACTTACTGGACAAATTCAGAAGGCAATGTCTATGGACAAAAAGAACAGAACAAGGCGACAAATGCAACTCTTTGGCTGCTTGGGATCTTATTTACAAACCAAAAAGAAGTGGAGGAATGGGGGTCATTAACCTCCGATTGCAGAGTGACGCCCTTCTGCTTAAATTCTTACATAAATTCTATAACAATCACGAGATACCTTGGGTGGAATTAATTTGTAGACGTACTACAATGGGAGGAATTCCTCATGCTTCTGATCCATGTGGTTCTTTTTGGTGGAGAGACGTTTTAAAAATTACGCCTATATATCATGGTATCACCAAAGTACAGATCAACAATGGTGAAAGGGTGATCCTATGGAAAGATCTATGGCTTGAAGATCTGCTTATGCACTCACACCCGTGAGCATTCTCCTACACACTCAATGAAGACGTGTTAGTAAAAGATTTCTTGAGCATCACGTCACTACGAGAAGCATTTCAACTACCCTTGTCCATGCAAGCACTCGAGGAAGTCAGGAACATGCAACAACTAATGACCCATATAGGCCAACAAGAATCTAAGCAAATGAAGGACATTTGGACCTATCTCTGGGGAGCCAAAGAATTCTCTTCCAAACGATACTACCAGTTCTACTACAGAGAATCTGTATCACATGCAACCTACAATTGGCTCTGGAAATCCAAGGTCACAACGAAAATCAAATTCTTTGGCTGGTTATTGCTCACAGATCGGCTTAATACAAGAAACATGCTCAAGAGAAGACACTACAATATTGGCAACAACTTCAACTGCATCATGTGTGACCAACCCATTGAAGAAGACATGATTTTCACATGCCAATTTAGTACGCTCTGTTGGGATGCCCTCGATATCCGATGGTCAAATAATCTCAACTCACACCTGGATATGATTGAGCAAGCAACATCAAACTTGAGGCATCCCATGTTTATGACAACATTCTTACAGGCCGCATGGAGTATCTGGAAGGGGAGAAATAACAAACACTTCAGAGGAATCCAGCCTACTCTTCACTCATGGATAAATAGATTCAAGGACGACTTGTCTTTGTTACATTATAGAGTCAAGGAGAAACACAAAGACTTTATCTTCTCCCTAATTACTTCGCTTACAAACTTGTAATAGTAGCCTTAACTTTCTCTTGCACACATACACACACTAGACATAGTCCATTAGCATTATGAGGTTTCCATGCCCCTCCCCAACCCACAAAGTGGGATGGGTTGTAAATAACTCCATGTACTTGTAACTTGTTGAAGGTAATATATACAACAGTGGGAGCCGCTCCGACTGTTCCAAGGTTTAAAAAAAATGCAATCTCATCTCTTTTAGGCACACATAATATATGTGAAGTATGCAATGCCATCCTGTTTAACCAGGCATCGTATATTTGAATGATATCTTGTCAATCATTTTCTTCATTACATTTCCATTTGTTGAAAATGTTTGTACATTCAACTACTCTTCCTGTGAATCAGCCATTTGAGTGGGTGATGGAAAAATCTAGAGTGAAAACAAGGTCTTCAGAGCAGACAGTGCTACCTGTCGAAGCAGATCTCTTGATGGGTCCCGATAGCTCCTTAGAGATGGATTCACAAATAGATGACCGGTCCTATTCCCCCAGCGAGGTGTATGCTCTAACTTGGCACGGTTATATTGCTCATATCATGCATATGGTGTTTTGCATTGCATAGTTTAGACATCATATACACAATATTCAACACCATGTTCTTAGTTTAGACATCGTATATGTGAATGCCTTCTACTTAGTATATAAATCACATATGTGAATAATATCATGCGATCCTGATTACTTAGATAAGATGTATGTGAATTATGTCATGCGAACCGGTCTACTAAAGACATCATATAATTATCTCATGCCATCCTATTTAGTTAGTTTTCATATCTTTGAATTATGTCATGGTATGCTATCCAATTTAGATACACATCATATATGAGAAATTATGTCATGCTATCCTTTTTAGTTAAAAAATATATATGTGAACTATTTCATGCCCTCTTTTTTCCACACTATCTATCGCATCTGTCTCTCATACAAGGTTCGTACATTCAACTATATTTCTTGCTTATCAGCCATTTGAACTGGAGCAGATGATGGCAGTATCTAGCGGAGTAAAAACACGGCCTTCAAATAAAATAGTGCTACCTCTTGGTGGAGATAGAACTCTGGTTGTACATGCACGAAAATCAACCCTACCACACATAACCCAAACTCTCATAGATTGTACCCCTACAGCGATGGACAGAGAACCGGCTTCACCCAATCTAACCCCAACTGTCGGTGTACTAAGGTAGGGGTACCTCAGTACCCCAACTTGTGCACGGGCAGTCGCAGCTTCCCGCGGCAGGGTTTACCGCGTGCTCGCCGGAGACCTTTCTGCTCCTTATTAAGCCATTCAAAAACAAAGTATACAAGACAGAAGATCGAGACCCCGGCAAGAGGAGCTTGCCGGGAAGGCCGTACCAGGCTCAAGACTGCCCCACTAGCACAAGGCCCTGTCAAGAGGAGCTTGCCAGGAAGATTAGAAGACACGCCCCGGCAAGGGCCCGGGGAGCGGTAAGCTCCCGGGCCCGGCAAGATCAAGGCCCCGGCAAGGTGCTTGCCGGGAAGGTTGCACTGTGTGCCCGCGCTCCAGCTCATCGGTCCACGCGTCGCCCTGGGGCCTATCCAGGGACGCGTGGCGGATGGTTGTGCAGCCTGGGGGACACGGTGGCACTCCACGGTGGTGGATCCATCGCCGTGGCAGACGGAGACGCAAGGGCGGGAGCTTTTGGGGTCGACGGCGACGGGCATTAAATGCCCTTGTCCCCCACTGTCAAAGTAGGTACAGACCACTGTTCATGCACTGTAGCTCCACTGTTCCCGCACTGTTACAACTACCACCTCTTTTACGTTTTTACCCCTTTCTCCTACGTTGACACCTGTCGGTGACCCCTTGCACTATAAAAGGAGGCCCATGCACAACGTGGAGGGGGTTCGGAACCTAGATCACTCACACGCTCGGTGTAGCTGCTTCTTCAAGCTCCCGAGCTCTACAACTTAATACACAACCAAGCAGGAGTAGGGTTTTACGCGTCTACCGCGGCCCGAACCTGGGTAAAACTGCCCGCGTGCTTGCTACGATCTGCTCTTCGTGCTCCCTCCGCCCTCGTACCGCACAGACAAGGGGCTCCGGTCCCATAGGTGTTCGTGGCGGACAGTTTCCCCCGACATCTTTGGCGCGCCAGGTAGGGGGCGTCGAGGTTGTGCGAACCTGATCCGGCGTTCGCGCGGGCGCATTCTTCATCAACCTCTCCGAATCCGTCAACTTCACCAGCAACAGCTCCATGGCCCCGAAGAAGAAGGCTTCGGAGGTCGGAGGCCCGTCTGCGTCTCACCCGCCGCCACCAGAGCCGACGGTGGGCGGGGGAGACGCCGTCGGAAGGGTGGTCGCCGGCGAGGACACTCACGGCGCCACCAGATCCAAGAACAGGACGGACGACCGAACCTCGGTCTCCGTGGACGCACCGCGTCCCTCTCAGCACACAACGACCCAGCAGCGCCATGTCACGGGAGGTGGCATCCGTTTGCTGGGCCAAGGCCAAACCGGAGGCTCGCGGGACGCCCCGGACCCTCGTCCGGGCACAAGCAAAGCGAAAGCGCCGGTGCGGGACCCCGCTCCTTCTAACGCCGTTAGAAGTCCGAGCGTATCCCGCTCCTCGCACCGCTCACCCGCGTTCCCCTCCACTCCGGCAGAAGCGCTCGCGAGGGCGCAACTGCTCCTCGACTTCCCTCCAGCGGCAGACAAGGCCGAAGACTGGAGGGCCACCATCCAGAGCCTGATAGCCTTCGCCAACAACGATTCTCCACAGCAGCCGGCGGCCTCGCGGCCGCGGCAAGCTGAGAAGACGAAGGCTGACGGCGACAAGACCGCCGGGGGTGCGACAAGCGTGCACTCCCCGCCACAGAAGCAGAAGACGCCGCCCCGCCGGAACAACGCTGACGACGGCTCCACAGCCTCGTCGGACCCGCGGGCCCGTCGGGACCAGCGCGAGGTCCTCGACGACCGGCAACAGGAAGACGCTCGGACAAGAATCGAGCGCCGCCGAGAAGCTCGGCGACAATCAGACCAGAGAGCTGGGAACGCTGTCGACGCGCACGCGCCCGGTGAACCAGGCGACTTGCCGTACGCGGCAGGCTGCCCTGCGTTCACCCGCGAGCTGCGGCGCGTCCAGTGGCCCAGCATGAAGAATTTTAAGCCCGACGTACCGGAGAAGTACGACGGCAAGACGCACCCCTCGGAATTCCTCAGCGTCTACACCATCGCGGTGCAAGCTGCCGGGGGGCGCGACGAGAAGATCTTGGCGAACTACTTCCCGCTCGTGCTAAAGCCGAACGTCCGTTCGTGGCTTATGCACTTGCCGGAAGGTTCTATCTCTTCTTGGGCCGACCTTTGCCACCAGTTTGTTGGCGCCTTCACCGGCGGCCACAAACCCCACGGCCAGGAGAGCGATCTCCACATTCTGGGCCAGAAGGAAGGCGAAACCCTGCGCAAGTACATCCAACGCTTCAGCCGTGTGCAGCACAACATCCCTGATGTCCACCCTGCCGCGGTTATCAGCGCGTTCCACCAGAACGTGCGTAACCGCCGCATGCGTGAAGAAATGGCGATGACCAAGATTCGGGATGTCAGCGAGCTCTATGCTCTGGCTGACAAGTGCGCACGCGCAGAGGAGGGGAGGAGACTCCCCGGGGAGGATGCTGGCGCGGGAGGAAGCGACAGCGACGACGCCGCCCCGGCAAAGAAGAGCCGGCGGCGGAATAACAGAAGGAAGGGCAAGAAAGAGGTGCTTGCCGTCGAGAAGACCGGCAAGGAGGCCCCCGCCAAGCAAGCGCAGGCTGGCGGCTCCGGCAAGGAGCCTGCCCGTGTAGCGGCGGCCGACAAGCCGGGAAGCTCCGACAAGCAATACTGTAAGATCCACCGCACCAAGGGCCACGACCTCTCCAACTGCAAGCGCGTCGAATATCTCGTCGAGCAGCAGAAGGCTGAGTACGAGAGGCGCGACAAGGAGAAGGCCCAAGGTGGCGGGGAGGAGACAAGCAAGAAGCGGCCGTTCAACGGCCGGGGAGGACGCCGCGGCAAGGCCAAGCAGCGGCAAGGAGATCGACCTCCCCGGGGCCGCGACAAGGACGAAGAGGACGACGATGAAGACATGGAGGACGAATATAACAGCGAGCAGGAGTTCCAGAAGGCCACGGAGGTCCTGTGCGTCGACGGCGGCGCCTCTCTGCACACCTCCCACCGCCAACTCAAGCAGTGGGTGCGTGAGGTAAACGCAGCGGAGCCGCCCGTGGAGTCGCGCAGGCTCCTCAAATGGTCCAGCACGCCCATCATTTTTGATCTTGAGGATCACCCTGACCGCACCACTGCGGTCGGGTGCTTGCCGATGCTGGTTTCTCCCACCATCCGCAACCTCAAGGTCACCAAAATGTTGGTTGACGGCGGGGCCGGGCTGAACTTGATCTCCTCTGCTGTGATCAAGAAGCTCCAAATTCCAGATGGCGAGCTCGAAGAAACCGGTTCTTTCCAAGGAATCAACCCGGGAAGGAGCAAGCCCAAGGGAAAGATCACTCTGCCGGTGACCTTTGGCGGGGAGCTCAACTTCAGAACTGAGCGCATCACTTTCAACGTCGCCGATATTCCATTGCCCTACAATGGAATACTTGGCCGTCCCGCCCTCGCCAAGTTCATGGCAGCTTCCCATTATGCTTACAATGTACTCAAGATGCCGGGGCCGATAAGCGTCATCACTGTCCACGGCGACAAGAAGGATGCGCTTGTCTGCGCCGACAAGATCTACCGGGATGCGGCAGCTGCGGCCGAGAAGGATACTCTTGCCGCTGAAGCTCCCGGGGGGAAGAAGACGAAGACCAAGTCCGGCAAGTGCTCTGGGACCCACTCCGGCAACCGCACCTCTTCGGAGTGCTGCGCTGCCGTCGAGGACGTTCCATCGAGCTCCACCGGCAAGAGTAAGAAAGGAATGGCTGCTCCTCCGGTAACCAAGAAGGTGTCCGCCAAGGAGGACGGCACTGGTGGTACCTTCACCATCAGTGCCACGCTTGCCAGCAAATAGGAAAGCGCGCTCGTTGCCTTCCTGCGGGCGAATGTCGATGTGTTTGCCTGGCAACCGTCTGACATCCCCGGTGTTCCCAGGAAGGTGATTGAGCACAAGCTTGCTGTTTGTCCTCATGCGCGGCCCATCAAGCAGAAAGTGAGGAAGCAAGCCGTGGAGCGCCAAGAATTCATCAACGAGGAAATCAAGAAGCTAGAGGCAGCAGGCCTAGTTAGAGGTGTGATCCATCCGACGTGGTTGGCAAACCCAGTCGTCGTGCGCAAGGCCAATGGGAAGTGGAGACTGTGTATAGACTTCACCGATGTGAATAAAGCATGTCCCAAGGATCCATTCCCTTTGCCACGCATTGACCAGATCGTTGACTCCACTGCCGGATGTGAGCTACTCTGTTTTCTTGATGCATACTCAGGCTATCATCAGATTTTCATGGCCAAGGAGGATGAAGAGAAGACTGCATTTATCACTCCATGTGGCACTTATTGCTTCATACGCATGCCATTTGGATTGAAGAATGCAGGCTCAACCTTTGCAAGGGTAGTATACACTGCTTTTGAGCCACAGATCCACAGGAATGTAGAAGCGTACATGGATGACATCGTGGTGAAGAGCAAGAGCAAGGATACTCTGATCCAAAATTTGGAGGAGACGTTTCAGAACCTGCGCAGAATACAGCTCAAGTTGAACCCCGAGAAGTGCGTCTTTGGAGTTCCCTCCGGCAAGCTTCTCGGGTTCTTTTTGTCACAGAGGGGGATTGAAGCCAACCCCGACAAGATTAAAGCCATTGAGCAGATAGAGGCCCCAAAGCGCGTCAAGGATGTCAGGAGGCTTGCAGGTTGTGTGGCTGCCCTCAGTAGGTTCATTTCAAAATCTGCAGAACACGCCCTACCTTTCTTCAAAATCTTGAAGAAGGCAGGTCCCATGAAGTGGACTCCGGAAGCGGAGGCGGCGCTGCAGGATTTGAAACGGTACCTGTCCTCCACTCCGATACTTGTCGCACCTAGACCACAGGAAAAGTTGTTGCTATACCTAGCGGCAACCAACCAGGTGGTTAGTGCTGCGTTAGTAGCGGAGAGGGAGTCCGACGAGGAGTCAGCACCACCGGCGAGCGAATCTGGCGACAAGCAGGGGGCTGCCCCAGCAAGCTCTGGCCCCGACAAGGATAACCCTGCGCAGGAACAAGATGAGGTGCGGAAGAAGATGGTGCAGCGCCCAGTTTATTTTGTGAGTTCCCTTCTCCAGGGGGCTAGGTCAAGGTACTCTGGTGTGCAAAAGTTGCTTTTCGGCCTCCTCATGGCCTCGAGAAAGCTGCGCCATTACTTCCAAGCCCATGAGATAACAGTGGTCACTCGCTTTCCGCTGAAGAGGATATTGCACAACCCAGAAGCGACAGGCAGGATCGTCGAGTGGGCACTGGAGCTGTCAAGCTTTGGACTCAAGTTTGAAAGCACTTCAACCATACAGAGCCGAGCTTTAGCAGAATTCATAGCTGAGTGGACCCCAACGCCCGATGAAGAAGTTCAAGAAACAAGCACACCCGTACAAGAAGCGACAAGTGAATGGGTAATGTATTTTGATGGTGCCTTCTCGCTGCAAGGCGCCGGTGCTGGCGTGGTACTCATCGCACCCACCGGAGAGCACCTCAAATATGTTATCCAGATGCACTTTCCCAGGGAGCAAGCGACAAACAACACTGCTGAATATGAAGGCTTGCTTGCCGGCCTCAGGATTGCGGCCGAACTTGGGATCAGGAAGCTGATTGTGCGGGGAGATTCTCAGTTGGTGGTCCGACAAGTTAACAAGAGCTACCAGAGCCCTTTGATGGAAGCTTATGTCGATGAGGTGAGAAAGCTTGAAGAACACTTTGAAGGTCTGCAGATGGAGCACGTCCCGAGAGCTCAGAATGAAATTGCAGATGGCCTTTCAAAGTGTGCTTCGATGAAGTTACCTGTGGAACCAGGGACCTTCTTGCTCAAGCTGACTCAACCATCCGTTACACCATCAATTGGGCAGTCCAAGAAAAGAAAGTTGGTCTCCGGCGACTACTTGCCGGCGGACCTTCCTGAAACCGCCGCCAAGGTCCCCAAGATCAACAACCACAACGCTGAGGAACAGTTTGCTCCTGCAGATCCTCGGGTCTGTACAGTTGAAGCAAGCGTTCCCGACAAGCCTCGCCCCGGCGAGCTTGCCGGGGGACCATCAGCTCCGGCAGAACCAGAGGTCCTCGTCGTAGAAGCTGAGGTTCCCACAGCGGCCCTCGAGCCTTTAGTCCTTGCCGCCGAGCCCCGGGCTCCGGCATGGGCACAGCAAATCGTCCGTTTCCTTCAAACTGGAGAACTTCCCGACGACCCAGAAGAAATAGAGAAGATAACCAGGCAGTCAAGTATGTACCAGTTCGTGGACAACGAGCTGTACAGAAGAAGACTCAATGGTGTCAGACTGAAGTGTATCTCCAGGGAAGATGGACAGAAGCTGTTGGCAGAAATACACGGAGGCATATGCGGCCACCACATTGGCGCAAGGGCGCTTGCCGGGAAAGCTTTCCGGCAAGGGTTCTTTTGGCAAGAAGCCCTCCAAGATGCAACTGCACTAGTAACCAAGTGTGAAGCGTGCCAGTTCCATGCAAAGCAGATTCATCAGCCAGCTCAAGCTCTCCAAACAATCCCTTTGTCCTGGCCCTTCTCGGTCTGGGGGCTCGATATCCTCGGCCCCTTCCCCCGAGCCGTCGGGGGCTTTGAGTACTTGTACGTTGCAATCGACAAGTTCACAAAGTGGCCAGAAGTGGAGCCGGTGAGAAAGGTGACAGCACAGTCAGCAGTCAGGTTCTTCAGGTCGATTGTTTGCCGCTTCGGGATCCCTAACAGGATCATCACCGACAACGGTACACAATTTACTAGTCGCACCTTCATGCAGTACGTCCAGGACCTTGGCGCCAAGGTCTGTTTCGCTTCTGTTGCTCACCCGAGGAGCAACGGTCAAGCGGAGAGGGCCAATGCTGAAGTGCTGCGCGGACTCAAGTCAACGACCTTTGACAGGCTGCGCAGGTGCGGAAGAAACTGGATAGAGGAGCTACCGGCGGCTCTTTGGTCAATCAGAACGACACCAAGTCGAGCCACCGGACAGACACCCTTTGCTCTAGTCTATGGAGCAGAGGCAGTTCTCCCCACGGAACTCGTATACGGATCTCCTCGAGTGCTCGCTTATGATGAGCTCGAGCAAGAGCAACTGCGCCAAGACGACGCGTTGCTCCTCGAGGAGGGACGTCTCCAGGCTGCTGTACGAGCTGCTCGATACCAGCAAGCCTTGCGTCGCTACCATAGCCGCAAGGTCAAGGCCAGGAGTCTCGAGGAAGGCGACCTTGTTCTTCGGCGTGTTCAGTCCGCCAAGAATTCCAACAAGTTGACGCCGAAGTGGGAAGGCCCTTATCGGGTGAGACAAGTTACGAGGCCCGGCGCTGTCCGCCTCGAGACCGAAGAAGGCTTACCGGTGAGCAACTCCTGGAACATAGAGCATCTTCGCAAGTTTCACCCCTAAGGCGCGGTTGCCGTGATCCGCTCCGGCAACCACCTTTTGTACAAGCTTTGCCGCTGTCGCATGTAACCCTTTGTACAAAGCCGGGCGCAGACCCCGTGCATCAGTAAAGTTTCTGTGTTTTTCGCACCGATTGCCTTTTGCATGCTTTCCTTTGCTATTTGCGTGTTTTGTTTGGCATTTGGTGCAACACTCAAGTACCCGGTAAGCATGAGCACGCCGAAAGGCCATATACTTGTCTCCCTCTCCTTTTTCTTTCCTCTTAAGCAGAAGGAACGTTCCTCGCGCACAAGTTTGCCGGGGGGGAAGGAGGTGGAGGAGGAACCAAGTGCTGTTCAAGAAAAAGAAGCCTTACCGGGAAGCAAGCAATATATGAAAGCTAAGTTGTTAGAATTTGGCTAGTTCAAATTTTAAATTTTAGTTGTCTTCCTTGAACAATCACACTTTGTATGGAAAACCTGTGCGCGGAGGAACCTACCCGTAGCTTGCCGCACCCTTATCTTGTTTCCGAGTTCGCTCAACGATTTAAGTGAGCTGCGACAAGTGTCGCGCCCTTGCTTCGTTTCCGAGTACGCTCAGCAAGCTAAGTGCGTTGCGACTAGCCGCGGCGAGGTTGCTTGCTGGTAAGACCTTGGCCAGCAGGCTGCTTAGAGTCCAGCACTCAGCGCTCGCGGCAAAGGCCCCTTGCCGGCAAGCTCCCCGGGAGCGTAGGGTGAAAAACATACAAAGTCAAGGATTAAGACAAGGAAGATAACATTGCACTGATTGATCAGAATAAGATAAATATCTTACAAAGGATAACTTGTCGCAATGGACTAATGAGTTCATGACGTCATGTGCAGCAACAAAAAGAAAAAGATAAAGATAATGGAGGCCTAATCTACGCGGTCGCCCTCCTTCCTAGAGATCTTGGCCACCTTGGCAATGATATGGGCGACCTGCTCCTTCAGGGCCTCCGTGTTCGCATCGGCCGGCAAGCTGCGAAGAACGTTGGTGAGGTTGATGCCCGGATTGCGGTACACGATCTTCGTCAGCACGCGCTCCAGAGTTCCCGCGCAGAGCAGGCGCGTCTCCTCGGCCAGTTGCGCGGGGATCTTATTCCGCAGATCAGCAAGGGCCGGCGCGATTCCCCTGAAGAAGAGGCTGAGCTTGGCGTTGTGTGGGAGGTTCGGATCCGGGGAGTAGATGAGGTGCTCCAGCTTCAACGCCAGCAGCTCCTGGTCGATGTTGGACGCGCAAGACACTAAGTCCTCGGTCCACACCTCAACAGTTTTGCGGAAGAGCTCGGCCGCTTTGTTGGCGCTGTCCACTAGGGTCCGCTCCTTGCGGAGCTCCTCCTTCAGCTTGGTCTCCCGGGCCCGGGCAGCGTCGAGTGAATCCTTCAGTGTGGCGACCTTCAACTCCAAGTCCTCGATGGAGTCCTTGGCGGTCTTCAACTCGTCGCCCCTCTCAGAAAGACGCACCTGGAGTTCTGAGTTGGTGTGGGCGTCCTTCTCGCGCTCCGTGATGAGCGCGGCAACCTTCTCCGCGCTCACCTTCAGCGCCTTCTCTAGCTGCACGACCTTGGCGGCGAGCTCCTTCTTGGCGGTCTCCGCGGCAACCGCGGCGGCTTTCGCCTCCTTCAGTTCCCCGCCAAGGGCCGCCTCCCGAGCGGCAAGGTCCTCCTCATGGGAGTCGAGTTGGACCTTCCGCTGGGCGAGTTCTCCTTCTCGCCGGGACAGCTCCACCCCGGCGAGCCGCTGCTGTTCCTCAGCTTCGGCCTTCTCCAGCACCCATTCTTGGTATTCGCCGGCAAGACGCTCGCGCTCCTCCGCCACCTCGCGGAGGGCCGCCTGGTTGGCGGCGCTGAGCTCCGCCGCGCGCTTCTCCATCTCCGCGGCGGCCTTGGCGGCAAGGGCTTCCCGGGAAGCGAGCTTCGCCTGCCTGGCCCGGTAAAGGGCCAGGAGCTGGTGGAGCAGCTTCTCCTCCTCGGGCTCTTCGCTCCCGCCGGGCGCCTCGACGATCTTCAGACCTGCGGAGGCGAGGACTTCCCCGTCAAACGCCTCGCCCTCTGCGGGAGCTCGCGACGAAGACCCCCACGGCATCTGGATGAAGACGCCGTTGGGGGCCTCAAGGTAGTAGCCCTGCTCCTTGTCGGCGGAGGGGTCGGCGGCCGACGCAGCACTTGATGCTCCCGCCGCCTCCGGGTCAGCGGTGCGGTCGCCGTCCCCCTCCCCGGCCGCTGCGTCCGCAGCCGGAGCGGTCTCCTGCGCGGCCGGCTCGGCGGCTCTCGCCGCGTCCTCGACGACAGGGACGTCGCCGCCGCCGCCCTGCGCGCCCTCCTCGTCCTCGATGTTGATGACTTCCGTCTCCATCGGCTCGGGAGGAGGAGGATCTAAAAAGAAAAAGAAGAAAAAGAAGTTCGAGTTCAAGCAAATATCCAAAAAGAGACAAAGCCAAGAAGACAAACTACAAGACATACCTTGGCGGACGTCCTCAGCGGCGGGCTCCCTTGCCGGAGAGCTCTGCCTTGGCGGAGTGGCCGCCCTCGCCGGGCTGCTCGCCCTTGGCGGGGTACTCTGCCTTGGCGGAGTACCCGCCCTTGGCGGAGCGCTCTCCCTCGCCGGAGAGTTCGGCCTTGGCGGGGACGGCGGGGCCTGCGGCTCCTCGATGACGGTCTCCGGGCGCTCTTCCCGCTGTGGCTCCACCTCTGCAAAAGAAAAGACAAGAAACATCAAGATGATGAAAGAAGACAAAATCCCTAAGCGCTTCCCGACAAGCGGAAGGATGGACCCCAGACTTACGCTGGGGGCTGCTCCTCGGAGCAGCGCTTGGGTCCGGCAGGGTTGGCTCCGGCACGCCCCCTGTTGCCGCGGTGGCCGAGCCTTCCGCGACCTCGACCACAGGCGCCTTGGCTTTCTTCGCCACCCGCTGAACCAAGGTCCTGAAATCAAAGCAACAAACAAAGTCAGCATCAACAACAATCAAGACAAAACTCGAGAAGGTGTAAGATCCTGGATCGTTACTCCTGATCCTCCTCGTCGTCCTCGCTCAGGGCGGAGAAGTCGTACTCCACCGTGGGCGCGTCGGCGCGAGGAGCGGAAGATGAATATTCCCTCGGGCGCTTGGCGATCCCGGGGGCTGGGGGCTGCGAAGACCCAGCCCCTGTGGTAGCCGGAGCCCGAGGAGCGGGCGGAGCCGCTGCTCCGCTCCGAGAAGACCCCTGTCGGCTCGACGCCTGCTTGCGGGACGCCTCCGTCGTGGCCCGCACGCGGGCCGCCTCCGCCGTGACTGGTGCGCCGGTTGCCCCCGGCGCAGCTTGGCTCCCCCGGGGAGCTGCCCGGCGAGCTGGTTGTTGCCGGGGCGCCGTCTTGTGGAGACGCTTCGGTGGAGACTGCCTTGGGCTTGCCGGGGGCGGGGAGCTCTCCGACGAGGAGAGGTCGTCGGCGTAGAGCTCCGTAGATCCGCCGGAGTCCTCGGCCTCCTCCTCCTCCTCTTCCCCGGCCGGCTCACTGGGCCCAGCGCCCTGCGCTGCGGCCTCTTTCCCCTTGGCGCCTCCGCTCCCTCCGGCGCCTCCGCTCCTCGCGGCGCCTCTGTTCCCTCCGGCGGCACCCTCCATTGCCGCGGCCTCGGCCACGATTCCGTGGATCCCCGAGTGCCTCAGAGAGGGGACCTCGGCGAGCGCGTCGGGAGGGAGCTGCAGCAGTCTGCGGATCTCCGCCCTTTCCGCCTGGCTGGACGCATCCGCAGCCTCCGCCTCAGCAGGCGTGTACCCAAAATCTCCTGCCGCTGCAGCCGCAGCGGCCTCTTCAGCCCGAGAAGCTATGTAAGCAAGCTCCTGTTCGGTGGTGTCCCGCGTGTGCTCCTTGATGTCGTCCTTGTTCTTCGCCACCTCCACGAGGTTGTCGAAGAAGGTGAGGACGTCGATGGGCTTGGGCGCGATCCACGTGCGGTCCACGCCGTGCGAATCGCATGCGGGCATCATGGCGAGGAGACGGTCCCGGACTGTGCTGTTGCAGAGCGGCACCACTCCCCGGGGAGCTCGGAACCACTCAGGGTGTGCCGGGTCGTACTTGAAGAGTTCCCGGACCATCCCCTTCAGCTCCAGCGTCGTGAAGTTGAAGTTGAGCCCGGGACGCAGCCTCATTATATCCGCCGGGCCGCCGTACTCCCAGGCCGGCCTCTTCCTGTCTTGGAGAGGGGCGATGCGGCGGCGAAGGAAGTCTGCGCCCACCTCAGCAACGGACAGCTTGGCGGTCCGAAGACGAAGAATCCGGACGAGGGCGACGTCGAGCTTGATGTCGTCCGAGTCCAGCTCGCTCCAATCCCTGCCGCGCACGATGGGTGTTGTGCGCGGCGCGGTGAAGGGCTGCGGCGCGTCCTCAACGATCCAGCACCACTCCGCACGCCACTCCTCCCACTTGCCGCGGAGCTCCCCCGGCAAGTAGGACCCCTTCTTGTTCAGACGAAAAACCCAAGAAATTCCTCCGGAGAGGGGGGCGTCGGCCTCTGCTCTAGGAGTGAAAAAGTGCCTAAACAACGCTACGTTGGGCTGTATCCCTATGAAGTTTTCGCACATGTGTGCGAAAACCGCCATGGTGAGGATGGCGTTGGGGGTGAAGTCAAGGAGGTGGAGGCCGTAGGTGTGCATGACATCGCAGAAGAAATTTGAGAAAGGAGGGCAAAGACCGCAGTGAAAGAAAGCTGCGAAGAAGTAGTACCCGCCGGGGTAGCTGTCCTTGGCGACGGCCGGATATGCTCGCGTGCGGGGGTGCGCCTTGGTTTCCTTGGCCCAGAACAAGTAGTACTTGTTCCAGAGCTCCCGCGCGCCGAGCCTCGGCGGGAAGACGAGATGCTGCTTCCGATACGCGGCGAGTTTCGCCGCTTGCTCCGACTTCTCCCTCTTGGCCTTCTCCGCCTTGGCCTTGTCGGTCTTCGGGGCCATGGCGGACGCGGCGGAAGAAGAGGGACGAAGAACTCAGCGACGCCGGAGATGCAGACGGCGGCGGCGGAGGTGTGGAAGCGGAGCGCAAGAGGGATCTCTGGAAGAAGGAGAAGCAATGAAAGCGCAAGGAGGGGAACCGCACCTGCTTCCTCTGCTTTTATGGGGGAGTGGGGGGGCGTTTCGCCCTTTCCATTAAGAGATCGTGGGCACGTCCCATCCCACGACGCCGCAATTGACGCGTGCCGTTACGGGGGGATGCGGCGGATACGGAAGTGGATTCGGCGCGCCGCGGGCCGCGTGTGCCCATGCACTGTTTTGGGCCTGGCCCAACAGCGCTCGGCACCGTGTGTGGCCCAGGCCCGGGGGCTCCTGTCGGTGTACTAAGGTAGGGGTACCTCAGTACCCCAACTTGTGCACGGGCAGTCGCAGCTTCCCGCGGCAGGGTTTACCGCGTGCTCGCCGGAGACCTTTCTGCTCCTTATTAAGCCATTCAAAAACAAAGTATACAAGACAGAAGATCGAGACCCCGGCAAGAGGAGCTTGCCGGGAAGGCCGTACCAGGCTCAAGACTGCCCCACTAGCACAAGGCCCTGGCAAGAGGAGCTTGCCAGGAAGATTAGAAGACACGCCCCGGCAAGGGCCCGGGGAGCGGTAAGCTCCCGGGCCCGGCAAGATCAAGGCCCCGGCAAGGTGCTTGCCGGGAAGGTTGCACTGTGTGCCCGCGCTCCAGCTCATCGGTCCACGCGTCGCCCTGGGGCCTATCCAGGGACGCGTGGCGGATGGCTGTGCAGCCTGGGGGACACGGTGGCACTCCACGGTGGTGGATCCATCGCCGTGGCAGACGGAGACGCAAGGGCGGGAGCTTTTGGGGTCGACGGCGACGGGCATTAAATGCCCTTGTCCCCCACTGTCAAAGTAGGTACAGACCACTGTTCATGCACTGTAGCTCCACTGTTCCCGCACTGTTACAACTACCACCTCTTTTACGTTTTTACCCCTTTCTCCTACGTTGACACCTATCGGTGACCCCTTGCACTATAAAAGGAGGCCCATGCACAACGTGGAGGGGGTTCGGAACCTAGATCACTCACACGCTCGGTGTAGCTGCTTCTTCAAGCTCCCGAGCTCTACAACTTAATACACAACCAAGCAGGAGTAGGGTTTTACGCGTCTACCGCGGCCCGAACCTGGGTAAAACTGCCCGCGTGCTTGCTACGATCTGCTCTTCGTGCTCCCTCCGCCCTCGTACCGCACAGACAAGGGGCTCCGGTCCCATAGGTGTTCATGGCGGACAGTTTCCCCCGACACCAACCCTAGCCGATTGTAACCCAGTTCCAGTTGACACAGCACGATCTACACCACAGAGCTCCCAAACAAGAGTAGTTGGTAAGGTAGCTCCACTGCCCAAAGTGCTAGTACTACCACGGCGTACCCCAACTCCACCAGTTAGTACACCTATTCCTATGGACGAAGCTAATAAGCTTGCTAAGCGTCTTGCCACCATGGTGGATACCCAGGATATTATTTCTTGAGCTCTTGTGAAGTGGTTTCAGCTCTGTACTTGTGTTGCCGCCGCGTTTATCTGCATTGGCCGCCAACTTTGACAACCCATGTATCTAATATGCTGCTTTGTTCCCCATATTTGCACTGGTGGCGAACTTTGATGCCTAGTGGTTGTAATATGTGTAATAGCCGTAATAGCTTAGCGTATGTTGCTTGCTTATTTATTTCTTTGTTGTCTTGCCTATTTGTTTTCTTGTGGTCGGAGCAGTTCTTTTTCCGCGGTGTGCTAGTGGCCCCAATAACCTATTATTTAAACCTAGGCCACAATAACCCTGGACAACATATGGACCATTGTCACCATGGTCCTGCAATCCGCTATAGTGACCATGGGCCAACTACGGGCCATAGAATTAATGGGCCTTGTATGGGCCATATGACTAATTGGCAAAACATGGGCTAATAACGGACCGCATTATGGGCCGTAAACGGGCTAGAGTGGCAGGCGGCCGTTCATGGGCCGAGCATAACGGGCCTTTAAGAGGCCGGTGAGTATAATAGACTTAATTCCATCGACAGGCATAATGGGTTGTTAATGGGCCGTATTTGATGACGCTATGAAAATGGCCCAACGGATTAACGGGCCACAAACAGGCCGACTATAACCACGGGCTTAATTTGGCCCACAAGCGGAAAAGGCCCATAACGAGCCATAAGCTACCGAATGCTGCAAATCATCCCAAGAATAAATAGGCCCTTACAAGGCCAAAAGTTAAACGGGCTGGGAACGGCCCAATGGAGTAATGGGTCAGTAATGGATATTAAGCAATATATTGTTCATCCTAGGCATGTTTCAGTGCGGGCCGTTAATGGGCCACGAGTTACAAAGGGCCGCATATGGGCCGAAAGACGTCATGGGCCGTACATGGGCCGGAAGTTACAACGGCTGGATTCATATAGGATGGCCCAAATGCAACTAGTGGGCCGAATTCGAAAAGGTCATAATGGGCCGCTATATGCGAGCAAGCCGTTAGCATGCTTTCGATGGGCCAGCCCGTTATCCTTTGACCAAGTCAAACGGGGTGGCCTTTTGACCTGAATGGGCCACTATTGGGTCGTGCCACGTGTCGACATATCATTGGCGCCTCATGTCCATTGGTTGGTTCACATCTATCCGCAAGTGGAGCTAACAAGTGGTTACTTCGGACAATGAGAATTTTACACGTGGAAAATTCCCATTGGTCCTCGTTGTTAGCGAGTTACCGGATCCAAAACCGGACCCAATAGCTTAACGGTGACCTGTTACGGTGGATGCCACATGTCGGATACCCTTGACGAAATCACTTCCATGACGCGACATTTATTGTCATGGAAGTGAACACTTCCGTGATGATAATTTTGGTATTGTCATGGAACACTTCTACGACAGCACATGTATGACCATCTTGATTCTGTCATAAAATAGTCATGGATGTACGTGCATGACAGAAAACGTGACCTACTATGACGAACACATATTATCACGGAAGTGTTTTTTTTCGTGGAGGAGACGGCGGTAAATGTCGGATTACACAATCCGAACTCCAGATCTTGAAAGAATGCCTCTAAAGGCAACCATGATGGGATGTCCAAGCTGGACGCTATCTTGGACTGACCGTGCCAGATACATGGCACCCCTAAGAAGCCCACCAATCACTCCAACCGCAATTGTTGGGCGATAAAACAGGCCGGCAAACTCACAGCAGAGGACTCCGTGAAAGCACAAGTGCTCCCTGGGTGATTTTGGTAATTAATGTCAACATATCTCTTGTTGGACTAATGTTTTCGTCTAGTATATTTCAGACAATTTCAACAAATGGAGTGGCATGGACTAGAGGATGTGGAACCCCTTCAAGATGATAAGGACAAAAGGATTGGCTCAGGCTCAAAGCACAGGACTGTACATTTTCTATTTCAGTGATCCAAGATCACATTGAGTCCATAGGAAAGCCAATACTATTAAAGGGGGATGAGGTGTTGCTTAATGGCTTGCTTGCTCAAAGTTCTTAGTGATATGCTCCAAAACCCTCAACCACTTTCTCACATCCACATATGTCTCAAACCAAAAGTCAAACTCGGCCCCACCGAAATCTTCTATCTGGTGCCACCGAGTTCATTTGAGATAGCCACTTCCAGAAACCCTAATCATTTCGGTCTCACTGATAGGGATCTCGGTCTCACCAAGATGGGAATGTAAACTCTCTATTTCCTATTTGAAACATTCCGGTCTAACTCAGATGTGAGAATTGGTCTCACCGAGTTAGCATTGCAAACTCTATGTTGCCTTCTTGTAACATTTCGGTCTCACCGAAATAAGCGAATCGGTCCAACCGAGTTTTCCTGACCAACCCTCTGTGTGCTTATTACCAAAATCGGTCCCACCGAGTTTGTGTAATTGGTCTCACTGAGATTACGTTATGCCCTAACCCTAATTAAATCATTTCTACCGTGTTGATCATATCGGTCCCACCGAAATGCCTAACGATCACATTATGAACTAAATCGGTCTGACCGAGTTCTCTGAATCGGTCCCACCGAGTTTGGTAAATTGTGTGTAATGGTTAGATTTTGCGTGGAGGCTATATACCCCTCCACCCACTCTTCATTCGTGGAGAGAGCCATCAGAACATATCTACACTTCCACTACCCATTGTTCTGAAAGAGAACCACCTACTCATGTGTTGAGACCAAGATATTCCATTCCTACCATATGAATCTTGATCTCTAGCCTTCCCCAAGTTGCTTTCCACTCAAATATTCTTTCCACCAAATCAGAATATGTGAGAGAGATTTAAGTGCTGGGGAGACTATCATTTGAAGCACAATAGCAAGGAGTTCATCATCAACACACCGTCTATTAGCTTTGGAGAGTGGTGTCTCCTAGATTGGTTAGGTGTCACTTGGGAGCCCCCGACAAGACTGTGGAGTTGAACCAAGGAGTTTGTACGATTAAGGAGATCGCCTACTTCGTGAAGATCAACCCTAGTGAGGCAAGTCCTTTGTGGGCAATGGCCATAGTGGGATAGACAAAGTTGCTTCTTCATGGACCCTTCGTGGGTGGAGCCCTCCGTGGACTCGCGCAGCCGTTACCCTTTGTGGGTTGAAGTCTCCATCAACGTGGATGTATGATAGCACCACCTATCGGAACCATGACATAAACATCTGCGTCTTCACTTGCGTTTGCATTCTCCAAACTCCTCCCTTTACCTTCATATGCAATTGATTTACATTCCGCTGCTATACTCTTAGAATTGCATGTGTAGGTTGATTGCTTGACTTGTGCCTAAGTGCTAAAATCTGCCAAGAATTAAATTTGGGAAAAGGCTAGGTCTTTATTTGGTCAAGTAGTCAAAGTTGCATGCTTTACCTTCCAATACCCATTTACTATTGTCATGGATGCTTGATGTGTATTGTGAATGTTTAAACATGTGCTATAACTCCACATCAACTTGAAGTATTTTAAAAGCTGCCACTTTTCTTGCTCTGAGTCTATTCACCCCCCTCTAGACACCTCTTCTCGATCCTTTCAATTGGTATATGAGCTTTGGTCTCCATTGCTTTGGTTTAATCACCATTGGAGGAAGATGGATGAGTCTACGTTGGGGAGTATTAGACGTAGAGTACCTATGCTTGATGGAGAATTTTATAAGGAATGGAAAAATGAGATGCTTGAGATCTTCAATGAATATCATTTGAACAAGTATATTGACAATTCTTGTATGCCCCCCATTGATGCTACGAATCCTACTTTCAATGAGAAACTTGACATGGTTCGCAATCTTAGAACTTTTAATCTTATCACTAAAGGATTGCCTAGAAACTTGCTTGTATGTTTGCCAACTCTTGAATGTGATTATACAATGTGGAGATTCCTAGAGGAAAGATTTCCAAATTATTTCTTGAAAAATCTGGATGAGATTCTCCATAAGTCTATTGCCTTGAATAGGATGAGTACTAGTGATCCTAAGTTTGATGATTGTCTATTTGAGCTTCGTGAACTCATGTGTGCCAAAGGAGATGTTCGAATTATTACCAATATCATTTTCGAACTCATTAGAATTCATAGATATGAACATTGTTACGGTCATACTTCTAATGAATCACTCTCATTAGGTGTTGATCAATCACATGACGATGTGGAACATGGATACTATGATGAGGATGATGATAATGACTATGATCTTGATGAACAAATGAGACATTTTGGTCTGATGGCAAATCTTCGTGGTTACGCAGCAGGAGGAAAGGAATGGGTGCTCGATAGTGGATGCACGGATCACATGACCACGGATAAGGACATGTTTGATGAGGTTGCTAGATATGATGGTCCACGAAAGTATGTTACCTTTGGTGACAACTCTAAGGGTAAAGTTGTTGGCCTTGGTAAGGTGGCCATATCCAACGATAGCTCAATCAAGAATGTCATGCTTGTAGAATCTCTTGGATATAATCTTCTCTCCATGTCTATATTAGATGATTTTGGTTTAAATGTGTTATTCACTCATGTTGATTGCCAAGTCTTTCGTACATATAATCACAATATGGTATTTACCGGCATTCGTAGAGGTGACCTATACATTGTTGACTTCGCTAAGAAAGCCCAACCTCTGATACGTCGAAAACGTATCTATAATTTCTGCTTGCTCCATGCCACTTTTGGGTGATATTGCTATGATATTTATACACTTCCATACACTTTTGATCATATTTGGACTAACCTACTAATCCAGTGCAGCCCAGTGCCAGTTTTTGTTTTCGGCTGTTTTTGTATTTCAGGTTTTCACATTACGAGAACTGTCAGGAAAAATCCAGAAAAATTATATAAAAAATCAGCGTTCCAGAACCTACCTTGCGCCCGAAGTACAGCCGGGGGGGGGGGGCCACCAGGGCCCCAGGCGCCCTGGCGGCGCGCCCCCCTGGGCCGCGCCGAGGGGGCGCCTGGGCCCCCCGAGCCCCGTCTGGTGCCCCCCTTTGGCATATATTTAGAGCGTCCTTCGAAACCCTCGGGACGGGAACTCTTTTTCGCGATCTCATCTCTGTTCCGCCGCCGCCGCCGCTTCCAAGATCGGGAGCACCTGGAGAACTCTTCCCGGCACCCTGCCGGAGGGGAGGATCACCATCGGGAGCCTCTCCACCACCATGGACGCCTCCCGGATGAGTTGTGAGTAGTCTCCCTTGGACCATGAGTCCATGACCAGTAGCTATGTGATGTTCTACTCCCGTTCTTGTGCTTCACTAATTAGTCCTCGTGAGCTGCCCTACATGATCGAGGCACATATGTAATCCTTATGCTGTTGCTATGATGAGTTTGCTGGGATCCGATGGATTATGAGATTATGTTCAGATTGTGATTGAGTAATATATTTGATCTACCTCTTTTATATTTATGTTCGTAAGTAATTCTTGCATGTTCTCCGTTGTTATTTATTGCATTGGCCAAGTAATACGTAGTGACTCCAAGAGGGAACGTTATGCTTGATTGTGGGTTCATGCCCCTCGATGACTAGCTTGAGTGACAGAAACATGAGTCTAGGGGATGTGCTGTTGCCACAAGGGGGAAAACAACGGTGCTTGTGCCCGCGGGTGCAAGGATTGTTTACTTTACGCAAAGTTCTTTTAATGCAGTTGTCTGTTGCTTTGAGTTTACACTATGGGTGGGGCTCGCAACTTAATACCAGCGAGATGTTCTGGATAGATATCTCAAGGTGGATGATTAGTAGTAGATATTGATGGATTTCGGTCTACTTACTTTGGCGTACCGCCCATGCTTTGAACCGCAACCTTTCTTGCAATGTAGTCAGCATTGGTTTGCGTTCGTGGTCCTGTCAATTGCCCAGCTGTAATTCGTTTACCTCACATAGTTGTTTTATCGTTTTTTGGGAGAGAGACATCACTAGTGAACATCATGAGACTCCGGTCCATATTACCATCATTGATCACATCCGCTATTTACTTTTTGCTCTTACTTACTATTGCAACCATTATCTATCACTACTATCATTTGCGTTTAATCCTTTGTGAACTACAAGGCCGGAGGGATTGACAACCTCTCTGTACTCGTTGGGAGCAAAGTTATTTGTATCTGTGTGCAGGTCCACGTTGATTGCTAATATCTGGCGCCGTTAGCAATTGACACCTACTTGTTGAACCTAGGAGTCTCTGGGGATTCGATCCTTGGCATCTTTGCTAAGGGAAAAACTTCCACAACACTGCATCTCACACCTTCCACTTGGGGTAACCAACGAGGGGTTAGAGGCCCATCAAGGAGTTTTTCTGGCGCCGTTGCCGGGGACTCCACTCTTCAGGATAGGGGAGTTGCATGCTATCTTTTACCTTTGCTTTTTAGTCTTGTTAGTTTACCTTTCAGTTTTGCTTTAGTACCTTTCATCGAAAATCACAAAAATAGTTATCTTGCTTGCTTGCTACTATGGGTTCCACCGAGAACACCAAGTTGTGTGACTTCACTAGTCACAACAACGATGACTTTATCAGCACACCTATCACTACACCTGCCACTTCAGCACCTTCATATGAAATTAAACCTGCTTTACTGAACTTAGTCATGAAAGATCAATTCTCCGGTGCTGGAGATGATGCTGCTTTACACTTGAACAACTTTGTTGAACTTTGTGATATGCAAAAATACCAAGAAATAGATGGTAATATTGTTAAGCTTAAGCTTTTTCCTTTCTCCTTGAGAGGAGGAGCTAAAATTTGGTTTCAGTCTTTGCCTAGAAATAGCATAGATTCATGGGACAAGTGCAAAGATGCTTTTATCGGAAAATACTATCCACCTGCTAAAATTATCCAACTTAGAAGTAACATAATGAATTTTAAACAATTGGATAATGAACACGTTGCCCAAGCTTGGGAACGTATGAAATCTCTTATCAAGAACTGCCCTACTCATGGTTTGACTACTTGGATGGTTATCCAAACTTTTTATGCAGGCTTGAACTTTACCTCGCGGAACTTGTTAGATTCAGCCGCGGGAGGAACTTTTATGTCAACTACACTTGGTGCTGCCACAAAGCTTCTCGATGAGATGATGACCAACTATTCTCAATGGCACACCAAACGCGCTCCAACAGGTAGGAAGGTAAACTCTGTCGAGGAGATTTCCTCCTTAAATGAAAAAGTTGACTTGATCATGTCTCTACTTTCGAAGCAATCTTCTGTTGATCCTCGCGATGTTCCTTTAAATTCTTTGATTGCTCAAGAACAAGTAGATGTGAACTTTATCTCTAGAAACAATTTTAACAACAATGCTTATAGGAGTAACTTTGGTAGCAATCCTAGACCGTTCCCCTCTAATTCCTATGGGAACAACAATGCTTATCCTATCACCAAGAACTCCACTACTGAACTAGAGAGTATGCTTAAAGATTTCATCACTACCCAAAAAGCCTTTAATAAGAGTGTAGAAGAAAAACTACATAAACTAGATGATCTTTCTTTTAAGGTAGACCATTTAGCCAATGAGGTAAAATTGCTAAAAATTGAAACTTCTCCTCTTGAGGAGAGGGAAGTTACTCCTATAAATGCTATTCAAGTGCAAATTAATGAAAACATTAGGATGATGGCTAAACTTAAAGAAAGATGGGCTAGAGAAAGGGAGGAAGAAGATAGAATTAAGAGCCTTCCTACCCACCACACTGTTGCTACTATCCAAGTTGTTGACGATGTTCAAACTCTTAGCACCCAATGTACTCCTGGTCCCATTGGACCTATTAATGGTGATGCTATGACTATAGAAGCTACCAAACAAGTGAACCTAAAGGACACCACTACCACTTTACTTGATGCTCGTGACCTTGATTTTGATAATTGCACTCTTACCGAAGTTATTGATTTCCTTCACAAGATGTCTAGAGATCCCCGCACTAGCACGCTTAACCTTGCCTTCACAGAGCATATCACTAATGCTCTCATCAAAGCTAGGGAGGAGAAACTTAGAGTAGAAGCCTCCATACCTAGAAAGCTAGAAGATGGTTGGGATCCTATGATAAAAATTAAATTGAATGACTTCTCTTGCTATGCATGATGTGATGTTGGAGCTAGTACCTTTGTTATGCCCAAAAGAATATATGATATGCTTAAATTGAAACCTTATGATTCTTGTTCTTTTGGTGTTCGTCTCGTTGATTCTTCCATAAAGAAACCTTTGGGGAGGATCGACGATGTTCTTATCGTTGTTAATGATAATTAAGTTCCCGTTGATTTTACTATTATGGATATTGAATGTGATCCTTCATGTCCAATTATTTTGGGACGTCCCTTTTTACGCACCGTTGGTGCTATCATTGACATGAAAGAGGGTAATATAAAATTTCAGTTTCCTCTCAAGAAAGGGATGGAACACTTCCCTCGTAAGAAGATCAAGTTACCTTTTGAGTCCGTTGTACGGGCTAGCTATTCTTTTACTCTTGATAAAACTTGATCTATATGCATTATGCCTAGCTTAAAGGCATAAAAGAAAGCGCTTTTGGGAGGCAGCCCACATGAATAAATTTTTATATTTTGCTTTTGTTGTGTCTTGATGTTGTTTACTACAGTAGCATCATCATTGTATCTTTGCTTTTCATATTTGTGCCAAGTATAGCCTCTGATTGCTAGAAAGTTCAAAAGTTGTGAGGTGATGTCCAGGAAACAGATTATGTCATTGGATAGAAAAATTCGTATAAAATCACCAAATCATCTTTTTGGTCTGAATTGTTTCGACAGCGTTCTCTATATAATTGTCTTTCGTGCGTCTGTTCTGAGTTTTTTGATTTGAGTTGCAGAAGTACCCCGAACAAATCAATTACTACCTGCTGTTCTGTTTTTTACAGATTATGTCCTGTTTTGCCTTTCCTTCATCTTGCAAACCAAGAGCTTGCTTTTTCTTTGCAAAAACCTTTTGGCAATCTTGATAAACAGTAGAACTTCAAGAATATCTTTATTTCCAGCAAGGAACAATTATTTTATTAAGGGTACTAACCTCGCTAATCAGATTATGATGAGTTATGTATGAAGGGAGTTTTCAAGTGTGCGAAGGAAGATGATAAAAAGATTCAGGAGTGTCAAGCGCTCAAGCTTGGGGATGCCCCCGTGCACCCCCAAGAAATATTCAAGGAGACTCAAGCGTCTAAGCTTGGGGATGCCCCCGTGCATCCCCTTCTCCATCAACATTATCAGTTCGTCTTTCGTTCCGCTATATTTTTATCACTTCATGTGTTATGTGCTATGCTTGGAGCGTCTTGCTTTTAGTTTTATTTTTAGTTTTTCATAACGAGTCGGAACTCAGCGTTCTTTATGTGGGAGAGAAACACGCTCCACTTCTACCTAGAACATAACATAGAATTTTCATGTCTATCTTTGCTGTGTGTGTTCTTTGTCTTTTAATAGCTACTATCATGTTCAGCTCTTAGTATTCATGCTTATCTTTTCAAAGAGCTTTTGTTTAGTTGGTTGCTTGAACTCTCTTTAATTATCATGCTTATCGTATTAAGAGAGTTTGCTTCCGTTGCATTGGTTGATATGTCTATGATAAAGATGCTACGTGCATAATGACGCTTAGTAGTTCAGGTTTTCTTATGGTTAGTCTCAAATAGCTGGGGGATTCCCAATGTGTTATTGGAGTACTAACTTGATTTGTTTGCCTATGATGTGGTATGGTTTAGTAATATCTTCCTTCAAGAATTTATTTTGATTGACTTGGCGTATGCTCACGCATATTTAAGACTGTAAAGAAAGTCTGTCAAGCCTTGATGATCTTTTATTTCTGAGTGGCGATATAACTACCATGCCTGATTCAATGTTGCTTTGTCGCTCTGCATGATTATGACCGTCATTGCTCTCTTAGTTGGTCGCTCCCAGTCTTTTGCTAACCCCCACCTGTACTAAGCAGACTAACTTTGCACTACATAGCTCATGGGAAAGTAGCTTAAAAACTATTGTGGTAAAGAATATGTTGCCTATGTATCTTATTTCTTATAAGTTGCTTGCTGAGCGGTAACCATGTTTCTCGGGACGCCATCAACTGTCACACTTTTGTTGAATATCATGTGAGTTGCTATGCATATTCGTCTTGTCTGAAGTAAGGGTGATTTGCCATGGGTTGATTGAGTATGCATATTGTTAGAGAAGAACATTGGGCCGTCAACCAAAGCCATGCATCATGGTGGAAGTTTTAGCTTGGACATTAATCCTCAATCTCTTATGAGAATATGCTTATGCATTGAAGAGGAGTCCATTATATATTTTCTATGTTGTCCCGGTATGGATGTCCTCAAGTTGAGATCTATCAAAAACGAGAAATCAAATGCGATTTATCTCATTGGACCTTTGTACAGGTGGCATAGAGGTACCCCTTTGTGACACTTGGTTGAAACATATGTAATGCAATGATAACCCATGGAAATCCGAGCTAATTAGGACAAGGTGCGAGCACTATTGGTATTCGATGCATGAGGCTTGCAACTTATAGGATGTCTTATGCATGACACATATGAAGTACTACTACCATTGTCAAAATTGCTTCTATGTTTTCAAATTAAAAAGCTCCAGCACATAACCATTCTTTTACTTTTTGAGTCTCCACCTTCTTTCTTCAAGCACCAACTACTGAGAGCATGATTGTCATTCTAAGTGTAATGTGCATTGTTCCAAAGTAGCATTGTCTTTTGCATGATTGTGATATCGTTTATTTTGAAATCATTGTATCTAGTCATCACTTAAACCTTGAAGGTGCCCCTGCATTTATGTTTTGCTTCACTAAAGGGGGCAAGCTAGATATCACTTTATCATATTTGCACATCATGTTCATTGCAAATCTTTTTTATGTTTCAGTTTCATATTGTAAAACTTTCAGTCCTTTGTGATTTTCTCATGAGGCAACTTAATTACTATAGAATCATTGTCTCAGTAAGCTTTTGTCATATGACTATAAAAAGTCCTATATGGTTAATAGCATGTCACCATAGAAATTATTCTTGTTATCATTTACCTACTCGAGGACGAGCAGGAATTAAGCTTGGGGATGTTGATACGTCCAAAACGTATCTATAATTTCTGCTTGCTCCATGCCACTATTGGGTGATATTGCTATGATATTTATACACTTCCATACACTTTTGATCATATTTGGACTAACCTACTAATCCAGTGCACCCCAGTGCCAGTTTCTGTTTTCGGCTGTTTTTGTATTTCAGGTTTTCACATTACGAGAACTGTCAGGAAAAATCCAGAAAAATTATATAAAAAATCAGCGTTCCAGAACCTACCTTGCGCCCGAAGTACAGCCGGGGGGGGGGGGGCGGCCACTAGGGCCCCAGGCGCCCTGGCGGCGCGCCCCCCCTGGGCCGCGCCGGGGGGGCGCCTGGGCCCCCCGAGCCCCGTCTGGTGCCCCCCTTTGGCATATATTTAGAGCGTCCTTCGAAACCCTCGGGACGGGAACTCTTTTTCGCGATCTCATCTCTGTTCCGCCGCCGCCGCCGCTTCCAAGATCGGGAGCACCAGGAGAACTCTTCCCGGCACCCTGCCGGAGGGGAGGATCACCATCGGGAGCCTCTCCACCACCATGGACGCCTCCCGGATGAGTTGTGAGTAGTCTCCCTTGGACCATGAGTTCATGACCAGTAGCTATGTGATGTTCTCCTCCCGTTCTTGTGCTTCACTAATTAGTCCTCGTGAGCTGCCCTACATGATCGAGGCACATATGTAATCCTTATGATGTTGCTATGATGAGTTTGCTGGGATCCGATGGATTATGAGATTATGTTCAGATTGTGATTGAGTAATATATTTGATCTACCTCTTTTATATTTATGTTCGTAAGTAATTCTTGCATGTTCTCCATTGTTATTTATTGCTTTGGCCAAGTAATACGTAGTGACTCCAAGAGGGAACGTTATGCTTGATTGTGGGTTCATGCCCCTCGATGACTAGCTTGAGTGACAGAAACATGAGTCTAGGGGATGTGCTGTTGCCACAAGGGGGAAAACAACGGTGCTTGTGCCCGCGGGTGCAAGGATTGTTTACTTTACGCAAAGTTCTTTTAATGCAGTTGTCTGTTGCTTTGAGTTTACACTATGGGTGGGGCTCGCAACTTAATACCAGCGAGATGTTCTGGATAGATATCTCAAGGTGGATGATTAGTAGTAGATATTGATGGATTTCGGTCTACTTACTTTGGCGTACCGCCCATGCTTTGAACCTCAACCTTTCTTGCAATGTAGTCAGCATTGGTTTGCGTTCGTGGTCCTGTCAATTGCCCAGCTGTAATTCGTTTACCTCACATAGTTGTTTTATCGTTTTTTGGGAGAGAGACATCACTAGTGAACATCATGAGACTCCGGTCCATATTACCATCATTGATCACATCCGCTATTTACTTTTCGCTATTACTTACTATTGCAACCATTATCTATCACTACTATCATTTGCGTTTAATCCTTTGTGAACTACAAGGCCGGAGGGATTGACAACCTCTATGTACTCGTTGGGAGCAAAGTTATTTGTATCTGTGTGCAGGTCCACGTTGATTGCTAATATCTGGCGCCGTTAGCAGTTGACACCTACTTGTTGAACCTAGGAGTCTCTGGGGATTCGATCCTTGGCATCTTTCCTAAGGGAAAAACTTCCACAACACTGCATCTCACACCTTCCACTTGGGGTAACCAACGAGGGGTTAGAGGCCCATCAACCTCGCACTTGTTTTGTTGCTAAATCTTCTAAAGGTTGATTGTGGCATAGAAGGTTAGGTCATGTGGGCATGCGAAATCTTGATAACCTTATTAAAGGTGATCATATCCTTGGTGTTAAAGATGTTATATTTGACAAGGATAGACTTTGCAGTATTTGTCAAGCAGGAAAAGAAGTTGGAGGAAGTCATCCCGTGAAGAACATTATGATCACGAGAAGACCGCTCGAGCTACTTCACATGGATCTCTATGGTCCCAATGCCTACAAGAGTCTCGGTGGTGACTCATCTGGTCTAGTCATTGTTGATGGTTTTCAAGATTTACGTGGATCTCTATGGTCCCAATGCCTACAAGATCTTGATGATAAATTGCAGGTCCGAAAGATCTTCAAAAACTTCGCTAGGAATGCCCAAAATCAATTTGAAGTCAAGAAGAAGAAGGTTCGCAGCGACAATGGAACGGAGTTCAAGAACGCAAATGTGGATACCTTTATTGACGAAGAAGGGATTTCACATGAGTTCTCGGCTACGTATACGCATCAACAAAATGGTGTTGTTGAGAGGAAGAACCGAACCCTTATCGAGATGGCAAGAACGATGCTTGACGAATACAAGACGTCGAGACACTTCTGGGCGGAAGCGGTTGAAACAGCTTGTCATGCAACAAATCGCTTGTATCTTCACAAGCTTCTCGGCAAGACAACATACGAGCTTCTCACCGGTAACAAACCCCAAGTTGGATACTTTCGAGTATTCGGCTCAAAGTGCTACATTCTTGATAAGCATCATCGTTCTAAATTTGCTCCTAAATCTCATGAAGGTTTCCTACTCGGTTATGGCTCAAACTCTCACACTTACCGTGTCTACAACAATTTCACCCGAAAGGTTGAAGAGACGATAGATGTGAAGTTTGATAAATCTAACGGCTCGCAAGTAGAGCAATTGCCAATTGATGTAGGAGACAAAGATCCTTCGGAAGCCATTCAAAACTTGTCTATTGGCAAGATTCATCCAACGGAGGTAAAGGAGAGTACTTCGTTCGTCCATGTGGAAGCTTCTACCTCACGACAAGGTGAACCACAAGTTGACTTGGAGGCATCCACAAGTGGAACACGCCATGATGAAGGAAACGAGGAGACGCATCAAGATGAAGCTCATCAACCTCCTTCTCCACCTCCACAAGGAGACAACAACACCAACAACAATGAAGAAGATGAAGAGGATGTTCCACCCCGACCAAAGCAAAAGCTTTCACGAGTTAAATCAAGAATTTCTAGAGATCATCCCATAGAGCAAGTCTACAATGATATCCGAACCGGGAGAATCACTCACTCTAAAACTCGCTTAGGTAACTTTTGTGAACATTACTCTTTCATATCTAACCTTGAACCTATGAAGGTTGAAGATGCTCTTGATGATCCGGATTGGGTGAACGCCATGCACGAAGAGCTACACAACTTTGAGAGAAATCAAGTGTGGACATTGGTCGAGAAGCCCGACAACAACCACAACATCATCGGTGCCAAATGGGTGTTTTGCAACAAGCCAGATGAAGACGGTCAAGTCTGCGGCAACAAAGCATGTCTCGTCGCCCAAGGCTACACTCAAGTCGAAGGTATGGACTACGGTGAGATATATGCCCCTGTTGCTAGACTTGAATCCATCCGCATCTTACTTGCTTATGCTAATCACCATGATATCACATTGTACCAAATGGACATTAAAAGTGTTTTTCTCAATGGTGAAATTGGGGAGGAAGTTTATGTTAAACAACCTCCTAGCTTTGACAATCCTTAGAAACCCGATCATGTTTACAAGCTTCACAAAGCTCTTTATGGTCTTAAACAAGCTCCTAGAGCGTGGTATAAATGCTTGACCAAGTTCCTTATTAAAAAAGGGTTTTAGATTGGAAAAATAGATTCTACACTTTTTACTAAAAGGGTAAATAGTGAATTATTTGTGTGCCAAATTTATGTTGATGATATCATATTTGGTTCTACTAACCCCCATTTTAGTAAAAGGTTTGGAAAGCTAATGTCGGAAAAGTTTGAGAAGTCTATGATGAGTGAACTCAAGTTCTTTCTTGGTTTGCAAATCAAACAAACTAAGGATGGTACCTTTGTTTCTCAAACAAAGTATAGCAAGGACTTGTTCAAGAAGTTCAACATGCAAGAATGCAAAGGTATGACTACACCCATACCTACTAGAGGACATCTTGACTTGACTAAGGATGGTGAACCAGTTGATCAAAAGATTTACCACTCTATGATTGGTTCGTTGTTATATTTATGTGCCTCCCGTCCCGATATTATGCTAAGTGTGTGCATGTGTGCATGATATCAAGCGGGCCCTAAAGAATGTCATCTTAAGGCTGTGAAAAAGATAGTGAGATACTTAATACATACACCAAATTTTGGCATTTGGTATCCTAAGAGATCCTCTTTTCATCTTGTTGGCTACTCCGATTCGGACTATGCCGGAGACAAGGTTGATAGAAAGTCCACTTCGGGTGCTTGTCAATTTCCTGGTAGATCTCTTGTGTCTTGGTCCTCCAAGAAACAAAACTCAGTATCCTTTTCCACCGCCGAAGCGGAATACATTGCCGCAGGTTCATGTTGTGCTCAATTACTTTGGATGACCCAAACTCCTAAATATTATGGGATCTATGTGAAAGATGTTCCATTGCTTTGTGACAATGAAGATTGCTCATAATCCTGTGCAACACTCTCGAACTAAGAATATTGAAGTTCGTGATCATTTTATTCGAGATCATGTTGCTAAGGGTGATATCAATCTTAAACATGTTCACACCGATAAGCAATTAGCGGATATATTTACTAAACCACTTGATGAGAAAGTGTTTTGCAGGTTGAGAGGTGAATTGAACATTATTGATGCCTCAAACTTGGAGTAGGAACTCCATTTGGATACATGCAAGGCATAAGCCTTTGACTAATCCTTGACTTTTTCCTCTCATGATGTTGATCATATGTCTTGGAAATATTTGTACCCTTGCATGCTATCTAACCCTTGTAGGCACCTAGATGAATCAAAATCCATGAGATTGCACCTCACTCACATCTTGAGCAATCTCTACATCACCAAGTCCCTACACCGTGGTGGTTGAAGACAAGGAAGCATGAAACCCTTCAACATATCCTTTGACAATTTATATATATCAAATTTTGTTTGATATCAAGTTTCATGATTGTCATTGTGGATACACAAGTGCTCTTCCTTGCAAATCTAACCCATGCAGGTAGATGAACTCAAACTACAAGTGGTGCTCCAAATTCTTGATGAGCTACATCAACCTTGAGCACCTCATAGAAGTTCAACTAAATGATCAAGATCAACACCACCACCGAAGGTATGTCATTCCGTCTTAGAGAAGCTTTACCTCAAGTCATGGGCCAAAGCAGCTCAACAAGATGTGAATACATCAAAATAGTTAAACGAAATATGGCAACCCCATTTTGAGCTTAAACGATGAGTATGGCCTATGATCAAGTGTCTTCACTTGACTCCTAAGTCAATATACACTAACATAGGTGACTTTGTTGCCGACCATTTCTAGATGAAGTTCTCTAGTGTTTATCTAAGTTTGTGCATTTGTTCCTTGCATTTTGTTTCCCTTCTTTTAAAACAAAATAAAACTTTAGCTAGAGTTTCTTTTCTCTGTTTCGTTCTGCATTTTCTGCATCCAATTCATTGCAAATCTTTCAGTTAATTCCTTGCAAATCTTTGTGAGTTCTTATTTGCCTAGCGAGCTCAGATGAAATATTGTTCTCTCTGTGTTGAACTCGGACCCACCGATTTGCCTCTTATGGTTAAACCAAACCTTCTCGGTGCCACTGAAGAGAACAACTCGGTGCTACCGATTTCAATACTGACGAGACAATTTGTCATTTGCATCCTGCATATTTGTTCCAGCTCCACTCAATGATTCTTGTCCTCTACCAGCATCACATTTTATGTACTGCTCTGCTCTGTGACTCAAGGACTAAACCTATATTGACTCACACTCCAGAAGATCCCTTCTTGGAAATTGATGTCAAAGGGGGAGAGATAGTTCACATCAAAGATTAAGGGAGAGAGAGAGAGTTCACATGCCCCAGATGCTTGGTGTTCAAGAGGAGAGAAGCCACATGTCTTCAAGAGGGGAAAGACATGTCTATGTTATTGATCTGATATGTTTTGCTCTGATTCTGTTTCCCTACTTTCTTCCATTATCCAATATAAGATTCAGGGGGAGAAAGACTGCTAGGGAAAGAAGTCTTTGAATTCATTGCATATCTTTACCTTTGGGAACATGTCTGTATTCAAGAGTACCTAGTACTTACTCTCTACATGTTATCCCAATCTTGGTACTCTCGTGGCTCTTTTCTTGCTTTGTCTAGTAGATGTACCTGTGTTATCTAACCTTGTTTACTCAGGTTCATCCCTTCATAAGTTAGCTCAAGATCACAAGGTAAGTATATGCATCACACTCATGTGCATGAAGATTTCTTGCTAATGTACATATTGTTTGCAAGAAGGAATCATGAACATGAGTATACACTTCATATATTCATATCATTTGCTAATAAGAGAAAGCTAATAAGCTTGCTAAGCGTCTTGCCAGCATGGTGGATACCCATGATATTGTTTCTTGAGCTCTTGTGAAGTGGTTTCAGTTTTGTACTTCTTTTGCTACAACGTTTATCTGCACTGGCCACCACCATTGACAACCCATGTATCTAATATGTTGCTTTGTTCCCTATATTTGCACTGGTGGCGAACTTTTATGCCTAGTGGTTGTAATATGTGTAATAGCCATAATAGCCTCGCGTATGTTGCTTGCTTATTTATTTCTTTTTGTCTTGCTTATTTGTTTGCTTGTAATCGGTGCATTTATTTTTCCGCGGTGTGCTAGTGGCCCCAATAATCAATTATTTAAACCTAGGGCACAATAACCATGGACAACATATGGACCATTGTCAGCATGGTCCTGCTATCCGCGGTAGTGACCATGGGCCAACTACGGGCCGTAGAATCAATGGGCCTTCTATGGGCCATATGATCAATTGGCCAAACATGGGCTAATAACGGACCGCCTTATGGACCATAAACGGGCTAGAGTGGCAGTCGTCCGTTCATGTGCCGAGCATAACGGGCCTTTATGAGGCCGACGAGTATAACCGACTTAATTCCATCGACAGGAATAACGGGTCGTTAATGGGCCGTATTTGATGACGCTATGAAAACGTCCCAACAAATTAACGGACCACAAATAGGCCGACTATAACCACGGGCTTAATTTGGCCCACAAGCGGAAAAGGCCCGTAACGTGCCATAAGCTACCGAATGCTGAAAATCAGCCCAAGAAAAAATGAGCCCTTAAAAGGCCGAAAGTTAACATGGGCTGGGAACGACCCAATGGAGTAATGGGCCGTTAATGGATATTAAGCAATATACTGTTCATCCTAGGCCAGTTTCAGTGCGGGCCGTTAATGGGCCACGAGTTACAAAGGGCCTCATATGGGCCGAAAGACGTCATGGGCCGTACATGGGCTGGAAGTTACAATGGGCTGGAATCATATTGGACGGCCCAAATGCAGCTAGTGGGCCGAATTCGGAAAGGTCATAATGGGTCGTTAGTTATCGGGCCTGAATGGGCTATATGCGAGCAAGCCGTTAGCAGGCTTTCGATGGGCCAGCACGTTATCCTTTGACCAAGTCAAACAGGGCGGCCTTTTAACCTGAATGGGCCACTGTTGGGCCGTGCCACGTGTCGACGTATCACTGGCACCTCCTGTCCATTGGTTGGTTCACATCTGTCCGCACATGGAGCTAACAAGTGGTTACTTCGGCCAATGAGAAGTTTACACATGGAAAATTCCCATTGGTCCTCGCTGTTAGCGGGTTATCGGATCCAAAACCAGACCCGATAGCTTAACGGCGACCTGTTACGGTGGATACCAGGTGTCGGATACCCTTGATGAAAGCACTTCCATGACGCGACATTTATCGTCATGTAAGTGTACACTTCCGTGATGATAATTTTGGTATTGTCATGGACCACTTCTACGACAACACATGTACGACTATCTAGATTCTATCATAAAATCGTCATGGATGTACGTCCATGACAGAAAAGGTGACCTACTGTGACAAACACATATTATCACGGAAGTGTTTTTTTAGTGGAGGAGACGGCAGTAAATGCCGGATTCCACAATCCGAAGTCCAGATCTCGAAAGAATGCCTCTAAAGGCAACCATGATGGGATGTCCAAGCTGGACGCTATCTTGTACTAACCATGCCAGCTACATGGCACCCCTGAGAAGCCCACCAGTCACTCCAACCGCACTTCTTGGGTGATAAAACAGGCCAGCAAACTCACAGCCGAGGACTCCGTGAAAGCACAAGTGCTCCCTAGGTGATTTTGGTAATTAATGTCAACATATCTCTTGTTGGACTAATGTTTTCGTCTAGTATATTTCAGACAATTTCAACAAATGGAGTGGCATGGACTAGAGGATGTGGAACCCCTTCAAGATGATAAGGACAAAAGGATTGGCTCAGGCTCAAAGCGCAGGACTCTACATTTTCTATTTCAGTGATCCAAGATCACATTGAGTCCATAGGAAAGCCAATACTATTAAAGGGGGATGAGGTGTTGCTTAATGGCTTGCTTGCTCAAAGTTCTTAGTGATATGCTCCAAAACCCTCAACCACTTTCTCACATCCACATATGTCTCAAACCAAAAGTCAAACTCGGCCCCACCGAAATCTTCTACCCGGTGCCACCGAGTTCATTTGAGATAGCCACTTCCAGAAACCCTAATCATTTCGGTCTCACTGATAGGGATCTCGGTCTCACCAAGATGGGAATGTAAACTCTCTATTTCCTATTTGAAACATTTCGGTCTAACTCAGATGTGAGAATTGGTCTCACCGAGTTAGCATTGCAAACTCTATGTTGCCTTCTTATAACATTTCGGTCTCACCGAAATAAGCGAATCGGTCCAACCGAGTTTTCCTGACCAACCCTCTGTGTGCTTATTACCAAAATCGGTCCCACCGAGTTTGTGTAATTGGTCTCACCGAGATTACGTTATGCCCTAACCCTAATTAAATCATTCCTACCGGGTTGATCATATCGGTCCCACTGAAATGCCTAACGGTCACATCATGAACTAAATCGGTCTGACCAAGTTCTCTGAATCGGTCCCACCGAGTTTGGTAAATTGTGTGTGACGGTTAGATTTTGTGTGGAGGCTATATATACCCCTCCACCCACTCTTCATTCATGGAGAGAGCCATCTGAACATATCTACATTTCCACTAGCCATTGTTCTGAAAGAGATCCGCCTACTCATGTGTTGAGACCAAGATATTCCATTCCTACCATATGAATCTTGATCTCTAGGCTTCCCCAAGTTGCTTTCCACCCAAATCATCTTTCCACCAAATCCAAATCTGTGAGAGAGAGTTGAGTGTTGGGGAGACTATCGTTTGAAGCACAAGAGCAAGGAGTTCATCATTAACACACCGTCTATTACCTTTTGGAGATTTTTGTCTCCTAGATTGGTTAGGTGTCACTTGGGAGCCTCCGACAAGATTGTGGAGTTGAACCAAGGAGTTTGTACGGGCAATGAGATCACCTACTTCGTGAAGATGTACCCTAATGAGGCAAGTCCTTCATGGGCGATGGACATGGTGGGATAGACAAGGTTGCTTCTTCGTGGACCCTTCATGGATGGAGCCCTCCGTGGACTCGCGCAGCCGTTACCCTTCGTGGGTTGAAGTTTCCATCAATGTGGATGTACGATAGCACCACCTATCGGAACCATGACAAAAACATCTGTGTCTTCACGTGCGTTTGCATTCTGCAAATTCCTCCCTTTACCTTCATATGCAATTGATTTACATTCCGCTGATATACTCTTAGAATTGCATGTGTAGGTTGATTGCTTGACTTGTGCCTAAGTGCTAAAATTTGCCAAGAATTAAATTTCGGAAAAGGCTAGGTCTTTATTTGGTCAAGTAGTCAAAGTTGCATGCTTGACCTTCCAATACCCATTTATTCTTGTCATGGATGCTTGATGTGTATTGTGAATGTTTAAACATGTGCTATAACTCCACATCAACTTGAAGTATTTTAAAAGCTGCCACTTTTCTTGCTAGGAGTCTATTCACTCCCCTCTAGACACCTCTTCTCGATCCTTTCAATTGGTATCAGAGCTTTGCTCTCCATTGCTTTGGTTTAATCACAATTGGAGGAAGATGGATGAGTCTACGTTGGGGAGTATTAGACGTAGAGTACCTATGCTTGATGGAGAATTTTATAAGGAATGGAAAAATGAGATGCTTGAGATCTTCAATGAATATCATTTGAACAAGTATATTGACAATCATTGTATGCCCCCATTGATGCTTCAAATCCTACTTTCAATGAGAAACTTGACATGGTTTGCAATCTTAGATCTTATCACTAAAGGATTGCCTAGAAACTTGCTTGTATGTTTGCCAACTCTAGAATGTGCTTATACTATGTGGGGATTCCTAGAGGAATGATTTCCAAAATATTCCTTGAAAAATCTGGATGAGATTCTCCATAAGTCTATTGCCTTGAATAGGATGAGTACTAGTGATCCTAAGTTTGGTGATTGTCTATTTGAGTTTCGTGAACTCATGCGTGCCAAAGGAAATGTTGGAATTATTAGCAATATCATTTCCGAAGTCATTAGAATTCATAGAGATGAACATTGTTATGGTCATACTTCTAATGAATCACTCTCTCTAGGTGCTGACCAATCACATGACGATGTGGAACATGGATACTGTCGTGGAAATAGCACGACAGATGTCCGGTTTAGCGGACTTGATGATGGAACCATCGCACGGGTTAGCTTGAAGGGGTTCATAGCACACAAAGGACACAGAGAGTTTATACTAGTTCGGCCCCTTCGATGAAGGTAAAAGCCTACGTCTAGTTGGCTTGGTATTGCTTGGGCGTCGGTTTACAGGGAGCGGATCGCTTGCCTGTAATCTCGACGGGTTGATTCTTGCTTGTCCTTGAACCGTCGCCGGGTCGTCCCTTTATATAGAGGTGACGCCTGGTCTGGTTTACAGAGTCCCGAGGCCGGCTCATACTCGTGTCCGCCTCGGTCTCTGTCCTTTCTTCCGTATCTCTCAAGTTACATCGCTTGGCGGTTTACAAACCATAATTCTACACATGGGCCCTAAGATCTTATGGGCCGTAGCCTTTACTAAATATTACAACCAAATATAATATAACCAAGCCGGTTTACACTAGCCGGTTCATACCTGCTAGTAATATCCCTGACATTAGGCCCCAGAATGATTTGAACTTGTTCATATCAATCTCCCTTGTCTTGTATGACCTTCTTCTGTGCCTTCTCATTTCTTGTAAACCGGCTCTGACATCATCCTCGAGAATCATTAAATCTGACTGTGACATCATCTCCGCATTTAACGCTGTGAGTTGTACTGTGACTTTGTTTTAATGGTTATCCCGAAAATCGAGGCGTCAAGGGATCTTTATCCAATCTTTGCTCCCTCGAATCCCGCACCTGTCGCTTCATATTTGTCCTTCCCTTATAAATACTGCTGCCCCCATCCGTTTATTCTCTTCCCGCATCTTCTTCCTTCGTCCGTCGCCCGAGCTTCAAGACGCCATTGACGCCCGAGCTTGAAGCGCCGCCGTCGCCCGCCGAGTCAAGACCTCACTGGCCGCTGCATCAACCTGACTTGACCAGAGAACTTCCGCCGCCGATCTCCATCGTTCCAGGTATGCCTTTCTTCCTCATTATAGATCCGCATCTTCTAGGGTTCTTCCTCGCGCTTCCGCCATTAGAACCTCTATGAGAGCTTCATCTTGTACACAGAAACTTTAACCTTTACGTTCTGCCCTTAGATCCTGCCTTTATTTTGTTGCTTTTATGCTTTAGATCTCGTTACTTTATATAACCTGTAGATTCATCCGCTCCGTCTATCACCCTTGTAGTTCTTCCTGTATCTTCACGTATTTATCTTTCTTTTTCTTGCATATCCAGATCTGCTCTGCCCTAGTTGTCTGTCAAAACTTGTTTCTTTCCCTTTATAAATCTGCTAAGTATACTCAGGTTTATACTGTCATGCCCTGTTCCTGTAAAATTTTTGAAGTTGAACGTGACGGTTTAGCTGTTCCTCTTTTGCTGTTATGAACCGGTAGTGACATAGCTCCCTGTTATTGCCGGTTTAACCATATCATTAGTCCCCTGTCTAAACCGTTACGTAATCTTCGTAGATATCTTCCGGTTTACACTGCTGTACTCGCATAATCCGTTTTTTGTACTGTATCTTTTCAGCACTTGTTCTTCTGTCATTATGGCCAAACAATTTGTGTCTTGTGACTGGGTTCCTTCCATCATCACGGAAGAAGACTTGGTCAAAATTTCTGAAATTGGTACTTTAGGCCCTCAATCCGTTTTGAAGTGGCGGGCTCCAGGAAACGAATGCCCTCCTACCCCCAGAGAAGGAGAGGTTATCGTTTTCTTTGATCACATAGCTCGAGGCTTCACACCCCCCGGTTCAAAGTTTTTCCGGGATGTACTCGCCGCTTTTCAACTCCATCCTCAGGACATAGGTCCAAACTCTATCTCCAACATTTGTGACTTCCATGTATTTTCAGAGGTGTATCTGCAAGAAGAACTGTCTGTTGATCTGTTCCGGGATTTCTTTCACCTGAACCGGCGCACGGAATTCACCAGCGGACCGCATCAGGAACTCGGCGGTGTTAGTATCCAGAAAAGGAGAGACACTGTCTTCCCCACGCCGCTCTCCACACGCACCCGAAGGAGTGGAACAAGTCATGGTTTTATTGTGTTGACACTTCTCCTGAAGGGGAGAACCCACTACCGGGCTACCGCGAGCACCGTCTTCCGGAAGATCATCCTCTGCCACAACGACTCAGCTCCGTTGAACGGACCCGGTTTGCATCTCAGCTCTCCAGATTGAAAGCTTTCATGGCCAACGGTTTAATTGGAACCGATTTTATGCGCTATTGGCTCTCTTGGAGTATTCTTCCCTTGAGTCCGCGATCGCAGTTGATGTGCCAGTATTCCGGTAAACCGGACGACCCTCAACGGTTTACCAAGGAAAAACTCTCTGGATCGGAGGTTATTCAATCGGCTAAGAAGATGCTCAACGTCTCCTTAGCAGACTGCAGCAAAGTCGGGTTAGCCCCATATTACAAGAAGAACAAGCTGCCTGCGGTAAGTTCTGCTTTGTCCTGCATTTGTAATCCGTTCTTTTTAAACCGTCTTTCCAATTGTCTTTTCTTCCTTTGAATAGGCTGAGGATCCTTTCTGGAAGAGAAAACCTCAGGAGAAAACCGGCAAACAAGCACGCCGGAAGACCTTTGCGAATAAGAAAAGAAAAGCAGCTATTGACTCTAGTTCTCACGCCGAGGATGATGATCCGGATTCCGAGGTATGAATTTATCCGGTTTTAATTTGCTTTCTTGTACTCATATCTGTATCTAATGATAACTTTTCACAGGAGTTGGCTGAAGGTGATAAACCGGCCGAAGTTGAGGTAACTATCCTTTCTTCCGATTCAGAACCTCTTCCACAAAAAAGTCGTCGGACAGTCCGGAAATATCAATTTTCTCACCCGTATGCTCAATTGGATCCTAATTTTCTTTTGAAGAAACAGCAGCATGAAGCTCTTCGCCGGACCACTCGCCATAGCGGCCTGGCAGTGGAATCGTTCGAGATTTCTCTAACTTCGGCTCGGAAGCGCCGCACTGAGGTGATACTTTCTCCGACCCTCCTTCATCCCAAGGCCGGGCTTATCCGAAAACCTCTTAAACCGTCTGACCCTGATTATCAGGAAACTCCACTATCCTCTTCTGGTGAATCGACTGCCACGCAACTTCCCCCACTAAAAACTGTCCCAGGGTAAGTCCTTTTAACTTATCCGGTTTATGATCACATTTGTCTTTATAGTTCTGACTTGCTTTTTCCACTTCCTTCAGCAAGCCAAAGCCTAGTAAAAAATCAAAGGCCAATCCCTCAACTGCTGAGGTTGTCGCTGATGACCCGGCAGTTAATCCGGATTCAACTGTCCCTCCAGAAGGCGAGCCCACAATTCCTCTTGAGGATCCTGCGCCTACGGATCATATGTCAATGTCTAAGAACCCTTCTGTTGATGATGTTCATACTGCGCCAAGTCCTGCCCGAACCAATTCTCCTCAGGTCAATCCGGCCTCTCCCAATCCGGCTCATATTGCAACTCCAACTGTGCCTACTTCTCCAGAAGTTGTAGTGACTGGGGCTGCTTTCGTTGCTCCGGCTGAGCCCACCGTTTTAGCCAAACATACGGCTAAAACGGAGAAACTATATAAAGAGGCGGGTAAATGGAGTACCGAGTTATCCAATCTTGCTGATATGAGTGCTCAAGAAATCTATTCCGGGTATTTAAACCGGCTCCACAGCGGCCGAGATTACGAAGCGGGCTTGATTAATTTGATGAAGGAAAAATATGAGGTAATCCTTTTCCTTCTGACTTTGTGCTCTTGATATACCTCTATCTCATAGTAACCCCCAAGTTCCGGTTTATCTGCGTGTTGAAGGTGAACCGGAACTTATAGCTTGAACAATTGATCTTTACATTAGCCCCCAAGTATCAAGTAGATAACTTGGTTATGTATTTGATACTTGTAAGAATTTCTTCTGATACCTCATTTATCCATTAGCCCCCAAGTGTCAAGTAGACAACTTGTTTGTGTGCTTGAGACTTTTGACTTTGAATTTCTGCTGTTTATTGCTTCAACTGCCATTAGCCCCCAAGTGTCAAGTAGACAACTTGTTTGTGTGCTTGAGACTTGTCTGACTTTCACTTCTTATCACTTGATTGTACTCGCAGGCTGACTTAAACCGGAATGCTGATGAGATCAAAGAACTTCGGAACCGTCTTGCTGAGACAGAGTCTGCTACTTCGAAAGCCAAGAAAGACCTTCAGGTTAGTTTAAAGACCGCTGAAGATCTTAAAAAATACTTTGAAGAAGAACAGACCACTTTTGAAGTTCAGAAAAAAGAGCTGGAGAAAAGGGTTCATGATGCTGAAGGGGCGCTTAATCCGGTTACTGAAGAGTTAACCGGTTTAAAGCAGCAAATTGAGTTGATGACTTCTGCAATCTTTGGTAAGTATAATCTGAACTCCTGCTTTATCCTTGCAATCTTCCATCTGTGCCGGTTTAACCGTGATATTTATATGCAGGGCGCCGTGTCACCCATCTTGGGGATGACCTACGGAAGAAACTTAAAGCATGTTACAGTTTGGTCGAGCAGCTGTATTCCGACGCTCAGAGGATCATTAGTGCAACATCTTTCGGTAAACCGGCCCCCACGACCATCCAAGGCACGTTGGAAAAGTTATCTGTTCTGCCCGTGCGTCTAGAAGAAGTTAAAAAATCTGCTGCTCGAGGCGGGGCCCTCCTGGCACTTACCAGGGCTAAAGCCTGGGTCCCGGATCTTGATCCGGAAGAAGCTTTGACTGGATTTCCTGACACTAAAGAAGACGGTTCTACTTTTACCGCGAAGGATCTCCACACCTTGACGAAGGAAATGCGTCCCCTTGCCAGCAAGCTTGCCGCTGAGTCCGACTTATCCAGGTATCATCCGGGGTATGACTTGCAAAACAAGCGGGTGGAGCGGCCGGTTTATGACACCGTCAATTTAATCCCACTGGTTCGCCCTCATACCTTCGCTCCATATCGAACCTTCTGAACTTATCAGCGAAGAGATGTACTTCCGGGCTTTGATGAAGATTGATTGGCGTGTTCCGAACTTTCAACCGCTTCAAGAGGACGAAGATATTCCGGATCAAGCTGATGGCCAGCCGTCTCAGCAGGAAGGAGCATAACTTCAGAATTTATTGTTATAATTGCAGTCTCTGTTTTATCAAACAATCTTTTAATCCGTCTGGTTTGCTATGCCTTGTAATAGGATAGCTGAAACGTGGTCCGCTTTGATCCGGATATTCTGGCTTCTTGTTTTTGACGTTTTGCCAAATTAAATTTTGTCTGATGTCGCTTATCTTGCGTATCATCTGCTCCTGCAGAAGTAATACTGAAAACATGTCCTAGTGGTTTACCACTGGACAAATTAAATTGTTCTCTCAATATATCAAACAAGTATATACTTATACCAGAAATAATGTTATACCTGAGATTACGTATGCTCAATACTCTTAATCCGGTAGAACTTTAAAGCCTCTTGATGAAGATCTTCACGGATCCAATAATAAACCCGGGTTTTGATAATAGACACCGGTTTATTTCGTTCTGAAAACTTTGTTCAGAAATTTGTGGCTTGTTGCCTGATGGATGATCCGGGTTATAATGAACACCGGTTTATTCATGCCGGTATTCATGACCCAGACTTTTCACTTTATAGATATGTGGTCAGCTTCTGTAGCTGTTCCACTCCGGTTTAAAGAGTCATAAAACATAAACACCAAAAAATGCAAATTTGCAAATAAAACCATGTAGTCGAGGCTTTTTAAGAGCTGCCAGGCTCAAAGCAAGGTTCAGCCAATCACTGGATGCGGGTAATCTCGTCTTTCCAGAGGCCCGGTCAATGGATGCCCGTAGCCTTTCCATAGGAACCATAAGAAAAACCTTAGCCAATCACTGGATGCCCGTAGCCTTTCTAGAGGGCCTAGCCAATCACTGAATGCGGGTAAACCCGACTGTCCAGAGGGCCGATGGATGCGGGTAAACCCGTCTGTCCATAAGAATTTTAGCCAATCACTGGATGCCCGTAGCCTTTCCAGAGGGCCTAGCCAATCATTGAATGCGGGTAAACCCGACTGTCCAGAGGGCCGGTCGATGGATGCGGGTAAACCCGACTGTCCATAAGAATTTTAGCCAATCACTGGATGCCCGTAGCCTTTCCAGAGGGCCTAGCCAATCACTGAATGCGGGTAAACCCGACTGTCCAGAGGGCCGGTCGATGGATGCGGGTAAACCCGTCTGTCCATATAGTTCTCCATGGCTCCATGAAGTCATGGGTAGATCTTGAACCAATCACTGGATGGTTTACCATCCAGAGGGTTTCTTTGAATCGTCATCTTTTGAACCGGCTGTGACCTCCTGTTCTTTGGGGAGTTTTATTGCTTCTGAGCTCTGCAAAAATCAGTTTTAAACCGACCGATATGTTTGAAATATAACATATGATACTGCATATATGGTTGTCCTCACAAGATATTTGTATTGGAAAAAAGGCTGAGCCCCCGGTTTACCGAGGGTGCCGGTTTATTCATTGTTTATAATATATACATAGGATACAGTGGAGCTCATAGCTCAAGTATAGTATGGCCGCAAATGGGCGATGTTCCATGGCCTCTTCGTCTCCTCCTCTGATGTCCGTGAGTCCTTGTGTTCTCGAACGTCCAGCAGGTAATATGAACCGTTGTGCAGATTCTTACTGACCACAAAGGGCCCTTCCCAAGGCGGGGATAATTTGTGCATATCTGTTTGATCTTGGATGAGCCGGAGTACCAAGTCGCCCTCCTGGAACGTTCTTGTTTTGATCCGGCGGCTGTGATATCTGCGTAAGTCTTGTTGATAAATTGCAGACCGTGCTGCAGCTATATCACGCTCTTCATCTAGCCGGTCCAAACTGTCTTGCCTTGCTTGCTCATTGGCCGCTTCAACATAAGCCGTTACTCTTGGTGAATCATGACGGATATCACTTGGAAGGACCGCTTCAGCACCATAGACCATAAAGAAGGGTGTGTAACCTGTGGACCGGTTTGGTGTAGTGTTGATACTCCAAAGAACAGATGGTAACTCCTCAACCCTGGGTTCTCTGCAAAGGAGTCATAAGCCGGGGCTTGATACCTCGCAAAATCTCCTGATTTGCTCTTTCAGCTTGACCATTAGACTGAGGGTGGGCCACAGAAGATACATCTAAGCGAATATGCTCCCGTTGACATAATTCTTCCATCTCACCCTGAGATAAATTGGTGCCATTGTCTGTGATGATGCTGTGCGGAAAGCCAAACCGGAAAATTACCTTTTTAATGAATTTGACTGCCGTCGCCGCATCACACTTGCTTATAGGCTCTGCTTCAACCCATTTTGTAAACTTATCCACTGCTACTAGTAGATGAGTTTTCTGATCTTGAGATCGCTTGAAGGGTCCGACCATATCAAGCCCCCAAGTCGCAAACGGCCAAGTTATTGGTATCATCCGGAGCTCCTGCGCTGGAACTAGAGCACGCCTCGAAAATTTCTGACAAGCATCACACTTCCGGACCAAATCTGCCGCATCAGCATGAGCAGTTAACCAATAGAAACCATGCCGGAACGCTTTAGCCACCAATGATTTTGAACCGGCATGATGACCGCAATCCCCTTCATGGATCTCGCGAAGAATCTCACAACCTTCCTCAGCTGATACACACTGCTGAAATACTCCAGAAGTACTGCGATGATGAAGCTCTCCATTTGCAATTGTCATGGACTTAGAACGGCGGACTATCTGTCGTGCCTCGATCTCATCATCCGGTAACTCTCCTCGACTCAAATACGCCAGGTAAGGCTGCGTCCAATCCGGGATTATATGAACTGCTGCAACTAACTGTGCCTCCGGATCAGGAACAGCTAGGTATTCCTCTGATGGTACTTGAACCGAAGGACTGTGTAACTCATCCAAAAAGGTATTTGGCGGCACCGATTTACATTGGGAGCCTAGCCGTCTTAAAGCATCGGCCGCTCCGTTCCGTCGCCGGTCTATATGATCCACCTGATACCCCTTGAAATATCCTGCAACTGCTTCAACCTCTCGTCTGTAAGCTGCCATAAGAGGATCTCAGGAATCCCACTTGCCTGAAACTTGTTGTGCCACCAGATCTGAGTCACCAAAGCACTTGACCCGGCTCAAGTTCATCTCCTTTGCCATCCGCAAGCCATGAAGTAACGCTTCATATTCTGCCGCATTGTTAGTACAAGGAAACAACAAACGGAGGACGTAACAAAATTTATCACCTCGGGGGAAAGTTAAGACAGCTCCAGCCCCCGAGCCTTCCAACTGTCTTGAACCGTCGAAGTGAATCGTCCAGTACGTAAGATCCGGCTTCTCCTCAGGGGTTTGTAACTCTGTCCAATCATTGATGAAATCCACCAATGCCTGAGATTTTATAGCGGTGCGTGGCAGATACTTTAATTCATGTGGGCTGAGCTCAATGGCCCACTTCACCACTCTACCTGTAGCTTCCCTGTTCTGGATTATATCCCCCAACGGTGCTGAACTAACCACAGTTATTGGATGACCTTGAAAATAGTGCTTCAGCTTCCGGTTTGCCATGAACACACCGTATACCAGCTTCTGCCAATGTGGGTACCTTTGCTTGGACTCAATGAGTACTTCACTCACATAATAAACCGGGCGCTGAACCGGGTGTTCCTTCCCTGCTTCCTTGCGCTCAACCACGATTGCAACACTGACTGCCCGTGCATTAGCAGCGACGTATAACAGCAACGGCTCCTTATCAACAGGGGCAGCCAGGACCGGTGGCTTTGCCAGTTGCCGCTTCAAATCCTCAAACGCCGCGTTGGCTTCTTCACTCCATATAAACCGGTCTGTTTTCTTCAACATCTGATAGAGCGGAATCGCCTTCTCGCCCAAACGGCTGATGAACCTGCTTAATGCTGTGATCCGGCCAGCAATACGCTGAACATCATTGATGCAAACTGGCTTAGTCAAAGATGTAATGGCCTTGATCTTCTCCGGATTAGCTTCTATTCCTCTGTTTGAGACCAAGAATCCCAATAGTTTACCTGCCGGAACACCAAAGGCACACTTCTCCGGATTAAGCATCATCTTGTAAGCCCGAAGATTGTTAAAAGTCTCCTTAAGATCCTCTATCATTGTCTCCTCTTTCCTTGACTTAACCACAATGTCATCCACATAGGCATGAACATTCCTCCATATCTGTCCCTTAAGACAATTATGAACGCAACGCTGATAAGTTGCTTGAGCACTCTTGAGCCCAAAAGGAATAGATACATAGCAAAAAGCACCAAAAGGGGTTATGAAAGCCGTCTTCTCTTGGTCTTTAATTGCCATCTTGATCTGGTGATATCCTGAATATGCATCCAAAAAACTTAGCCGCTCACATCCCGCTGTAGCATCGATGATCTGATCAATGCGAGGGAGAGCAAAAGGATCAGTTGGGCAAGCCTTGTTAAGGTCTGTGTAGTCCACACACATTCTCCACTTCCCATTCTTCTTTAACACCAACACCGGGTTAGCCAACCACTCTGGGTGAAAGACTTCCACTATGAATCCTGCGGCCAAAAGCCTGGCCACTTCTTCCCCTATAGCCTTGCGCCTCTCTTCGTTGAAGCGGCGTAAATATTGTTTAACCGGTTTATATTTCAGATCAATGTTAAGGCTGTGCTCAGCGAGTTCCCTCGGTATACCTGGCATGTCAGAAGGCTTCCATGCAAAAATATCCCGGTTCTCACGGATGAACTCGATGAGCGCGCTTTCCTATTTGGGATCAAGGTTAGCACTGATAGTGAACTGCTTGGACGAATCTCCTGGCACAAAATCAACTTGCTTGGTCTCCTCTGCCGATTTGAACTTCAACGCCGGATCATGCTCTGTAGTTGGCTTCTTCAGCGGAGTCATATCTGCCGGATCAACATTATCTTTATAAAATTTCAACTCTTCTGTGGCACATATTGCCTCCGCATAAGCTGCATCTCCCTCTTCACATTCCACTGCTATTTTGCAACTTCCATGAACCGTGATCGTGCCCTTGTGACCCGGCATTTTGAGCTGCAGATAAACATAACATGGCCTAGCCATAAACTTAGCATAAACCGTCCTCCCAAACAGAGCGTGATAAGGGCTTTTGATCTTGACGACCTCGAAAGTTATCATTTCTGACCTGGAATCATGCTCATCTCCAAAGGTAACTTCCAAGTCAATCTTTCCAACCGGATAAGCTGACTTACCTGGGACCACCCCATGAAACACTGTGTTCGATTGCCTTAACTTTTTATCCGTCAGGCCCATACGACGGAAAGTCTCATAGTACAAGATTTTCATGCTGCTACCACCGTCCATGAGAACTTTAGTGAATTTATAACCTCCTACCTGGGGTGCCACCACCAAGGCCAAGTAGCCCGGATTATCCACCCGCATTGGGTGGTCTTCCCTACTCCATATAATGGGCTGCTCTGACCAGCGCAGAAATTGCGGTGTTGCCGGTTCAACCGCGTTAACTGCCCGCTTCAAAACCTTCTGATCTCGTTTACACAGACTTGTGGTGAATACATGGTATTGCCCACTGCTCAACTCCTTTGGATTACTCTGATATCTAGATTGTGGTTGCTGTTGCTGACGCTGCTGACTACCCTGGTTATTGTGATTACCTTGTCCCTGCTGCTGACTGCCTTGGTTGTAACCACCCTGATTACGCGGCTGATTGCCCTGGTTATTATAACCTCCCTGACCATTCTGATTACCGGCCCGGTTCTGATAACTATTGTTATTACCTCGATATCCTGATCCGGAGCTATTCCCCTGATGACCCGGACAATAGAACCCTGGGCCTGAACCGCCATTCGGAGGCCTATCATTAGGATTAAAGCGGCCCATCATGGCTTCCATAAAGGGTCTGCATTCTCCTATAGTGTGTTTCGTCGGTCGTCCCCTTGAGCTATGTTTTGGACAAGGCTGATTTAATTCTTGGCTCCAGTTGATGCCTCCCTCGTCGGTTTGCTGAGGTGGGTTGCCCCTGTTATGCTGAAAACCCCCTTGAACTTGAGTGTTGGCCACGAAGTCAGAGCCACCTTCTGCCTTTCGTTTGCCCAAGAAACTTGTAGTATCCGGATTAACTTGCGCCGGTTTACCAGGCTTGTTAACCTTTCCTGCCTTGTCTCCTTCAACTTCTGGATACTTGGTATTATCAGAGTCCCCATATTTTACCAGAGCACTCATGAGAGTTCCCATATCATTGCAATCCCTTTTAAGCCGTCCTAGCTTTAACTTTAAAGATTCAAACCGGCAATTGTTTTCCAAAGTTACTATCGCCGTACTAGGATTGATACCATTTGAAGAGTGTAAGATCTCGGCTACTCTCCGCACCCAAGCACTTGTAGACTCCTGTTCTCCTTGCACACAAGCTGCTAGATCCACCACTGACATCGGCTGCTTGCATGTATCTTTGAAGTTTTTGATAAACTGGCTGCATAGTTCCCCCCATGATCCGATGGAATTCGGGGGTAAACCCTTCAGCCAGGTCCGGGCTGTACCCTCAAGCATCATAGTAAAATACTTTGCACAAGCCGATTCATCCACGTCCAGCATCTCCATGGCCATCTCATAACTTTCAACCCAAGCTTCTGGAGCTAAATCTGCTGTGTAATTAGGTACCTTGCGGGGCCCTTTAAAATCTTTAGGCAGCTTGACACTCCGTAAAGCGGGGATAAGACATTGCACCCCAAAGGAACTCGTCGTAACTCCTGTTTCTGCTGTGGCTGTGTGAACCGGCGTCGTTTGACGAACCTCTTCCCGGGCTCCTGATCTAACCCGGTTTATATCCGGAGCTGGTGCCGCTGCGCCCGCCGGATTATCCTGTCTGCGCTGGTGCCGCCTGCGTTCACTGCTAGATACTTCTAGCTCCTCCCAATGCCTAGTGTAACTCCGGCTAGGACGCGGTGTTGAATGTAGCCTTTCCCTGCTATGAGAATATGCTTGCTGCTGTATCAATGTTGTATTAAGTAGCTCCTTGGCCCGGCGCGCCTCCAACGCTACCCGGGACGTCCCCTCGTCGGGTAAAGCGGCCAATCGTGCTGCAGCAGCAACAATGTTATCCAAAGGGTTCGAATAGTGACCTGATGGGTGAGGTGTAGACGTGATCCGCCGATCTTGCTCCGCAATGGGCTGCTGAACCGGCTCATCCCTGACTGGGGGTGCCCTTCGGTTTAAAGTGGGATTATTGCTAGTCCCTGCCCCTGGTGTTCTAAACAGATCCATGGCTTCGTAAACCGGCGGTATACGAGATTGGTACTTCCGACTTCTTACTCCCTGCGTAGAGGCATGTTCCATCCTTAGGTGAAAAGCTTGATCATCCAATTCTGCTTGCCTCCTTACTATCATTGCCTTCTCTCCTTTCAGATCCTCCTTTAATTGATCAATCCAGCCCTTTAACTGAAGGAGCTCTGCATCATGCTGCGCCTTGTCTGCTGGAGCTATTGTTTCCACCGCTTTAGCTGTGAACTCCTCGATCAAGGTGGATAGAACGTCAGTAGGTGAGAGGGTCGTGCCGCTCCCTCCTACACCAGCTTCTGCTGTCGTCCCGTTCACTGGGGGCTGTGAACCGGCCATAAAGACAGCCACCCGGTTTGGCGGATCGAAGGGGGCCGGAATACTGTTTCCATCGGACTCGCCCTCAGACCGGCCGTCCTGCAACTGATACAAAGACTCAGTTTCTCCGTATGAAGATTCGTCGTCGGAGTAAACAACTGTTGCACCATCGGATTCCGATCCGTCTTCGGCTCGAACTCCGTGGATTGCTCCAACAAACACGTGCTTCATAGCGGGCTGAATCCGGGCCGATCTCGCACGCTGAGCCGGCTCGACGATGTTGGGGAAGATGTCCGGCTTAGGTCCCGGTTCGCCGATTTTGCCAATGAAGACTTGGATGCCACCGAAAGGAACCCGATACCCGTATTCGATTGAATCGGCCTCCGGTCCCCAACCTGCATCGTCGATGTAGATCCGGCCGCGGCGACTCTTGGTCATCCGGCCGACCGCGTAACCCTTGAGCCCTTCAAAGCTGCCCTTCAAGAACTCGAAACCATCGTGCGGAGGCCCCACGGTGGGCGCCAACTGTCGTGGAAATAGCACGACAGATGTCCGGTTTAGCGGACTTGATGATGGAACCATTGCACGGGTTAGCTTGAAGGGGTTCATAGCACACAAAGGAAACAGAGAGTTTATACTAGTTCGGCCCCTTCGATGAAGGTAAAAGCCTACGTCTAGTTGGCTTGGTATTACTTGGGCGTCGGTTTACAGGGAGCGGATCGCTTGCCTGTAATCTCGACGGGTTGATTCTTGCTTGTCCTTGAACCGTCGCCGGGTCGTCCCTTTATATAGAGGTGACGCCTGGTCCGGTTTACAGAGTCCCGAGGCCGGCTCATACTCGTGTCCGCCTCGGTCTCTGTCCTTTCTTCCTTATCTCTCAAGTTACATCGCTTGGTGGTTTACAAACCATAATTCTATACATGGGCCCTAAGATCTTATGGGCCGTAGCCTTTACTAAATATTACAACCAAATATAATATAACCAAGCCGGTTTACACTAGCCGGTTCATACCTGCTAGTAATATCCCTGACAGATACTATGATGAGGATGATGATAGTAACTATGATCTTGATGAACAAATGAGACATTTTGGTCTTATGGCAAATCTTCATGGGTACGCAGCCGGAGGAAAGGAATGGGAGCTCGATAGTGGATGCACGGATCACATGACCGGAGATAAGGACATGTTTCATGAGCTTGCTAGAAATGATGGTCCATGAAAGTATGTTACCTTTGATGACAACTCTAAGGGTAAAGTTGTTGGCCTTGGTAAGGTCGCCATATCCAACGATAGCTCAATCAAGAATGTCATGCTTGTAGAATCTCTTGGATATAATCTTCTCTCCGTGTCTAGATTAGCTGATTTTGGTTTAAATGTGTTATTCACTCATGTTGATTGCCAAGTCTTTCGTAGAGATAATCACAATATGGTATTTACGGGCATCCGTAGAGGTGACCTATACATTGTTGACTTCACTAAGAAAGCCCAACCTCGCACTTGTTTTATTGATAAATCTTCTAAAGGTTGGTTGTGGCATAGAAGGTTAGGTCATGTGGGCATGCGAAATCTTGATAAGGTTATTAAAGGTCATCATATCATTGGTGTTAAAGATGTTATATTTGACAAGGATAGACTTTGCAGTGCTTGTCAAGCAGGAAAATAAGTTGGAGGAAGTCATCCCATGAAGAACATTATGACCACGAGAAGACCGCTCGAGCTACTTCACATGGATCTCTTTGGTCCCAATGCCTACAAGAGTCTCGGTGGTAACTCATTTGGTCTAGTCATTGTTGATGATTTTTCAAGATTTACGTGGGTGTTCTTTCTTGATGATAAACCGCGGGTCCAAAAGATCTTCAAAAATTTCGCTAGGAAGGCCAAAAATAAATTTGAAGTGAAGATGAAGAAGGTTCGCAGCGACAACGGAATGGAGTTCAAGATCGCAAATGTAGATACCTTTCTTGACGAAGAAGGGATTTCACATGAGTTCTCGGCTACGTATACGCCTCAACAAAATGGAGTTGTTGAGAGGAAGAATCGGACCCTTATCGAGATGGCAAGAACGATGCTTGACGAATACAAGACGCCAAGACAGTTTTGGGCGGAAGCGGTTGAGACAGCTTGTCATGCAACAAATCGCTTGTATCTTCACAAGCTTCTCGGCAAGATAGCATACGAACTTCTCACTGGTAACAAACCCCAAGTTGGATACTTTCGAGTATTCGGCTCAAAGTGCTACATTCTTGATAAGCATCGTCGTTCTAAAATTGCTCCTAAATATCATGAAGGTTTCCTACTTGGTTATGGCTCAAACTCTCACACTTACCGTGTCTACAACAATTTCACCCAAAAGGTTGAAGAGACGTTAGATGTGAAGTTTGATGAATCTAACGGCTCGCAAGTAGAGCAATTGCCAATTGATGTAGGAGACAAAGATCCTTCGGAAGCAATTCAAGACTTGTCTATTGGCAAGATCCGTCCAACGGATGTAAAGGAGAGTACTTCGTCCGTCCATGTGGAAGTTTCTACCTCATGACAAGGTGAACCACAAGTTGACTTGGAGGCATCCACAAGTGGAACACGCCATGATGAAGGAAACGAGGAGATGCATCAAGATGAACCTCATCAACCTCCTTCTCCACCTCCACAAGGGGACAACAACACCAACAAAAATGAAGAAGAAGAAGATGAAGAGGAAGTTCCACCCCGACCCAAGCAAAAGCTTTCATGAGTTAAAGAAAGAATTGCTAGAGATCATCCCATAGAGCAAGTCTACAATGATCCAAACCGGAAGAATCACTCGCTCTAAAACTCGCTGAGCTAACTTTTGTGAACATTACTCTTTCATATCAAACCTTGAACCTGTGAAGGTTGAAGATGCTCTTGACGATCCGGATTGGGTGAACGCTATGCACAAAGAGCTACACAACTTTGAGAGAAATCAAGTGTGGACATTGGTCGAGAAGCCCGACAGCAACCACAACATCATCGATACCAAATGGGTGTTTCGTAACAAGCAAGATAAAGATGGTCAAGTCGCCCGCAACAAAGCACGTCTCATCGCCCAAGGCTGCACTCAAGTCGAAGGTATGGACTACGATGAGACATATGGCCCCGTTGCTAGACTTGAGTCCATCCGCATCTTACTTGCTTATGCTAATCACCATGATATCACATTGTACCAAATGGACATTAAAAGTGCTTTTCTCAATGGTGAAATTGAGGAGGAAGTTTATGTTAAACAACCTCCCGGCTTTGTCAATCCTAAGAAACCCGACCATGTTTACAAGCTTCACAAAGCTCTTTATGGTCTTAAACAAGCTCCTAGAGCGTGGTATAAATGCTTGACCAAGTTCCTTATTGAAAAAGGGTTTGAGACTGGAAAAATAGAATCTACACTTTTTTCTAAAAAGGTTAATGGTGAATTATTCGTATGCCAAATTTATGTTGATGATATCATATTTGGTTCTACTAACCCCTATTTTAGTGAAAGGTTTGGAAAGCTAATGTTGGAAAAGTTTGAGATGTCTATGATGAGTGAACTCAAGTTCTTTCTTGGTGTGCAAATTAAACAAACTCGGGATGGTACCTTTGTTTCTCAAACAAAGTATATCAAGGACGTGTTCAAGAAGTTCAACATGCAAGATTGAAAAGGTATGACTACACCCATGCCTACTAGTGGACATCTTGACTTGACTAAGGATGGCGAACCGGTTGATCAAAAGGTTTACCGCTCTATGATTGGTTCATTGTTATATATATGTGCCACCCGTCCCGATATTATGCTAAGTGTGTGCATGTGTGCACGATATCAAGCGGCCCCTAAAGAATGTCATCTTAAGGCTGGGAAAAGGATAGTGAGATACTTAATACATACACCAAATTTTGGCATTTGGTATCCTAAGAGATCCTCTTTTGATCTTGTTGGCTACTCCGATTCGGACTATGCCGGAGACAAGGTTGATAGAAAGTCCACTTCGCGTACTTGTCAATTTCTTGGTAGATCTCTTGTGTCTAGGTCCTCCAAGAAACAAAACTCGGTATCCTTATCCACCGCCGAAGCGGAATACATTGTCGCTGGTTCATGTTGTGCTCTATTACTTTGGATGACCCAAACTCCTAAATATTATGGGATCTATGTGAAACATGTTCCATTGCTTTGTGACAATGAAGATTGCTCATAATCCTGTGCAACACTCTCGAACTAAGCATATTGAAGTTCATCATCATTTCATTCGAGATCATGTTGCTAAGGGTGATATCAATCTTAAACATGTTCGCACCAATAAGCAATTAGCGGATATATTTACTAAACCACTTGATGAGAAAATGTTTTGCAGGTTGAGAGGTGAATTGAACATTATTGATGCCTCAAACTTGGAGTAGGAACTCAATTTGGGTACATGCAAGGCATAAGCCTTTGAATAATCCTTGACTTTTTCCTCTCATGATGTTGATCATATGTCTTGAAAATATTTGTACCCTTGCATGCTATCTAACCCTTGTAGGCACCTGGATGAATCAAAATCCATGGGATTGCACCTCACTCACATCTTGAGCAATCTCTAGATCACCGAGTCCCTACACCGTGGTGGTTGAAGACAAGGAAGCATGAAACCCTTCAACATATCCTTTGACAATTTCTATATATCAAATTTTGTTTGGTATCAAGTTTCATGATTGTCATTATGGATACACAAGTGCTCTTCCTTGCAAATCTAACCCATGCAGGTAGATGAACTCAAACTACAAGTGGTGCTCCAAATTCTTGATGAGCTACATCAACCTTGAGCACCTCACAGAAGTTCAACTACATGATCAAGATCAACACCACCACCCAAGGTATGTCATTCCATCTTAGAGAAGCTTTACCTCAAGTCATGGGCCAAAGCTGCTCAACAAGATGTGGATACATCAAAATACTTAAACAAAAAATGGCAACCCCATTTTGAGCTTAAACGATGAGTATGACCTATGATCAAGTGTCTTCACTTGACTCCTAAGTCAATATACACTAACATAGGTGACTTTGTTGCTGACCATTTCTAGATGAAGTTCTCTAGTGTTTCTCTAAGTTTGTGCATTTGTTCCTTGTATTTTGTTTCCCTTCTTTTAAAACAAAAAAAAACTTCAGCTAGAGTTTCTTTTCTCTATTTCGTTCTGCATTTTCTGCATCCAATTCATTGCAAATCTTTCAGTTAATTCCTTGCAAATCTTTGTGAGATCTTATTTGCCTAGCGAGCTCAGATGAAAAATTGTTCTCTCTGTGTTGAACTCGGAGCCACCGATTTGCCTCTTTCGGTTAAACCGAACCTTCTCGGTGCCACTGAAGTGAACAACTCGGTGCTACCAATTTGAATACTGAGGAGATAATTTGTCATTTGCATCCTGCATATTTGTTCCAGCTCCACTCAATGATTCTTGTCCTCTACCAACATCACATTTTATATAATGCTCTGCTCCGTGACTCAAGGACTGAACCTATTTTGACTCACACTCCAGAAGATCCCTTCTTGGAAATTGATGTCAAAGGGGGAGAGAGTTCACATCAAAGCTTAAGGGAGAGAGAGAGTTCACATGCCCCAGATGCTTGGTGTTCAAGAGGAGAGAAGCCACATGTCTTCAAGAGGGGAAAGACATGTCTATGTTATTGATCTGATATGTTTTGCTCTGATTCTGTTTCCCTACTTTCTTCCATTATCCAATATAAGATTCAAGGGGAGAAAGACTGCTAGGGAAAGAAGTCTTTGAATTCATTGCATATCTTTACCTTTGGGAACATGTATGTATTCAAGAGTACCTAGTACTCACTCTCTACATGTTATCCCAATCTTGGTACTCTTGTAGCTCTTTTGTTGCTTTTTCTAGTAGATGTACCCATGTTATCTAACCTTATTTACTCAGGTTCATCCCTTCATAAGTCAGCTCAAGATCACAAGGTAAGTATATGCATCACACTCATGTGCATGAATATTTCTTGCTAATGTACATATTGTTTGCAAGAAGGAATCATGAACATGGGGATACACTTCATATATTCATATCATTTGCTAATAAGAGAAAGCTAATAAGCTTGCTAAGCGTCTTGCCAGCATGGTGGATACCGAGGATATTGTTTCTTGAGCTCTTGTGAAGTGGTTTCAGTTCTGTAATTGTTTTGCTGTAGCATTTATCTGCACTGGCCGCCAACTTTGACAACCCATGTATCTAATATGTTGCTTTGTTCCTCATATTTGCACTGGTGGTGAACTTTGATGCCTAGTGGTTATAATATGTGTAATAGCCGTAATAGCCTAGCGTATGTTGCTTGCTTATTTATTTCTTTGTTGTCTTGCTTATTTGTTTGCTTGTAGTCGGTGCAGTTCTTTTTCCGCGGTGTGCTAGTCGTCCCAATAACCTATTATTTAAACCTAGGCCACAATAACCCTGGACAATATATGGACCATTGTCACCATGGTCCGGCTATCCGTTCTAGTGACCATGGGCCAACTACAGACCATCTATGGGCCGTAGAATCAATGGGCCTTCCATGGGCCATATGACCAATTGGCCAAACATGGGCTAATAACGGACCGCATTATGGGCCGTAAATGGGCTAGAGTGGCATCTGTTCGTTCATGGGCCAAGCATAACGGGCCTTTAAGAGGCCGACGAGTCTAACCGACTTAATTCCACCGACAAGCATAACGGGTCGTTAATGGGCCGTATTTGATGACGCTATGAAAACGGCCCAACGGATTAACGGGCTACAAACAGGTCGACTATAACCACGGGCTTCATTTGGTCCACAAGCGAAAAAGGCCCGTAACGGGCCATAAGCTACCGAATGCTGCAAATCAGCCCAAGAATAAATGGGCCCTTAAAAGGCCAAAAGTTAACACGGGCTGGGAACGGCCCAATGGAGTAATGGGCCGTTAATGGATATTAAGCAATATAATGTTCATCCTAGGCCAGTTTCAGTGCGGGACGTTAATGGACCACGAGTTACAAAGGGCCTCAAATGGGCCGAAAGACGTCATGGGCCGTACATGGGCCGGAAGTTACAACGGGCTGGAATCATATTGGACGGCCCCAATGCAGCTAGTGGGCTGAATTCGGAAAGGTCATAATGGGTCGTTAGTTATCGGGCCTGAATGGGCTATATGCGAGGAAGCCGTTAGCACGCTTTTGATGGGCGAGCACGTTATCATTTGACCAAGTCAAACGGGGCGGCCTTTTGACCTGAATGGGCCATTGTTGGGCCGTGCCACGTGTCGACGTATCACTGGCGCCTCCTGTCCATTGGTTGGTTCACATCTGTCCGCACGTGGAGCTAACAAGTGGTTACTTCGGCCAATGAGAATTTTACACGTGGAAAATTCCCATTGGTCCTCGCTGTTAGCGGGTTATCGGATCAAAAACCGGACGTGATAGCTTAACGGCGACCTGTTACGGTGGATGCCACGTGTCAGATACCCTTGATGAAAGCACTTCCATGACACGACATTTATAATCATGTAAGTGTACACTTCCGTGATGATAATTTTGGTATTGTCATGGAACACTTCTACGACAGCACATGTATGACTATCTTGATTCTGTCATAAAATAGTCATGGATGTACGTGCATGACAGAAAACGTGACCTACTGTGACAAACACATATTATCACGAAGTGTTTTTTAGTGGAGGAGACGGCGGTAAATGCCGGATTCCAGAATCCGAAGTCCAGATTTCGAAAGAATGCCTCTAAAGGCAACCATGATGGGATGTCCAAGCTGGACGCTATCTTGGACTGACCATGCCAGATACATGGCACCCCAGAGAAGCCCACCAATCACTCCAACCGCAATTCTTGGGCGATAAAACAGGCCGGAAAACTCACAGCTGAGGACTCCATGAAAGCACAAGTGCTCCCTGGGTGATTTTGGTAATTAATGTCAACATATCTCTTGTTGGACTAATGTTTTCATCTAGTATATTTCAGACAAGTTCAACAAATGGAGTGGCATGGACTAGAGGATGTGGAACCCATTCAAGATGATAAGGACAAAAGGATTGGCTCAAGCTCAAAGCTCAGGACTCTACATTTTCTATTTCAATGATCCAAGATCACATTGAGTCCATAGGAAAGCCAATACTATTAAAAGGGGATGAGGTGTTGCTTAATGGCTTGCTTGCTCAAAGTGCTTAGTGATATGCTCCAAAACTCTCAACCACTTTCTCACATCCACATATGTCCCAAACCAAAAGTCAAACTCGGCCCCACTGAATTCGTCTATCCGGCGTCACCGAGTTCATTTGAGATAGCCACTGCCAGAAACCCTAATCATTTCGGTCTCACCGATAGGGATCTCGGTGTCAGCGAAATGGGAATGTAAACTCTTTGTTTCCAATTTGAAACATTTTGGTCTAACCGAGATGTGAGAATCGGTCTCACCGAGTTAGCATTGCAAACTCTCTGTTGCCTTTTTGTAACATTTCAGTCTCAACGAAATGAGCGAAACGGTCCCACCGAGATTGCTTGACCAAACCTGTGTGTGCTTATTAGCAAAATCGGTCCCACCGAGTTTACGTAATCGGTCTCACCGAGATTACGTTATGCCCTAACCCTAATGAAATCGGGCCTACTGAGTTGATCATATCGGTCCCACGGAAATGCCTAACGGTCACATTATGAACTAAATCGGTATGGCCGAGTTCTCTGAATCGGTCCCATCGAGTTTGGTAAATTGTGTGTAACGGTTAGATTTTGTGTGGAGGCTATATATACCCCTCCAACCACTCTTCGTTCGTGGAGAGATCCATCAGAACATATCTACACTTCCACTACCCATTTTTCTGAAAGAGAACCACCTACTCATGTGTTGAGACCAAGATATTCCATTCCTACTATTGGAAATATGCCCAAGAGACAATAATAAATTGGTTATTATTATATTTCCTTGTTCATGATAATTGTTTATTATCCATGCTAGAATTGTATTGATAGGAAACTTAGATACATGTGTGGATACATAGACAAACACCATGTCCCTAGTGAGCCTCTAGTTGACTGGCTCGTTGATCAATAGATGGTTGCGGTTTCCTGACCATGGACATTGGATGTCGTTGATAACGAGATCACATCATTAGGAGAATGATGTGATGGACAAGACCCAATCCTAAGCCTAGCACAAGATCGTGTAGTTCGTATGCTAAAGCTTTTCTAAATGTCAAGTATCTTTTCCTTAGACCATGAGATTGTGCAACTCCCGGATACCGTAGGAATGCTTTGGGTGTACCAAATGTCACAACATAACTAGGTGGCTATAAAGGTGCACTACGGGTATCTCCGAAAGTGTTTGTTGGGTTGGCACGAATCGAGACTGGGATTTGTCACTCCGTGTGACGGAGAGGTATCTCTGGGCCCACTCGGTAGGACATCATCATAATGTGCACAATGTGATCAAGGAGTTGATCACGGGATGATGTGTTATGGAACGAGTAAAGAGACTTTCCCATAACGAGATTGAACAAGGTATCGGGATACCGATGCTCGAATCTCGGGCAAGTACTATACCGGTAGACAAAGGGAATTGTATACGGGATTGATCGAATCCTTGATATCGTGGTTCATCAGATGAGATCATCGTGGAGCATGTGGGAGCCAGCATGGGTATCCAGATCCCGATGTTGGTTATTGACCGGAGAGTTGTCTCGGCCATGTCTACATGACTCCCGAGCCCGTAGGGTCTACACACTTAAGGTTCGATGAGCTAGGGTTATAAGGAAAGTATGTACGCGGTTACCGAATGTTGTTCGGAGTCCCGGATGAGATCTCGTACTTCACGAGGAGTTCCGGAATGGTACAGAGGTAAAGATTGATATATAGTAAGTGAGGATTTGGCCACCGGAAGTGTTCCGGGCATCACCGGTAATGTACCGGGACCATCGGAAGGGTCTGGGGGTCCACCCGGAGGGGCCACCAGCCCCGGAGGCCTTTGCGGGTCAATAGTGGGAAGGGACCAGCCCCTAGGTGGGCTGGGGCGCCTCGCACCAAGGCCCAAGGCGCCTCCAAGAGGGGAGGGGGCAAACCCTAAGGCAGATGGGCCCTAGGGCCCACCCTGGTGCGCCCCCCTCTCCCTCTCCCCTTTGGCCGCCACCCTAGATGGCATCTAGGGCTGCCCCCCCCTCCTAGGGAGGGAACCCTAGAGGGGGCGCAGCCCCTCCCCTCCCCCTATATATACTTGAGGTATTGGGGGCTGCCCAACACATGATTTGATCTCTCTTGGCGCAGCCCTACCTCTCTCCCTCCTCCTCTCTCGTAGTGCTTGGCGAAGCCCTGCTGGAGTCCCGCGCTCCTCCACCACCACCACGCCATCGTGCTACTGCTGGACGGAGTCTTCCCCAACCTCTCCTTCTCCCCTTGCTGGATCAAGGCGTGGGAGACCTCACCGGGCTGCACGTGTGTTCAACGTGGAGGCGTCGTTGTTCGGTGCTTAGATCGGAATCAACCGCAATCTGAATCGCTACGAGTACGACTCCTTCATTCGTGTTCTTGTAACACTTCAGCTTAGCGATCTACAAGGGTATGTAGATGCACTCCCCTCTCCCTCGTTGCTAGATTACTCCATTGATTGATCTTGGTGATGCGTAGAATTGTTTTGATTTCTGCTACGATCCCCAACAGTGGTATCAGAGCTAGGTCTATGCATAGTTACTATGCACGAGTAGAACACACGTTGGTGTGGGCGTAGATCATGTCAATTTACTTGCCGCTACTAGTCTTATCTTGATTCGGCGGCATCGTGGGATGAAGCGACCCGGACCGACCTTACACGTACGCTTACGTGAGACAGGTTCCACCGACTGACATGCACTAGTTGCATAAGGTGGCTAGCGGATGTCTGTCTCTCCCACTTTAGTCGGATCGGATTCGATGAAAAGGGTCCTTATGAAGGGTAAATAGAAATTGGCATATCACGTTGTGGTTTTGGCGTAGGTAAGAAACGTTCTTGCTAGAAACCTATAGCAGCCACGTAAAAACTTGCAACAACAATTAGAGGACGTCTAACTTGTTCTTGCAGCATGTGTCGTGTGATGTGATATGGCCAAAAGGATGTGATGAATGATATATATGTGATGTATGAGATTGATCATGTTCTTGTAATAGGAATCACGACTTGCATGTCGATGAGTGTGACAACCGGCATTAGCCATAGGAGTTGTCTTATTTAATTGTATGACCTGCGTGTCATTGAAAACGCCATGTAATTACTTTACTTTATTGCTAACCGTTAGCCATAGTAGTAGAAGTAATGTTTGGCGAGACAACTTCATGAAGACACGATGATGGAGATCATGGTGTCACGCCGGTGACGATGATGATCATGGAGCCCCGAAGATGAAGATCAAAAGGAGCAAAATGATATTAGCCATATCATGTCACTTCTTGATTGATGTTTATCATGTTTTACATCTTATTTGCTTAGAACGACGGTAGTAAATAAGATGATCTCTCACTAAAATTTCAAGAATTGTGTTCCCCCTAACTGTGCACCGTTGCTAAGGTTCGTTGTTCCGAAGCACCACGTGATGATCGGGTGTGATAGGCTCTAACGTTCGCATACAACGGGTGTAAGCCATATTTACACATGCGATACACTTAGGGATCACTTGACGAGCCTAGCATGTACAGACATGGCCTCGGAACACGGAAGACCGAAAGGTCGAACATGAGTCGTATAGAAGATACGATCAACATAAACATGTTCACCGTTGATGACTAGTCCGTCTCACGTGATGATCGGACATGGCCTAGTCGATTCGGATCATGTATCACTTGGATGACTAGAGAGATGTCTATCTAAGTGGGAGTTCATTAAATTTGTTTAGATGAACTTTATTGTCATGAACAATAGTCTAAGTTGTCTTCGCAAATTATGTTGTAGACCAATAGCCTGCGTTGTAGCTCCCTGTTTAATACGATCCTAGAGAAATACTAAGTTGAAAGATATTGTAAGCAATGATGCGGACTGGGTCCTTAGTCCGAGGAGTGTCCTCACTGCTACACAGAAGGCTTACGTCTTTGATGCACCGCTCGATGTGCAAACCCCTACAACGTCGTCTGTGGATGTTGTGAACACCTGACAAACACGTCCTGATGACTACTTGATAGTTTAGTGCACCATACTTTACGGCTTAGAATCGGGATTCCAATGACGTTTTGAATGCCATAAGACATATGAGATGTTCCAAGAGCTGAAATTGGGATTTCAGGATCATGCCCGTGTTGAGAGGTATGAGACCTCTGACAAGTTCTTTTGCCAACAAGATGGAGGAGAATAGCTCAACTAGTGAGCATGTGCTCAGAATGTATGGGTGCTAAAATCACTTGAACCAAGTGGGAGTTAATCTTCCAGGTGAGATAGTGGTTGACGGAATTCTCTAGACACTATCACCAAGCTACTAGAACTTCGTGATGAACTATGACATGCAAAGGATGGAGATGATCCCGGAGCTATTAGCAGTACTTAAGACCACAAAAGTAGAAATCAAGAAGGAGCATCAAGTGTTGATGGTTTAACAAGACCACTGGTTTCAAAAAGGGCAAGGGTTAGAAGGGAAACTTCATGAATGGCAAACCAGTTGTCGCTCTAGTGAAGGTACCAAAGGTTGAACCCAAACCTCGAGACTAAGTGCTTCTATTGTAAGGGGAACGGTCACATGGTAGCGGAACTGCCCCAAATACATGGTAGATAAGAAAGCTGGCAACTTCAACAAAGTATATTTGATATACGTGTTACTGATGTGTACCTTACTAGTACTCCTAGTAGTACCTGGGTATTGGATACCGGTTCAGTTGTTATTATTAGTGACTTGAAGCAAAAGCTACGGACTGAACGGAGACTAGCTAAGGGCGAGGTGACGATGTGTGTTGTAAGTGTTTCCAAGGTTGTTAATATCACCATCGCACGCTCCCTCTACCTTCAGGATTAGTGTTGAACCTAGATAAATGTTATCAGGTGTCTACGTTGAGCATGAATATGATTAGATCATGTTCATTGCAATACGGTTATTCATTTAAGTTAGAGAATAATGGTTATTCTGTTTACATGAATAATACCTTTATGGTCATGCACCCAATGGTTTATTGAATCTCGATCATAGTAATACACATGATAATAATATTAACGCCAAAATATGTAGAGTTAATAATGATAGTACCACTTTCTTGTGGCACTGTCGCTTAGGTCATTTTGGCATAAAATGCATGAAGAAACTCCATGTTGATGGATGTTTGGAGTCACTTGATTTTGAATCGCTTGACACATGCGAGCCATGCCTCATGGGCATGATGACTAAGATCCCGTTTTCAGGTACAATGAAACGGGCAAGTGACTTGTTGGAAATCATACATGTTGATGTGTGTGATCCAATGAGAATTAAGGCGTGTGGTGGATATCGTTATTTTCTCATCTTCATTGACGATTTGAGTAGATATGGGTATATTTACTTAATGAAGCAAAAGTTTGAAACGTTTGAAAAGTTCAAGCAATTTCAGAGTGAAGTTAAGAATCATCATAACAAGAAGATCATGTTCCTACGATCTGATCAAGGGTAGATTTTCTGAGTTATGAGTTTGGCAATCACTTAAGACATTATGGAATTATTTCGCAGTTGAAGCCACCTGGAACACCACAGCGTAATGGTGTGTCCGGACGTCGTAATTGAACCTTATGAGATATGGTATGATCTATGATGTCTCTTACCGATCTACCGCTGTTATTTTGAGGTTATGCATTAGAGACAGCTGCATTCACTTTAGATAGGGCACCATCTAAGTCCGTTGAGACGACGACGTATGAACTATGGTTTGGCAATAAACCAAAGTTGTCGTTTCTTAATGTTTGGGGCTGCGATGCTTATGGCTTCAGCCGGCAAAAGCTCGAACCCAAAGCGGACAAATACATCTTCATGGGATACCCAAAGGTAACAGTTGGGTATACCTTCTATCTCAGATCCAAGGGCAAAAATGTTTGTCGCTAAGAACGGGTCCTTTCTCGAGAAGGAGTTTCTCTCAAAGGAATTGAGTGGGAGGAAGATAGAACTTGATGAGGTTGTCGAACCCTCACTTCAACTGGAGAGTAGTGCAATACAGAAAGATGTTTCTGTGGAACCTACGACTGTTGAAGAGGAAACTAATGATAGTGATCATGAAGCTTCGGATCAAGTTGCTATTGAACCTCGTAGGTCGACAAGGATATGTACTACTCTTGAGTGGTACGGTGATCCTGTCTTAGATGTCATGTTGTTGGGCAACAATGAACCTACGAACTATGGAGAAGCGATGGTGGGCCCGTATTCCGAAAAATGGTTAGAAGCCGAGAAATCCGAGATAGGATCCATGTATCAAAACAAAGTATGGACTTTGGTGGACTTGCTCGATGATCGGCAAGCCATTGAGATAAATGGATCTTTAAGAAGAAGACGGACGTGGACGGTAATGTCACCATCTATGAAGCTCGACTTGTGGCGAAGAGTTTTTCATAAGTTCAAGGAGTTGACTACGATGAGATTTTCTCACCCATAGTGATGCTTAAGTTCGTCGGAATCATGTTAGCATTAGCTGCATTTATGAAATCTGGCATATGGATGTCAAAACAAGTTTCCTTTCCAGTTTTCGTAAGGAAAGGTTGTATGTGATACAATCAGAAAGGTTTTGTCGATCCTAAGGATGCTAAAAGGTATGCTAGCTCCAGCGATCCTTCCATGGACTAGAGCAAGTATCTCGGAGTTGGAATATACGCTTTGATGGAGTGATCAAAGTTTTTGGGTTTATACAGTTTGTTAGAAACTTGTATTTACAATAAAGTGAGTGGGAGCACTACAACATTTCTGATAAGTATATGTGAATGACATATTGTTGATCCGAAATGATGTAGAATTTCTGGAAAGCATAAAGGGTTGTTTGAAAGGAGTTTTTCAAAGGAAGACCTAGATAAAGCTGCTTACATATTGGGCATCAAGATCTATAGAGATAGATCAAGACGCCTGATGATACTTTCAAAAGAACACACACCTTTGACATGATTTTGAAGGAGTTCAAAATAGATTAGTCAAAGAAGGAGTTCTTACCTGAGTTGTAAGGTGTGAAGTTGAGTAAGACTCAAAGCTTGACCACGGCAGAACAAAGAAGAAGGACGAAGGTCGTCCCCTATGCTTTTGTCATAGGATCTATACGATATGTCATGCTGAGTACCACACATGATGTGTGCCTTGCCACATGTCTGGCAAGAGGGTACAAAGGTGATCCAGGAGTGGATCACTAGATAGCGGTCAGAATTATCCTTAGAGGAATAAGGAAATGTTTCTCGGTTATGGAGGTGATAAAGAGTTCGACGTAAAGAGTTACGTCGATGCAAGCTTAACACCAATCCGGATAGCTCTGAGTAGAGATACCGGATACGTATAATGGAGCGACAATTTGGAATAGCTTCAAGTGGAACGTGGTAGCAGCATCTACGATATGACATAAAGTTTTGCGAAATACATAGGGATCTGAATGTTGCAGACCCGTTGACTACAACCTCTCTCACAAGCATAACATGATCAAACCCAGAACTCATTGAGTGTTAATCACATAGTGATGTGAACTAGATTATTGACTCTAGTAAACTCTTTGGATGTTAGTCACATGGCGATATGACCTGTGAGTGTAAATCACATGGCGATGTGAACTAGATTATTGACTCTAGTGCAAGTGGGCGACTGTTGGAAATATGCCCTAGAGGCAATAATAAATTGGTTATTATTATATTTCCTTGTTCATGATAATTGTTTATTATCCATGCTAGAATTGTATTGATAGGAAACTGAGATACATGTGTGGATACATAGACAAACACCATGTCCCTAGTGAGCCTCTAGTTGACTGGCTCGTTGATCAATAGATGGTTGCGGTTTCCTGACCATGGACATTGGATGTCGTTGATAACGGGATCACATCATTAGGAGAATGATGTGATGGACAAGACCCAATCCTAAGCCTAGCACAATATCGTGTAGTTCGTATGCTAAAGCTTTTCTAAATGTCAAGTATCTTTTCCTTAGACCATGAGATTGTGCAACTCCCGGATACCGTAGGAATGCTTTGGGTGTACACCAAACGTCACAACGTAACTGGGTGGCTATAATGGTGCACTACGGGTATCTCCAAAAGTGTCTGTTGGGTTGGCACAAATCGAGACTGGGATTTGTCACTCCGTGTGACGGAGAGGTATCTCTGGGCCCACTCGGTAGGACATCATCATAATGTGCACAATGTGATCAAGGAGTTGATCATGGGATGATGTGTTATGGAACGACTAAAGAGACTTGCCGGTAACGAGATTGAACAAGGTATCGGGATACTGACGATCGAATCTCGGGCAAGTACTATACCGGTAGAAAAAGGGAATTGTATACGGGATTGATTGAATCCTTGACATCATGGTTCATCCGATTAGATCATCATGGAGCATGTGGGAGCCAACATGGGTATCCAGATCCCGCTGTTGGTTATTGACCGGAGAGTTGTCTCGGCCATGTCTGCATGACTCCCGAGCCCGTAGGGTCTACACACTTAAGGTTCGATAACGCTAGGGTTAAAAGGAAAGTATGTATGCGGTTACCGAATGTTGTTCGGAGTCCCGGATGAGATCTCGGACGTCACAAGGAGTTTCGGAATGGTTCGGAGGTAAAGATTGATATATAGGAAGTGAGGATTTGGCCACCGGAAGTGTTTCGGGCATCACCGGTAATGTACCGGGACCACCAGAAGGGTCCGGGGGTCCACCGGGAGGGGCCACCAGCCCCGGAGGCCTACGTGGGCCAATAGTGGGAAAGGACCAGCCCCTAGGTGGGTTGGGGCGCCTCGAACCAAGGTCCAAGGCGCCTCCAAGAGGGGAGGGGGCAAACCCTAAGGTAGATGGGCCCTAGGGCCCACCCTGGTGCGCCCCCCTCTCCCTCTCCCCTTTGGCCGCCACCCTAGATGGCATCTAGGGCTGCTGCCCCCCTCCCCTAGGGAGGGAACCCTAGAGGGGGCGCAGGCCCTCCCCTCCCCCTATATATACTTGAGGTATTGGGGGCTGCCCAACACATGATTTGATATCTCTTGGCGCGACCCTACCTCTCTCCCTCCTCGTCTCTCGTAGTGCTTGGCGAAGCCCTGCTGGATTCCCGCGCTCCTCCACCACCACCATGCCATCGTGCTACTTCTGGATGGAGTCTTCCCCAACCTCTCCTTCTCCCCTTGCTGGATCAAGGCGTGGGAGATGTCACCGGGCTGCACGTGTGTTGAACGCGGAGGCGCCGTTGTTCGGCGCTTAGATCGGAATCAACCGCGATCTGAATCACTACGAGTACGACTCCTTCATCCGCAATCTTTTATGCTTCCGCTTAGCGACCTACAAGGGTATGTAGATGCACTCCCATCTCCCTCGTTGCTAGATTACTCCATAGATTGATCTTGGTGATGCGTAGAATTTTTTTAATTTCTGCTACGATCCCCAACACCTACCATATGAATCTTGATCTCTAGCCTTCCCCAAGTTGCTTTCCACTCAAATCATCTTTCCACCAAATCCAAATCTGTGAGAGAGAGTTGAGTGTTGGGTAGACTATCATTTGAAGCACAAGAGCAAGGAGTTCATCATCAACACACTATCTATTACCTTTTGGAGAGTGGTGTCTCCTAGATTGGTTAGGTGTCACTTGGGAGCCTCCGACAAGATTGTGGAGTTGAACCAAGGATTTTGTACGGGCAAGGAGATCGCCTACTTCGTGAAGATCTGCCCTAGTGAGGCAAGTCCTTCGTGGGCGATGGACATGGTGGGATAGACAAGGTTGCTTCTTCGTGGACCCTTCGTGGGTGGAGTCCTCCGTGGACTCGCGCAGCTGTTTCCCTTCGTGGGTTGAAGTCTCCATCAACGTGGATGTACGATAGTATCACCTATCAGAACCATGACAAAAACATTCGTGTCTTCACTTGCGTTTGCATTCTCCAAACTCCTCCCTTTACCTTCATATGCAATTGATTTACATTTCGCTGCTATACTCTTAGAATTGCATGTGTAGGTTGATTGCTTGACTTGTGCCTAAGTGCTAAAATTTTCCAAGAATTAAATTTCAGAAAATGCTAGGTCTTTATTTTGTCAAGTACTCAAAGTTGCATGCTTTACCGTCCAATACCCATTTACTCTTGTCATAGATGCTTGATGTGTATTGTGAATGTTTAAACATGTGCTATAACTCCACATCAACTTGAAGTATTTTAAAAGCTGTCACTTTTCTTACTAGGAGTCTATTCACCCCCCC
>LR738711.1:938110102-938121463 GCA_902687465.1 Secale cereale | reverse complement strand
CCCTCTAGACACCTCTTCTCAATCCTTTCAATTGGTATTAAAGCTTTGGTCTCCATTTCTTTGGTTTAATCACCATTGGATGAAGATGGATGAGTCTACGTTGGGGAGTATTAGACGTAGAGTACCTATGCTTGATGGCAAATTATATAAAGAATGGAAAAATGAGATGCTTGAGATCTTCAATGAATATCATTTGAACAAGTATATTGACAATCCTTGTATGCCCCCATTGATGTTTCGAATCCTACTTTCAATGAGAAACTTGACATGGTTTGCAATCTTAGAACTGTTAATCTTATCACTAAAGGATTGCCTAGAAACTAGCTTGTATGTTTGCTAACTCTGGAATGTGCTTATACTATGTGGAGATTCCTAGAGGAACGATTTCCAAATTATTCCTTGAAAAATCTGGATGAGATTCTCCATAAGTCTATTGCCTTGAATAGGATGAGTACTAGTGATCCTAAGTTTGGTGATTGTCTATTTGAGCTTCGTGAACTCATGTGTGCCAAAGGAGATGTTGGAATTATTAGCAATACCATTTCTGAAGTCATTAGAATTCATAGAGATGAACATTGTTATGGTCATACTTCTAATGAATCACACTCTCTAGGTGTTGATCAATCACATGACGATGTGGAACATGGATACTATGATGAGGATGATGATAGTGACTATGATTTTTGATGAACATATGAGAAATTTTGGTCTTATGGCAAATCTTCGTGGGTACGCAGCCGGAGGAAAGGAATGGGTGCTCGATAGTGGATGCACGGATCACATGATCGGAGATAAGGACATGTTTGATAAGCTTGCAAGAAATGATGGTCCACGAAAGTATGTTACCTTTGGTGACAACTCTAAGGGTAAAGTTGTTGGCCTTGGTAAGGTCGCCATATCCAACGATAGCTCAATCAAGAATGTCATGCTTGTAGAATCTCTTGGATATAATCTTCTCTCCGTGTCTAGATTAGCTGATTTTGGTTTAAATGTGCTATTCACTCATGTTGATTGCCAAGTTTTTCGTAGAGATAATCACAATATGGTATTTACCGGCATTTGTAGAGGTGACCTATACCTTGTTGACTTCACTAAGAAAGCCCAACCTCGCACTTGTTTTATTGCTAAATCTTCTAAAGGTTGGTTGTGGCATAGAAGGTTAGGTCATGTGGGCATGTGAAATCTTGATAAGGTTATTAAAGGTGATCATATCATTGGTGTTAAAGATGTTATATTTGACAAGGATAGACTTTGAAGTGCTTGTCAAGCAGGAAAACAAGTTGGAGGAAGTCATCCCGTGAAGAACATTATGACCACGAGAAGACTGCTCGAGCTACTTCACATGGATCTTTTGGCCCCAATGCCTACAAGAGTCTCGGTGGTAACTCATTTGGTCTAGTCATTGTTGATGATTTTTCAAGATTTACGTGGGTGTTCTTTCTTGATGATAAACTGCAGGTCCAAAAGATCTTCAAAAATTTCGCTAGGAAGGCCCAAAATCAATTTGAAGTGAAGATGAAGAAGGTTCGCAGCGACAACGGAACAGAGTTCAAGATCGCAAATGTGGATACCTTTCTTGACGAAGAAGGGATTTCACATGAGTTCTCGGCTACGTATACGCCTCAACAAAATGGAGTTGTTGATAGGAAGAACCGGACCCTTATCGAGATGGCAAGAACGATGCTTGACGAATACATGACGCCAAGACACTTTTGGGCGGAAGCGGTTGAGACAGCTTGTCATGCAACAAATCGCTTGTATATTCACAAGCTTCTCGGCAAGACAGCATACAAGCTTCTCACCAGTAACAAACCCCAAGTTGGATACTTTCGAGTATTCGGCTCAAAGTGCTACATTCTTGATAAGCATCATTGTTCTAAAATTGCTCCTAAATATCATGAAGGTTTCCTACTTGGTTATGGCTCAAACTCTCACACTTATCCTGTCTACAACAATTTCACCCAAAAGGTTGAAGAGACGGTAGATGTGAAGTTTGATGAATCTAACGGCTCGCAAGTAGAGCAATTGCCAATTGATGTAGGAGACAAATATCCTTCAGAAGCAATTCAAGACTTATCTATTGGCAAGATCCGTCCAACGGAGGTAAAGGAGAGTACTTCGTCTGTCCATGTGGAAGCTTCTACCTCACGACAAGGTGAACCACAAGTTGACTTGGAGGCATCCACAAGTGGAACACGCCATGATGAAGGAAACAAGGAGATGCATTAAGATGAACCTGAGCAACCTCCTTCTCCACCTCTGCAAGGGGACAACAACACCAACAACAATGAAGAAGAAGAAGAAGATGATGAAGAGGATGTTCCACCCCGACCAAAGCAAAAGCTTTCACGAGTTAGAGCAAGAATTGCTAGAGATCATCCCGTAGAGCAAGTCTACAATGATATCCAAGCCTGGAGAATCACTCGCTCTAAAACTCGCTTACCTAACTATTGTGAACATTACTCTTTCATATCTAACCTTGAACTTATGAAGGTTGAAGATGCTCTTGATGATCCGGATTGGGTGAACGCTATGCACGAAGAGCTACACAACTTTGAGAGAACTCAAGTGTGGACATTGGTCGATAAGCCCGACAACAACCACAACATCATCGGTACTAAATGGGTGTTTCGCAACAAGCAAGATGAAGACGGTCAAGTCGTCCGCAACAAAGCACGTCTTGTCGCCCAAGGTTGTACTCAAGTGGAAGGTATGGACTACGGTGAGACATATGCCCATGTTGCTAGACTTGAGTCCATCCGCGTCTTACTTTCTTATGCTAATCACCATGATATCACAATGTACCAAATGGACATTAAAAGTGCTTTTCTCAACGGTGATATTGAGGAGGAAGTTTATGTTAAACAACCTCCCGACTTTGTCAATCCTAAGAAACCAGATCATGTTTACAAGCTTCACAAAGCTCTTTATGGTCTTAAACAAGCTCCTAGAGGGTGGTATAAATGCTTGACCAAGTTCCTATTGAAAACGGGTTTGAGATTGGAAAAATAGATTCTACACTTTTTACTAAAAGGTTTAACGGTGAATTATTTGTGTGCCAAATTTATGTTGATGATATCATATTTGGTTCTACTAACCCCCATTTTAGTGAAATGTTTGGAAAGCTAATGTCGGAAAAGTTTGAGATGTCTATGATGAGTGAACTCAAGTTCTTTCTTGGTTTGCAAATCAAACAAACTAAGGATGGTACCTTTTTTCTGAAACAAAGTATACCAAGGACTTGTTCAAGAAGTTCAACATGCAAGAATGCAAAGGTATGACTACACCCATGCCTACTAGTGGACATCTTGACTTGACTAAGGATGGAGAACCGGTTGATCAAAAGGTTTACCGCTCTATGATTGGTTCATTGTTATATCTATGTGCCTCTCGTCCCGATATTATGCTAAGTGTGTGCATGTGTGCACGAGATCAAGCGGCCCCTAATGAATGTCATCTTAAGGGTGTGAAAAGGATAGTGAGATACTTAATACATACACCAAATTTTGGCATTTGGTATCCTAAGAGATCCTCTTTTGATCTTGTTGGCTACTCCGATTCGGACTATGCCGGAGACAAGGTTGATAGAAAGTCCACTTCGGGTACTTGTCAATTTCTTGGTAGATCTCTTGTGTCTTGGTCCTCCAAGAAACAAAACTCGGTATCCTTATCCATCGCCGAAGCGGAATACATTGCCACTGGTCCATGTTGTGCTCATTTACTTTGGATGACCAAAACTCTTAAATATTATGGGATCTATGTGAAACATGTTCCATTGCTTTGTGACAATGAAAGTGCTATTAAGATTGCTCATAATCCTGTGCAACACTCTCGAACTAAGAATATTGAAGTTCGTTAGAGATCATGTTGCTAAGGGTGATATCAATCTTAAACATGTTCGCACCGATAAGCAATTAGCGGATATATTTACTAAACCACTTGATGAGAAAGTGTTTTGCAGGTTGAGAGGTGAATTGAACATTATTGATGCCTCAAACTTGGAGCGGGAACTCCATTTGGATACATGCAAGGCATAAGCCTTTGACTAATCCTTGACTTTTTCCTCTCATGATGTTGATCACATGTCTTGGAAATATTTGTACCCTTGCATGCTATCTAACCCTTATAGGCACCTGGATGAATCTAAATCCACAGGATTGCAACTCACTCACATCTTGAACAATGATAACCCACAAGTGTAGGGGATCACAACAGTTTTTTAGGGTAAAGTATTCAGCCCAAATTTATTGATTCGACACAAGGGGAGCCAAAGAATACTCTTAAGTATTAGCAGCTGAGTTGTCAATTCAACCATACCTGGAAACTTAGTATCTGCAGCAAGGTAGTTTAGTAGCAAAGTAATATGGTAATAGTGGTAACAACAATAAAAGTAATGGTAGCGTTTTTGTAGTTTTTGTAACAGTAATAACAGAAAAGTAAATAAGCAACAAGCAATATGTGAAAACCTCGTAGGCATTGGATCGGTGATGGGGAATTATGTCGGATGCGATTCCTCATGTAAAAGTTATAACCTAGGGTGACACCGAACTAGCTCCAGTTCATCAATGTAATGTAGGCATGTATTCCGAGTATAGTCCTACGTGCTTATAGAAAAGAACTTGCATGACATCTTTTGTCCTACCCTCCCGTGGCAGCGGGGTCCTATTGGAAACTAAGGGATATTAAGGCCTCCTTTTAATAGAGTACCGGACCAAAGCATTAACACATAGTGAATACATGAACTCCTCAAACTACGGTCATCACCGGGAGTGGCCCCGATGATTGTCACTTTGGGGTTGCCAGATCATAACACATAGTAGGTGACTATAGACTTGCAAGATAGGATCAAGAACACATATATATTCATGAAAACATAATAGTTTCAGATCTGAAATCATGGCACTCAGGCCCTGGTGACAAGCATTAAGCATGGCAAAGTCATAGCAACATCAATCTTACAACATACTCCCTCCGTCCGGAAATACTTGTCATCAAAATGAATAGAAGGGGATGTATCTAGATGTATTTTAGTTCTAGATACACCCCTTTTTATCTATTTTGATGACAAGTATTTTCGGATGGAGGGAGTAGTGGATACTAGGGATCAAACCCTAACAAAACTAACTCGATTACATGGTAAATCTCATCCAACCCATCACCGTTCGGCAAGCCTACGATGGGATTACTCACGCACGGCAGTGAGCATCATGGAATTGGTGATGGAGGAAGGTTGATGATGATGATGGCGACGATCTCCACTCTCCGGAGCCCCAAACGAACTCCAGATCATCCCTCCCAAGAGAGATTAGGGCTTGGCGGCGGCTCCGTATCGTAAAATGTGATAATTCTTCCTCTCTGATTTCTCTCTCCCCGAAAGTGAATATATGGAGTCCGGGGGTACGTCGGTGGAGCAACAGGGGCCCACGGGGCAGGGGCGCGCCCCCCACCCTCGTGGACAGGGTGTGGGCCCCCTGACATGGATCTTTCCGCAGATATTTTTTATATTTTCCAAAATAATTCTCCATGGATTTTCAGGTCATTCCGAGAACTTTTTATTTCTGTACAAAAATAACACCATAGCAATTCTGCTGAAAACAACGTCAGTCCGGGTTAGTTCCATTCAAATCATGCAAGTTAGAGTCCAAAACAAGGGCAAAAGTGTTTAGAAAAGTAGATACATTTGAGACATATCAACTCCCCCAAGCTTAAACCTTTGCTTGTCCTCAAGCAATTCAGTTGATAAACTGAAAGTGATAAAGAAAAACTTTGACAAACTCTATTTGCTCTTGTTGTTGTAAATATGTAAAGCCAGCATTCAAATTTTCAGCAAAGATCATGAACTAACCACATTCACAATAACTTTCAGGTCTCATGTCTACTCATATCAATGGCATAATCAACTAGCGAGCAATAATAATAAACCTCGGGTGACAACACTTTCTCAAAACAATCATGATATGATATAACCAGATGGTATCTCGCTAGCCCTTTCTGAGACCGCAAAACATAAATGCAAAGCACCTTTAAAGATCAAGGGTTGACTAGACATTGAAATTCATGGTAAAAGAGATCCTGTCACAATCATACTCAATGCAAATTAATAGTAATACATTCAAATGATAGAGGTGCTCTCCAACTGGTTCTATTTTATAAGAGAATGATGACTCAGCATAAAAGTAAATATATAGGCCCTTCGCAGAGGGAAGCAGGGATTTGTAGAGGTGCCAGAGCTCGATTTTCAAATAGAGAAGAATACCATTTTGAGCGGTATACTCTCATTGTCAACATAGCAACCAAGAATCTCGATATCTTCCATGCTACATACATTATAGGTGGTTCCCAAACAGAATGGTAAAGTTTATACTCCCCCAACCACCAACAAGCACACTCCATAGCTGGCCCGAAACAACGGGTACCGTCCAAACCAGCAACAGCCCTAGGGGAGTTTTGTTTAATTATTATGATTTGAGCATGGGACTGGGCATCCCGGTTACCATCCATTTTCTCATGAATGATGAGCAGAGTCCACTCATCATGAGAATAACCCACCTAGCATGGAAGATATAGACAACCCTAGTTGATACATGAGATGTTCGAGCATACAAAACAGAATTTTATTTGAAGGTTTAGAGTTTGGCACATAAAAATTTACTTGGAACGGCAGGTAAATACCGCATATAGGAAGGTATGGTGGACTCATTGGAATAACTTTGGGGTTTATGGAAGTGGATGCACAAGCAGTATTCCCGCTTAGTACAGGTGAAGGCTAGAAATAGACTAGGAAGCGACCAGCTAGAGAGCGACAACAATCATGAACATGCATTAAAATTAATCAACAGTGTATGCAAGCATGAGTAGGATATAAATCACCGTGAACATAAATATTGTGGAGGCTATGTTGATTTTGTTTCAACTACATGCATGAACATGTGCCAAGTCAGACCACTTGAATCATTCAACGAAGGATACTACCATATCATACCACATCACAACCATTTGAATATCATGTTGGCACGCAAGATAGACTATTATAAACTCATAGGTAATTAAGCATGGCATAAGCAGCTATGATCACTAATTGTCATTGCAAGCATGTTTCATTCATAATAGGCTGAATCAGGAACGATGAACTATCATATTTAAAAAACAAGACAGGTCAAGTTCATACCAGCTTTTCTCATCTCAATTAGTTCATCATATATCATCATTATTGCCTTTCACTCGCACGACCGAACGGTGTGGATAATAATAATAGTGCACGTGCATTGGACTAAGCTGGAATCTGTGAGCATTTAATACAAGAGAGAAGACAAGGTAATATGGCTCAAGGTTAAATCAACAATAAAGCATATAAGAGCCACTAAGCATTTTCAATCATGGTCTTCTACTCTTGACCCCCAAAGAAAAGAAAAAGAAACTATTTACACGGGAAAGCTCCCAACAAGCAAAAGAAGAACGATAAATCTTGTTGGGTTTTCTTTTAAATACTACTATTACAGGCAAGGAAAGTAAACTAGCTAAAAGCTACAACTAATTTTTTTTTGTTTTTCTTAAGGTTTTTCTAACACACAAAAGAAAAACTAAGAAAAGAATTGAAACTAAGCATGGATAGTACAATGAAAGAGTGTGAGCATCGACAACTAGAATAATTGTGTGAACATGAATGTAATGTCGGTGAGAAACACGTACTCCCCCAAGCTTAGGCTTTTGGCCTAAGTTGGTCTATGGCCACGGATCGAAGCTACTCTCTCCAGTGTACTGAGAAGTGTCCTCTGGGTGCCACTGGTTGGCAAGCTCATCCGGATCCCACCGATAAATAGACTGACGGTAAGGATCGAGTGGTGGCTCCGGCTCAGGCTCTGAAGCTCATGCCTGGCTCTGGTACTTGTAGAAGGCATCTGACATAACGAGGTATACGCCTGAAAACAGATCAAACAGAGATGGTGTAGGCAAGGTAACAATCTCACAATATTTTTCATCAAACCTCAATTTATAATTAAGCAACTTCTCCTTGTCTTTACAATAAAATCATGTGCTATCATATAATCTAGATAAACAGGGGCAAGCAATTTTTCTTCCTTCTCATGATGTGTAATAGGTATTCTAAAATGTTCAGCAAGGCGAGCAGCAAAGATGCCTCCAAAGATGGGACCTTTGGTGCGGTTCAGACTTAATCGTTTAGCAACGACAGCACCCAAGATAAAAGTTGTGTCTTGAAATAAAGCATGGCGCAAAGTGACAATATCAGGGGCACTAAGATTCCCACTGTTCCCGCGACCAATTAAACATCTACTAGCAAATAAAGCAAAGTAGCGCAGAACAGGGAAATGTATACTGGTAATTCTGGCCCCTGAAACTTGCCTAGTTTCCCCTACAGCTATCATGTCAATAAACCCTTCAACGTCTTCACGATGTGGTTCATCAAGACTACCTTCAAAGGGTATCTTGCATACTTCACAAAACTCAAAGAATGACATCTCCTTAACCTCATCATATAAACGAAACTCCACTGAAGGTGGTGATTTCTTAGCATGAAAATGAAAGTTTTGCGTAAAAATATTGGTAAGTAAGAGATACTGTTCACGTTGGTCGTGGAGGAAGTCGGTGAGGCCTGCATTGTTCGCCAAATAATAAAAATCTGCGTAAATCCCGGCGGCTTTCATGAACTCGTTACAAGGCCATTCACACGGTCGAACTTCTGCAGTGCAAGGGAGATTATATTTGGGTTTCTTATTTTGTTCCTTCTTCTTATCCTCTGAACTTTTACTGGAGGAGCCTCTCAACAATCTCTTTATCATTTTCCTCCTCTGAAAATTTCTGAAATTTTTAGTAACTCGCAATAAAAGTGGTCCAAACTCAACAAGATTGATAGCAACAACTCCTACAAGTGCCTAGAGACTATATCATGCATTAGAACTACTTGGGACCAAATAAATTTGACATAGAAGCTCAAGAACAAGGTCACCACAGCAGCAAAAATTTGCAATAAATAAAGCACTAGAACAAAAACTAATTGGACCAATGGAGGAGTCACATACCAAGGAACAATCTCCCCAAACAGTTTTGTGAATGGAGCTTTGAGCAAGGAGATCGAAAATGGCAGCAAGATGAGCTAGAACTCGTGCTTGAGCTGGATAGTGATTTTTTGGGAGGAAGAAGAAGGGTATGGGTGCAGGAATAAGTGGAGGGGGCCACGTGGGGCCCACGAGGCAGGGGCGCGCCCAGTGAGGGTGGGCGCGTCCTGGACCCTCGTGGCCAGGTGCTGGCTCCCCTCGCTGTGTTTTCTGTGCCATACGTTCTCAAATATTCTAGAAAAAATCATATTTCATTTTCAGGGCATCCAGAGAACTTTTATTTTCGGGGTATTTTTTATTGCACGGATAAGTCTGGAAACAGACAGAAAATACTATTTTTGCTTTATTTAATCTAATTAACAGAAAGTAAAAGGAGGGTACAGAAGGTTGTGTTATCTAGATTCACCCATCTCATGCTTGTCAAAAGGAATCCATTAACAAGGTTGATCGGGTCTTGTTAATAAACTCTTTCCGAATAACATGAAACCGGAGAATTTTCGAATAACACTAGGTTACCTCAATGGGGCTATGTATGTCCCCAACAATAAGAATATCATATGTCTTCTTAACAGCAGGAAGAGGAAGTTCAAATCCTCCAATAGTAATAGTTGAAATTTTTCCAATAGAATTGATACTGCGGACCTGAGGTTGTTTCCTCGGAAAGTGTACCGTATGCTCATTACCATTGACATGAAAAGTAACATTGCCCTTGTTGCAATCAATAACAGCCCCTGCAGTATTCAAAAAGGGTCTACCAAGGATAATAGACATATTACACTAGTAGAAAACAGGGCTTTGGTCCAGGCCTGTCCAGCCCATTAGCCCCGGTTCAATCAAGAACCGGGTCCAATGGGGGCACTGGACCCGGTTCGTGAGCCCAGGGGGGCGGCCGGGCCACGTGGGCCATTGGTCCCGGTTCGTCTGGACCTTTTGGTCCCGGTTAGAGCGACAAACCGGGACCAATGGGTCTTGCTCCTGGCCCACCACCATTGGTCCCGGTTGGTGATATGAACCGGGACCAAAGGCACCCCTTTAGTCCCGGTTCGTAGCACCAACCAGGACCAATGAGGTGCCTATATATACCCCCTCGCGCAAGAGCAGAGCACACTGCTTTGTTTTCTTTTCTGGCCGAGGGGGAGAGGGGTTAGTAGTGCTCTAGCTCACCTCCTATGCACACAACGTGTTCGATGGAATGCCCGAGCCACAGTAGTTAAGCTTTTCTCCTCTCGAAGCTCTATTTTCTCCGAGATTTGTCTAGGTTTAGCGGTCCGTCACGTCCCGTCCCCGTCTTCGCCGCCGTCGATCGCCCCCGCCGATCTCGTCACCGGCACCACCGTGGTGAGCCTCTTATTATGTCCATGCTTTTCTTACTTTTATTATTGCTTGTTATTATTGCTTTAGATAGATATTTGATTAATTTTCTTACGTTTATTATTGCTTGTTATTATATAGTGCAATGGTTTTGATATCCGCCCACGTGGGCCCTTGTCCTGTCTATGATTCGGATGTGGTATATTATCTTTAATTTATAACTATTTGTTTTAGTGTTTATGATAGTTATGCCGACCAACCTGACATGCATAGATGTTTTATTATGTCTAGGAGGTAGTTGAACCGGAAATTCCAACCGACCCTCTTGTGGAGAGGTTAAATTTAGTTGAAGAGGAAAACATTTCCTTAAAGAAAAAAATTGGAAAAAATGGAGGAGGAGAAGATGGAATTGGAGTTGCATGTTGCGGAAGTCGTCGATGATCACAAGATCAAGATGGACCCTATTGTCGAGAGGTTAAATTTAGTTGAAGAAAAAAACAAATTCTTGAAGGAAAAAATAAAAAAAATTGAGGACGAGAAGATGATATTGGAGTTGCATGTTGCGGATGTCGTCGATGATCACAAGATCAAGATGGATGCAATGCGGTTGAAGATTAGAAAGATTAGAAAATATGCCATTCATACCGAGGCTTGGTATCATTATGCCGTTGGATCAATTGTTACCTTGGTTGCGATTATGATCGCATTTGTTTTCGCATTGAAATGTTTTACATAGTTTCGATGTGTATGGAGAGCTATATGTTGTTAGATGAGAACTATATATGTATGTACTTTGGTTTTAATGTGATGATGAACTTCTATTAATTTGGTCACTTAATTATCTATTTATGATGTTTTGTAATGGTTTTTGACACACTTAATTATATATAATGCACGCAGATGAACCGGCAATGGATGTACGGTGACAGACACACCTCCGAGTACATTAAGGGCGTGCATGAGTTTCTAAATGCGG
>LR738711.1:938087693-938103735 GCA_902687465.1 Secale cereale | reverse complement strand
GAGGGGCCGAGAGGTTGCCTAGCTAGTGTCAAAGTATTGAAGAAATCCATGACTTCATCATTTGCCAGAAGTAACCGGGGCATGTTGGTACGAAGTTCTGCAAAGTTGTTTTGGAACGGAGTTCCTGATAGGATAATCCGTCTTTTGTTACGAATTATCCTATCTGGGACTCCATTTCAAAATAAATTTGGAGAGCTTCGTACCATCATGCGACTGTTACTTTCGCCTAATGATGAAGTATTGGTTTTGTTGAATCCTTTGACACTAGACAAAATGTGACATGAGGGGGTCTAGGGTTGTGGATCGCCAAGCAGTCGAGGGTCATCCAGGGGTCGAGGGTCGAAGCTAGTTCTACGTTTGCCATTAATATATCCATCTGTCATATTTGAATAATAATTGCCATGTTGTAAATATTTGTAGAAACTATGGACGACAACACCCGAGACGAAGCACAAGAAGCGATGTTGATGGACATAATCGCAGACGGACAAGATGCCGTCTTGTCGTTTCTCAACGACACCAATGAGCTGGTGGACAGAGAGCTGGAAGATCTAGGCTATGATATTGATGGCACCGGTGACCCAATACACATGGAAGAAGTAGACCGTGAGGACGGCTCCGGTGACCCAATGCTGGTGCAAGAAGGAGACCGTGATGCTGGCTCCGGTGACCGAACCGAGTCCGGCCAGGAGGTGTATATATTAGTTAAGCATGTGCTGACTAGTTAATTGATGCATTCATTAACTCTCGTCTTTGTTCCTTTTTCTAGCCCTCCGGATCGAGCAAATCTTCGGTAAAGAGACGAGGCGCGAAGAAAAAGTTGAGGTCGGATGAAAAGTTTGAGATCTCAGAAATCTCGTGCTCCGGCGAACCGATTGAACCCATCCAGACAAAGAACGCATTTGTTAATCAGGGCGGGGTTCTGGTTAGGGACAAGATCCCGATCAGCATCCATCAATGGTTAAAGTCGGCTGCAAAAGACGCTCAGGTGTCTTATGTCACTGATATGCAGAAAGAAGATCTTTGGACTGAGCTGAAGTCAAATTTCATCCTACCGCCAGAGGATGATCCGGCGAATCCAGTTAAAGAGGAATTAATCAAGTCTGCTGCTCTTACGAAGATGGCAGACCAATTCAGGGCATGGAAGAAAAAACTGAATAAGTTTGCCCGCAAAAAAGAGACTCCGGAATTTGTGGGCATATATGAGAAGATCAAAGATGACTGACCCGCATTTGTGGCCTATAAGACATCGGAAAAGAGTAAGAAGATGTCGGCGACAAACCAGATAAATGTTGCGAAGAAGAAGCATCACCATCGCACGGGGTCAGGTGGCTACCTCAGAGCCCGGCCTAAGTGGGCCAAGGCTGAGAATGATCTGCTTCAGAAAGGGATCGAACGAGAGACAATGCAGTGGCCAGACCGTTGCCGGACTTGGTTCTTCGGGGCTGGCGGAACCTTGGACCCTGTATCAGGGAGGTGCATTTGGACGGACAAGCAATTGGAAATACCACTCAGGAAGCTTCGGCACTATATCAAAGCAGCGCAGCAAGGGACGTTCTTCCCCGACACAGAGAACGACGAGCTGACAATGGCCCTCGGGAATCCTGAGCACCCTGGACGGACACGAGGCACGCCAGGCTCCCTTCCGTGGAGTGCTGGGTTTCCGGATGCAGGCGGCTACAAATGCCACGAGAGGAGGAAGAAAATGCAGCAGACCGAACTGCAGGCGCTGCGCGCCAGAATACAAGCGATAGAGGAACGAGAAGCAAATAGGGACAAAAGAATTGTCGAAGCTTCCCCCGAAGCTACCCCGCCATCTCAGCGGAGAAGCAGCGTGGCTTCCACCGAGCTGCTTCAGTCGGAGCATGTCTTGACGGCTACTGCCAGCTATCCCGTGGATGCTATCACGGAGGTACAAAATTGCCACCTTATGACGCAGTGGATAAATATGAAGGTCAAGGCGGCTGCTGGCTCTGTTTATCCTACTGGACCCGGCGCAACTTTTCACTGCCGGCCGATTCCAGAAGGATATGCTAGGGTGATGGTGGATGAAATTACGGAGGGATTTGAGGAGCTCCAGCTTGACCACCCTACCGGTGAAGGGAAGACTCGGCTGGGTTCTTCACTGAAGACTCCATGCCTATGGCGGAAGGACCTCATCAACATTCTCAACTGGACGCCTCCGCCTCCTCCTCCTCCTTCGGCGAGTCAGGGCACTCCGCCTCCTCCACCGCCTCCTCCTCCGGCGAGTGACGATCAGGGCACTCCGGCTCCTTCTCCGGCGCGTGGCGGTAATCCGCCTCCTTCTCCGCCTGCGCCGGCGCGCCCGAGCAGCCAGCCTCCTCCTTCTCCGCCTGCGCCGGCGCGCCCGAGCAGCCAGCCTGCTCCTCCTTCTCCGCCTAGTTAGCAAGGGCGGAAGAGACTTGCCGCCGCTCCGGCTGCTCCTGCTCCGGCGCGTAAGCAAGGAAAGAAGACAGCCGCTTCGTCTGGTCTGCCGACGTCTAGCAGTACAGCCAGAGGCAGGAGACAATGCAGATTCGGTCCTTCTCTCACGCCTCTAGAGAAGTTACCATACGAGAGGTCCGACGAGGAAAACACGAAGATTGCTCAAGGCGAAGTGAAGGAATGGCTTGAAGGGTTGAAAGCACAGAGACATCCACCTCCGGAGGAGAAGATAGATCCGGTGAAAGCAAAGCGCACTCTTGCTGCCCTGAAGAAACCCGCGAAAAGTAAGCCGAAGGACAACTATGACCGCATTATTGAAAAGTCATTTCAAGAAGCAAAGCAGTCGGGAAGTACTAAAAGTGATCAAAGGTTAGCAGAAGGACGAGCTGGGAAACAAATTGCCCAGCTCGGCGAACAAGCGGACCAATCGTGCCCCCCGCTCAAGGTGTCTAGCGACATGGTCGCTAATGATCCGAGGATGGTGCCCGGTTATAGCAATCTTGGAGATTACCTGTCCGATGATGTACAATATGATTTCTTGGAGGTGCAGATACAAAGATACGAGTACGGGAAGCCTCTTGTCAAAAATGAAAGATCTCTATCAACGAATATGCGAAGATTGCATGATTGGTACTTGAAAATCTGCAGAGAGTCTGGGGGGAGGGATAGCTTGTATGTGAGAGTTAAACCGGAGCATGACCTCGTTGGAATTGAACTGTTGCCTATTCCATTTGAGGAGTTCTATCAGTTTTTCAATCAATTGGCCCTCGATAAAGCAACGGTCACCTGCTATTGTCTGTAAGTAGTACTACTTCTGTCATTAAGTCTCTCTATATAGCTCAGCTCTTTCATTGCATGTATTTATAATTATCCTCACTATATTATGCATATTGAAGATCGTCGAATTGAGGAAAAGACAAGTCGGAGATATTGGGTTCATTAACACATACCTCTTAGATGCAACTGAGGTTAAATGGCGTGCCTCAGATACCGAGACCAACTTGCTACGATCGTTGGTGGTAAATGAAAACAAAGATATAATACTCTTTCCTTACAACTTCAAGTGAGTGTTACTGTCTTGTGCATATTTGGTTTCCCTTATATATCAGTCAAGGTTATAGTAATGTAATTGATGAGTTCATGCATGCGTGCACAACTTCCACTATATTATATCAGTCAAGGTTATAGTAATGTAATTGATGAGTTCATGCATGCGTGCACAGCTTCCACTATATTATCTTATAGATTAAGCTTGAGAAGGGAGTAGTAACTGTCTTGGACTCTAAACGTAAAGATCCCGAGGAGTATGCGGACATGACTCAAATGCTCGACAGGTAAGTTAAATCGATCAATATTATCCACCATGCATATCAGCAACTTTGTTCATTTCTGATATCAAGTAATTGTTTTCTTTGTCTGGCAGGGTTTGGAGAAAATTCACCAAAAAAGCTCCGGGACTGCAGAAGAAGCTAGAATTTAGACACCCGAAAGTAAGTACTATATAGTAGCATGTTCCGCGCATCTCCTATATCTTCATTCAAGCGCTAGTTTCATCAATACCATTTGGCATTCTTGCTTATCAGTTTGATTGACCTCTATTTCTTGTAAAGTGGTTGTGGCAGGAACTCGGGAATGATTTCTGTGGATACTACATTTGCGAGTCCATCCGCCACACGACCTGTGAGCGGGGCTACTCTGAAGCACAATTTGAAGTGCGTAAGCAATTAATAATATTCACAATTTTATTTCATTACCATCATTTGAAGTGCGTAAGCAATTAATTAATAATATTCACAATTTTATAGCATCATTTCATGTATTGACCCCCTTCTTCAAATTAGATGTTTCGGATGCGGGATGAACTCCTAGCACCAGATCGTCTGCGAGCAATTCAAGAGGAATTGGCGGCATTCTTCCTTGAACACGTGATCGCGCCAGATGGAGAATACTATGTGGACCATGCGTCCATCGTATAGGAGATTATATTTGTAAGAGATAACTATTGTATATATGTACCCGGTAGTGTCGGATAGATATACGAGAACTTGTTGTTCGACCAATCTCTCGGAGAAGGAGAGGTGGTCGATATTACTTCTCTCTGTATGCATATATATGTTGATTACGATCTTCTGTTTCCTTCGTTTGCTTACTAGCTAGCTAGCTAGCGTGTCTAGTCCTCTCTATACGTATGTGTAGTACGTAGCGTCGACCAAGCACGGACATAAGAGAGGACACTTCTCTCTATTAATTAGCTAGCTAACACAATATGAAACACCTAAATTAACCCCCCAAAACCTCCAACCCCCTCTCCCCTTTCAGAAAAAAACAAAAACCACAGCCACAGAAATGCTGAAGCGTGGATGCCTTTTGGTCCCGGTTGGTGCCACCAACCGGGACCAAAGCCCCTCCAGCCTGGGCTCCGCGCACAGGCCACGTGGAGACCCATCTGCCCCGGTTCTGGATTGAACCGGGACTAAAGGGCTAGGGCATTAGTATCGACACTTTAGTCCCGGTTCAAGAACCGGGGCTAAAGGCCCTAACGAACCGGGTCTGATGTCCCTTTATGTACTAGTGTATTATCGTCCTCGGGAATATCAAGGATAACAAAGTACGTTAGAATAGTAACATTTGCAACCACAACAGGCACATCCTCACAAATACCGACAGGTATAGCAGTTGATTTATCGGCCATTTGCAAAGATATTTCAGTAGGTGTCAACTTACTCAAGTCAAGTCTACGATATAAAGAGAGAGGCATAACACTAACGTACCGGCTCCAAGATCACATAAAGCAGTTTTAACATAATTTCCTTTAATGGAGCAAGGTATAGTAGGTACTCCTGGATCTCCTAGTTTCTTAGGTATTCCACCCTTAAAAGTGTGTTTGGCAAGCATGGTGGAAATTTCTACTTCGGGTATCTTTCTTTTGTTGGTAATAATATCTTTCATATACTTAGCATAAGGATTGTTTTAAGCATATCAGTCAAACCATACGCAAAAAGATAGGCCTAGTCATTTCAGCAAAGCGCTCAAAATCATCATCATCCTTTTTCTTGGATGGTTTAGGACGAAAAGGCATGGGTTTCTGAACCCATGGTTCTCTTTCCTTACCGTGCTTCCTAGCAACAAAGTCTCTCTTGTCATAATGTTGATTCTTTGATTGTGGGTTATCAAGATCAACAGCAGGTTCAATCTCTACATCATTATCATTGCTAGGTTGAGCATCATCATGAACATCATCATTAACATTATCACTAGGTTCATGTTCATTACCACATTGTGTATCAGCATCAGAAACAGAGGTATCATTGGGATTTTCAGGTGTGTCAGCTACAGGTTCACTAGAAGCATGCAAAGTCCTATCATTTTCTTTTTCTTCTTCTTAGAAGAACTAGGTGCATCTAAATTATCTCTCTGAGAATCTTGCCCAATTCTCTCAGGGTGGCCTTCAGGATACAGAGGTTCCTGGGTCATTTTACCACCTCTAGTTGCAATGCTAACAGCATAGTCATTATTCTTACTATTTAATTCATTGAGCGAATAATTCTGAGCCTTAAGTACTTCTTCTACTTGAGTGGTAACCATAGAAGCATGTTTACTAATGAGTTTCAATTCACCTTTAACTCTAGACATATAATCACTCAAGCGTTCAATCATATAAGCATTGCGTTGCAATTGTCTACCAACATAAGCATTGAAGTTTTCTTGTTTCACAATAAAGTTGTCAAACTCATCTAATCATTGGCTAGCAGACTTATAATGAGGAATATCACCTTCATCAAATCTATAAAGAGAATTTACCTTTACTACCTATGTCGGGTTATGTCAGGGATATTACTAGCAGGTATGAACCGGCTAGTGTAAACCGGCTTAGTTATATTATACTTGGTTGTAATATTCAGTAAAGGCTACGGCCCATAAGATCTTAGAGCCCATGTATAGAATTATGGTTTGTAAACCGCCAAGCGATGTAACTTGAGAGATAAGGAAGAAAGGACAGAGACCGAGGCGGACACGAGTATGAGCCGGCCTCGGGACTCTGTAAACCGGACCAGGCGTCGCCTCTATATAAAGGGACGACCCGGCGACGGTTCAGGGACAAGCAAGAATCAACCCGTCGAGACTACAGGCAAGCGATCCGCTCCCTGTAAACCGACGCCCAAGCAATACCAAACCAACTAGACGTAGGCTTTTACCTTCATCGAAGGGGCCGAACTAGTATAAAGTCTCTGTGTCCTTTGTGTGCTATGAACCCCTTCAAGCTAACCCGTGCGATGGTTCCATCATCAAGTCCGTTAAACCGGACATCTGCCGTGCTAATTCCACGACAGGTTATCAAGACCATGTATTTCTTCAATAGGTGGTAAATTCTTAACATCTTCAGTTTTAATATATTTTTCTTTCATAGATTTCTTTGCCTCTTGCATATCTTCAGGACTGAGAAATAGAACTCCCCTTTTCTTCGGAGTTGGCTTAGGGGCTGGTTCAGGAAGTGTCCAATTATTTTCATTGTCCAACATATTATTCAATAGTAATTCAGCTTGATCGACCGTTCTTTCCCTGAAAACACAACCAACATAACTATCCAGGTGGTCTCTGGAAGCATCGGTTAGCCCATTATAAAAGACATCAAGTATTTCATTCCTCTAAAGAGGATGATCAAGCAAAGCATTAAGTAATTGAAGAAGCCACCCCAAGCTTGTGGGAGACTCTCTTTTTCAATTTGCACAAAATTATATATTTCATGTAAGGCAGCTTGTTTCTTATGAGCGGGAAAATATTTAGCAGAGAAGTAATACATCATATCCTGGGGACTATGCACACAACCAGGATCAAGAGAATTAAACCATGTCTTAGCATCACCCTTTAATGAGAACGGAAACAACTTAAGGATATAGTAATAACAAATATTTTCATCGTTGGTAAACAGAGTGGCTATATCATTCAACTTAGTAAGATGTGCCACAACAGTTTCAGATTCATAGCCATGGAAAGGATCAGATTCAACCAAAGTAATTAACTCAGGATCAACAGAGAAATCATAATCCTTATCAGTAACAAAGGTAGGTGAAGTAGCAAAAGCAGGGTCATGTTTCATTCTAGCATTCAAAGACTTCTCTTTCAGCTTAGCTAATAATTTCTTAAGATCATATCTATTATTGCAAGCAAGAAAGTCTCTAGTGGTTTCTTCATCCAGAACACAACCCCCAGGAATAACAGGTAATTCATATCTAGGGGGAGAAGCTTCATCATCACTTTCATAAATATTATCAGTTTCAATATTTGCATTCTTCCTAACCTTAGCAATGTGTTCATCTAGAAATTCACCCAGTGGCACAGTATTATCAAGCATAGAAGTAGTTTCATCATACATAGCAGAAGTAGCATCATCAAGAACATGCGACATGTCAGATTCAATAGCAGGAGTAGATGTCGCAAATTTACTCATAACAGAGGGTGAATCAAGTACAGAGCTAAATGGCAGTTCCTTACCTCCCCTCGTAGTTGAGGGAAAGATCTTGGTTTTTGAGTCCTTCAAATTCTTCATAGTGATCAACAGATATAAATCCCAAGTGACTTAAAGAATATAGCTATGCTCCCCGGCAACGGCGCTAGAAAATAATCTTGATAACTCACAAGTGTAGGGGATCGCAACAGTTTTCGAGGGTAAAGTATTCAACCCAAATTTATTGATTCGACACAAGGGGAGCCAAAGAATACTCTTAAGTATTAGCAGTTGAGTTGTCAATTCAACCACACATGGAAACTTAGTATCTGCAGCAAGGTAGTTTAGTAGCAAAGTAATATGGTAATAGTGGTAACAGCAATAAAAGTAATGGTAGTGTTTTTGTATTTTTTGTCAGTAATAACGGAAAAGTAAATAAGCAACAAGCAATATGTGAAAAGCTCGTAGGCATTGGATTGGTGATGGGGAATTATGTTTGAGATGTCTATGATGAGTGAACTCAAGTTCTTTCTTGGTTTGCAAATCAAACAAACTAAGGATGGTACCTTTGTTTCTCAAACAAAGTATACCAAGGACTTGTTCAAGAAGTTCAACATGCAAGAATGCAAAGGTATGACTACACCCATGCCTACTAGTGGACATCTTGACTTGACTAAGGATGGCAAACCGGATGATTAAAAGGTTTACCGCTCTATGATTAGTTCATTGTTATATCTATGTGCCTCTCGTCCCGATATTATGCTAAGTGTGTGCATGTGTGAACGATATCAAGCGGACCCTAATGAATGTCATCTTAAGGCTATGAAAAGGATAGTGAGATTCTTAATACATACACCAAATTTTGGCATTTGGTATCCTAAGAGATCCTCTTTTGATCTTGTTGGCTACTCCGATTCGGACTATGCCGGAGACAAGGTTGCTAGAAATTCCACTTTGGGTACTTTTCAATTTCTTGGTAGATCTCTTGTGTCTTGGTCCTCTAAGAAACAAAACTAGGGATCCCTATCCACCGCCGAAGGGGAATACATTACCGTTGGTTCATGTTGTGCTCAATTACTTTGGATGACCGAAACTCTTAAAGATTATGGGATCTATGTGAAACATGTTCCATTGCTTTGTGACAATGAAAGTGCTATTAAGATTGCTCATAATCCTGTGCAACACTCTCGAACTAAGCATATTGAAGTTCGTCATCATTTCATTCGAGATCATGTTGCTAAGGGTGATATCAATCTTAAACATGTTCGCACCAATAAGCAAGTAGCGGATATATTTACTAAACAACTTGATGAGAAAGTGTTTTGCAGGTTGAGAGGTGAATTGAACATTATTGATGCCTCAAACTTGGAGTAGGAACTCCATTTGGATACATGCAAGGCATAAGCCTTTGACTAATCCTTGACTTTTTCCTCTCATGATGTTGATCATATGTCTTGGAAATATTTGTACCCTTGCATGCTATCTAACCCTTATAGGCACCTGGATGAATCTAAATCCATGGGATTGCAACTCACTCACATCGTGAACAATGATAACCCACAAGTGTAGGGGATCGCAACAGTTTTCGAGGGTAACGTATTCAACCCAAATTTATTGATTCGACACAAGGGGAGCCAAAGAATACTCTTAAGTATTAGCAGCTGAGTTGTCAATTCAACCACACCTGGAAACTTAGTATCTGCAGCAAGGTAGTTTAGTAGCAAAGTAATATGGTAATAGTGGTAACAGCAATAAAAGTAACGATAGTGTTTTTGTAGTTTTTGTAACAGTAATAACGGAAAAGTAAATAAGCAACAAGCAATATGTGAAAAGCTCGTAGGCATTGGATCGGTGATGTGGAATTATGTCGGATGCGATTCCTCATGTAAAAGTTATAACCTAGGGTGACACAGAACTAGCTCTAGTTCATCAATGTAATGTAGGCATGTATTCCGAATATAGTCATACGTGCTTATGGAAAAGAACTTGCATGGCATCTTTTGTCCTACCCTCCCGTGGCAACGGGGTCCTAGTGGCAACTAAGGGATATTAAGGCCTCCTTTTAATAGAGTACCTGACTAAAGCATTAACACATAGTGAATAGATGAACTCCTCAAACTACGGTCATCACCGGGAGTGGTCCCGATTATTGTCACTTCGGGGTTGCCGGGTCATAACACATAGTAGGTGACTATAGACTTGCAAGATAGGATCAAGAACACACATATATTCATGAAAACATAATAGGCTCAGATCTGAAATCGTGGCACTCGGGCCCTGGTGACAAGCATTATGCATGGCAAAGTCATAGCAACATCAATCTTAGAACATAGTGGATACTAGGGATCAAACCCTAACAAAACTAACTCGATTACATGGTAAATCTCATCCAACCCATCACCGTCCAGCAAGCATACGATGGGATTACTCACGCACGGCGGTGAGCATCATGGAATTGGTGATGGAGGAAGGTTGATGATGACGATGGTGACGATCTCCACTCTCCGGAGCCCCGAACGGACTCCAGATCAGCCATCCCGGGAGAGATTAGGGCTTGGCGGCGGCTCCGTATCGTAAAACGCGATAATTTTTCCTCTCTGATTTTTTCTCCCCGAAAGTGAATATATGGAGTCCGGGGGTACGTCGGTGGAGCAACAGGGGGCCCACGAGGCAGGGGGCGCGCCCAGGGGGAGGGGGCGCGCCCCCACCCTCGTGGACAGGGTGTGGGCCCCCTGACGTGGATCTTTCCGCATATATTTTTTATATTTTCCAAAATAATTCTCCGTGGATTTTCAGGTCATTCTGAGAACTTTTTATTTCTGCACAAAAACAACACCATGGCAATTCTGCTGAAAACAACGTCAGTCCGGGTTAGTTCCATTCAAAGCATGCAAGTTAGTGCCCAAAACAAGGGCAAAAGTGTTTGGAAAAGTAGATCTGTTGGAGACGTATCAAGCAATCTCTACATCACCAAGTCCCTACACCGTGGTGGTTGAAGACAAGGAAGCATGAAACCCTTCAACATATCATTTGACAATTTCTATATATCAAATTTTATTTGGTATCAAGTTTCATTGTTGTCATTGTCGATACACAAGTGCTCTTCCTTGCAAATCTAACCCATGCAGGTAGATGAACTCAAACTACAAGTGGTGCTCCAAATTCTTGATGAGCTACATCAACCTTGAGCACCTCATAGAAGTTCAACTACATGATCAAGATCAACACCACCACCGAAGGTATGTCATTCCGTCTTAGAGAAGCTTTACCTCAAGTCATGGGCCAAAGCATCTCAACAAGATGTGAATACATCAAAATACTTAAACGAAAAATGGCAACCCCATTTTGAGCTTAAACGATGAGTATGACCTATGATCAAGTGTCTTCACTTGACTCCTAAGTCAATATACTCTAACATAGGTGACTTTGTCGTCGACCATTTCTAGATGAAATTCTCTAGTGTTTCTCTAAGTTTGTGCATTTGTTCCTTGCATTTTATTTCCCTTCTTTAAAAAAACTTCATCTAGAGTTTCTTTTCTCTATTTCGTTCTACATTTTCTGCATCCAATTCATTGCAAATCTTTCAGTTAATTCCTTGCAAATCTTTGTGAGATCTTATATGCCTAACGAGCTCAGATGAAAAATTGTTCTCTCTATGTTGAACTCGGACCCACCGATTTACCTCTTTTGGTTAAACCGAACCATCTCGATGCCACTGAAGAGAACAACTCGGTGCTACCGATTTCAATACTGAGGAGACAATTTGTCATTTGCATCCTGCATATTTGTTCCAGCTCCACTCAATGATTCTTGTCCTCTACCAACATCACATTTTATATATTGCTCTGCTCTCTGACTCAAGGACTAAACCTATTTTGACTCACACTCCAGAAGATCCCTTATTGGAAATTGATGTCAAAGGGGGAGAGAGAGTTCACATCAAAGCTTAAGGGAGAGAGAGAGTTCACATGCCCCAGATGCTTGGTGTTCAAGAGGAGAGAAGCCACGTGTCTTTAAGAGGGGAAAGACATGTCTATGTTATTGATCTGATCTGGTTTGCTCTGATTCTGTTTCCCTACTTTCTTCCATTATCCAATATAAGATTCAGGGGGAGAAAGATTGCTAGGGAAAGAAGTCTTTGAATCCATTGCATATCTTTACCTTTGGGAACATGTGTGTATTCAAGAGTACCTAGTTCTCACTCTCTACATGTTATCCCAATCTTGGTACTCTTGTGGCTCTTTTGTTGCTTTGTCTAGTAGATGTACATGTGTTATCTAACCTTGTTTACTCAGGTTCATCCCTTCATAAGTCAGCTCAAGATCACAAGGTAAGTATATGCATCACACTCATGTGCATGAAGATTTCTTGCTAATGTACATATTGTTTGCAAGAAGGAATCATGAATATGAGGATACACTTCATATATTCATATCATTTGCTAATAAGAGAAAGCTAATAAGCTTGCTAAGCGTCTTGCCAGCATGGTGGATACCCAGGATATTGTTTCTTATACTCTTGTGAAGTGGTTTCAGTTTTGTACTTGTTTTGCTGCAGCGTTTATCTGCACTTGCCGCCAACTTTGACAACCCATGTATCTAATATGCTGCTTTGTTCCCCATATTTGCACTGGTGGCCAACTTTGATGCCGAGTGGTTGTAATATGTGTAATAGTCGTAATAGCCTAGCATGTGTTGCTTGCTTATTTATTTCTTTGTTGTCTTGCTTATTTGTTTGCTTGTAGTCGGTGCAGTTCTTTTTCTGCGGTGTGCTAGTGGCCCCAATAACCTATTATTTAAACCTAGGCCACAATAACCCTAGACAACATATGGACCATTGTCACCATGGTCCTGCTATCCGCTGTATTGACCATGGGCCAACTACGGGCCTTCTACGGGTCGTAGAATCAATGGGCCTTCTATGGGCCGTATGACCAATTGGCCAAACATGGGCTAATAATGGACCGCATTATGGGTCGTAAACGGGCTAGAGTGGTTGACGTCCGTTCATAGGCCGAGCATAACGGGCCTTTAAGAGGCCGACGAATATAACAGACTTAATTCCATCGATAGGCATAACTGGTAGTTAATGGGCCATATTTGATGACGCTATGAAAACGGCCCAATGGATTAACGGGCCACAAACAGGTCGACTATAACCACGGGCTTAATTTGGCCCACAAGCGGAAAAGGCCCGTAACGGGCCATAAGCTTCTGAATGTTGCAAATCATCCGAAGAATAAATGGGCCCTTAAAAGGCCGAAAGTTAACACGGACTGGGAACAGCCCAATGGAATAATGGGTCGTTAATGGATATTAAGCAATATATTGTTCATCCTAGGACAGTTTCAGTGCGGGCCGTTAATGGGCCACCAGTTACAAAGGGCCTCATATGGGCCGAAAGACGTCATGGGCCGTACATGGGCCGGAAGTTACAATGGGCTGGAATCATATTGGACGGCCCAAATGCAGCTTATGGGCCGAATTCGGAAAGTTCATAATGGGTCATGAGTTATCGGGCCTGAATGGGCTATATGCGAGCAAGCCGTTAGCAGGCTTTTGATGGGCCAGCCCATTATCCTTTGACCAAGTCAAACGGGGCGGCCTTTTGACCTGAATGGGCCACTGTTGGGCCATGCCATGTGTCGACATATCACTGGCGCCTCTTGTCCATTGGTTGGTTCAAATCTGTCCGCACGTGGAGCTAACAACTGGTAACTTCAGCCAATGAGAATTTTACACGTGGAAAATTCCCATTGGTCCTCACTGTTAGCGGGTTATCGGATCCAAAACCGGACTCGATAGCTTAACGGCGACCTGTTACGGTGGATGCCACATGTCGGATACCCATGACGAAAGCACTTCCATGATGCGACATTTATCGTCATGTAAGTGAACATTTCCGTGATGATAATTTTGGTATTGTCATGGAACACTTCTACGACAACACATGTATGACTATCTTGATTCTATCATAAAATCGTCATGGATGTATGTGCATGACAGAAAACGTGACCTACTCTGACAAACACATATTATCACGGAAGTGTTTTTTTAGTGGAGGAGACGGCGGTAAATGCCGGATTCCACAATCCGAAGTCCACATCTCGAAAGAATGCCACTAAAGGCAACCATGATGGGTTGTCCAAGGTGGACGCTATCTTGGACTGACCATGCCAGATACATGGCACCCATAAGAAGCCCACCAATCACTCCAACCGCAATTGTTGGGCGATAAAATAGGCCGGCAAACTCACAACCGAGGACTCCGTGAAAGCACAAGTGCTCCCTAGGTGATTTTGGTAATTAATGTCAACATATCTCTTGTTGGACTAATATTTTCATCTAGTATATTTCAGGCAAGTTCAACAAATGGAGTGGCATGGACTAGAGGATGTGAAACCCCTTCAAGATGATAAGGAAAAAAGGATTAGCTCAAGCTCAAAGCTCAGGACTCTACATTTTCTATTTCAGTGATCCAAGATCACATTGAATCCATAGGAAAGCCCATACTATTAAAAGGGGGTGAGGTGTTGCTTAATGGCTTAGTGATATGCTTGAAAACCCTTAACCAATTTCTCACATCCACATATGTCCCAAACCAAAAGTTAATCTCGGCCCCACCGAAATCTTCTATCCGGCGCCACCGAGTTCATTTGAGATAGCCACTGCCAGAAACCCTAATGATTTCGGTCTCACCGATAGGGATTTCGGTCTCACCTAGATGGGAATGTAAACTCTATGTTTCCTATTTGAAACATTTTGGTCTAACCGAGATGTGAGAATCGGTCTCACCGAGTTAGCATTGCAAACTCTATGTTGCCTTTTTGTAACATTTCGGTCTCACCGAAATGAGTGAATCGGTCGCACCGAGTTTGCCTGACCAAACCTTTGTGTGCTTATTACCAAAAACGGTCCCACCGAGTTTGTGTAATCGGTCTCACCGAGATTACGTTATGCCCTAACTCTAATGAAATCGGTCCTGCCAAGTTGATCATATCGGTCCCACCGAAATGCCTAACAGTCACATTATGAACTAAATCGGTCTGACCGAGTTCTCCGAATCGGTCCAACCGAGTTTGGTAAATTGTGTGTAACAGTTAGATTTTGTGGGGAGGCTATATATACCCCTCCACCCACTCTTCATTCGTGTAGAGAGCCATCGAAACATATCTACACTTCCACTACCCATTCTTCTGAAAGAGAACCACCTACTCATGTGTTGAGACCAAGATATTCCATTCCTACCATACGAATCTTGATCTCTAGCCTTCCCCAAGTTGTTTTCCACTCAAATCATCTTTCCACCAAATCCAAATCTATGAGAGAGAGTTGAGTGTTGGGGAGACTATCATTTGAAGCACAAGAGCAAGGAGTTCATCATCAACACACCGTCTATTACCTTTTGGAGAGTGGTGTCTCATAGATTGGTTAGGTGTCACTTGGGAGCCTCCGACAAGATTGTGGAGTTGAACCAAGGAGTTTGTACGGGCAAGGATATCGCCTACTTCGTGAAGATCTACCATAGTGAGGCAAGTTCTTCATGGGCGATGGCCATGGTGGGATAGACAAGGTTGCTTCTTCGTGGACCCTTCATGGGTGGAGCCCTCCGTGGACTCGCGTAGTCGTTACCCTTCGTGGGTTGAAGTCTCCATCAACGTGGATGTACGATAGCATCACCTATCGGAACCATGACAAAAACATCTGTGTCTTCACTTGCGTTTGCATTCTCCAAACTCCTCCATTTACCTTCATATGCAATTGATTTACATTCCGCTGCTATACTCTTGGAATTGCATCTGTAGGTTGATTGCTTGACTTGTGCCTAAGTGCTAAAATATGCTAAGAATTAAATTTGGGAAAAGGCTAGGTCTTTATTTGGTCAAGTAGTCAAAGTTGCATGCTTTACTTTCCAATACCCATTTACTCTTGTCATAGATGCTTGATGTGTATTGTGGATGTTTAAACATGTGCTATAACTCCACATCAACTTGAAGTATTTTAAAAGCTACCACTTTTCTTGCTAGGAGTCTATTCACCCCCCTCTAGACACCTCTTCTCGATCCTTTCACTCCGGTAAAAGCCCTTGGAGCGAGGATGATGAAGAGCCTCGCATGCCGAACAATGGAGGCCAGAAGCCTCCTCCCCCCCC
>LR738711.1:938072064-938087627 GCA_902687465.1 Secale cereale | reverse complement strand
CCCCCCCCCCCCCCCCGAGGTCAAGATGGTGAACATGATTTATGCCACCCACATACCATAGAAGGAAAGGAAGCACATGTTACGTGACGTATACATAGTCGAGCCTGGAGCGCCCAAGTTCAATCCATGGTCATCCTGCCTGATCACCTTCGATCGCAGGGACCACCCGACCAGTATTCGTCATGGAGGATCGGTGGCCCTGGTGCTCGACCCATTATTGATGGATTTCATCTCACAAGAGTCCTCATGGACGGAGGCGGCAGCCTCAACCTAATATATTCATATAAAATGAGGAAGATGGGAATAGATCCGTCAAGGATCAAACCCAGTAACACCACCTTCAAGGGGGTGATTCCGGGCGTTGAAGCCCAATGCTCAGGAACAGTAATTCTGGAGGTAGTGTTTGGCTCCCCAGATAACTTTCGTAGTGAAGAATTAATCTTCGACATAGCCCCTTTTCGCAGTGGCTACCACGCACTTCTGGGCCAGACCGCGTTCACCAGTTTCAACGGTGTCCTGCATTATGTATACCTCAAGCTGAAGATGCCCGGACCCTCGGGCGTCATAACCATAAATGGTAACAGGGAACATTTGCTCCGTACCGAAGAGCACACTGCGGCCGAAGAACAAGTCGGTGCTTCCGGGGCCAGATATCACCCAGCCGTAAGGGCTGGAGACACAAACAAGCGGGCCCGAGCCCGCTCCCCGTCATGGGATCCCCCTTGTGTTCGCCGCCAATAGGGATATGTGCCCCACGGCTTGCCCACCAAAATCATGTTATATGTGCCTCGTCAGCACAATTTCGCGCTCAAGAAACCATGGGCGGCCGAGGGCCCCACATCAAAACCGCAACCTCACGTCTTCGGCTCAACCAAGCTAGGAACAACCATGTATTCGGATGGCAATGTGTACGGCTCCGGATCCGCACATCATCAAGTTGCAGCAATAAGCCCACCTGTCAAGATCCCCCTCTAAAGGATCTGCATCACCCAAAGCTCGCCCTCCTATACGGTGCTTCCTCACCGAGCATAAGTTAAGACGCGGATGTGCAGTAGGGCACAATTGTGGTTCGACCCACGTATCAAGCCCCTGCGTAAACCTTTCTTCTGTAATAGTTCTTTTCATATATATGTTAAATGCCTCGGCATTTTGAATTGTACGGATAAACGTCCTAAGCTTAGGGGAAATAATAAATAAACACCCTTTATGGTGTTCAGGGATCTGCACTGTCTGACCCCTTCCTTTTTCCTTTTTTCCCTCTCTTCGAAAAGTCAGGCACGAACAATTTTTTTCATAAATGCAAATAGGCTAATTAAGCATACTTCAACTACTTCATTAGCTCCATGTATAAAGTCCGACACATCCTTTAGATGAGGTCTGGCGTCTCGTATATTGCATTATATGCACTAGTTCCAAACTATGTCTTGGGTCAATAGTTGGGTTGCCCGGCTCCTGTGTTTCCCCTTACGTTTCACACGTTCGGCTAAGAGGGTAAAGGGAGAACCCCTGTGATTGCACTTCTGGCTAGCCCAATAAAGTACCTCGGGAGGAGAAAGCTGAAAACTGAGCGTCATAGTAGGCGTGAACTGGTCGGCGATCCGATGACAAGGATTTGAGTCAAAAAATCGTTGGCAATTTCTACGTGTCACACGCAGGGTTCGTCTTAGCACAAACCATGTGAACAAAAAAGGTATGCCTCGGCTCCCAAGTATATCACGAAACATTGGAGGCTAGTCACTAGCCCCCGCCGTCAAGTTCCTATGGCTAAGTGAACGCAATAAAGCTACACAGTCTGATCGCCTAGTCTCTCTCACGCACTACCGTCTTAAGTACCAAGATGTTGTCTAAGGGTAATAGTGCATAGACGAAATACCCCCTCATAATATTCACTTAGAGGCTGAAGCCAACGATTGGTAACTTTCAGAATAAACATACGATCGCACAAGAGTCAAAATTAAACTATTGCGTCATAAAACATGCAAACAGACCGCATTATAAAACCATAAGGTCTGGTTAATAAATTTGATACAGTCACTCAATGATTACATCCTTTGAGCACTTGCCCTCTATCGCCCGCGCGCCATTCATAACCTGGGAAAAATACAGCTCAGGACGGCGATGCTCCTTTCCTGCCGGTGGAGGACTAGTGGACATGTCCATTGGCTTAACCCTCGGCCAATGAACCATGGTCTTTGCAAACGCTATCCTAGCCCCCTCAAGGCACACAGAGCGCTTCACGACATCAATCTGGGGCGACGCCTCCCGCAGCTTCTGCACCAGGCCGAAGTAGTTGTCCGGAATAGGCTCTATGGGCCACGACCAGACACATAGATCCTTCAGGGCCAGCTCGGCCATCCGATGCAGCTCCACCAGCTGCTTCATCTAGTTGCTAAGGAGGGGAGGATATTCAGAGGCCTGGAACTATGACCAGAAGATACCCGCTCGGAGTCATCTCCCCAAGTAGCATAGTGCTCTGCCGCAGCAGCCACACTCTTCGGAAGATTGCGAAAACGCATGCGGAGTGCGAGACCCGCGTCAGCAAGGTGAAACTGTCGCTGCCGAAAACACTCTGAAGTAAGTATTTCTTACCATTTGCGAGTTGCTTCACTTGGCGGAGCTCCTCCCAAACACCCCACACCTTTGTCCTGGCCTCTTGGAGCTCCTTCTCTGCTTTGGACAGCTGGGAGGATTGCTCTTTTTGCTTCTGCTCAAGGTCCTCACATTACGTGATGGCATCCTTGAGCTCCACCCGCACTTCGGCCACTCGGGCCTTGTGCTTGTTACCGACGGCCTTCGTCGCCTCAAGTTCGGCCACCGCCTTTTCAGCAGTCGATATCTTCTTGGCCGCCTCATCCTCGGCCTTCTTCAGCGCAGCCTTGAGGCCTTCGACCTCAGCAACAACAGTTGTAGTCATAAAACATCATGTGTTAGTACACAACCCGGAAGGATAGTATCCGGCAATGTTATTAGCATGGGATTACCTTGCGCCTCATCAAGCTGTTTGTTGACAAGGTCGAGCTCATCATCAGAGCGTTCCAGCTTTCGATCCATCTCCTATAGGGCATCGGCATTAGTAGCTGCAGCTAAGGAGGACGCCTGCGATGTACGATCGTTTATCGAATTTTACAATTCGGCTTATAGGCATTTGACCCTCTGCAAGGATGTTTCGCAATCCCTCCAGAGTCTCGGGGGCTTTTATGCACAAGGCCTACCCAAACTCTAACCTGGAAAATTAAAACTCAATGGGAAATGGAGGATTACTTGACTCACCTCAAAGCCTGTTAGAAGGCCTTGAATGGCATTGTTTAGTCCAGCATGGACGGACCAAACACCCCGTAGAACCACACCCATAAGGGCGTAGTGCTCATCGACGATCATGGAGTTGTCCACCAACTCCGCGAGCGAGTTCGGCCAGCCTACAGCCGCATGGTCGCAGGTGTTCGACGGGGGCGGCGAGACCCCAGCTTCACCTTCGTCGAAAGGCGGGACTAGCACCTCCAAGGGCCTTGGGGGCTCGGGTGCAACAGTCAAAGAGGGTCCGGGCTGTCCGGACTCCCCTCTATTGTCCACCAGGAGGGAGGCGTCCTCCTGGCCTTGGACCGCCGAGGCATCCGCCTTGGCCATGATGACGTTGCCCCCTCCCCCTATCGAGAGGGGAGGAGTCCTTCAAGATAGCACCTCCTCGGTCTCTTCGGGGACTAAGGGAGGTGCGACGCGCGACGCCAACCCATTGTCCACAAATTCAGTAGGCGGGGAGGTCCCTTTCGTGGTCTACTCTGTGGGACGGTCACGCGGTGGGCTGGAACATTGATCCACCCCCCTTTGGTTAGTATAAAACACGTGAAGAGGAGGAGGGGATATGCTGAAGACCGTACCTCACAACTGGGGGCTTGACCCTATGGTCCTTCCTTAGAACCTCTTCGGACGCCACAGACTCCTCATCGGAGTCTGAGCTATTGGGCAGGACTAGCTTAGGCATGCATTGCCTCTTCGTGGCCCGAAGAGGTTGCTCCTCCTCGACATCTTCAACCACCACCCTATTATTGGAGTGGGAGGAGGCACTCTCCTCCTCATCCTTGTCTTCCTCCCTATCTTGGGCAGACGGGGCTGCAGCTTCTCCGGCTTTCGAGTCCGGACGGTCCCATGGCAGGGGCCTCCTCTAGCTTCCTGAGGATTCTTCTTCTTCTTTTCCTTCTACTCGGGTGCCTTGTAAAGCGCCTGGACCAGCACATCCTTGAGTTGAGCTGACCGGGGATCTTCGGAAAGTGAGGCCCAATCATTAATTTTCCTGGCCTTCTCGAGCTAGCCCTGTGAAGACAACATAAAAAAAACTTAAGCCCGATTGCTGATCGATGAATGACCGGACATACTGCAAGCAAAGGATTAATTACCTTCTTTGGGGGATTGATGTCCTCGAGACCTATGTCCTCCTCCTCGGCTAGCCACTCCTTCTCGGGCTTGAACAGGTAGTCCCACACCCTGTCGTGGGTGGTGCCAAAGAGGAACTTACGGTGGCCAGGTCTTCGGACTTGAAGAACCACATGGGGATCGCCCTCTGTTGGCACGGAAGGAAGCGACAACGGAGCATTATCTGAACCACGTTGGTCAGCTTGGCCCCTGTCGCCATCACATCAGCAATGCGTGACTGCAGCTTCCTCACCTTGTTGGTGGACCCCCAATTAATCCAGGCCCTTCTTGTTCCACGAGATCAGCCTTGTTGGCGGCCCGGACCTGAACGCGGGAGTGGCCGTCCAGGAAGCCTCCCGTGGCTCTGTCACGTAAAACCACTCCCGATGCCATACCTTGAGAGTATCGATGAAGGTGCCCTCTGGCCATTGGACGCAGGTGGGCTTACTGATCATAGCTCCTCCGCGGTCAGCCTGGGCGCCGCCGACCACCTTCGGCTTGACATTGAAGGTCTTCAACCACAACCCAAAGTGAGGCTGCACCCGAAGAAGGCCCTCACAGATGGTGATGAAGGTGGAAATATGGAGAAGGGTGTTGGGGCCTAGATCGCGAAAATCTAGCCTGTAGAACAAGATAACTCCCCGCACAAATGGATGCGGTGGAAATACTAACCCATGGATGAAGTGGGAAAGAAAAACCACCCTCTCACCCAGCTGGGGTGTAGGGATGACCTCGCCCTTTTCGGGGCCCTGTGAGCGGCATTGGCCGGCAGATAGCCAACCCGCTTCATATCCTCGATATCCTTGTTGGTAACAACGGAGGCCTCCGACTTTCCATTACCATCAGATCGGGCCATGGCTAGAATTAGGGGGAGTGAAAAGCTCTCAGCGGAGAGAGCAAGTGATACGTCCCCAACGTATCTATAATTTTTTATTGTTCCATGCTATTATATTATCTATTTTGGATGTTTTATATGCATTAATATGTTATTTTATATTATTTTGGGGACAAACCTATTAACCTAGAGCCCAGTGCCAGTTTTTTCCTTGTTTTTGAGCTTTGCAAAAAAAGGAATACTAAACAGAGTCCAAAAGGAATAAAACTTCATGGTGATTTTTCTTCAACCCGAAGACACTTAGGGGACTTCGAGTGCAAGTTAGAAGAGCCACGAGGCGGCGACAAGGGTGGAGGGCGCCGCCTAGGGGGGTGGGTGCGCCCCCTACCTTGTGGGCCCCTCGGTGCCCCCTCACATACTTATTCCTCCTATATATTCACATATATTCCCAAACCATCTGAAGCATCCACAAAAACACTTGTCCACCGCCGCAACCTTCTGTTCCCATGATATCCCATCTTGGGACCTTTTCTCGCACCCTGTCGGAGGGGGATTTGATCACAGAGGGCATCTACATCAACTCTATTGCCATTCCGATGAAGCGTCGGTAGTTTACCATAGACCTACGGGTCCATATCTAGTAGCTAGATGGCTTCTTCTCTCTCTCTCTTTGATTCTCAATACCATGTTCTCCTTGACGTTCTTGGAGATCTATCCGATGTAATCTTCTTTTGCGGTGTGTTTGTCGAGATCCGATGAATTGTGGATTTATGATCATCTTATCTATGAGTATTATTTGAATATTCTCTGAATTCTTATATGAATGATTTGATATCCTTGTATTTATCTTTGAATTATCAGGTTTCATTTGGCCAACTAGATTAATTTTCTTGCAATGGGGGAAGTACTTGGCTTTGGGTTCAATCTTGCGGTCCCCTCACCCAGTGACAAAGTAGGGGTAGCGAGGCACGTATTGTATTGTTGCCATCGAGGATAAAAAGATGGGGTTTTCATCATATTGCTTGAGTTTATTCCTCTACATCATGTCAGCTTACTTAAGGCGTTACTCTGTTCTTTATGAACTTAATACTCTAGATGCACGCAGGAGTCGGTCGATGTGTGGAGTAATAGTCGTAGATGCAGGTAGGAGTCGGTCTACTTGACATGGACATGATGCCTATATTACATAATCATTGCCTTGGATATCGTCATAACTTTGCGCTTTTCTATCAATTGCTCGACAGTAATTTGTTCACCCACCATATTATTTGCTTTCATGAGAGGAGCCTCTAGTGAAACCAATGGCCCCTGGGTCTATTTGCCATCATATTAGTTTCCGATCTAGTATTTTGCAATCTTTTACTTTCAGATCATAAATCAAAAACCCAAAAATATTTTATCTTTTGTTTAGTTTTATTTATGTATCTCTATCAGATCTCACCTTTGCAAGTGACCGTGAAGAGATTGACAACCCCTTTATCATGTTGGGTGCAAGTGTTTGATTGTTTGTGTAGGTATTGCTGATTTGCGTGTTCTTCTCCTACTGGATTGATATCTTGGTACTTAACTAAGGGAAATACTTATCTGTACTTTGCTGCATCACCCTTTCCTCTTCAAGGGAAAAACCAACGCAAGCTCAAGAAGTAGCAGCAAGGCAGGGCGCTGGAGCTCTGGAGATTGGAAGGCGATGGTGAAATATGGAAGATGGCATAGGAGGTATCTAGATGCGGCCGCTTCCCCTTGTATGTGTTGTGGAGGAGTTATGTTTCCCTCTTCCCATGTTGCGGACCCCTCCACTTCCTGATATACGCGCGATGTCATGCGCGAGTGGGGAAACTGTAACCATTGATCATATCCCCCAAAACGCGGGCCACAATCTCTGCCTTGTCGAGACGTGCCAATAGGGGGCGGCCTCGAGCCGCGCATCGAGGGATTTTTAGCCGTTTGGTATTATGGCCGGATGAGACCCTTTGCCGAAAAGTTGCCAGGCAAGGGTATTGTTCACACTCGAGTGTTACTTGGCCTTCGAGGTTAAGTAAAATCAATGAGCCAAATTCTGAACACCGCTCGACTCTGAATACGAGAACGGATGAAGAACTCGCCTCGCAAGCCGAAGACTATGGAATGTGCGGTTGCCGAATACTAGCTTCGGCGTTGGAAAGTAGTTCGAGGGCTACCGAGGGAGTCCTGGACTAAGGGGTCCTCGGGCCGCCGGCCTCTTGCTTATGGGCCAGACTGAAGAGTCGAGATGGGACCAAGCTGGAGCGTGACTTGTGATAAGATAAGGGATCTTCGGAGCTGTGGTGTGTCATACAAGTCAAGATCGAACATGATTTTTCCTTCATGGAAACCGACCTTGTGTAACCCTAACCCTATCGATGTCTATATAAACCAAAGGGTTCTATTCTTTAGGGCGAGAGCTATATCCGTCACCTCATCAACCTAGAGTTTAGCTCACCTGATCTCGTGGTAGATCTACTCTATAACCATACCATACGCACCAAAGACAATCAAGCAGGACGTAAGGTTTTACCTCTTCGAGAGGGCCCGAACCTGGGTAAATACCGTGTTCATCGTCCCTTGTTCCCCATCAATCCTAGATCCACAACTCGGGACCCCCTACTCGAGATCCGCCGGTTTTAACACCGACAAAGACCCCGATGTCTACTACACAACTTGTTCTTGTAGACTCGTGTTGGGCCTCCAAGCGCAAAGTTTTGTAGGACAGTAGCAAATTTCCGTCAAGTGGATGACCTAAGGTTTATCAATTCGTGGAAGGCGTAGAATGAAGATGGTCTCTCTCAAACAACCCTGCAACCAAATAACAAAGAGTCTCTTGTGTCCCCAACGCACGAAATACAATGGTAAATTGTATAGGTGCACTAGTTCGGCGAAGAGATGGTGATACAAGTGTAGTAATGATAGTAGATATTGATTTTTGTAATAGGAACAATAAAAAACAGCAAGGTAGAAAGTAACAAAAGTGAGCACAAACGGTATTACAATGCTTAGAAACAAGGCTAAGGTTTGTACGTTCACTAGTGCAATCTCTCAACAATGCTAACATAGTTAGATCACATGGCAATCCCTCAACATGCGATAAAGAATCACTCCAAAGTTCATATCTAGCGGAGAACATAAGAAGAAATTGTTTGTAGGGTCCGAAACCACCTCAAACTTATTCTTTCTGATCGATCTATCCAAGAGTTCGTACAAAAATAACACCAAGTTACTCTTTCCGATCGATCTATCCAAGAGTTCATACTAAAATAACAACATATGATACACATCAACCAACTCTAATGTCACCTAGATAATCCAGTGTCACCGCGAGTATCCATGAATTGATTATACGATATGCATCAAACAATTTCAGATTCATAATACTCAATCCAACACATAGAACCTCAAAGAGTGCCCCAAGATTTCTACCGGAGAAACAAGGACGAAAACATGCATCAACCCCTATGAATAGATTACCCCAATGTCACTTTGGGAATTGATACGTCCAAAACGTATCTATAATTTCTGCTTGCTCCATGCCTCTTTTGGGTGATATTGCTATGATATTTATACACTTCCATACACTTTTGATCATATTTGGACTAACCTATTAACTCAGTGCACCCCAGTGCCAGTTTCTGTTTTCGGCTGTTTTTGTATTTCAGGTTTTCACATTACAAGAACTGCCAGGAAAAATCCAGAAAAATTATATAAAAAATCAGCGTTCCAGAAACTACCGTGCGCCCGAAGGACAGTCGGGGGGGCCACCAGGGCTCCAGGCGCCCTGGCGGCGCGCCCCCCCTAGGCCGCGCCGGGGGGGCGCCTGGGCCCCCCGAGGCTCCTCTGATGCCCCCCTTTGGCATATATTTAAAGCGTCTCCCTAAACCCTCGAAACAGGAACTCTTTTTTGCGATCTCATCTCTGTTCCGCCGCCTCCGCCGCTTCCAAGATCGGGAGCACCAGGAGAACCCTTCCCGGCACCCTGCCGGAGGGAAGGATCACCACCGGGAGCTTCTCCACCACCATGGACGCCTCCCGGATGAGTTGTGAGTAGTCTCCCTTGGACCATGGGTCCATGACCAGTAGCTATGTGATGTTCTCCTCCCGTTCTTGTGCTTCACTAATTAGTCCTCGTGAGCTGCCCTACATGATCGAGGCACATATGTAATCCTTATGCTGTTGCTATGATGAGTTTGCTGGGATCCGATGGATTATGAGATTATGTTCAGATTGTGTTTGAGTAATATATTTGATTCACCTCTTTTATGTTTATGTTCGTAAGTAATTCTTGCATGTTCTCCGTTGTTATTTATTGCTTTGGCCAAGTAGTAGGTAGTGACTCCAAGAGGGAACATTATGCTTGATTGTGGGTTCATGCCCCTCGATGACTAGTTTGAGTGACAGAAACATGAGTCTAGGGGATGTGCTGTTGCCACAAGGGGGAAAACAACGGTGCTTGTGCCCGCGGGTGCAAGGATTGTTTACTTTACGCAAAGTTCTTTTAATGCAGTTGTCTGTTGCTTTGAGTTTACACTATGGGTGGGGCTCGCAACTTAATACCAGCGAGATGTTCTGGATAGATATCTCAAGGTGGATGATTAGTAGTAGATATTGATGGATTTCGGTCTACTTACTTTGGCGTACCGCCCATGCTTTGAACCTCAACCTTTCTTGCAATGTAATCAGCATTGGTTTGCGCACATGGTCCTGTCAATTGCCCAGCTGTAATTCGTTTACCTCACATAGCTGTTTTATCGTCTTTTGGGAGAGAGACATCACTAGTGAACATCATGAGACTTCGTTCCATATTACCATCATTGATCACATCTACTATTTACTTTTCCGCTATTTACTTACTATTGCAATTATACCTATCACTATTATCACTTGCGTTTTATCCTTTGTAAACTACAAGGCCGGAGGGATTGACAACCTCTCTGTACTCGTTGGGAGCAAAGTTATTTGTATATGTGTGCAGGTCCACGTTGATTGCTAATATCCGGCGCCGTTAGCAGTTGACACCTTCTTGTTGAAACTAGGAGTCTCTGGGAAATCTATCCTTGGTATTACCAAGGGAAAAATTCTGCTACACTGCATCTCAAACCTTCCACTTGGGGTAACCAACGAGGGGTGAGAAGCCACCTAGCAAAGCAATTTCTGGCGCCGTTGCCGGGGACTCCACTCTTCAGGATAGGGGAGTTGCACGCTATCTTTTACCTTTGCTTTTAGTCTTGTTAGTTTACCTTTCAGTTTTTTCTTTAGTATCTTTTATCGAAAATCACAAAAATAGTTATCTTGCTTGCTTGCTACAATGGGTTCCACCGAGAACACCAAGTTGTGTGACTTCACTAGTCACAACAACGATGACTTTATCAGCACACCTATCACTACACCTGCCACTTCAGCACCTTCATATGAAATTAAACCTGCTTTACTGAATCTAGTTATGAAAGATCAATTCTCCGGTGCTGGAGATGATGCTGCTTTACACTTGAACAACTTTGTTGAACTTTGTGATATGCAAAAGTACCAAGAAATAGATGGTAATATTGTTAAGCTTAAGCTTTTTCCTTTCTCCTTGAGAGGAGAAGCTAAAATTTGGTTTCAGTCTTTGCCTAGAAATAGCATAGATTCATGGGACAAGTGCAAAGATGCTTTTATTGGAAAATACTATCCACCTGCTAAAATTATCCAACTGAGAAGTAACATAATGAATTTTAAACAACTGGATAATGAACACGTTGCCCAAGCTTGGGAACGTATGAAATCTCTTATCAAGAACTGCCCTACTCATGGTTTGACTACTTGGATGGTTATCCAAACTTTTTATGCAGGCTTGAACTTTACCTCGCGGAACTTGTTAGATTCGGCCGCGGGAGGAACCTTTATGTCAACTACACTTGGTGCTGCCACAAAACTTATCGATGAGATGATGACCAATTATTCCCAATGGCACACCGAACGCGCTCCAACAGGTAGGAAGGTAAACTCTGTCGAGGAGATTTCCTCCCTAAATGAAAAAGTTGACTTGATCATGTCTTTACTTTCGAAGCAATCTTCTATTGATCCTCGTGATGTTCCTTTAAATTCTTTGATTGCTCAAGAACAAGTAGATGTGAACTTTATCTCTAGAAACAATTTTAATAACAATGCTTATAGGAGTAACTTTGGTAGCAATCCTAGACCGTTCCCCTCTAATTCTTATGGGAACAACAATGCTCATCCTAGCACCAGGAACTCCACTACTGAACTAGAGATTATGCTTAAAGATTTCATCACTACCCAAAAAGCCTTTAATAAGAGTGTAGAAGAAAAACTACATAAACTAGATGATCTCTCTTTGAAGGTAGATCATTTAGCCAATGAGATAGAATTGCTTAAAATTAAAACTTCTCCTCTTGAGGAGAGGAAGGTCACTCCTATTAATGCTACTCAAGTGCAAATTAATGAAAATATTAGGATGATGGCTAAACTTAAAGAAAGATGGGCTAGAGAAAGGGAGGAAGAGGATAGAATTAAGAGCCTTCCTACCCACCACAATGTTGCTACTATCCAAGTTGTTGAGGATATCCAAACTCTTAGCACCCAATGTACTCCTGGTCCCGATGGACCTATTAATGGTGATGCTATGACTATAGAAACTACCAAACAAGTGAACCTAAAGGACACCAATACCACTTTACTTGATGCTAGTGACCTTGATTTTGATAATTGCACTCTTACCGAAGTTATTGATTTCCTTCACAAGATGTCTAGAGACCCCCGCACTAGCACGATTAACCTTGCCTTCACAGAGCATATCACTAATGCTCTTATCAAAGCTAGGGAGGAGAAACTTAGAGTAGAAGCCTCCATACCTAGAAAGCTAGAAGATGGTTGGGATCCTATGATAAAAATTAAATTGAATGACTTCTCTTGCTATGCATTATGTGATGTTGGAGCTAGTACCTCTGTTATGCCCAAAAGACTATATGATATGCTTAAATTGAAACCTTTTGATTCTTGTTCTTTTGGTGTTCGTCTCGTTGATTCTTCCATAAAGAAACCTTTGGGGAGGATCGACGATGTTCTTATCATTGTCAATGACAATTATGTTCCCGTTGATTTCACTATTATGGATATTGAATGTGATCCTTCTTGTCCAATTATTTTGGGACGTCCTTTTTTGCGCACCGTTGGTGCTATCATTGACATGAAAGAGGGTAATATAAAATTTCAGTTTCCTCTCAAGAAAGGGATGGAACACTTCACTCGAAATAAGATCAAGTTACCTTTTGAGTCCGTTGTACGGGCTAGCTATTCTTTTACTCTTGATAAAACTTGATCTATATGCATTATGCCTAGCTTAAAGTCATAAAAGAAAGCGCTTTTGGGAGGCAGACCAATGAATAAATTTATTTTGCTTTTGTTGTGTCTTGATGTTGTTACTACAGTAGCATCATCATTGTATCTTTGCTTTTCAATTTTGTGCCAAGTAGAGCCTCTGATTGCTAGAAAGTTCAAAAGTTGTGAGGTGCTGTCCAGGAAACAGATTCTGTCCTTGGATAGAAAAATTCGTATAAAATCACCAGATCATCTTTTTGGTCTGAATTTTTTCGACAGCGTTCTCTATATAATTGTCTTTCGTGCTTCTGTTCTGAGTTTTTTGATTTGACTTGCAGAAGTGCCCCGAACAAATCATTTACTACCTGCTTTTCTGTTTTTCACAGATTCTGTCCTGTTTTGCCTTTCCTTCATTTTGCAAACCAAGAGCTTGCTTTTTCTTTGCAAAAACCTTTTGGCAATCTTGAGAAACAGTAGATCTTCAAGAATATCTTTATTTACAGCAAGGTACAATTATTTTATTATGGGTACTAACCTCGCTAATCAGATTATGATGAGTTATGTATGAAGGGAGTTTTCAAGTGTGCGAGGGAAGATGATAAAAAGATTCAGGAGTGTCAAGCGCTCAAGCATGGGGATGCCCCCGTGCACCCCCAAGAAATATTCAAGGAGACTCAAGCGTCTAAGCTTGGGGATGCCCCCGTGCATCCCCTTCTCCATCAATATTATCAGTTCGTCTTTCGTTCCACTATATTTTAATCACTTCATGTGTTATGTGCTATGCTTGGAACGTCTTGCTTTTAGTTTCCTTTTTAGTTTTTCATAACTAGTCGGAACTCAGCGTTCTTTATGTGGGAGAGAAACACGCTCCACTTCTACCTAGAACATAACATAGAATTTTCACGACTATCTTTGCTGTGTGTGTTCTTTGTCTTTTAATAACTACTATCATGCTCTGCTCTTAGTATTCATGCTTATCTTTTTAAAGAGCTTGTGTTTAGTTGGTTGCTTGAACTCTTTTTAATTATCATGCTTATCTTATTAAGAGAGTTTGCTTCCGTTGCATTGGTTAATATGTCTATGATAAATATGGTACGTGCATAATGGCGCTTAGTAGATCAGGTTTTCTTATGGTTAGTCTCAAATAGCTGGGGGATTCCCAATGTGTTATTGGAGTACCAACATGATTTGTTTGCCAATGATGTGGTATGGTTTAGTAATATCTTCCCTCAAGAATTTATTTTGATTGACTTGGAGTATGCTCACGCATATTTAAGACTGTAAAGAAAGTCTGTCAAGCCTTGATGATCTTTTATTTCTGAGTAGCGATATAACTTCCATGCCTTATTCAATGTTGCTTTGTCGCTCTACATGATTATGACCGTCATTGCTCTCTTAGTTGGTCGCTCCCAGTCTTTTGCTAACCTCCACCTGTACTAAGCGGACTGACTGCTTGTGCATCCACATCCTTTTAAACCAGTTATGCCATATGAGTCCACCATACCTACCTATATGTGGTATTTCACCGCCACTCCAAGTAAATTTACATGTGCTACCTTTAAAACCTTCAGTTTTTGCAATACATAGCTCATGGGAAAGTAGCTTAAAAACTATTGTGGTAAAGAATATGTTGCTTATGTATCTTATTTTCTTATAAGTTGCTTGCTGAGCGGTAACCATGTTTCTGGGGACGCCATCAACTGTTACACTTTTGTTGAATATCATGTGAGTTGCTATGCATGTTCGTCTTGTCTAAAGTAAGGGTGATTTGCCATGGGTTGAATGGTTTGAGTATGCATATTGTTAGAGAAGAACATTGGGCCGCCAACCAAAGCCATGTATCATGGTGGAAGTTTTAGCTTGGACATTAACCCTCAATCTCTTATGAGAATATACTTAAGCATTAAAGAGGAGTCCATTATCTATTTTCTATGTTGTCCCGGTATGGATGTCCTCAAGTTGAGATCTATCAAAACGAGAAATCAAATGCGATCTATCTCCTTGGACCTTTGTACAGGTGACATAGAGGTACCCCTTTGTGACACTTGGTTGAAACATATGTAATGCAATGACAATCCATGGAAATTCGAGCTAATTAGGACAAGGTGCGAGCACTATTGGTATTCGATGCATGAGGCTTGCAACTTATAGGATGTCTTATGCATAACACATATGAAGTACTACTACCGTTTACAAAATTGTTTCTATGTTTTCAAAATAAAAAGCTCTAGCACATGAGTAATCCCTGCTTCCCTCTGCGAAGGGCCATTCTTTTACTTTTATGTTGAGTCTCCACCTTCTTTTAAAAGCACCAACTACTGAGAGCATGATTATCATTCTGAGTGTAATGTGCATTGTCCCAAAGTAGCATTGTCTTTTGCATGATTGTGATATCGTTTATTCTGAAATCATTGTATCTAGTCATCACTTAAACCTTGAAGGTGCCCCTGCATTTATGTTTTGCTTCACTAAAAGGGGCAAGCTAGATATCACTTTATCATATTTGCACATCATGTTCATTGCAAATCTATTTGATGTTTCAGTATCATATTGTAAACCTTTCAGTCCTTTGTGATTTTCTCATGAGGCAACTTAATTACTATAGATTCATTGTCTCAGTAAGCTTTTGTCATATGACTATGAAAAAGTCCTATATGGTTAATAGCATGTCACCACAGAAATTATTCTTGTTATCATTTACCTACTCGAGGACGAGCAGGAATTAAGCTTGGGGATGTCGATACGTCCAAAACGTATCTATAATTTCTGCTTGCTCCATGCCTCTTTTGGGTGATATTGCTATGATATTTATACACTTCCATACACTTTTGATCATATTTGGACTAACCTATTAACTCAGTGCACCCCAGTGCCAGTTTCTGTTTTCGGCTGTTTTTGTATTTCAGGTTTTCACATTACGAGAACTGCCAGGAAAAATCCAGAAAAATTATATAAAAAATCAGCGTTCCAGAAACTACCGTGCGCCCGAAGGACA
>LR738711.1:938034546-938071936 GCA_902687465.1 Secale cereale | reverse complement strand
CCCCCGGGCCGCGCCGGGGGGCGCCTGGGCCCCCCGAGGCTCCTCCGATGCCCCCCTTTGGCATATATTTAAAGCGTCTCCCGAAACCCTCGAAACAGGAACTCTTTTTCGTGATCTCATCTCTGTTCCGCCGCCGCCGCCGCTTCCAAGATCGGGAGCACCAGGAGAACCCTTCCCGGCACCCTGCCGGAGGGAAGGATCACCACCGGGAGCTTCTCCACCACCATGGACGCCTCCCGGATGAGTTGTGAGTAGTCTCCCTTGGACCATGGGTCCATGACCAGTAGCTATGTGATGTTCTCCTCCCATTCTTGTGCTTCACTAATTAGTCCTCGTGAGCTGCCCTACATGATCGAGGCACATATGTAATCCTTATGCTGTTGCTATGATGAGTTTGCTGGGATCCGATGGATTATGAGATTATGTTCAGATTGTGTTTGAGTAATATATTTGATTCACCTCTTTTATGTTTATGTTCGTAAGTAATTCTTGCATGTTCTCCGTTGTTATTTATTGCTTTGGCCAAGTAGTAGGTAGTGACTCCAAGAGGGAACGTTATGCTCGATTGTGGGTTCATGCCCCTCGATGACTAGTTTGAGTGACAGAAACATGAGTCTAGGGGATGTGATGTTGCCACAAGGGGGAAAAACAACGGTGCTTGTGCCCGCGGGTGCAAGGATTGTTTACTTTATGCAAAGTTCTTTTAATGCAGTTGTCTGTTGCTTTGAGTTTACACTATGGGTGGGGCTCGCAACTTAATACCAGCGAGATGTTCTGGATAGATATCTCAAGGTGGATGATTAGTAGTAGATATTGATGGATTTCGGTCTACTTACTTTGGCGTACCGCCCATGCTTTGAACCTCAACCTTTCTTGCAATGTAATCAGCATTGGTTTGCGCACATGGTCCTGTCAATTGCCCAGCTGTAATTCGTTTACCTCACATAGCTGTTTTATCGTCTTTTGGGAGAGAGACATCACTAGTGAACATCATGAGACTCCGGTCCATATTACCATCATTGATCACATCCACTATTTACTTTTCCGCTATTTACTTACTATTGCAATTATACCTATCACTATTATCACTTGCGTTTGATCCTTTGTAAACTACAAGGCCGGAGGGATTGACAACCTCTCTGTACTCGTTGGGAGCAAAGTTATTTGTATCTGTGTGCAGGTCCACGTTGATTGCTAATATCTGGCGCCGTTAGCAGTTGACACCTTCTTGTTGAAACTGGGAGTCTCTGGGAAATCGATCCTTGGTATTACCAAGGGAAAACTTCTGCTACACTGCATCTCAAACCTTCCACTTGGGGTAACCAACGAGGGGTGAGAAGCCACCTAGCAGGAATCCATGAGTCGAATGCCAATACATACATGAAGTGCTATCAACCCCTATGTTTGCATTGTTTGCATATGTTGGCTTTTTTAATGATTCTAGTTTAGGATAGGAGTATTAAATATGAAACGGCATTTAGTATGCAACGTTAAATTATAATTTAAGTGACTTGTTATAGTTTTGAATGATAAGGTTTTGAGTTGATTTATACTAATTTATCTCACGAGTTCTTGTTGAGTTTTGTGTGGATGAATAGATTTAGGGAAACCGTGATAAAAAGGAATTAAGGAGACACAAGACCTCAAGATTGGGGACGCCCAAGGCATCCCAGGATCATTTCAAGAAGTCTCAAGCATCTAAGCATGGGGATGCCCTGGTAGGCATCCCACCTTTCTTCATCAACAATTATCGGTTAGTATCGGTTGAGCCTAAGTTTTTGCTTCTTCACATGAAGTGTGCTATTGTTGGAAGGTCATTTATTTTGTTTTTGTTGTGATTTGAATAAAAATACTTAAGATATGAAAATTTTAAATGGGTGAGAGTCCTCACATAGCTACCTATTCACTTAACTAGTCATTTGATCTTCACTTATATCTTTTTGGAGTAGTTTGTAGAACACTCTTGTGCTTCACTTATATTATATTGAGAGTTGATAATAGTAATGCCAATTTGCACAAGATATGAAATTGGTCCTAATATGATGAATATCCAAAAAGGTTATAACAAAAACTTTCATGTAGACCACTGGATATGATATGTTTGATTCCTTGCAATAGTTTTCCGATATAGAGATGATAATATGTGGGAGGTACTAGTGAATGATTGTGGTTTCGTAAGAATATTGGTGCTAAGGTTTGTGATCCCCTAAGCATGCACGTATAGTCTCCCGTTATGCTAGGAAGTTGGAACATAATTTATTCTTGATTCTCTATCTTTTCGTGAAGGTCGGGGGGCGCGATGGTTAACTCCTACCAACCTTCCCCCTAGGAGCATGCATAGTAGTACTTTGCTTCAAGGGCTAATAAACTTTTGCAATAAGTATGTGAGTTCTTTATGACTAATGTGATTCCATGGATTATACGCACTCTCACCTTTACGCAATTTGCTAGCCTCTTCGGTACCGCACATTTCCCTTTCTCACCTCGAGATGTGGTGCAAACTTCGCCGGTGCATCCAAACCCTGTGATGTGATACGCTCTATCACACATAAGCCTTATTGTATCTTCTAAAAACAGCCACCATACTTAACTATTATGGAATTTCCATAGCCATTTCGAGATATATTGCCATGCAACTTCCACCGTCATTGTCAGGGATATTACTAGCAGGTATGAACCGGCTAGTATAAACCGGATTATAGTAAATATGTGTAAATGTAATATTTAGTAGAGGCTACGGCCCATGAGATCTTAGGCCCATGTATAGAGTTATGGTTTGTAAACCGCCCGATGATGTAACTTGAGAGATAAGGAAGAAAAGAGCAGAGACCGAGGCGGACACGAGTATGAGCCGGCCTCGGGACTCTGTAAAACGGACCAGGCGTCACCTCTATATAAAGGGACGACCCGGCGACGATTCAGGGGGAAGCAAAAAACAACCCGTCGAGACAGGCAAGCAAACTGCTCCCTGTTCATTGACGCCCAAGCAATACCAAACCAAACTAGACGTAGGCTTTTACCTTCATCGAAGGGGCCGAACTAGTATAATCCCTCTGTGTCCTTTGTGTGCTTTTAACCCCTTCAAGCTAACCTGTGCGATGGTTCCATCATCAAGTCCGTTAAACCGGACATCTGCCGTGTTATTTCCACGACAGTTGGCGCCCACCGTGGGGCCTCCGCACGATGGTTTCGAGTTCTTGAAGGGCAGCTTTAAAGGGCTTAAGGGCTACGTTGTCGGCCGGATGACCAAGAGTCGCCGCGGCCGGATCTACATCGACGACGTGGGTTGGGGACCGGAGGCCGATTCAATCGAATACGGGTACCGGGTTCCCTTCGGTGGCATCCATGTCTTCATCGGCAAGATCGGCGAACCGGGACCTGAGCTAGACATCTTCTCCAACATCATCGAGCCGGCTTAGCGTGCGAGATCGGCCCGGATTCAGCCCGCCATGAAGCACGTTTTCGTTGGAGCAGTCCACGGGGTCCAAACCGAGGACGGATCGGAATCCGGCGGTGAAACAGTTGTCTACTCCGACGACGGATCCTCATCCGGAGAGACTGAATCTTTGTATCAGTTGCGGGATGGCCGGTCTGAGGGTGAGTCCGACGGAGACAGTATTCCGGACCCCTTCGACCCGCCAAACCGGGTGGCTGTCTTTATGGCCGGTTCACAATTTACGCCGCATCCCACGGTGAACGGGGCGACAGCAGAAGCTGGTGTAGGGGGGAACGGCCCGGCCCTCTCACCTACTGACGTTCTATCCACCTTAGTCGAGGAGTTCACGACCAAAGCTGTGGCAGAGGTAGCTCCAGCAGACAAGCCGCAGCATGATGCAGAGCTCCTTCAGCTAAAGGGCCGGATTGATCAAGCAAGGGATGATCTGAAAGCAGAGAAGGCTATGATAGCGATAAGGCAAGCGGAATTGAATGATCAGGCTTTTCACCTAAGGATGGAGCAGGCCTCTACACAGGGAGTAAGGAGTCGGAAGTACCAATCCCGTCTACCGACGGTTTATGAAGCGACGGATCTGTTCAGGACGCCAGGGGCAGGAACTAGCAATGATCCAGCTTTAAACCGGAGGGCGCCCCTAGCAAGGGACGAGCCGGTTCAGCAGCCTACTGCAGAGCAAGATCGACGGATCACATCTACACCTCACGTTCCTACCCCTCCGGGTCATTACTCGAATCCTTTGGACAATATCGTTGCAACTGCTTCACGCTTGGCCGCTTTACCTATTGAGGGGACGTCTCCAGTGGCATTGGAGGCACGCAGGGTTAAGGATCTACTCGACACGGCGTTGATACAACAGCAAGCATATTCTCATAGCAGGGAGAGGTTACATTCAATACCACGTCCCAGCCGGAGTTACACTAGGCATTGGGAGGAACCAGAAGTGTCTAGTAGTGAACGCAGACGACATCGGCATAGACAGGATAATCCGGCAGGTGCGGCTGCACAAGCTCAGGATGTAAACCGGGTTAGGTCGGTAGCCCGGGAGGAAATCCGTCAGATGACGCCGGTTCACACGACCACGGCGGAGACAGGAGTTACAACAAGTTCCTTTGGTGTGCAGTGTCTTATCCCCGCTTTACAGAGCGTGAAGCTGCCCAAGGATTTCAAAGGTCCACGTAAGGTGCCTAATTACACAGCAGATCTGGCTCCTGAAGCTTGGGTTGAGAGTTACGAGATGGCCATGGAGATGCTGGATGTAGATGAAGCGGCTTGTGCAAAGTACTTTACTATGATGCTTGAAGGTACAGCCCGGACCTGGCTAAAGAGTTTACCCCCAAATTCCATCGGGTCATGGGGAGAGCTACGTCGCGAGTTTATCAAAAATTTCAAAGATACATGCAAGCAGCTGATGTCAATAGTGGATCTAGCAGCATGTGTGCAAGGAGAGCAGGAATCTACAAGTGCATGGGTGCGGCGAGTATCAGAGATCTTGCATTCTTCAAATAGTATCAATCCGAGTACGGCAATAGTGACTTTAGAGAACAATTGCCGGTTTGAGTCTCTAAAACTAAAACTGGGACGGCTTAAACGAGATTGTAACGATATGGGAACTCTCATGAGTGCTCTGGTGAAGTATGGGGACTCGGACAACACTAAGTACCCAGAAGCAGAGGGAGACTGCTAGGCTTCTCGCCCCTCGTTGGTTACCCCAAGTGGAAGGTGTGAGATGTAGTGTTGCGGAAGTTTTTCCCTTGGCAAAGATACCAAGGATCGAATCCCCAGAGACTCCTAGGTTCAACAAGAAGGTGTCAACTGCTACGGCGCCAGATATTAGCAATCAACATGGACCTGCACACAGATACAAATAAGTTTGCTCCCAACAAGTACAGAGAGGTTGTCAATCCCTCCGGCCTTGTAGTTCACAAAGGATTAAATGCAAGTGATAGTAGTGATAGATATAATTGCAATAGTAAATAAAAGCGAAAAGTAAATAGCGGATGTGATCAATGATGGTAATATGGACCGGAGTCTCATGATGTTCACTAGTGATGTCTCTCTCCCAAAAGACGATAAAACAGCTATGTGAGGTAAACGAATTACAGTTGGGCAATTGACAGGACCATGTGCGCAAACCAATGCTGACTACATTGCAAGAAAGGTTGAGGTTCAAAGCATGGGCGGTACGCCAAAGTAAGTAGACCGAAATCCATCAATATCTACTACTAATCATCCACCTTGAGATATCTATCCAGAACATCTCGCTGGTATTAAGTTGCGAGTCCCACCCATAGTGTAAACTCAATGCAACAGACAACTGCATTAAAAGAACTTTGCGTAAAGTAAACAATCCTTGCACCCGCGGGCACAAGCACCGTTGTTTTCCCCCTTGTGGCAACAGCACATCCCCTAGACTCATGTTTCTGTCACTCAAACTAGTCATCAAGGGGCATGAACCCACAATCAAGCATAACGTTCCCTCTTGGAGTCACTACCTATTACTTGGACAAAGCAATAAATAACAACGGAGAACATGCAAGAATTACTTACGAACATAAATATAAAAGAGGTAGATCAAATATATTACTCAAGCACAATCTGAACATAATCTCATAATCCATCGGATCCCAGCAAACTCATCATAGCAACAGCATAAGGATTACATATGTGCCTCGATCATGTAGGGCAGCTCACGAGGACTAATTAGTGAAGCACAAGAACGGGATGAGAACATCACATAACTACTGGTCATGGACTCATGGTCCAAGGGAGACTACTCACAACTCATCCGGGAGGCGTCCATGGTGGTGGAGAGGCTCCCGGTGGTGATCCTCCCCTCCGGCAGGGTGCCGGGAAGAGTTCTCCTGGTGCTCCCGATCTTGGAAGCGGCGGAACAGAGATGAGATCACGAAAAGAGTTCCTCTCTCAAGGGTTTCGGGAGACACTTTAAATATATGCCAAAGGGGGGCATCGGAGGAGCCTCGGGGGGCCCAGGCGCCCCCCCAGGGCGGCCCAGGGGGGGCACCGCCAGGGCGCCAGGAGCCCTGGTGCCCCCCCCCCCCCGGCTGTCCTTCGGGCGCACGGTAGTTTCTGGAACGCTGATTTTTTATATAATTTTTCTGGATTTTTCCTGGCAGTTCTCGTAACGTGAAAACCTGAAATACAAAAACAGCCGAAAACAGAAACTGGCACTGGGGTGCACTGAGTTAATAGGTTAGTCCAAATATGATCAAAAGTGTATGGAAGTGTATAAATATCATAGCAATATCACCCAAAAGAGGCATGGAGCAAGCAGAAATTATAGATACGTTTTGGACGTATCAACATCCCCAAGCTTAATTCCTGCTCGTCCTCGAGTAGGTAAATGATAACAAGAATAATTTCTGTGGTGACATGCTATTAACCATATAGGACTTTTTCATAGTCATATGACAAAAGCTTACTGAGACAATGAATCTGTAGTAACTAGGTGATACCCCGCGCGTTGCTGCGGAAATTTTTAGAACGCAAATGTATAAGTTAAATTCTATAAAACCATCTGGCTCAAATGTTCAGTAGTAGTAATATCGTAAAAAGGAATTGTAGAAAGGAAGTATAAGCAAATGACAATAAACCAATTGATCATAGAGAAACCCCGACAAAAAGATATTCAAACTTGTCCTGGTTAGAGGAGGCATGAATTTCACAAAATGTAAGGGTATGACTAATCACTAACTTAAACACAATCATGCATAACAAACTATGCATTTTGACATTTCTGTAGAAGTGGTCGACATGACTAATATAAAGAAGTTATGTGATGTTAAATTATGTTTTAGAGTTAGACACAAGAAGAAATAATACAAAGAACAATTATTCGTTACCCCTTGTAGTTTGTGACTGAATAGCTTCCCTTGTTTTCCAGGAATGTTGATCTAGTGCCCAGGACCACCGTGCCCAGGCCCAAGCATCACAGACGCTTTATGGCCAGTGAATGGAAGCAACGGCGAAGAGGGAAAAATAGTGGGTGTGAATCAAAGTTGTAAGAATATCATTAGTAATACACCGCAATGAAATGTACAGCCATCTTGTAAGAAGTCCATGCGTGCATGTGTCTCAGGTGTGTGCATGACCGGGGCATGTGTCCATGCATGTACCCGGCCGGATGTGCGCATGACTGGGGAGCCAGGGCGTGCAGCCGATGCGGGGTGTGCATGGCCTAGCGCTTGTGCGTGCATGGCAGGTGTTCATGCGTGTCACCCCAGACTCTTGTGTGTGCATGGCCAAACGCCCATGCGTGTGTGTGCATGCATGACCTCCACTCTAACTCCAACATTTCTCCACTCCCTGCTTCCACAACAAACAGAAGATGTTGGTGAGGTGCTGGCAGGTGTCAAACGGAAGGTTTCTTACTGGCAAAAAAGAAGATGACATATGGAAGAAATTGCTCAATCAGACATCTCAAATAAATTTTCACGATTGCAAGTTTAAGAACCAGAAAATACCATTCTTGATTAATGAACACAACGCATACGTAGAGAGAGAGAGAGAGAGAGAGAGAGAGGCGTACGTACCAACACCGGTGGTCTGAGAGGGGTGCGGCATCCTATCAAACACCTTTGGCGCGTTGGCATGTTCCTCCTCCTTGATCACGGGGATAGAGAAGCAGCAACGATCGACCGTGGTAGGAAGCGAGTGATCTTCATAGGGGGCATTTGTATATGTGCTTATTTTCTTCACTTGATGATCTGAAGATGGTGGCTGCGTACTGGTATAACATACAAGATTCAGTTGGGTTGTGCAAGATGCGAAGGACCAGCTGAATCCATCATTGTATCAATGAGAAGATGAGGAGAGGGGGATATGAGTGGAAGATGTGCAGCAGAAGAATAAGGGGAGATGAGAAGACATGCTTGCGGGGGAAGGGAAAAAGACTCGACTAAACACAGGTAACAGTAGGCATTTAAATTGTTGCATTGATAGTGGCCATGCGTAAGAGATGGCTGGTGGTGTGGTTGAAGTTTCACTATCACCTTCAGTTACAGTAGGGGAGAAAGGCAGGACTTGTTAGGATCCGGCTTGCCTGCTCCCTTCGCATGCTCCCATCTATGCTCCCACTTCGTCATACGGTTGTCATTTTTTTTTCATTTCTAATCTAATCATCTCCCCCCTGATTTTAAGGGGGTGGGGCCGGGTCTCATTTTGTTCCAATCAAATCAAGCCACGAACGCGGGAGCACGGATGGTCACACGGGCGGGGAGCAGGCAAGTTTCGTCCGACTTGTTATACTATTTTGGGGTGATGTGGCTGCACATAATTGAATAGTTAAGGTGGAAGACTACATGTCTCATGGTTGAGTGGATGGAGAATTGCTGACATGGCAGACTGCTGACGTGGACAATCTGCATGCTGAAAGAATGCATTGTAGTGGGGAGCAACTTCTTAAGAATGGTAGATTAAGTTGCCTCATGAGAAAATCACAAAGGACTGAAAGTTTTACAATATGATACTGAAACATCAAATAGATTTGCAATGAACATGATGTGCAAATATGATAAAGTGATATCTAGCTTGCCCCCTTTAGTGAAGCAAAACATAAATGCAGGGGCACCTCCAAGGTTTAAGGATGACTAGATACAATGATTTTAGAATAAACGATATCACAATCATGCAAAAGACAATGCTACTTTGGGACAATGCACATTACACTCAGAATGACAATCATGCTCTCAGTAGTTGGTGCTTTGAAGAAAGAAGGTGGAGACTCAACATAAAAGTAAAAGAATGGCCCTTCGCAGAGGGAAGCAGGGATTACTCATGTGCTAGAGCTTTTTATTTTGAAAACATAGAAACAATTTTGTCAACGGTAGTAGTACTTCATATGTGTTATGCATAAGACATCCTATAAGTTGCAAGCCTCATGCATCGAATACCAATAGTGCTCGCACCTTGTCCTAATTTGCTCGGATTTCCATGGATTGTCATTGCATTACATATGTTTCAACCAAGTGTCACAAAGGGGTACCTCTATGTCACCTGTACAAAGGTCCAAGGAGATAGATCGCATTTGATTTCTCGTTTTTGATAGATCTGAACTTGAGGACATCCATACCGGGACAACATATAAAATAGATAATGGACTCCTCTTTAATGCTTAAGCATATTCTCATAAGAGATTGAGGATTAATGTCCAAGCTAAAACTTCCACCATGATACATGGCTTTGGTTGGCGGCCCAATGTTCTTCTCTAACAATATGCATACTCAAACCATTCAACCCATGGCAAATCACCCTTACTTTAGACAAGACGAACATGCATAGCAACTCACATGATATTCAACAAAAGTGTAACAGTTGATGGCGTCCCCAGAAACATGGTTACCGCTCAGCAAGCAACTTATAAGAAAATAAGATACATAAGCAATATATTCTTTACCACAATAGTTTTTAAGCTACTTTCCCATGAGCTATGTATTGCAAAAACTGAAGGTTTTAAAGGTAGCACATGTAAATTTACTTGGAGTGGCGGTGAAATACCACATATAGGTAGGTATGGTGGACTCATATGGCATAACTGGTTTAAAAGGATGTGGATGCACAAGCAGTCAGTCCGCTTAGTACAGGTGGAGGTTAGCAAAAGACTGGGAGCGACCAACTAAGAGAGCAATGACGGTCATAATCATGCAGAGCGACAAAGCAACATTGAATCAGGCATGGAAGTTATATCGCTACTCAGAAACAAAAGATTATCAAGGCTTGACAGACATTCTTTACAGTCTTAAATATGCGTGAGCATACGCCAAGTCAATCAAAATAAATTCTTGAGGGAAGATATTACTAAACCATACCACATCATTGGCAAACAAATCATGTTGGTACTCCAATAACACATTGGGAATCCCCCAGCTATTTGAGACTAACCATAAGAAAACCTGAACTACTAAGCGCCATTATGCACGTAGCATCTTTATCATAGACATATCAACCAATGCAACGGAAGCAAACTCTCTTAATAAGATAAGCATGATAATTAAAGAGAGTTCAAGCAACCAACTAAACACAAGCTCTTTAAAAAGATAAGCATGAATACTAAGAGCAGAGCATGATAGTAGCTATTAAAAGACAAAGAACACACACAACAAAGATAGACATGAAAATTCTATGTTATGTTCTAGGTAGAAGTGGAGTGTGTTTCTCTCCCACATAAAGAAAGCTGAGTTCCGACTCGTTATGAAAAACTAAAGAAAACTAAAAGCAAGACGCTCCAAGCATAGCACATAATACATGAAGTGATTAAAATATAGTGGAACGAAAGACGAACTGATAATGTTGATGGAGAAGGGGATGCACGGGGGCATCCCCAAGCTTAGACGTTTGAGTCTCCTTGAATATTTCTTGGGGGTGCATGGGGGCATCCCCAAGCTTGAGCGCTTGACACTCCTGAATCTTTTTATCATCTTCCCTCGCACACTTGAAAACTCCCTTCATACATAACTCATCATAATCTGATTAGCGAGGTTAGTACCCATAATAAAATAATTATACCTTGCTGGAAATAAAGATATTCTTGAAGGTCTACTGTTTCTCAAGATTGCCAAAAGGTTTTTGCAAAGAAAAAGCAAGCTCTAGGTTTGCAAAATGAAGGAAAGGCAAAACAGGACAGAATCTGTGAAAAACAGAACAGCAGGTAGTAAATTATTTGTTCGGGGCACTTCTGCAACTCTAATCAAAAAACTCAGAACAGACGCACGAAAGACAATTATATAGAGCACGCTGTCGAAAAAATTCAGACCAAAAAGATGATCTGGTGATTTTATACGAATTTTTCTATCCAAGGACAGAATCTGTTTCCTGGACAGCACCTCACAACTTTTGAACTTTCTAGCAATCAGAGGCTACACTTGGCACAAAATTGAAAAGTAAATATACAATGATGATGCTACTGTAGTAACAACATCAAGACACAACAAAAGCAAAATAAATTTATTCATGTGGGCTGCCTCCCAAAAGCGCTTTCTTTTATGCCTTTAAGCTAGGCATAATGCATATAGATCAAGTTTTATCAAGAGTAAAAGAATAGCTAGCCCGTACAACGGACTCAAAAGGTAACTTGATCTTCTTTCGAGGGAAGTGTTCCATCCCTTTCTTTAGAGGAAACTGAAATTTTATATTCCCCTCTTTCATGTCAATGATAGCACCAACGGTGCGTAAAAAGGGACGTCCCAAAATAATTGGACAAGAAGGATCACATTCAATATCCATAATAGTAAAATCAACGGGAACATAATTATCATTGACAACGATAAGAACATCGTCGATCCTCCCCAAAGGTTTCTTTATGGAAGAATCAACAAGACGAACACCAAAAGAACAAGAATCATAAGGTTTTAATTTAAGCATATCATATAGTCTTTTGGGCATAATGGAGGTACTAGCTATAATATCACATAAAGCATAGCAAGAAAAGTTGTTTATCTTAATTTTAATCATAGGATCCCAACCATCTTCTAGCTTTCTAGGTATGGAGGCTTCTACTCTAAGTTTCTCCTCCCTAGCTTTGATGAGAGCATTAGTGACATGCTCTGTGAAGGCAAGATTAAGCGTGCTAGTGTGGGGATCTTTGGTCATTCCTTGCAGAAAGGTGACAACTTCTGAAATACTAAAATTATCAAAATCAATTTTATCATTATTGGGCAGAATTGTAGTGTCATCCTCTTTGTTTGAATCGCTCTCTATTATAAGAGTTTGAACGTCTTCCCAAGTTTGGGGAAGCTTAGGAGCAATTTTAAACTGAGGCTCATACTCTTTTCCGGGAAGACAATGCCATGGGCATAACCCTCTGTCAAGACTAACATAATCACAAGGTTTATTACTTTTGTAGATCCCGACAGTGGTGATTGGCATAATGGAAGAAGGGGTGTACTCCTCCCATCTAGTGTTTTTGGTGGAACCCATAATAGCAAGCAAGCAAGATAACTATTTTGTGATTTTCGATAAAAGATACTAAAGCAAAAACTGAAAGGTAAACTAACAAGACTAAAAGCAAAGGTAAAAGATAGTGTGCAACTCCCCTATCTTGAAGAGTGGAGTCCCCGGGAACGGCACCAGAAAAACTCTTGCTAGGCTTCTCGCCCCTCGTTGGTTACCCCAAGTGGAAGGTGTGAGATGTAGTGTTGCGGAAGTTTTTCCCTTGGCAGAGATACCAAGGATCGAATCCCCAGAGACTCCTAGGTTCAACAAGAAGGTGTCAACTGCTACGGCGCCAGATATTAGCAATCAACGTGGACCTGCACACAGATACGAATAACTTTGCTCCCAACGAGTACAGAGAGGTTGTCAATCCCTCCGGCCTTGTAGTTCACAAAGGATTAAACGCAAGTGACAGTAGTGATAGATATAATTGCAATAGTAAATAAAAGCGAAAAGTAAATAGCGGATGTGATCAATGATGGTAATATGGACCGGAGTCTCATGATGTTCACTAGTGATGTCTCTCTCCCAAAAGACGATAAAACAGCTATGTGAGGTAAACGAATTACAGCTGGGCAATTGACAGGACCATGTGCGCAAACCAATGCTGACTACATTGCAAGAAAGGTTGAGGTTCAAAGCATGGGCGGTACGCCAAAGTAAGTAGACCAAAATCCATCAATATCTACTACTAATCATCCACCTTGAGATATCTATCCAGAACATCTCGCTGGTATTAAGTTGCGGGTCCCACCCATAGTGTAAACTCAATGCAACAGACAACTGCATTAAAAGAACTTTGCGTAAATAAACAATCCTTGCACCCGCGGGCACAAGCACCGTTGTTTTCCCCCTTGTGGCAACAGCACATCCCCTAGACTCATGTTTCTGTCACTCAAACTAGTCATCGAGGGGCATGAACCCACAATCAAGCATAACGTTCCCTCTTGGAGTCACTACCTATTACTTGGCCAAAGCAATAAATAACAACGGAGAACATGCAAGAATTACTTACGAACATAAATATAAAAGAGGTAGATCAAATATATTACTCAAGCACAATCTGAACATAATCTCATAATCCATCGGATCCCAGCAAACTCATCATAGCAACAGCATAAGGATTACATATGTGCCTCGATCATGTAGGGCAGCTCACGAGGACTAATTAGTGAAGCACAAGAACGGGAGGAGAACATCACATAGCTATTGGTCATGGACTCATGGTCCAAGGGAGACTACTCACAACTCATCCGGGAGGCGTCCATGGTGGTGGAGAGGCTCCCAGTGGTGATCCTCCCCTCCGGCAGGGTGCCGGGAAGAGTTCTCCTGGTGCTCCCGATCTTGGAAGCGGCGGCGGCGGCGGAACAAAGATGAGATCGCGAAAAGAGTTCCTCTCTCAAGGGTTTCGGGAGACGCTTTAGATATATGCCAAAGGGGGGCATCGGAGGAGCCTCGGTGGGCCCAGGCGCCCCCCCGGCGCGGCCCAGGGGGGGCGCGCCGCCAGGGCGCCTGGAGCCCTGGTGGCACCCCCCGGCTGTCCTTCGGGTGCACGGTAGTTTCTGGAACGCTGATTTTTTATATAATTTTTCTGGATTTTTCCTGGCAGTTCTCGTAACGTGAAAACCTGAAATACAAAAACAGCTGAAAACAGAAACTAGCACTGGGGTGCACTGAGTTAATAGGTTAGTCCAAATATGATCAAAAGTGTATGGAAGTGTATAAATATCATAGCAATATCACCCAAAAGAGGCATGGAGCAAGCAGAAATTATAGATACGTTTTGGACGTATCAGAGACAAAGCAGGGAAAGTTAACAAACCCGGTAAACCGGCGCAGGGTAATCCGGCTACAACAAGCTTCTTGGGCAAGCGAAAGGCGGAGGGTGGCTCTGATTTCGTGGCCAATACCCAAGTTCAAGAGGGTTTCCAGCGCAATAGGGGCAAACCACCCCCACAAACCGGCGGAGGAAATGTTAGTTGGGACCAGGAGTTAAATCAGCCTTGTCCGAAACATAGCACAAGAGGACGACCAGCGAAACACACTATAGGAGAATGCAGGCCCTTGATGGAAGCCATAGCGGGCCGCTTCAATTCTAATGACAGGCCTCCGAATGGTGGTTCAGGCTCAGGGTTCTATGGTCCGGGTCATCAGGGAAACAGCTCCGGATCAGGATATCGGGGCAATGGCAATGGTTATCATGGTCGGGCCAATAACCAATATGGTCAAGGTGGGTATAATAACCAGGGTAATCCGCCGCATGGTCAGGGTGGCTACAATAACCAAGGCAGCCAACAGCAGGGCCAAGGTAATCACAATAACCAGGGTAATCAGCAGTGTCAGCAACAGCAGCCGCAATCCGGATATCAGAGTAATCCGAAGGAGTTGAGCAGTGGGCAATATCATGTGTTCACCACGAGTCTGTGTAAACGAGATCAGAAGGTTCTAAAGCGGGCAGTCCACGCGGTTGAACCGGCGACACCGCAATTCCTGCGCTAGTCAGAGCAGCCCATTGTATGGAGCAGGGAGGATCACCCGATGCGGGTAGATAATCCGGGCCATTTGGCCTTGGTGGTGGCACCACAGGTGGGAGGTTATAAGTTCACTAAAGTTCTTATGGACGGCGGCAGCAGCATCAATATCTTGTATTACGAGACCTTCCGTTGAATGGGTTTGACGGATAAGAAGCTGAGACAGTCAAACACGGTGTTCCATGGGGTGGTTCCAGGTAAGTCAGCTTATCCAGTTGGGAAAATTGACTTAGAAGTTACCTTTGGAGATGAGCATGTTTCCAGGTCAGAGATGATAACTTTCGAAGTCGTCAAGATCCGGAGCCCTTATCACGCTCTGTTCGGGAGGACGGTTTATGCCAAGTTTATGGCCAGACCGTGTTATGTTTACCTGCAGCTCAAGATGCCGGGTCACAAGGGCACAATCACGGTTCATGGAAGTCACAAGGTTGCGTTGGAGTGTGAAGAGGGAGACGCTGCTTACGCGGAGGCAGTATGTGCTACCGAGGAGTTAAAATTTTATAAGGATAATGTTGATCCAGCAGATATGACCCCGTTGAAGAAGCCAACTACAGAACATGATCCGGCGCTGAAATTTAAATCGGCAGAGGAGACCAAGCAAGTTGATTTTGTACCGGGCGATTCATCCAAGCAGTTCACGATCAGCGCTAACCTTGATCCCAAATAGGAAAGCGCGCTCATCGAGTTCATCCGTGAGAACCGGGATATCTTTGCATGGAAACCTTCTGACATGCCAGGTATACCGAGGGAACTCGCTGAGCACAGTCTTAATATTGATCCGAAGTTTAAACCGGTCAAGCAATATCTGCGCCGCTTCAACGAAGAGAGGCGCAAGGCTATAGGAGAGGAAGTGGCCAGGCTTTTGGCTGCAGGGTTCATAGTGGAAGTTTTTCACCCAGAGTGGTTAGCTAATCTGGTGCTGGTGCTAAAGAAGAATGGAAAATGGAGAATGTGTGTGGACTACACAGACCTCAATAAAGCTTGTCCAACGGATCCTTTTGCTCTACCTCGCATTGATCAGATCATCGATGCTATAGCGGGATGTGAGCGGCTAAGTTTTTTGGATGCATACTCGGGATATCACCAGATCAAGATGGCAGTTAAGGACCAAGAAAAAATAGCTTTCATAACTCCTTTTGGTGCTTTTTGCTATGTATCTATGCCTTTTGGGCTCAAGAGTGCCCAAGCAACTTATCAGCGTTGCGTGCAGAACTGTCTTAAGGGGCAGATAGGAAGAAATGTTCATGCATATGTGGATGATATCGTGGTGAAGTCAAGGAAGGAAGAGACACTGATAGAGGACCTCAAGGAGACCTTTGACAATCTTCGGGCTTATAAGATGATGCTTAATCCGGAGAAGTGTGCTTTCGGTGTTCCGGCAGGCAAGCTCCTGGGGTTTTTGGTGTCAAACAGAGGAATAGAAGCTAATCCGGAGAAGATCAAGGCAATCACATCGTTAACAAAACCGGTTTGCATTAATGATGTTCAGCGTATCGCTGGCCGGATCACAGCATTGAGCCGGTTTATTAGCCGTTTGGGGGAGAAGGCGATTCCGCTTTATCAGATGCTGAGAAAGACGGATTGGTTTATATGGAGTGATGAAGCAAATGCTGTGTTTGAGGATTTGAAGCGACAGCTGGCAAGGCCACCGGTCCTGGCTGCCCCTGTTGATAACGAACCTTTGCTGTTATACGTCGCCGCCAACGCACGAGCAGTTAGTGCGGCGATCGTGGTGGAACGCAAGGAAGCAGGGAAAGAATATCTGGTTCAGCGTCCGGTTTACTACGTGAGTGAGGTACTCATTGAGTCTAAGCAGAGGTACCCACATTGGCAGAAGCTGGTGTATGGTGTGTTCATGGCAAACCGGAAGTTGAAGCACTATTTCCAGGGTCATCCGATAACTATGGTTAGTTCAGCACCGTTGGGGGACATAATCCAGAACAGAGAAGCTACGGGTAGAGTGGCGAAATGGGCCATTGAGCTCAGCCCACATGAGTTGAAATATGTGCCACGCACCGCTATAAAATCTCAGGCATTGGTGGATTTCATCAATGATTGGACGGAATTACAAACACCGGAGGAGAAGCCGAATCTTACTTACTGGACGATTCACTTTGACGGTTCAAGACAGTTAGAAGGCTCGGGGGCTGGAGTTGTCTTAACTTCCCCGCGAGGTGATAAGTTTTGTTACGTCCTCCGTTTATTGTTTCCTTGTACTAATAATGCAGCGGAATATGAAGCATTACTTCATGGCTTGCGGATGGCAAAGGAGATGAACTTGAGCTGGGTCAAGTGCTTCGGCGATTCAGATTTGGTGGCACAGCAAGTTTCAGGCAAGTGGGATTCAAGGGATCCTCTCATGGCGGCTTACAGACGAGAAGTGGAAGCAGTGGCTGGATATTTCAAAGGGTATCAAGTGGACCACATAGACCGGCGAAAGAATGAAGCGACTGATGCTTTAAGCCGACTGGGTTCTCAACGTAAACCAGTACCACCAAATACTTTTTTGGATGAGCTGCACAGTCCATCAGTACAAGTACCATCCGAGAAAGACCTGGCTGTCCCTGATCCGGAGGCATAGTTAGTTGCAGCACTTCATGTTATTCCGGATTGGACGCTACCCTATTTGGCGTATCTGAGCCAAGGAGAGCTGCCGGATGATGAAATAGAGGCACGGCAGATAGTCCGGCGTTCTAAGTCCATGACAATTGCAAACGGGGAACTTCATCATCGCAGCGTCTCTGGAGCATTTCAGCGGTGTGTATCAGCCGAGGAAGGTTGTGAGATTCTTCGCGAGATCCATGAAGGGGATTGTGGTCATCATGCCGGTTCAAAATCATTGGTGGCTAAGGCTTTTCGACATGGTTTCTATTGGTTAACAGCTCATGTTGATGCGGCGGATCTAGTCCGGAAGTGTGATGCTTGTCAGAAGTTTTCGCGACGGGCTCTTGTTCCGGCACAAGAGCTCCGGATGATACCAATAACCTGGCCGTTTGCGACTTGGGGGCTTGATATGGTTGGACCCTTTAAGCGATCCCAAGATCAGAAAACTCATCTACTCGTGGCGGTGGATAAATTTACAAAGTGGATTGAGGCAGAGCCTGTGAGCAAGTGTGATGCAGCCACAACGGTCAAATTCATCAAAAAGGTAATTTTCCGGTTTGGTTTTCCACACATCATCATCATAGACAACGGCACCAATTTATCTAAGGGTGAGATGGAAGAATTTTGTCAACGAGAACATATTCGCCTAGATGTATCTTCTGTGGCCCACCCTCAAACCAATGGTCAAGCTGAAAGAGCAAACCAGGAGATTTTGCGAGGTATCAAGCCCCGGCTTATGACTCCCTTGCAAAGAACCCCGGGATGTTGGGTTGAGGAGTTACCATCTGTCCTTTGGAGTATCAATACTACGCCAAACCGGTCCACAGGTTATACACCTTTCTTTATGGTGTACGGTGCTGAAGCGGTCCTTCCAAGTGATATCCGTCATGACTCACCAAGGGTGACAGCCTATGTTGAAGCGGCCAACGAGCAGGCGAGACAGGACAATTTAGACCGGCTGGATGACGAGCGTGATATAGCAGCAGCACGATCTGCGATTTATCAACAAGACTTGCGCAGGTATCACAGCCGCCAGATCAAGAGCAGGACATTCCAGGAGGGAGATTTAGTACTCCGGCTCATCCAAGACCAAACAGATATGCACAAGTTATCCCCGCCTTGGGAAGGGCCCTTTGTGGTCAGCAAGAATCTGCACAACGGTTCATACTACCTGGTGGACGTTCGAGAACACAAGGACTCACGGACATCGGAAGAGGAGACAAAGAGGCCGTGGAACATCACCCTCTTACGGCCCTATTATACCTGAGCCATGAGCTCCACTGTATCCTATGTATATATTATGATTAATGAAAAAACCGGCACCCTCGGTAAACCGGGGGCTCAGCCTTTTTTCCAACACATATATTTATGAGGACAACCATATATATATTATCATCTGTCATATTTCAAACATATCGATCGGTTTAAAGCTGATTTTTGCAGAATATATACTTAGAAGCAATAAAACTCCCTGAAGAGCGTAAGGTCACATCCGGCTCAAAGAGGACGCTTCATGGAAACCCTCTGGATGGTAATCCGTCCAGTGATTGGTTCAAGATTCACCCATGGTTCTATGGAACCATGGAGGCCCTCTGGATAGGCGACAACCATCCAGTGATTGGCTTATGATTCACCAATGGTTCTATGGAACCATGGAGGCCCTCTAGACAGGCGACAACCATCCAGTGATTGGCTTATGATTTACCCATGGTTTCATGGAACCATGGAGGCCCTCTGGACAGGCGACAGCCATCCAGTGATTGGCTTATGATTTACCCATGGTTTCATGGAACCATGGAGGCCCTCTGGACAGGCGACATCCATCCATTGATTGGCTTATGATTTACCCATGGTTTCATGGAACCATGGAGGCCCTCTGGACAGGCGACAGCCATCCAGTGATTGGCTTATGATTTACCCATGGTTTCATGGAACCATGGAGGCCCTATGGACAGGCGACAACCATCCAGTGATTGGCTTAAAGTTTTACCCATGGTTTCATGGAACCATGGAGGCCCTTTGGACAGGCGACAGCCACCCAGTGATTGGCTAAAGATTTTCTTATGGTTCCTATGGATGATTCGGCCACATCCATCGACCGGCCCTCTGGATGGCAAGCCCATTCCATTGATTGGCTGAACCTTGCTTTGAGCCTGACAGCTCGTAAAAAGCCTCGACTACACGGTTTTATTTGCAAATTTGCATTTCTGATCTTTATGTGTTATGATTCTCTAAACCGGAGTGGAACAGCTCCAGAAGTTGACCACATATATATATAAAGTTCAAAGTCTGGGTCATTAACACCAGCATGAGTTAAAAGTCTGGGTTACAAAACACCAGCAAGAGCCAATCCGGTGTTCATCATCACCCGGAACAATCATCTTGAATTAAACCGGCAATCTTTATAAGACCCGGGATTATTAATGGGTCTATCAAAAGACTCCCTTCAAAGAGGCAAAATTCGTCGGATTAAGAGTATCAAGTATACTTGATCTCAGGTATAAAGTTATTTTTGATATAAGCATACACTTGTTTGATATGTTGTGAGAACAATTTAATGGGTCCAACGGTAAAACCGTTAGGACATATCTTCATTATCTATGCAGGAACAGATGATATATAAGATAATCCATATCAGACCAAGTTGGCAATATCAAAACAAAAGCCGGAATATCCGGATCAACGCAGGCAAATGTTTTCAGCTATCCTATTACAAGGCATAGCAAGCCTGGCGGATTAAAAATTGTTCGGCAAAATGAGGCTGCAACTACAAAGATATGCTATGAGCTACGCTCCCTCCTGCTGAGACGCCTGGGCATCAACTTGATCTGGAGTCTCCTCCTCTTCTTGAAGCGGCTGGAAGTCAGGGACGCACCAGTCGATTTTCATTAAAGTACGAAAGTACATTTCTTCGTTGATGAGTTCAGACGGATCGATATCTGGAGCGAAGGTATGAGGGCGCACTGGGGGGATTAGATTGACGGTATCATAAACCGGCCGCTCCACCCGCTCGTTTTGCAAGTCATATCCCGGATGATACCTGGATAAATCTGATTCGGCCGCAAGATTGCTGGCCAGAGGACGCATCTCCTTCGTCAAGACATGGAGATCCTTTGCGGTGAAAGCCGATCCGTCTTCTTTGGTATTTGGATACCCATTAAAGGCTTCTTCCGGATCAAAGTCCGGAACCCATGCATTCGCTCTGGTAAGCGCCAAGAGGGAACCGGCTCGAGCGGCAGACTTCTTAACTTCCTCCAAACGCACCGGCAAGACAGACAACCTTTGCAATGTGCCTTGAATGGTAGTAGGGGCCGGTTTATTGAATGATGTTGCACTTATGATCCTTTGAGCGCCGGAATACAGCTGCTCGACCAAAGTATAACATGCCTTGATTTTTTTTCGTAAGTCATCCCCAAGATGGGTGACACGGCGCCCTGCATATGATTATCACAATTAAACCGGCACGGATAGAAGATTGCAAGGATGAAAGCAGGAATACAGATTAAATACTTACCGAAGATTGCAGAAGTCATCAACTCTATTTGCCGCTTTAAACCGGATAACTCTTCAGTCACCGGATTAAGAGCTTCTTCAGCATCCTTGGCCCTTTTCTCCAGATCTTTCTTTTGAACCTCAAAGGCGGTCCGCTCTTCTTCAAAGAATTTCTTCAGCTGTTCAGAAGTCTTTAAACTCAGCTTCAAATCTTTCTTGGCCTTAGAAGCAGCAGCCTCCGTTTCAGCAAGTCTGCTCCGGAGTTCACTGATTTCTTCGTCCCTCCGGTTTAAATCAGCCTACAAGGAAGATCAAGTGGTAATCAGAAGTAATTTAAAGACAAAAGTCTCAAGCACACAAACAAGTTGTCTACTTGACACTTGGGGGCTAATGGGCAGTTGAAGCAATAATCAGAAGTAATTCAAAGACAAAGTCTCAAGCACACAAACAAGTTGTCTGCTTGACACTTGGGGACTAAAGGATAATTGAAGTATTGAGGGAAAAGTCAAGTCCCAGGCACGTAAACCGAGTTATGCCCCTGGCACTTGGGGGCTAATGTAAGATCATTTGATTCATCAGGAAGTACCGGTTCACCTTCTAAACATAGCTAAACCGGAACTTGGGGGCTGATATGGTATAGACAGAAAGGCATTGAAAGTCAAAAGAAGATGCAAGGGATTACCTCATACTTGTCCTTCATCATGTTAATCAAGCCTGCTTCATAATCTCGACCAGTGTGGAGCCGGTTCAAGTACCCGGAATAGAGTTCCTGGGCACTCATGTCAGCAAAGCTGGACAATTCAGTACTCCATTTACCCTTTTCTTTGTGCAGCTTCTCCGCTTTAACCGTATGTTTGGCTAAGACAGTGGGCTCAGCAGGAGCGGTATAAGTTGTGTGAGTTATTTCCACCTCCGGAGAAGCAGTTGTTGGGGGTGGGGTTGCAGTGCGAACCGGACTGGGAGGAGCCAGGTTGGTCTGAGGAGAATTGGCCCGGGCAGGATTTGCCGGTTCACGAACATCTTCAGCATTGGGATTCTCAGGCATAGTAGTGTGATCGGCAGGAGCAGGATCCTCAAGTGGAATTGTAGGTTCGCCTTCCGGAGGGATAGCTGAGTCCGGATCAGCCGCCGGATCATCAACGGCAGTCTCAGCAGTTGGTTGGTTGACTTTTTGTTTTTTGCTAGGCTTTGGCTTGCTGGAGGAAGTTGGAAAAACAAGTTAGAGCTATAAGACAAAGTGCAATCATAAACCGGATAAATTTAAAGACTTGCCCTGGGATGGTTTTTAGGGGTGGAAGTTGTGTGGCAGTTGATTCACCGGAAGAAGATAACGGAGTCTCCTGATAGTCAGGGTCAGACGGTTTAAGAGGTTTGCGTATAAGCCCGGCCTTGGGATGAAGAAGGGTTGGAGAGAGTATAACCTCAGAGCGGCGCTTCCGGGCCGGAGTAAGAGATATTCCGGATGATTCCACAGCAAGGCCGTTGTGGCGAGTGGTCCGGCGAAGAGCTTCATGTTGCTGTTTCTTCAAAAGAAAATTAGGATCCAATTGAGCATATGGGTGAGAAAACTGATATTTCCGGACTGTCCGACGACTTTTTTGTGGAAGTGGTTCTGAATCGGAAGAAAGGATAGTTACCTCAACTTCGGCCGGTTTATCTCCTTCAGCCAACTCCTGTGAAAAGCTATCATTAGATACAAATATGAGTAAAGCGAGAAAGGTAAAGCCGGATTAATTCATACCTCAGAGTCCGGATCGTCATCCTCAGCATGGGAACTGGAGCCACCAGCCGCTTTTCTCTTCTTGGTAGCAAAGGTTTTCCGGCGTGTCTGTTTTCCGGTTTTCTCCTGAGGCTTCCTTTTCCAGAAAGGATCATTGGCCTGTTCAAAAAGGTAAAAGATAAATTGAAAGAACCATTTAAAGGAACGGATTACAGGTATACGAAAGAAAGTAAGACATACCGCAGGCAGCTTATTTTTCTTGTAATATGGAGCCAGTCCGGTTTGGCTACATTCTTCTAAAGTGATGTTAAGCATTTTCTTGGCGGACTCAGTGACTTCTGACTCAGAAAGTTTCTCCTTAGTAAAACGTTGAGGGTCATCCGGTTTACCAGAGTATTGACACATCAAGCTTGTGCGCGGGCTCAGAGGAAGGATACTCCAAGAGAGCCAGCAGCGCATGAAATCCTTTGCATGATCATTCAATTGCATACTCCTTTGCATGATCATAAGATAGCTAGTGTGATATTTTTCCTGGCTTGTCTATTTTTTATATCTTTGCTATGCTAGATCATTGCACATCCTGGTACACCGCGAGAGGCATTCATATAGAGTCATGTTGTTCCAGGTATAGAGTTGTAATTTTGAGTTGTAAGTAAATATAAGTGTGATGATCATCATTATTCATTATTAGAGTATGTCCTAGTAAGGAAAGGATGGTAGAGACTATGATTCCCCCACAAGTCAGAATGAGACTTCGGACAAAAAAAAGTGAGGCCAGAAAGAGCCCAAAGAAAAAAAGAAAAAGAAAAAGAATGAGAGAAAAGAGAGAAGGGGCACTGCTACTATCCTTACCACACTTGTGCTTCAAAGTGGTACCATGTTTTTCATATAGAGAGTCTCATATGCTTTTACTTTCATATACTAGTGGTAATTTTTCATTATAGAACTTGGCTTGTATATTCCAATGATGGGATTCCTCAAATGCCTGAGGTCTTCGAGCAAGCAAGTTGGATGCACACCCACTTAGTTTTCAGTTCAAGCTTTCATACACTTATAGCTCTTAGTGCATCCGTTGCATGGCAATCCCTACTCCTCGCATTGACATCAATTGAGGGCATCTCCGTAGCCCACTAATTAGCCACGTCAATGTGAGACTATCTTCCTTTTATCTTATCTATATTAATGTCTACCACTTCATTCTATTCCACCCATAATGCTATATCCATGGCTTGCACTCATGTATTGCGTGAGAGTGAAAATGCTGAAGCGCATTAAAAAGAATGAACCAATTGCTTGGCTAACACGGGGGTAGTACATGATTTATACTTTGTGTTAAGAAGATAGAGCATGACAAGGCTATATGATTTTGTAGGGATAACATTCTTTAGCCTTGATATTTTGAAAGACATGATTGTTTGTTGGGATGCCTGAGTATTAATGTCTTCATGTAAAATTATAGACTGTTGCTTTGAATCATTAAAGTCCAAATGTCCATGCTACAAAAGAAAAGAGTATATGATGCATATGATAGGTAGCATTCCACAACAAAAAACCTGTTTTCAATTGCTACCTTATCATGATGAGTTTTATGAGAAAGAGTTGCTGATATGATGCTAGGAGAAGTGATTAAAATTATCATTGATCAAACTTATACACTATGCTAGCATTCACACTCCATAAATTATTTCTTTTATCATTTACCTACTCGAGGACGAGCAGGAATTAAGCTTGGGGATGCTGATACGTCCCCAATGTATCTATAATTTATGAAGTATTCATGCCATATTTACAATAATTCTATATGCTTTTGGTATGATTTGAATGGAACTAACATGGACTGACGTTGTTTTCAGCAAGAACTACTGTAGTGTTGTTTTTTGTGCAGAAATAAAAGTTCTCCAAATGCAACGAAACTTTATGACATTTTTTTGGAACAAAAGAGACCCCCGAAGCTTCGTGGGAGGGCCAGAAGAGCCACAAGGTGGCCACTAACCACGAGGGCGCGCCATGTGCCAAAGTGGTGGCCTGGTGGTTAGTGGGCCCCTCGAAGCCCATCTGGACATGAGACCGATGCCAACAAATCCTATAAATACAGAAACCATCAGAAATAACCCTAGATCAGAAGTTCCGTCGCCCCAAGCCTATATAGCCATGAAAAACCAATCTAGACCCCGTTCCGGCACCCTGCCGGAGGGGGAATCATCACCGGAGGCCATCTTCATCATCCTAGTGGCCACCATGATGAGGAGGGAGTAGTCCACCCTTAGGGTCGAGGGTTTGTACCAGTAGCTATCTGTTTAATCTCTCTCTCTCTCTCTCTCTCTCTCTCTCTCTCTCTCTCGTGTTCTTGATCCGGCACAATTTTGAGGTACCGCGAGCTTTGTTAATATAGTTGGATCATATGGTGTTTCTCCCTCTCTATTTTGTTGTGATGGATTGAGTTTTCCCTTTGAGATTTCGTTGTTATCGGATTCAATACTTTTATGGATTTGAGAGCACTTGATGTATGTCTTGGCACTCAACTCGCAGATCCCCGAAGTGACGTAGGGGTAATCTATGCACACGGGTTTATGCATGTTTTCGTCCTTGTTTCTCCGATAGAAATCTCGGGGCACCTTTTGAGGTTCTTTGTGTTGTATTGAGTATTATGAATCTGAAATTGTTTGATGCATACCGTATAATCAACTCATGGATAATCGTGGTGACATTGGAGTATCTAGGTGACATTAGAGTTGGTTGACGTGTTTCATATGGTGTTATTTTAGTACGAATTCTTGTATAGATCGATCAGAAAGGATAACTTGGTGTTATTTTAGTACGAAGTCTTGCATAGGTCGATTGGAAAGAATAATTTTGAGGTGGTTTCGTACCCTACAAATAGTTTCTTCTTATGTTCTCCGCTAGATAAGATCTTTGGAGTGATTCTTCATCGCACGTTGAGTGATGGTTATATGATTAAATTATATTAGCATTGTTGAGAGATTGCACTAGTGAAAGTATGAACCTAGGCCTCATTTTCAAGCATTGCAATACCGTCTGTGCTCACTTTTAGTACTTGCTACCTTGCTATTTTTATTGTTCCTATTGCAAGTCAATAGCTACTATCCATATTACACTTATATCACCATCTCTTCGCCGTGCACCTATACAATTTACAATTGTATTTGGTGTGTTGGGGACATAAGAGACTCTTTGTTAATTGGTTGGAGGGTGTTTGAGAGAGACCATCTTTATCCTACGCCTCCCACGGATTGATAAACTTTAGGTCACCCACTTGAGGGAAAATTGCTACCGTCCTACAAAACTCCGCGCTTGGAGGCCCAACACGAGTCTACAAGAATAAGTTGCGATGTAGACATCTGTAGGCATGAGTCGGTCTACTAATCTTGGACGTGATGTCTATATACATGACCATTGTCTTGGATATCGTCATAATTATTTGCTCTTCTATCTGTTGCCCAACAGTAATTTGTTTACCTACCGTATGCTATTTACTCGAGAGAAGCCACTAGTGAAATCTGCGGCCCCCGGGTCTATTACTCACCAAATACTTTCAGATCTATATTGTTATTTGCGTTTCTAATTAATTTGCCTCTTTTGTTTCATATCTATATTATCCAAAAACCCAAAAATATCTCGCTGCATTTTATTTGCTTTTATTTTATTTGCATCTATTTATCTTATTACAATACCCAAGAGGGATTGACAACCCCTCTACACGTCGGGTTGCGAGGATTTGTTGTTTGTGTGTAGTTGTTGTCTACATAGCTTGTTTGGTTCTCCTACTGGATTGATAACCTTGGTTTCATAACCGAAGAAGATACTTACCGCCGATGTGCTGCATCATCCCCTCCTCTTCGGTGAATTTACTGACGCGGTTCACAAGTAGCAATATACCTTGGGATCTGGGCGGATCAATGATACGTCTTGGACGTATCTATAATTTTTGATTGTTTCATGCTATTATATTATCAATCTTGGATGCTTTATATGCTATTTTATACAATTTTTTGGGACGAACCTATTAACCCAGTGGCCAGTGCTAGTTCATGGTTTTTGCTTGTTTTTTTACTTTTCTAACAATCAATACCAAGCGAAGTCCAACATGATGAAACTTTACGGTGATTTTTTCTAGACCAAAAGGGACCCTGGAAGGTTCGAAAGGAGGCCAGAAGACTTATGGGAGAGTCATGAGCTCACCAGGCGCGCCCTGGGGGTGGGACGCCCCCTGAGCTCGTGACTACCATGTAACTCCGTTTGAAATAATTCCACCTTTGGGAATGGAAATTTGGGCTTAAGAAAAACATTTTCTCTTTCTTGACCTCCATGGCAATAGAACTATGAGGATTGCAAGTATTACTCCCATACTAGTTAAATTTTACAAGCTTGCACGAAGAACGTGGATACACTTTTGGGTGGTGGTTTTCAATGTAAGCCTAGGAGTTAGCAACAATGAGTGTAGTTAGTCGCCCTTCTTACTTGAGGACGAGCGAGGTTTAAGGTTGGGGAGGTTGATGGCTCTATTTTATACCCATTTTAAGAGCTCATTTGTTGCATATTAACTCCGTATATCATGCCCCATTGGGCCAATTGCATATCGATTATGCATGATTTCCAATTTGCACTCTTTTCATCGTGAGTATTGCATGGTTTTTAGTTTTTATTAGTTTTTTGTTTTTAGGTGTTTTGGAGCAGCCATGGGCTTGTCACGATGAAAGGATCAAGGTTGGGGTCAATACAGAGGATTTACAAGCACCAAATTTGGGCCCTTTGGAGAGTTGGGTAATTCAAAAGTACTCAAAAGTGCATAAATTGAAGATCCCAAACCATGGTGTCGGGGATGTACCCCGCGGTATGAACCGGCCGGAATTATAACCCGGCCGGACTTGGCATTTTACTTAAGACGGTTTACAATTGGTAATTTACTGGTAACCCGGCAGGCGGATCACGGATGACAAGGCCCAAGGCCCAGAAGGCCGGTTCATATTAATAGTGGGCCGGTTTATGAAGAAAGCATAAGGAATATTCTCATACAAAGGAAGTAAGACTAGGACTCCACTTGTAATCCCAATCCTACTAGGACTAGTCATGTAACCCGCCCCTTCAACATATATAAGGAGGGGCAGGGCTCCCCAAAGAGGGACAAGTTAGACAGGTTTAGACAAGCTACAAGCAGACAAGTTTCTAGGGTTAGACACCAAGAGCCGGTTTACCGGCAACACCATGAGGATCATAATGAGACCTAGCCTCAAACAGCACGTAGGGCTATTTCCGGATGATGTTTCCCGGGGCCCGAAGCTGTCTAAACCCTTGTCTTGCGTCGCATCTCTCGATTCCGCTCAACCCCTCTCAAGTTACTACATAGATGCGCGGCCTCACCACTAAGTCCGCTAAACCGGACATCTGACGTGTTAATTCCACGACAGTTGGCGCCCACCGTGGGGCCTGCGTACAGTGGTGTTGAGTTCTTGAAGGGATTTCTCTCAGGGGTCGAGAAGCTCGCGATTGACCGGGAGGAGAAGAACCAACATCAGAAATAGTTTGTGAATTCATCATCAAAAAACTGTTGCGGGACGAGCACCTGCCGTTTGAGTAGCAAGAACTACTACGGAAGGATCTGCATCAATTCTAGCCTCATCAGCTGAGATCAAAGAAATACTATTATCAAACAGCCATGGAGAAGCTCTACGATTTTTTGATTCAATGTGTCTTGGCGTCAAGGAATTAGGACTCGTCAGCCACGACGAGTCAACAAACAAGCAATCGTTTTTGACCAACTCCAACTTCGATCTAATCCATGGGAGTCGGACCGAAATACAACCAGGAAGTGTATACGGCCATGACCCGAAAGTGGATACGGCGATGGCGCGTTTTCTCCTCGCTAGGCGTATCTCTCTATGGGGCCTCGCTCTGCCTCCGGCTCTAATCCGATGGCCGCCTCCGCTCCAGGCCGGTTTACCCTCGGATGAGAACCGGCCTGCCTCCCCCTCCTTGCCCGCTGAGCCGCTGCGGCATCAGCCTCCGAGCTGTTTTCGGGTCGCCGCCTTCGAGTTGCCGTTTCCGTCGCCGCGACCCCGAACCCACCGCGTCACCACGTTCGCGGCCTCGATCGCCCACCGCTGCGGCTCCCCTCTGCTCGCACGCCGTCCACACGGCCCATGCCTCCGTGGCCTCACCTACCTCGCGGGTGCCTCTTCACTGCGGTGCCAGTCCTGAGCGGCCCCGTCTCTAGTTATTCCCCGATTCGCCATGATGAGAGCCGCCGCCTTCATCGGTCTTACCTTCACTATCGCGCCGTTGAGCATCTGCTCTGAGTGGCTGCATCCGCCTCGAGCCGCTGCCTCGAGTACTGTTTCAACCTCGCCATCGCGGGCTCCCCGGAGCGATTCCGAGCCACCATGCCTCGAGCGGTCTTGAACCTGTGACTAGCCTTCGTTGAGGCAACCACGCCGTTCTAAACCACCGGATTCTGGTGAGCTACTGCCCCGGGGCGTTTCTTGCTAAGCTGCCGGCCTCAGAATAGTTCGACCTCAAGCCTGCAACTGCATCATGCCGTTTACGATTGCACCTAATTCTGCGTCGAGCCGTTCCCGCCTTGGCCTCGCCTCGGCCGATTTATTTCCGTCGTTCTCCGACTCGGTTTTGGCCTCGAGTCGTGGCTCCTGCCGTGGCGTTCGCAGGGGGCTGCTTCATCGAGCTGGCTGGGCCTTGTTATTACCTCTGCCGTCAAACCACTGGATAAGAAGAAGGCTGATGCCATCGTGGACTTCAACAATTCCTTCGAAGAGTTTTACATAACCCGGCTGATGCACAATTGGCCTAAGAGCGGGCTTGGCATTGAGCCGTTTTGTATTATTGAGAAGGTACTACGTCAGTGCAGAAAGTAGCACGAAGCGCCACCACTACTACGAGGGCAAATGTTCTACGTACAGGACATGTGTCGTTCAAAGAAATCAGGTGATATTTATCATATATATATTTTGTTAAATACATGTTGATTTCCTTCGAAAAACAACTACTCTGCCCTGTTGTATTTGTTTTAGGCAGGACAATTTTTCATTACAAAGTGGCATTACACCACGAAGATGGAGGCGGGCCGACATTACTTGGCACAAGTGATCGTCGTTATTCCACGGATTCAAGCGCCGGTTTACATTGCCTTGGCCGTCTCTCGCGACCGCGCCAGTTTACAACGCCGTGGCCGTTTCTCGCGACCACACCGGTTTGCAACGCCGTGGCCATCTCTCACGACTACGCCGGCTCACAATGAGGAAGGCAACTAGCCCGTCGGCGGCGGCCGACCCATCTGCTATTCGAGCAAATTAGGTGTTATCCTTCCTATATACTTTGTCAGGATCTTTTAATTCCTCTGAGCACCATTACGCTGCCCAATTGGTATTTTCATATACAGGTAAAATCATTGTTATACTGCGGATATCAACACGCATTGGCCATATTCTACAACGGCATTTTCATCTGTGTCACATTACTTAATGAACGGACGGCCGGTTCACGCGTCCGCACCGATTTACAACACGGAGGACAAATTTACTCATCTTCGCCGGGTTACAATACCGCGGCCGATTCATGTGTTTGAGCTGCCTATGACGCTGCGGTCGTTTTACTGTCCACCCTGTGATCCGATCTATTCAACATACCAGTTCAAATTCACTCAGGTGATATCCATCTACAGTATTATTTCTCTTGTTATATATCATTCTTCATTAAGAAAATAAGATGCTTTGATCAGTCTATCTGGTTGTGTAGGGCAACTCCCATATATGTATTCTGCCGATGGGATCACTGAAGGGATTCCTATTCAAACAGAGGTCGTATTCGAACCAAATAGGACATGGCATAAGGCCCTCTGGATGGTACCCGCATCCAGTGATTGGCTAAGTTTCATAAGGCCCTCTGGATGGTACCCACATCCAGTGATTGGCTAAGTTTCATAAGGCCCTCTGGATGGTACCCGCATCCAGTGATTGGCTAAGTTTCATAAGGCCCTCTGGATGGTACCCGCATCCAGTGATTGGCTATGTTTTATATGGCCAGCAGGGGGCCGGATTGTACCCGAATCCTAGCTTATCCCATGTTGGTCATATCCGGTTCCTATGGATGGTACCCGCATCCATAAGGCCCTCTGGATGGTACCCGCATCCATTGATTGGCTGAACCTTGCTTTGAGCCTGGCAGCTCACAAAAAGCCTCGACTACATGGTTTTATTTGCAAACTTGCATTTCTGGTATTTGTGTTTTTTATGGTTCTTTGATCCGGAGTGGAACAACTCCAGAGTTGACCATGTATCTTCAAAAGTCTGGACAGAGCTCCAGCATGATCTAAACCGGTAGCTTCTATAAAGCACGGAATTATTATTGGGTCTATCAAAGGCTCCATCAGAAAACTGCAAATTTCGCCGGATTAAGAATATCAAGCATACTTGATCGCAGGACATCTTTTAGCATTGTTTTATGCAGAAACAGATAATGACCGGTGCTTATTAAACCGGCCTGGCTTTTGACTATAAGTCGCCAGTATATGATGGTAAATAATGACCGGTGTTTATTAACACGGCCTGGTTGTGATCAAATATCACTGGAACCGGTTTTCAAACCGGATTATATTATTCAAATCTTTAATAGACAGCATGGCTGGATTTTTACTATGGTTATCAATATTATGATTGAGGTTTTCAAAGTCGCTTTAAGCGCAATGGATATTATTCCATCGATGGAAGTGATTTATTCTACAAAGGAATAGTCCCGAGTTGCTGCAGGCTTACAACCCGGCACTTGGGGGCTACATTATTCAAATTGAGTTTACATCAAATACACAAGTCTCGTGTCGCTGCAAGCATGCACCATAACACTTGGGGGCTAATGCAAAGTCATTTTTTACTGGCCTTATTGAAGACCCGACTCATCTTATCATAATGAGCCGGCCCTTGGGGGCTACCAATTGTTCCTGTCAACAATTCAAGGTACACAAGTATTAATCCATTATATTAAAGGGTCCACTACTCAGTTGGTAAAGCACAAAGCTCTTAACCTTGTGGACGTGGATTCAAACCCCACGATGGAAGTTACATTATATAATGTTATTTTCAATGATTATATCTACAAAGTCCCTGCTCATTATTGCATAATAACCCGGCACTTGGGGGCTACATGTTACTATTCAAGTTTACATGATCATATTTTCAAAGTCCCTGCTCATTATTAAATAATGACCCGGCACTTGGGGGCTACATAATATGGAATATTCAGTGATTGGGATGAACAATCCGGATTTCTTCAAGATTATACAATGTTATTTTCAATGAAGTATATACAAAGTCCCTGCTCATTATTACATAATGACCCGGCACTTGGGGGCTATATATGTGGAATATTCAGTTTTGACTAATGACTGCGATGAAACAATCCTGATTTCTTCAAGATTGCAACATTTATATTGAAACAAGTCTTAAGATATCACTATGTTCTCCTCTTAAGACTTGGGGGCTACAGGTAATATGCATATAAAGGAGGAACATCTTCAAATTTTCAGTTCTGGCAAATCAGATTAATTGTGTGACCCGGCAATTTTGGCAATCATAAACCGGCAAGTTCTACATCTTCAAGCCGGCTGGATATCAGTTGAATATTTCAAAGACCAATATTTTTGTCAAGTCAGAGCATTAAAGGCCGATTCAAATGGATTCTTTATTTACAATATTTCTTATGCAAACAAGTTGATTATGAAGTTGGTCTGTTGACCCGGATTTTCTAGAAGAAGGAAAGACAAGGACTTAAGGATGGTCAGATGCCGGATTACAAGAAGTTCTTAAACCGGAGCACAACCTATCAGATTCGCTATTGTGTTTATTTTGCAACATAAGTTTACCATGGATAAATCCAAGCTAAACTGGGGGCTAATGTCGGGGATATACCCCGCGGTATGAACCGGCCGGAATTATAACCCGGCCGGACTTGGCATTTTACTTAAGACGGTTTACAATTGGCAATTTACTGGTAACCCGGCAGGCGGATCACGGATGACAAGGCCCAAGGCCCAGAAGGCCGGTTCATATTAATAGTGGGTCGGTTTATGAAGAAAGCATAAGGAATATTCTCATACAAAGGAAGTAAGACTAGGACTCCACTTGTAATCCTAATCCTACTAGGACTAGTCATGTAACCCGCCCCTTCAACATATATAAGGAGGGGCAGGGCTCCCCAAAGAGGGACAAGTTAGACAGGTTTAGACAAGCTACAAGCAGACAAGTTTCTAGGGTTAGACACCAAGAGCCGGTTTACCGGCGACACCATGAGGATCATAATGAGACCTAGCCTCAAACAGCACGTAGGGCTATTTCCGAATGATGTTTCCCGGGGCCCGAAGCTGTCTAAACCCTTGTCTTGCGTCGCATCTCTCGTTTCCGCTCAACCCCTCTCAAGCTACTACATAGATGCGCGGCCTCACCACTAAGTCCGCTAAACCGGACATCTGACGTGTTAATTCCACGACACATGGTGTGTCGGACTTCCGTAGGGGAATCCAACGAGCCTAAGAATACCTAATCTGGGCCCATACGAACAAATGGCGACCAAATTATGAAACTGCACGAGTGTGATCCAGAGGAGAAGACGATATGCGGTATGACCACAATGCTCATATCAGGCACCGAAAAGCTGCCAAAACAGCTCCAAACTTCACGATTCTTCATAAATTTTGTCCCTGTTTGTTCCCACAATTTTCTTGGCCATAAAGGGATGATCTGGGTGAGGATTTGTCTCATCTAGAGCCCTTGGGTCAAAGGAAAGAAGATATATCTACGGAGGATGCTTTGGGAGGTCACCTATATGAACACCTCCAGCACTAGCTGCCGTCCATCATCGATTATCGATCTCCGTCATCTCGCCTGCCGCACCAAGCTCATCTCTAGCATAGAAGAAGGGCCAAGAAAATAGGAATGAAGAGGAGGCTCCGACGATGCTCCGCACCGGCCTTCGGTCCGGTGCCATCTCCATGCCTTTCTCCTTCCCCGAGTCGGTGTCGGCTTATATCTTGTTCTCCCTTCTATGTTTTCTCTTTTCGTGTTTGAGTAGTTGTACTAGTTCTTGGGAATATATATGAACACAAATATCATTAGAACTGAATTCCTATAAGATGCAAAATGGGCAATATGCAATGTATGGTCTACATCAGTGATGAAATAAAAGAAGTATGATACTAGATAAGAGGTTCAAATTAGACGGATAATATTTTGATTAGCTGATATTTTAGTTCATTATTACGCAAAGGAAGTTGCCTTCATATGTCACATGCGTAAATTGCTTTCCCCAATGGTAGATGTACAAATGAGAACAACAAAATTGGAAGATAAAAAAAATTGTTTCACAGTGATGAAAAATGGCACAACAAAGTGGGTGTCCCTATGTAGTTCTATCTTTGTATACACTCGTTACATCCACTTGTCTCAACAACTGGGCGGAGGAGGTATGGGTGGATGACAACGACTACTTGAGATTGTAGGCCGCGGGGGTCACATGTCTATCGTCTTGCGATAGTAAATACGTGTCCTCGCATATAACGCCACAAAGTAAAATTGCTCGGACACACATAGGTAAACTTGGGAAAGGTAAATTGTTTTAGAAGGCAACGATGCATATTGCAGGACACCATCGTTAATAATCACGTCAGTTATCCAGGGACGGAGAGAGTACATAAGTTTTTTTTTGAATTTTCAACGGGGGAGGAGGGGGAGCCCCTCCACCACCTGAATTGCATTCATTGTTGCCTATAGGGCTTTGCAGCCTGTTGCAAGATGGGTTCAAGTTAACCAGAGATACAAAGGGGGTCACAAGGAGAAGAAATAAAGCAAAAAAAACCTCACACCAACAACACACATAACAGGGAGGAACTAAGAGGGAAACACCACACAACAAAACAAAAGCACCACCTAGTGTAATCGAACGGCATGGCCAGCCGAGACCAAGCCACGACACTGCACTGTCGACGCAGTTGAAAGACGACGCGCACCGAGACTGCACAACGCCATGACACCACCTGTGACGTGGGGTACATTCGAAAGGACACGCGAGGCCGAGACGACGCCACAACACCTATGCGCCACTGGCGTAGTCAAAGGGCATCGCCTAGCAGACCAAACCAAGACACCGCACCGTCGATGCAATCAAAAAGTATCGCACACCCGAGACCGCACAACGCCGCGACACCACCTGTGTCATGGGGCATAGTTGAAAGGACATTCGAGGCCGAGACGACGCCACCACACCTATGTGCCACCGGAGAGTTCGCTGGGCACCGCCTAGCAGAGACACACGAAAGAAGCACTCGAGCACGAACCACAAGAATACCAACAAGGACGAAGCCCTTCAGGAAGGGGAAGACAGCCACCCCCAAGCCACGACCCTCCCGGGTGGGAGGAAGCCGCATCCTTGGCCGCCACAGCGAAGCCATGAACCTCACGCAACTCGACGGACAAGCGCCCACCCAAGCCGACATGAGGACAAGAAGACCCTCCCCACCGCCCCCGGCCGCACCCCAGGTGGGGAGCAAGCCGCATCCATGGCAGCCATCTGCACACCAAGGAACTGTCGACCAACGCAACTGCCGCAGGTTGAGAGACAGGAGAAGAGTTAGGCCAACGGTGTTGCCCGGCACCACGCCGACCAACACCACACCGAGAAGCTCCTGGCCACCAGCTAGCACCACCCAAAGCTGCCCGCACGCTAAGCCAGTGGGGGAAGCCCGATCTGCAGCAGCGACGCCAGATCTGTAGCAACGGCGCACGAACGGGACGCCCCCCAACGGATCCGGGCCGGACCCGGCCAGATCTGGCCGCGCACGCTGCAGCACCCCCAAGCGACAGCAGATCGGGGGCGAGCCCGATGGAGCGTCGCCGCCTAGGTCCACTCCCCGCGGCACGCAGAGACCCGCGTCGCCGGCCCATCCCGCATCCAGAGGGGTGCAGGACGACCGCGAAGCCCACCGCCCGCACGAGCCGGAGCGACGCCGGGAGCAGCCAAGGTCGCTGCACACGCACCATCGAACGAGCAGAAAACCGACGCGAGAGTCCCCACCACGCGAGGAACGAGGCCCGCCGCCGGGCCTTTTGCCCGGTGACGTGTGCCGGCGACGGCAGGGGAGGGACGGGGTGGAGGGGGCGGCTGCTAGGGGTTCCGCCCGAGCCGCTCCCGAGGAGCGACGCGGGGCCAAAGTGGGTTTCCCGGATCCATCATAAGGGTTCAAGATCATTCTCTTAATTTATCAGGCACGGCAACGAAAATTAGCCTCACACGAGTAAACACCGCAAGGCATAATATAGTTTTTTCGGTCCGAAAAAGAGGAAGAAGAAGAGGCAGATGGCCTCATTGATCATCATCGTCCATTCCCCCCTCTCCCGAAAATAAGGATGACACCAAGACACCCACATCGTTCCACACTGATCTTTGTTTGAGTCGAGTTATTAAGTCCCCCCGCATTAATCAGTAACCTCATCTCGCCGAGCCGTTTACAACGCCGCGGTGTGTACCATCCGCAAAAGAGGAAACGGAAAAGCGCACGCTGCCGTCATGCATGTGTGCTTATCGCGTTACCGCCCGAGCCCAAGAAAGAAAGGAAGGCCGTGTCGCCCGCCCGTAGATCCATGAGTTTGTGCAGAAAACCGGGCGGACGCAAACAAGTGGCGAAAGGAAGCGACGCAAAGCACCTCGCACGTCCACATCATCAACCCACCAGGAAATGAAATACCCATCCTTTTTTGCTGGAACAGCAGCGAGTTTGTTACCACCACCCGCGTACAAACACAAGTGGTACTACGTGCCGAGATAATTTACGTCCTTCTCAATTCAACTCCGGTTATTAATAAGTTGTCAATTTTTTAAAACTCCGGTTAATAATAACCATTAAATGGGTCGCCAACGCCTGGCGGTAGCAAGCGAAACCGGCGGTAATTCACTCTGCGAACGAAACCGAAGCACGTTCGTTTCATTTATTGGAAGAGAAAAAAAAGACGACGATGGCGCAAAAATAATTATTTTGAGCGTGGCGCGCGTGTGGGCGGGCACTGACTGGCTGGCTGGCTGGCGCGTCCCGGCGGGAAATGAATGGGGCTCGGTCGTAAAAAGCTGTCCCGTAGGTGCGGCAGTGGCGCGCCCACCCACCCCGTTCGCTGCACCCCGGTCAGACCGGACCGGACCAGACAGACAGCCCGCCCCCGCACACGCAACGCAGACCACGACCCCGGGCCCACCGGACCCCGACCCGACCCCCCGTCCACGCGGTGCGGTCACCGCCACCGGCCCAGCACCGCCAGCAGCAGCACCACCACCACAGTCGGCTCGGCTTGACGGGTCGGCTCGCGGCCCGTGTACCCGGCTCGGGCGCCCGTCTGTCCCTCTCTCTCTATCTCTCTCCTCCGCTTTGTGCGTGGGTGAGTGTGTTTCTCTCTCTACCCCCTACAAAGAGACCACCACCAAATCCGCCTACCCCATATCCCCTCCCCTCCCTCCCCCGTCCTCCCCGCAAAACATTTCCTCCCCCTCCCCTCTTTCTACTGCCGCTCCGCTGCTACTACTACTCCCCTCCCCTCTCGCTTCCCCTTTCCTCCACCCCACCCCCTCGCCCCCCGCCCG
>LR738711.1:937996596-938034409 GCA_902687465.1 Secale cereale | reverse complement strand
GCCCCCCGCCCGGCCTCGCGCAGCGGCTAGGGTTCCTCCCGCGCCGCCGCCGGCCAGCAGCAGCAGCAGATGCCGCCCGCCGCCATGGCGCCGCCGCAGGCCCCCTCCGCAGGTACGCAGCCTTCCGGATCTGGCCAGCGCGCCCGTAATCCTCCACCTCCTCCTCGTTGGTTTACTGACGTTTGCCGGTGCTGGTTTTCCTCCGAGCAGGGGATCCGCTCTACGACGAGCTCTGGCACGCCTGCGCCGGCCCGCTCGTCACCGTCCCGCGCGTCGGGGACCTCGTCTTCTACTTCCCGCAGGGCCACATCGAGCAGGTCGCCTCCCTTCCTCCGAGCTTAATTCCACCCCCGCCGCGCGGGGAGGCTCTTCTGCTTCGGTTCGCGCGCTGAATTTGCTTGCTCTCGTGGTGTTTCTTCTGGTTTTCCAGGTGGAGGCCTCCATGAACCAGGTCGCCGGCAACCAGATGCGCCTCTACGATCTGCCCTCCAAGCTGCTCTGCCGGGTCATCAACGTCGAGCTCAAGGTGCCTGCTTACCCACTCCCTTTCCTCGCCCGCTTCCCTTGCTCAATTCCGCTACGCCTTCGGAAAATTGTCTTCTCTACTTGTTCGTTTGCTGGGAAATTCGATTCGGTCAGCTGATTTGTCTCGGGGATTTTGCCAGGCGGAGGCGGACACCGACGAGGTCTACGCGCAGGTCATGCTCATGCCGGAGCCCGAGGTAAGCTCTACCGTGGATTTCGTTGGGTTCAAACTTTGAGGATTTTCTCCGTCTTCCGCTTGAGGTGCTAATTTCCCTCCTCTCTCTGTAATTCCTCAGCAAAACGAGATGGCGGTGGACAAGTCGACCTCTACGACGGGCGCCACGCCTCCGAGGCCGGCAGTACGGTCCTTCTGCAAGACCCTGACGGCATCCGACACCAGCACGCATGGCGGTTTCTCCGTGCTGCGCCGCCACGCTGACGAGTGCCTCCCTCCGCTGGTATGTGTCGATTCTACACCAGATCATGTGTATCGGGCTTGGTTTTGTGGCATTTGCTGACCTGATCTATTTGGCAGGATATGACCCAGTCGCCCCCAACACAAGAGCTTGTGGCAAAGGATCTGCATGGCATGGACTGGCGCTTCCGCCACATCTTCCGCGGTAAGTGTTTGTTCCTTGCCTTGCTCTGATCTGTGGCAGTTTTACATCGCCATGTATGCCAGTGTGTGTGATCTGAAGCTGATGAATTCAGTAGACCATTTGGTTGTAGCTTAGCAATCAGTAACACCCCAACACATCAACACATCAAATCTGTCTATAAATTGTGAGGGTTTATCTTGTACTTGATGATGTCGATGGTATCAATGGCAATTGTGTTAACCGGGTGCAAATCAACAGGACAACCTAGGAGGCATCTCCTTCAGAGCGGTTGGAGTGTGTTTGTCAGTTCCAAAAGGCTTGTAGCTGGGGATGCCTTCATTTTCCTCAGGTCTGTTGCTGTATCCTTACTCACCAGCATAACAATTCTTAACCCGTTGCTAAACGTGTTCTGCTCCACGCAGAGGAGAGAGTGGCGAGCTTCGTGTTGGTGTTAGGCGGGCCATGAGACAGCTGTCCAACGTGCCTTCTTCAGTCATATCTAGTCATAGCATGCATCTTGGAGTCCTTGCAACCGCATGGCATGCTATCAACACGAAAAGCATGTTCACTGTCTACTACAAACCTAGGTATATCAACAATGCTAAGTCAATCATAGTCTTCTGTATGTAGCCATTAATTCGTTCCTGGTAGGTCATTCTGAGTACTTACACTTGTGTCCAATTCTAGAACGAGCCCTTCAGAGTTCATTATACCATATGATCAATATATGGAGTCTGTGAAAAACAATTATTCAATTGGGATGAGATTCAGGATGAGGTTTGAAGGCGAAGAGGCACCAGAGCAGAGGTGATTGTTGTATTTGCTTTCCCTACAAGTGTAGTTTTGTGTGCATGATCCCTCAACAGCATCGTGTAGACCATTTCTAATCTGTTATTTCCATTGTCATGTAGGTTTACTGGTACTATAGTTGGCAGTGAAAATCTTGACCAATTGTGGCCTGACTCAAACTGGAGATCTCTTAAGGTAACTGTTTGATCACCATTGTTATTTTTGTTACAACTTGAAGAGTGTCATGTTCATGGAGGATTACTTCTGAAACTTAGGTGCGTTGGGATGAGCCGTCGACCATTCCACGGCCGGATAGAGTCTCTCCTTGGAAAATAGAGCCAGCTTCATCACCTCCTGTTAACCCGCTTCCTCTTTCTCGGGTCAAAAGACCTAGACCAAATGTTCCTCCAGTTTCTCCTGAATCATCTGTTCTTACAAAAGAAGGTAATAATATAAGCTCGTTAGTCTTTTACTAGAAGCTTGATGAAATATGTTCCAAATGTGACACTCTTGAAATGTTGCTGCCATTTGCAGGTGCAACAAAGATTGATATGGATTCTGCTCAAGCACAACAAAGAAATCAAAATAGCATGGTCTTGCAAGGTCAAGAGCATATGACCTTGAGGACCAACAACCTGACTGGCAGCAATGACTCTGATGCTACTGTTCAGAAGCCTATGATGTGGTCTCCATCCCCCAACATCGGAAAAAACCATGCATCCGCGTTTCAGCAGCGGCCCTCTATGGATAATTGGATGCAGCTGGGAAGATGTGATGCTAGTTCTGGTGCTCAATCTTTTGGTGATTCGCAAGGCTTCTTCATGCAGACCTTTGACGAGGCTCCGAATCGTCATGGCTCATTCAAGAACCAGTTCCAGGATCACAGTTCTGCTCGTCACTTCTCAGACCCGTACACAAAGATGCAGACAGAGGCCAATGAGTTTCATTTCTGGAATAGCCAAAGCACCGTGTATGGTAATCCAAGAGATCAGTCACAAGGTTTCAGATTTGAAGAGCACCCATCAAATTGGTTAAGGCAGCAGCAGTTCTCCCCGGTTGAACAACCCCGAGTGATCCGGCCTCAGGCATCAATAGCCCCTGTTGACTTGGAGAAAACAAGAGAAGGCAGTGGTTTCAAGATTTTTGGGTTTAAAGTTGATACTACCAGTGCCCCTTCTAACCATTTGAGCTCCACAATGGCTGCAATCCATGAGCCTGTGCTACAAACTCAAGCATCCGCATCATTAACTCAATTGCAGCATGCACACGCTGATTGTATTCCTGAGCTGTCCGTAAGCACTGCTGGGACTACTGAGAATGAGAAAAGCATTCAGCAAGCTCCTCACAGTTCGAAAGACGTCCAAAGCAAGTCCCATGGTGCTTCCACAAGGAGTTGCACAAAGGTATTGTCCTGCTTTCTTTATGTTCTTGCCATATGCTTGTCAATATACTTGCTATTTACTACCTGAGTTGAGCAAGCCTTGAGCACTTTGTCATAATCCTGTTGCTTTTGTGCGCGTATCTCTTTGTTAATTTATGTTGTTATGAGCAAGATATAGCAGGATACTATGTGTGCGCACGTTCTTAAATACTGTACACATGGTTGCTGAATTCAATTACACTTTCCTGTCTCCTGCTTAATAATGTATTATTGTGTTATATGTTTGGTCTGGCCACTAACTTATATGATACTCACAATGTTTTTGCAGGTTCATAAGCAAGGTGTTGCACTTGGTAGATCAGTGGATCTGTCAAAGTTTGGCGACTACGACGAACTCACAGCTGAGCTAGACAGGATGTTTGAATTTGATGGTGAGCTGATGTCTTCAAACAAAGATTGGCAGATTGTGTATACTGATCCTGAGGGTGACATGATGCTGGTGGGAGATGATCCATGGGAGTAAGCCCTCTATCTATCTTGGTGCTTGCTTTGGTACATATGCCGCACAAACATCCGCTTCCCGTTACTTACCGCATTGTGTTGCGAGCAGGGAGTTCTGCAACATAGTGCGCAAGATCTTCATCTACACCAAGGAGGAGGTCCAGAAGATGAACTCGAAATCATCTACCCCGAGAAAGGAGGAGGGTTCCGCGGATGCCGATGGCGCAAACGAGAAGGCTCATCTCGCCACGTCAAGCCATTTAGATAACTAGCCAACTAGGTATGTGTGCCTCCTTTCGAATCCGTGCCATTGGTTAAGCTGGTGTCGTCCCAGTGCATCAAGTTCTACTTGACTTAACTCCCTGGGTGGATTCCTGCTCGTGCAAGCATGGTCACAGGATATTATTGTTTTGCTAGAGTATGATACGAGAAGCATCACTCACCGAAAGCGACTAACCTTTTGGGTCGTTGGCCTTGGTGCTTGTGCAGGTTTGCGTTAAGCCGATTGAGGCATGAGGTGAGGTATCGCACGGGGAGCTTTGTCCTGCCCTCGCTCGGGTCCCAGCCAGCCAATGAAGTAACTCCTGATGTCTTTTGGTGATCGCCCCCTCCCCCTTGTGATGCAGCAACAACAACCCAACCCAAACCAACCCTTTGGATTTAGTTATTACAGTACTTGCTAGGTAATGTAGAGAGAGAGAGAGAGACTTTGCTGCGCTGCGCGATTGTTCATCCGCCGGTTTGCTTGCTCTTGGCAGTAAGATTTAGGGCCAAGATTTATTACTGTCGTTGCCCCCCCTGCTTGAGTGCATGCTTGATCCTTAGCCCTCCCTCCTCTTCCCCCCAACCACCCTGATGTAAATATTTATCTGCCTTGCTAGCTAGCGTTAGTAAGTAAGCAAGTAGTAGTACCCTGTATTATTTAACCGACCCGCAGTAGCTGTTCCGGGAAGTAAAAACACCGGCGAAGACGATGGTATATGTACGTCTGATCCTGTTTAATGTACTACTACTATTAATGGCTATATAGAGTGATAGGCCGGCCTGGTGGTGTGTGGTGGCGCGTCGCTGTCTGTATCGATCCCGGGACGCATGATGGGCGCTCGGCACCGTATGCGCAATGCAATCCCGCACGCACGCACAACTCATCTGCTGTGGGCGGCATGATTGATTTGTCAACCGGATGGATACATTCACGGAGCAGTGGAAGGCAAGCGTGTCCGTCCGTCCCGTTGAGTGGCGGGTCCCTTGCCTGGCCTCATCTGTCGTTGGCCGGGTGGGAGTCCGGCGCCAAATGGAGGCCGTTGGTGTGGACGCGTCGGGCGGCTGTTGGGTCGACCAAAGGAACGGCGCTGTGGCGGTGTTGGTGCCGGGTTGGTTGGTACGAGGGAGGTGAAAGTGGTAGGAAGGGGGCAAAGAAAGGCTTGGTTTTGGTGGTGGTGGTGGCCGTCGCATGCCCCCCTTGTCTCCGCCCTGCTTCCGTTCCCGTGGAAAACAAACACGGGCCAACCAGCTCGGCTCGCCCGTCCCTCTCCGCGCGGAGAAAGCGCCAATCCCTTTGCCACTAGGTGCCGTGCCATCCCCGCCGGCGAGACCGAGATGAGGTCGACGGCGGAGTGGAGGTGTCCGTTTTGGCCTCGTGCTCTGTATCTGTATGTATGCCTGTCTGCGTTCCTGTCTGTGTGTGTGTGTCTGTCTCGGCTGGCTGGGCGACCTGTGGCGCCCGCGCTGTTGGTCCACGCCGCTGGGAAAAGAGAGAGGGATAGAGAGAGAGGTGGGAGTGCAACGCTGGAGCCAGCCGCCGTGCCGGTAAAGCAACCGCAACGGCCCTGGGGGCGTGCGCCAGGTTTCTCTTGTGTGCAAGCAAGCCCCGTTCCCGTTCGTTTCCTCCCCGCGCCGGCGGCCGGAGCCGGGAGGCGATATGCTTTGGGACGGGCGGCGATACCAACGCGCCACGGCCCACAGGTTCGTATCCTACTATGGACCTTGCAAACGACCAGCAGAACGGCCAAGAGATCAGCGCTCATATTTTTGGAACTACTTTTTTAAACCAAGTGCGTGGATTCTTCTGTGATCCTATCCAATCCACTGTTTAGCATTACCGGTGCTACTAATCATGGTTGCGAGAGGGTGTTGACTGACGGAGATGGATCATGCCGTGGTCGTAGTGACCGGAAGTGGGGGAGGGAGTGAGCGGCGCCGGCACGGCGGGTGCAACCGGACAGCCAGCCAGGGATTGCGCACGTACGTACTACATGCTGGTCCTGGAGGACCGGGTGTGCAAAGCTTTGACCGCGGGCGCCCCTGAAAATGCCACGACTAGTAGGGTTATTATTACTACTAGGAAAAAACATGTTACCACGACTGGTAAGTTTATCTGACCACACGCTTAGCCAGCGAACGGCTTTGACCGGGTCCGCACCGGACCGGAGGAGCGGAGCGTGACGAGCGCCGCCCGTCCGTCCCGTGGCCGGGAGGGAGGACGGGGAATCTTTGCCTGTCCGGCTGACCCGCGGGCCCCCCGCCCGTCCTGCGTGACCGGCACGCGCGGGCACCGACAGGTGGGCCCCGCGGCCGGCACTGTTGGCGCGCGCGGGGCGGTCACGTGACATGACCCCGGGTCGACGGCAGCCGGTCGTCGTGAGCGAGCGCGTGGGGTGACAGCGGCCACGGGCGGGCCCGCCGCCGGAGATCGACCGGTCGATTCCCGGGCGGCCGGCCGGTCTTCGTACGCCCACTCTCGCCGCGCCGGGCGCGGACTGACACGGCGAATCGAATCCGCGCCGGGCCAAGCGCGCCGCGACAAGGCTCGCTTTTACTACTGCTCACTCGCTAGTCGCCAGTCGCCACCCCCTACTGGGACGTGCGTGCCCGTGGGCCGCTGGCAGCGAGGGGGAGGGGGCCCGCCCTGCGGCTCGCCTCGGATCTCTCGTCTCGTCTGCCGCGGCTTGGTTCGCCGGGGTAGGGTGGCGGCCCGCCGGCCCGTCGGTTTTGGTCGGCCTTCATCATGACCTCGTTTTCCTCATGCTACGTGTGTGGTCGCGGTAGCAGCATGGCAATGCTACGTGTGTGGTCGCGGTAGCAGCATGGCAATGGCATGGACCTTGGCATGCACTGCACTGTCCATGGCCGGCCGCCGCGTCGTCGTGCTGCGTGTTGGTGGGTTGGTCGTCGCCGTTGGTGGTGCTGGTGCATGCATCCATCATCCATGCCGTAATGGATGGAGGTAGGCTCGTGAGAGACTGATCATGGCGACAGTGCTCTGCAGTTCTGCACCGAGATTAAAGACTAGCAGCAGCAAAGCATCCTTTTTGACAAATCTCGTCCGTATGTTTACACGACCAGCGGAGACCACTGTCATCGGCGACCGGCCGTCTGCCGCCGAGCAGACGGCCGAGACGACGATCGTAGGCCTGGTCATGGGACTTCGATTATTCATCACATACATGTACGTGTGCTGTGTACGTACGTGTCATGTACCGGACGGTCGAGACGACGACCACAGGTCCGGTCATCCGACTCGATTATTCAGTGTATTCATCACATGTACTGTACATGCGTGTGTGCACGCACGTACGCACGCATCGTCCGCGACTCCACGTGTAGATACATCACAGTCTACAAGTCCACACCCCGCCGTTGTTTTGCTTTTGCAGCAGCGGTTTCTCCAGGCGTGTTGACTGAAAACACGTACTACTGAATACTCATCACAGATTCACAGCTCAAGCCGCAGGTTCTCCTCCTCGTCGAATTCTGCCGTCAGGCGATCATCGCCATCGCCCTCGAAGAAGGCCTGGTGGAGGGCTTCCACGCACAGCTTGGCCTCGCTGTCGTGGACGATCAGCGACATGTTCACCTGGCAATGGCGACAAAGGCCGCGCCAAAAATGTTTTAGTTCGACAGATACCGTGAGTAGATCTTCTTTTACTCCTTATATAATGCACTAGTTTGATGCAATGGGCGTTGCTGGTTGGTTACCTTTGATGCGCCTTGCGAGATCATCTGGACGTTGACCCCGATTTTCCTCAACACGTGGAAGGCCTTAGGATGAGAATATGGGTTAGCGTGTGAAGTTTGTCTGTGGCTGTCGTCCCCGAGGAAATGTTTCTGTAAAGTTGGTTACAAGATCAGCACCATACCTTCTCTAGTATGAGAGATGATTTTCGCACATTCCCGATGAGCGAGACTATCGCTCTCTGCTGGAGAAGATGGACGAATGCGATTTTCTCCAGCTCTTCCACCACATGGTCAAGCTCCTACAGAATTTAGAAAGGACAGTGAAGAGGAGATTGAGGGTGTAGCTAACAAAAGCTGCTTCATGCTGCCAAGCAATTAGAAAGCTAGCATACTACATTTGCCGAAACAATGGTCAAGAAACAAACCATCAGCTCACTTTACAGAGCCATGGTGCTAGTTTTCCACATGAAGGAGCACAGTTCAATCACAGGTACAGCTACTTGACACTTAGCATGAACATGTATGAACTTGCCTGTTGAATAAGTTCCCTGCTCCAGATCTTCGATGGGTCGAGCGACACAGAAATGCTGACCTCACTGGTCGCCACGCAATCTACAGATATGCCTAGGTCTTCGAATATAGAAAACACCTGCTCAAGAGTATACAAATAGTGGATAATGATCAGAATCAACAAACGCGAACCAAACTGAATGTTTCGGCAGCTTGACATACCTTTGCCAGGAAACCAAATTGACCTAGCATTCGAGTGCTCACTATATCCAGCATAGTGACATTTGACTTCAGAACTATACTTGTAAGCACGACCTATGTAGCGGGGAGACAAAGTCGATGGCTGCTTGAGAGGTAAACGGTTCTGATGTGAGAACATACCTAATTAATATACTACGTACAAACCTTATCCATATCTCTTCCTTTGGCAATAAGGGTGCCTGGAGCTTTAGGGTTGTATGAGTTCTTAACCCTAACTGGTATATCACCTTCTCTAGCAGGTCGCATGGATTGTGGATGCAAAACCTGTTATAGAAGCACAACAATGAATAACCATGAGCCAAGCAAAAACAACTTTTTAACGGTAGAAGTAACCCTTTTATCAGAATATGCAAATCCTTGCATGAAAGGCTCATAGCCTGATAACCACTCCAGGAAGGGTAACCGAAACTGAGATAATGCATATGGATAGATGCAAGTATGCCTGTACACCTTTAATTTTAAATAACGAATATTTCCAATAAAACTCTTCTGATCTTTGGCTCCAACAATAACAAAAACAACTAAGCCTTTAGTCCCAAACAAGTTGGGTTAGGCAAGAGCTGAAACCCATAAGATCTTCTGATCTTTGACCAGCACACCAAATGTTCTCCCAGAAAAATAAAGATAACCAAACATGTATTCCTTATGCAAGGATTTAAACCACACAATTCAATTTCTAACTTTCTGAGTGATACGAAACTGTAACGAAGAAACATGAATTATCTCCATTTTGAGATATCGTTGCAGTGCAGTTTTTCCAGCATCATTTGGACACTTTCTCTTGATACAAATGGCACACACATGGGTGTGTGTTCTAAAGAAATTCAGTTCAGTGTATAATCTTCATCTTGAACATATTGTTCTTAACTTCTTATATACACAAAACAGCATACCTGGGCACCAAAATAAGCAAGTTCAGCAGCCTCATCAAATGTTAAGTACGGGACAGTCCTTGCATTTGGGTAGATATTTGGATCACAAGTAAGTACACCATCAACATCCTTCCACACCTATCGCGAAGCAGAGGTAAACTTTGAGACAAAACTTCTAATAACGAGGGATACAGCTACTAAACAAATTGGCATGATAACAAACTGGAACAATCAATTTTAGGCTGTATTTTTTTTCAGAAATCAAAATAGTATGGTTTGTTAATTATCTATTTCAGATTTCACATGGACCTGAATTTCTCTCAATCCCAAGGCTTTACCAATGGTTGTAGCAGTCAAGTCACTGCCACCTCTGCCTAAAGTAGTAACGGCACCTGATTTCCAGCCCTGCAAATGATGGCAACCGCAATGAACTAAAAAGTTGCTCCACAAACGAGAAGCTCATTCATCTGTGAGAATACCTTCCCAAGGAACCCAGTAACAACAGGTATTGCTGGATCCCGAATCCAGTCCCCATGTAATCTCTTTGCAACAGCAGGATAAGTTGCTTCCAATATCTCAGCATTACCGAAATCGTCTGTCGTTATGAAACCAATATCAAACGCGTCACACTGCAAAGGCGTTAATAAAGACAGTTTAGAACCAACAAGATTTCGAATAATGAAACAAAATGCAGCAGAAATTTAATCCGCTGGGAATTTAGAGACTAGCTAACTTCATGGGCCCTTGCGCCAGGGGAAGGAAGCACATACCTAATGTGGAAACTAAATGGAAATGCATGATGCTGAGAAGTGGTGTGATGCTACTAACACCACATGTGTTGAGAACATGGAGTGAATCGTGATAATCTCTACTCTTATAGACTTATACTCTTATAAAAAACAGAGTTGGTGATGATGGTGTGCCTGCCATCCAACTATGACAATTTTGCAAAAAGATTCCCGCACTTCTCTCCACATTTACAGATAAGGCCTTCCCTCGTTCATCCTTATCTCCCACAGGATAAACTACTCGTACAAATGCATCTTGATGTTCCGTGCAATGCATGGGCATGTTGATGTTCCGTGCAATGCACGGGCATCTTGCTAGTATACTCTTATAGAAAACAGAGTTGGTGATGATGGTGTGCCTGCCATCCTGCAATATAGGCCGTCCGATCTATATCTAACGGATAGGAAGGAAACTATGACAATTTTGCAAAAAGATACCCGCACTCCTACCTAAATTCGCAGATAAGGCCTTCTCTCGTTCATCCTTATCTCCCACAAGATAAACTACTCATATAAATGCATCTTGATGTTTCGTGCAACGCACGGGCATCTTGCTAGTGTGATATGAAATTCAGGGACAAGATATCAAACTTTTGAGACTATCCTCCATGGCGAAGGGACCCTTATATGCTATCGTAACAAAATTATAGACGTAACTGTACTCCTGTGTATTCATTTATGTTGCTAACTTGTTATAAGTCATAAACTGTGAAGCCTAGTGGTTCACGGTGAAAATCAAGAACAACATCAAGAAGTACCTGACGTGCTTTGACACCAATTTGGTTTAAATAAGCCGCAAAAACCCGTGTGGACATGCATTCTCCAAATGACACAAGGTAGTCAGTGCTGCGAAGTGTCAGCTCTTTCATCATGGCAACACCTTTCAAGAGCTGCTCCAGTTCATCTAGCTTAGCTACAAATTTTGTTCACTAGGAACAGTAAGCTTATCATTTCAAAATAAACTGGAAAGCAGATCCACAAGAGGTCAGTTAGCTGGGTTACCATGTATAACAGATCTTGGCAGTCCAAGTTCATCAACTGTCCTGGATTGACAGTAAAGAAGTCACTGTAAATCGAAGTGTGAAATGCGTTCCCCTAGTAAACTGACTGAAAAGTGCACACTGACTGAAAAGTGCACGTACATGATATGGAGATCTCTGATCATGTTCCACTCTTCGATTTCGGAAACGCGGGTCACTCCACATCCCACTGCCTTCTCTCCAGCCTAAAAATAAGAGCAAACACCATGCATTTTAGAAGAAGTTCACATGTGCTCAGAGACTCAAACATGTTAGCTATAATGATATAGTGAATCCCAAGGCAATGTTTAATCTTCAGTTACATTCTCTTTGTATTGTTTACAGCCATTGTTGACCTACTGCAATTCTGCAATTATGTACAAAGGTGTAATTTATAGCATCGGCTGAATCTTGGCAGATTCTTGACGATATTCAGCTGAATTATGATAAGAGATGCAAACTTCACTTTAGCTAACACTCCCGTGACTGAAGATTCTTGATACTGAAACTGTGAGTCTAACAACTTTTTTGGCTGTAAGCCTAGAGAAGGACCAGAAAGCAGTCGTACTAGGAGGAGTAGATTGGTGGTCTTCCCCATGGCGGAGAGGACGACGACGGGCCGCTCCTCGGGGAAAGCTTGGATGAGCCCCGCCACCTCCTTCATCCTCGCCGCCGACGAAACGGACGAACCACCGAACTTCATCACCACGCTCAGCTGATCTTCCCCTTCTGCTCCGGTTCCTCCGTGGACGGCGACTCCTGCGAGGACGCCGTCGCCGTCGCCCTCTCTCTTGGCCCGACAGCGAGCGGAATCCGCGGCCGCCATTGCCAGTCTCCTGCCACGGCGAGTCCCGCCCAGGGCGCCGACGCGCGCAACACCTCCATGGGCGCGAGGGGCACTCGTCGGAGGTATCGGCGCGGCGAGGCGGGGCGTGGTGGCGGCGAATCTGAGCGCGATCGCCATATCTTTCGGCAGCAGGGGGGACTGGAGTCTGGACTGCTGACTCCTTCACTGTTCGTCGAGCGAAGGCGGTTTTCCCGTATTACGCTATAGAGACACTTCAGGCGTAATGCCGATTTTCTAGCATTCAAAACACGAAACTAGTGATATGGACATGCATGGTGTAAATAAGCATTTCCTCTCAACCTAACTTTCTCTAACCTTAGGCGTCACCAAGTCTTCTCTCTTTTGTCCGATGATTCGTCAACGGCCAAAGAAGTGAGGACTCGTCCTTTTGTTTTTCTTAGTTCTTGTTTCCTTAAGTTTTTCTTTCTCTAGTGACATTGTGAGGTGGTGATGCGAGTACGGGTTGGAATATAAGGTCTTTTCAGCATCTCCTACCTCTACGATGTTTCATTCGGCGTCGACGAATGGCCTTGAGGACATGTGTTGTTAGATTTGTTGGATCTTTTTAGATCTTGACACTTGGTGTGTCAAGCGAAGCGATTGCTTATATCTTGATGGAGCAACTTTGATATTGCTCAATACATTGTTTTCTGTTGGTATTATGATTATTATGAAATACTCCCTCCGTCCCAAAATTTTTGTCTTCTATTTGTCTAAATACGGATGCATCTAGTCACGTTTTAGTGTTAGATACTTCCCTATCTAGATGAATTTAAGACAAGAATTTTGAGACGGAGGGAGTACATGATAGTATAGGATTTATTCCACCCTGCTTGTATTAAAAAATGATCATATATATATGCCCACGAGGCTCAAGCAATAACTATCAATCGATTCCATCAAACCATCTCTCTCCCTTCTAGCATGGTATCAACCTAACCGATCCAACCCTAGTCGCCACCCGCCGCTTCCGCTCCGTGCGCTGCCCCAGGGGTGGTCGACCTCCATGACCATCGCCGGAGGCCGCACCTCCCGTACCTACGGTTCGTCTGCCGGTCGTATTAACCGACTGACCTAAAGAGTCTTTTTCCCGAGCCCTTGCACCGGGTTTTCTCTCTCCCGCCGGTCATCTAGATCGGCGTTTTTTGGGTTTTCCTATCTAAGATCGGTTTGTGTCGCCCGCCGCCGTCGTCAACCACGCACCTCTACTCCGACACCAACGCGACACTCGGCCTCTTCTCCGACCCAGTGGCCTCGCGCGACGCGTTGGCCCGTCACGAACGTCGTTCGCGCCTTTGCCCACCCGTCGCTCTACACCGATCGTCACCGCCCAGCTCCGACCGGAGCTCCTACATCACCTCCTGCCTCCGCCCTGTATGTACGGCCGCATCTGCACAATGTTGCGTTCGCCATTTTGGGCCTAGCCGATGGGGTTCCGCTGTTGCGTTGGCCGCTTAGGCGTTGCTGCCCGGGCGCCAGCGCTACGTTAGCCACCTGCGCGTCGCCGCTGACGCACCCGTCTACACGTCATCCTACGCTGGTCGTCGCCGCCGACTTCAGCTTGGACTCCGCCACCATCCCGCCTCCACCCAGCGGCGTCCCCGACCTCGCGCGTGATCGAATTAATCACCTGCCCGCTGCCGCGATCCGTCTCATCTACGCAGTGCGACCGACTTGGCTCGTCAGTCGTGCGCGCCTCCCACAAGTCCCGTGAAGACCGTCTAGAGTACAACGCGCCCCTACACCGATCGAGCATTGGGCTGCCGCTGCGTCGTCCCCTCGGGCCACAGCGCCGCCGCCCAGTGGTTCTCCCCGTGGTTGCACATACCCGCGTGCTGCCGCTACGTCGCCCCATCAGACCGTAGAGCATGGCACGCGGTCTTCGCAGCCGCCTGAGGCCATCCTCGCGGTTGCACTGACCCGCGTTGCGCCGCTCCTTTGGGCCATAGCGCCGCAACCCGCGGTCACCGCCGCCGCCTCGAGATCTTCCCGCCATCGCCCGACCCGCCTGCCATTGCCGCGTCGCCCTTCGGGCCGTAGCGCCGCATCCCACGATCCACTCCGTCGTCCGAGCGCGTTGAGGGAGTCCTGGATTACGGGGTCCTCGGGCGTCCGAGCTACGTAACGTGGGCCGAACTAATGGGCCATGAAGATACAAGGCGGAAGACTTTCCCCCGTGTCCGGATGAGACTCTCCTTGTCGTGGAAGGCAAGCTTGGCGTGCGGATATGAAGATTCATTTCTCTATAACCGACTCTGTACAACCCTAGCCCCTCCGGTGTCTATATAAACCAGAGGGTTTAGTTCGTAGGGGCATGCATGATCATACATGCTAGACATCTATGGTTTAGTCATCTCGATCTCGAGGTAGATCAACTCTAGTAACCCCTATACTCATCAAAGTCAATCTAGCAGAAAGTAGGGTATTACCTCCATCAAGAGAGCCCGAACCTGGGTAAACAAAGTGTCCCCTGCCTCCTGTTACCTTTGATCCTTAGACGCACAGTTCGGGACCCCCTACCCGAGATCTGCCGGTTTTGACACCAACATTGGTGCTTTCATTGAGAGTTCCACTGTGTCATCATCAAAAGGCTCGATGGCTTCATCGATCATCTACAACAACGCCGCTAGGGAGGAGATTTTCCTCCCTAGACAGATCTTCGTGTTCGGCAGCTTCGCGCTGCGTGCCAACTCGCTTGACCACCTGGAGCAGGTCGACAGCTACGCCCCTGGTCACCAGATCAGTTTCGGAAATCTGAACTATGTTGCCGACATCCGAGGAGGCTTGATCTTCCAAGGGTTCACGACTCCAACTACCGCTTCGGCCTTAGATCCAGAGCGCGTCACTCGGTCCGATGACAGGAGCTTCGAGCCCGCCGGACTATCTGCGGCCGTGAAGCTCAACACTGGAGAATCGAAGAGGGTGGCGCCATTGGCAGTTATCACAAAGCCGGACTCTTCTTCGGACACTAGCTCCGAACTCTCGAAGCCCACGTCTTGCGAGCTCGACCAAGGAACTCTGGTCCCCATCCAAACCTCACTCTTAAACGAGGCTCTGGATTTGATGCGATCCCTCGCCATCACAAAGGAACCGCTTCCGAATTACGCCCAGCCCAGACTAGGGGCTGAAAATAGGGAACTTCACTTCCCACCCACCACCCACTTCATAGCCACTGTCGAGGATCTAACCGACATGCCCGACTACGCCTCCGAATACATCGACGGTATAGACGACGATGCCGGAGAGGAGCAGGCCCCAAACCCGTTGTTTACCAGGCGCTGGACGACCACTTCCTCATACGGCGTATAAATGGTGGACACACCTAAAGAAGGCGACGATGGTGATAAAAAGGATCCAGTCGAGGAAGAACCTCCTGAGATACCGCCGAAGCATCGACGTTCGCGGCGCCGATCTAAATCACGTCGCGGAAAGAACAACAACACCGGCACTGGAGAAAATGACACTCTGGAATACGCCGAAGAACAAGAAGACCCCATCGAACCAACATCCGAACAGGATGATCGGGAGGATGGGCAAGTCAACCCGGAGGAGCAAGTAGGGAGCGAAGACTCGGAAGACAACAACTATCTGCCACTCTCCGAGGACGACTTGAACCTCGGCGACGAAGATTTTATCGTGCCAGAGGAACCTCTTGAACAAGATCGCTTTAAGCGCTAGCTAATAGCTACGACAAGAAGCCTAAAAAAGAAGCAGCAGCAGCTTCGAGCTGACCAAGAACTGCTCAACGATAGATGGACTGATGTCCTGGCAGCCGAGGAGTACGGCCTTGAATGCCCAACAAAGAGTTATCCAAAGCGTAAGCTGCTACCCCAATTGGATGACGAAGCACCGGAGGCCATACCACCCGCGCGTAATGCGGCTGACGAACCTAACCGACCGCCACGCGGCCGGGACAGAACGACAACTCAAGCCGAATACCAGCCCGCACCACCTCGCCGTAAAGGCAGAGAAATAACAGCTCGGGGATACACATACGACCTACGACAAGACCTGGAAAATAGAGCAGGTTAAACCAGATCCATTTACGGATCGCGAGGGCGTGCACCAGCACGAGAGCACGGCTACCAATCTTGGCGCGACAAGCAAAACCACGCCCGGGTCAAAAATCACACACGGATTTCATCCGAACTGCGCCATGACGTGGCCCGATATAGAGGCGCCGCACACTGATGACCCACAAGTGTAGGGGATCTATCGTAGTCCTTTCGATAAGTAAGAGTGTCGAACCCAACGAGGAGCAGAAGGAAATGATAGGCAATTTTCAATAAGGTATTTTCTGCAAGCACTGAAATTATAGGTAATAGATAGTTTTGTGATAAGGTAATTGGTAGCAAGTGACAAAAGGTAAAAGTAAATAAGGTGCAGCAAGATGGCCCAATCCTTTTTGCAGCAAAGGACAAGCCTGAACAAACTCTTATATGAAGGAAAGCGCTCCCGAGGACACATGGGAATTATCATCAAGCTAGTTTTCATCACGATCATCTAATTCGCGTTCGGTACTTTGATAATTTGGTATGTGGGTGGACCGGTGCTTGGGTGCTGTCCTTACTTGGACAAGCCTCCCACTTATGATTAACCTCTAATGCAAGCATCCGCAACTACAAAAGAAGTATTAAGGTAAACCTAACCATAGCATGAAACAAGTGGATCCAAATCAGCCCCTTACGAAGCAACGCATAAACTAGGGTTTAAGCTTCTGTCACTCTAGCAACCCATCATCTACTTATTATTTCCCAATGCCTTCCTCTAGGCCCAAATAATGGTGAAGTGTCATGTAGTCGACGTTCACATGACACCACTAGAGGAGAGACAACATACATCTCATCAAAATATCGAATGATTACCAAATTCACATGAGTACTAGTAGCAAGACTTCTCCCATGTCCTCAGGAACCAAAGTAACTACTCACAAGACATAATATTGTTCATGATCAGAGGGGTATTAATATGCATAATGGATCTAAACATATGATCTTCCACCAAATAAACCAACTAGCATCAATTACAAGGAGTAATCAACACTACTAGCAACCCACATGTACCAATCTGAGGTTTGGGTACAAAGATTGGATACAAGAGATGAACTAGGGTTTGAGAGGAGATGGCACTGGTGAAGATGTTGATGAAGATAGCCCTCCCCAAGATGGGAGAGTTGTTGGTGATGACGCGGTGACGATTTCCCCCTCCCGGAGGGAAGTATCCCCGGCAGAACAGCTCTGCCGGAGCCCTAGATTCGTTTCTGCCAAGGTTCCGCCTCGAGACGGAGGCGTCTGGTCCCAAAAGCCTCCTGATGATTTTTTCCAGGTCAAAGCACCTCATATAGGAGAAGATGGGCATCGGGGGGCCATCGGGGGGCCCACGAGGCAGGGGGGCGTGCCCAGAGAGGGGGGGCCGCCCCACCCTTATGGACAGGTGGTGGCCCCCCTGGTGATCTTCTTTCGCCAGATATTTTTTATATTTTCTGAAACGGTGTCCTGTGGAGTTTCGGAGCTTTTTGAGTTGTGCAGAATAGGTTTCCAGCGTTTGCTTCTTTTCCAGCCCAGAATTCCAGTTGTCGGCATTCTCCCTCTTCATGTAAACCTTGTAAAATAAGAGAGAAAAGGCATAAGTATTGTGACATAACGTGTAATAACAACCCATAATGCAATAAATAACAACATATAAGCATGATGCAAAATGGACGTATCAACTCCCCCAAGCTTAGACCTCGCTTGTCCTCAAGCGAAAGCCGATATCGAAAACTATGTCCACATGTTTAGAGATAGAGGTGTCGATAAAAACAAAATACGGACATGAGGGCATCATGATCATTCTCATAACAGCAATATATATATATATATATATATATATATATATATATATATATATATATATATATATATATATATATATATATATATATATATATATATATATATATATATATATATATATATATATATATATATAGTCATATGATTCTTATGCTAAAGTAACAATTAATTCACAATATCGAGCATGAATCATAAACTTCATTGAAAACCAACAAACTATGATCTCGGTCATTGAAACTGCAATTTATCATAACTTCGGAAGAGTCAATATAAGAGCTTTTTAGCAAGCCTACATACTCAACTATCATATAGTCTTTCACAATTGCTCACACTCACGCAATACTTATGGTTATGGAGTTTTAATCGGACATAGAGAAAGATATGGGCTTATGGTGTTGCCTCCCAACCTTTTACCTCAAGGGTAATGCCAACATTAATAGACCATGAAAACTTACATCCAAGTGGGTATATATGTCAGGATCTTTCCAACACACTGTGCTTGCTAAAGGATAAAATGTAAAAAGGAAAGGTGAAGTTCACCTTGACTCTTATAAGGTAAGAATAATAGATAGGCCCTTCGCGGAGGGAAGCAGAGGTTGTCATGTGTTTTTATGGTTGGATGCACAAAGTCTTAGCACAGAAGAACATCACTTTATATTGCCACTTGTGATAAGGACCTTTATTATGCCCGTCGCTTTTATTACTTCCATATCACAAGATCGTATAAAGCTTATTTCCTCCACACTAATAAATCATACATATTTTAGCGAGTTTGCAACATGACAACTTACTTAAAAGGATCTTTCTCAATCCATAGGTAGGTATGGTGGACTGTCATGGAAAAACTAGGTTTAAGGATGTATGGAAGCACAAGTAGTATCTCTACTTGGTGCGAGGAGTTTTGGCTAGCTTGAGGGGGAAAGGCAAGCTTAACATGTTGGATGATCCGTGGCAATATACTTTATTTCGGATAAAAGAAAACATAACCCATTATGTTGTCTTCCTTGTCCAACATCAACTTTTTAGCATGTCATATTTTAATGAGTGCTCACAATCATAAAATATGTCCAAGATAGTATATTTGTATGTGAAGCCTCTCTTTCTTTATTACTTCCTGTTAATTGCAACGATGACCAAAACTATGTTTGACAACTCCCAACAACTTCTATTCATCATATCCTTTATATGTGAAGTCGTTACTTCCCATAAGATGAATATGATCTCTTGGATACTCTTTATGTTTTCTTTCTTTTTATCATGACCAAGGTGAGGAAATCAAGCCCTTGACTCAACACTAATCTTTATTATATAGCTCACAGACTCGATTACAAAGGGTAACGATCATAAAGCAAAAGCTCACAACTAGATCATGCTAACTTTATTCTACTATATCAAGATACTACCAAAAGGATCGAAATAAGGAAAATGGTAAAGATAGGGGTGATGGTGATACGATACCGGGGTCACTCCCCCAAGCTTGGCAGTTGCCAAGGGGAGTGCCCATACCCGTATGATACTATGATTATGTCTCCTTCTTCGGCAATGGTGATGATGGCTTCTTCCTTAACTTGTGCTTAAGGGCAGAATTTTGCTCCCTTAGGTCATTGATCTCCTGCTCAAGGTTTAATATTTTCTTGCATAGTGCCTGCTTGTTTTCCTGCAAGAGGTGAAAAGGGATAAATTTGATCTTAGATTTGTTTGCTCTGTCGGGGAGGCTTGACTTTTTGAACTCCACATGCATGTCTCCAGGTTGAGGTAGTGGGACTTCATCTTCATCTGAGCTAGTCCAATCCTTCCCCTTTGAATCGTGGTCTTCTTCTTCCTCCGTGGTCCAACCATAATGCTCCCAGTCCCCATAGACCTTAGGGTCAGCAAGGGAATCAGCCACATAGCTTTCTCCCTCCGAATCCTGGGACGACATGTTGCTTTTATCTGCGACAGAAACAACTCGAAACAAAAACAGAGGATTTTTGCGTGATACAGAGGTCAAAACCTTCGGGAGAATATATAATGAATTTTTACCGACCAAAAGGAGTAACATACAAGAAATCGGAGTCTAGGAGGCACACGAGGTGCCCACGAGGCAGGGGGCGCGCCAAGAGGAAGGGGGCGCGCCCTCCACCCTCATGGACGCCTTGTGTCTCTTCCGGACTGCCACTTATTTTTCTATTTTTCTAAATATTCCAAAACGGTGAAAAATTGCCTTTAGAACTGTTTTGGAGTCGGTTTACTTACCGTACCACGTACCTCCTCCTTCTCGAAGTCTGAATCATTCTGGAAAGTGTCCCTTATGTATTCCTCCGGGGTTACGGTTTCAATAACATTGGTTTCAGCATTTATAGGATTACCTCAGATATAATGTTTGATTCTTTGACCATTCACGACCTTCGGATTTGTGCCTTCGAAATTGTTGATTTTTATGGCACCGGAACGATAGACGTCCTCGATAACGTAAGGTCCTTCCCACCTAGAGAGAAGTTTTCCTGCAAAAAATCTTAAATGAGAGTTGTATAGCAAGACATAATCACCTACGTTAAACTCACGCTTTTGTATCCTTTTGTCATGCCATCTCTTAAACTTTTCTTTAAACAGCTTGGCATTCTCATAGGCCTGGGTCCTCCATTCATCAAGAGAGCTAATATCAAATAACCTCTTCTCACCGGCAAGTTTGAAATCATAGTTGAGCTCTTTAATAGTCCAATATGTCTTATGTTCTAGCTCGAAAGGTAAGTGACAAGCTTTTCCATAAACCATCTTATATGGAGACATACCCATAGGATTTTTGTATGCAGTTCTATAGGCCCATAATGCATCATCAAATTTCTTGGACCAATTCTTTCTAGACCTATTAACTGTATTTTGCAAAATTAATTTTAACTCTCTATTACTTAGTTCTACTTGACCACTAGTCCGTGGGTGATAAGGGGATGCAATTCTATGATTTACATCATACTTAGCAATCATTTTACGGAAAGCACCATGAATAAAGTGTGAACCACCATCAATCATTAGGTATCTAGGGACTCCAAACCTCGGAAAAATAACTTCTTTAAGCATCTTAATAGAGGTGTTATGATCAGCACTACTAGTTGGAATAGCTTCTACCCACTTAGTAACGTAATCAACAACAACTAAAATATGTGTGTACCCATTAGAGGCAGGAAACGGTCCCATATAATCAAAGCCCCAAACATCAAATGGTTCAATAACAAGTGAATAATTCATAGGCATTTCTTGATGTCTACTAATATTACCAATTCTTTGACATTCATCACAAGATAAGACAAACTTACGAGCATCCTTGAAGAGATTAGGCCAATAAAAACTAGATTGCAATACCTTATGCGCAGTTCTATCTCCAGCATGGTGTCCTCCATAAGCTTCGGAGTGGCACTTGCGTAGGATCTGTTCCTGTTCATGCTTAGGTACACAACGTCTAATAATACCATCTACTCCTTCTTTATAAAGGTGTGGATCATCCCAGAAGTAATGCCTTAAATCATAGAAGAACTTTTTCTTTTGCTGGTATGTGAATCTAGGAGATATAAACTTAGCAACAATATAATTAGCATAATCAGCATACTAAGGAGCAGTACGAGAAGTATTTATGACAGCTAATTGTTCATCAGGAAAGCTATCATCAATAGGTTGTGGGTCATCAAGTATATTCTCTAACCTAGACAAGTTATCTGCAACGGGGTTCTCGGCTCCCTTTCTATCAATAATATGCAGGTCAAACTCTTGCAGCAAGAGAACCCATCTAATAAGTCTAGGTTTAGCATCTTTCTTTCCCATAAGCTATTTGATAGCAGCATGATCAGTGTGAATAGTTACTTTAGAATCAACAATATAAGGTCTAAACTTATCACAAGCAAACACCACTGCTAAAAATTCTTTCTCAGTAGTAGCATAATTTCTTTGGGCACTTTCTAGAGTTTTACTAGCATATTGGTAACATTCAATTTCTCATCAACTCTTTGCCCTAAAACAACACCTACAACATAGTCACTAGCATCGCACATAATCTCAAAAGGTAAATTCCAGTCAGGAGGCTGGACAATAGGTGCAGAGATCAATGCTTTCTTAAGTATTTCAAATGCTTCTAGACAATCATCATCAAAGACAAAAGGAATATCTTTTTGTAAGAGGTTAGTCAGAGGCCTGGAGATTTTGGAGAAGTTCTTAATGAACCTCCTATAAAACCCGACATGACCAAGGAAACTTCGTATACCTTTGATGTACTTGGGACATGGCATTTTTTCAATAGCATCAACTTTAGCTTTGTCAACTTCAATACCTCTTTCAGAAATTTTATGTCCCAAGACAATGCATTCATTAACCATAAAGTGGCACTTCTCCCAATTCAAGACAAGATTAGTGTCTTCACATCTCTGCAAAACTCGATCAAGGTTGCTTAAGCAATCATCAAAAGAAGTTCCATAAACGGAGAAATCATCCATGAAAACCTCAACAATCTTTTCACAAAAATCAGAGAATATGGCCACCATGCATCTTTGGAAAGTAGCAGGTGCATTACATATACCAAAAGGCATACGTCTATAAGCAAAGGTACCGAAAGGACAAGTAAAAGTGGTCTTTTCTTGATCCCCTTTTGACACAGGTATTTGAGAGAAACCAGAATAACCGTCTAGAAAGCAGAATTGAGTATGTTTGGATAACCTTTCTAGCATTTGATCAATAAATGGCAAGGGGTAATGATCTTTCTTAGTAGCTTTATTTAACTTACGGAAATCAATTACCATCCTATAACCTGTAACTATTCTTTGTGGGATCAATTCATCTTTATCATTAGGAACGACAGTCATACCTCCTTTCTTAGGGACACAATGGACAGGACTTACCCACTGGCTATCAGCAATTGGATAGATAATACCTGCCTCTAGAAGCTTTAGTATTTCCTTCCTTACCACTTCTTTCATCTTAGGATTTAACCATCGCTGATGATCGATAACCGTTTTAGCATTTTCTTCCAAATTTATCTTGTGTTGGCATATAGTGGGACTAATGCCCTTAAGATCATCCAGAGTATATCCAACAGCAGCACGATGGTTCTTCAGAGTTTTCAATAATTTTTCTTCTTCCTGCTCTGAAAGGTTAGCACTAATAATAACAGGATATATCTTCTTTTCATCAAGATAAACATACTTAAGATTATCAGGCAAAGGTTTAAGTTCGAACACGGGATCACCCTTAGGTGGAGGAGGATCCCCTAGGATTTCAACATGCAAGTTGTTTTTCAATACGGGTCCCTGATTAAAGAATATTTCATCTATTTCCCTTCTCTCATTCATATGCATATCATTTTCATGATCTAGCAAATATTGTTCTAAAGGATCATTAGGAGGCACATCAATAGAAGCAAGACCAATAATTTCATCCTTACTAGGTAATTCTTTATCAAGGGGTTGTCTACGAAATTTAGCAAACTTAATATCATGAGACATATCCCCTAAACCAATAGTAACAATATCTTTCACGCAGTCTAGCTTAGCATTAACATTATTCGAGAAGGGTCTACCAAATATAATGGGGCAAAAATCATCTTGTGGGGAACTAAGAATAAGAAAATCAGCAGGGTATTTAACTTTCCCACACAAAACTTCAACATCTCTAACAATCCCAACTGGTGAAATAGTGTCTCTTTTAGCAAGCTTGATAGTAACATCAATCCCTTCTAACTCAACAGGTGCAATGTCATGCATAATTTCTTGATATAAGGTATGAGGGATAATACTCGCACTAGCACCCACATCACATAAACCATGATAGCAATGATCTCCTATCTTAACAGAGATAACAGGCAAGCCTACAATAGGTCTATGTTCATTCCTAGCATCGGGTTTGGCTATTCTAGCAGATTCCTCTTGGAGGTAAATAACATGTCCATCTAAATCTTCTACCAAGAGATCTTTAACCATAGCAACACTAGGTTCAACTTTAATTTGCTTAGAGGGTGTAGGTGTTCTAGTATTACTGTTATGAACTACAGTTGAAGCTTTAGCATGATCCTTTATTCTAACAGGGAAAGGTGGTTTCTTAATATAAGCAGTAGGAACAATAGGATCAACATTATAAGTGATAGTCTTTTCTTCAACTTTAACAGGTTCAACTACTTTTACTTCAATGGGAGGATGGTATTTAAACCACTTCTCCTTGGGAAGATCAACATGAGTAGCAAATGATTCACAGAAAGAAGCTACTATCTCAGAGCCAAGTCCATATTTAGTGCTAAACTCACGGAAAACATCAGTATCCATAAAAGCTTTAACACAATCAAACTTAGGGGTCATACCTGACTCCTTACATTCGTCGAGATCCCAATCTTCAGAGTTGCGTTTAATTCTTTCCAATAAATCCCATTTGAATTCAATAGTCTTTATCATAAAAGAGCGAGAACAAGAAGTATCGAGCATGGAGCGATTATTAAGAGAAAGCCGAGCATAAATTTTTTGAATGATCATTTCTCTTCAGAGCTCATGATTGGGGTATGAATATAACATTGACTTAAGCCTCCCCCAAGCTTGAGCGATACTTTCTCCTTCGCGAGGCCAAAAATTATAGATATAATTATGATCATGATGAACCTGGTGCATAGGGTAGAACTTATGATGAAATTCCAACTTCAGACGATTATAGTTCCATGATCCAATATCATCACATAGCCTAAACCATGTCAATGCATCTCCCTTCAAAGATAAAGGGAAGACCTTCTTCTTGATAACAACCTCGGGCATACCTGCAAGCTTAAATAATCCACAAACTTCATCCACATAGATTAGGTGTAAATCGGGATGCAGTGTTCTGTCTCCTATAAAAGGATTATCAAGCATTTTCTCTATCATACCCGAAGGAACTTCAAAGCAAACATTTTCAATAGGTGCAGTAGGTTGAGGAGCAACTCTTTGCTCTTCTGATCGGGGTGAAGATACCCCGAACAAGCCCCTCAAAGGATTATGAGCCATAGTAACAAGTGACAATAGATTTCAGCACACTATATAAATTTTTCCTTACCAAATTCCACTTACCAAAGGCGCTTCACTCCCCGGCAACGGCGCCAGAAAAGAGTCTTGATGACCCACAAGTGTAGGGGATCTATCGTAGTCCTTTCGATAAGTAAGAGTGTCGAACCCAACGAGGAGTAGAAGGAAATGATAGGCAGTTTTCAGTAAGGTATTTTCTGCAAGCACTGAAATTATAGGTAACAGATAGTTTTGTGATAAGGTAATTGGTAGCAAGTGACAAAAGGTAAAAGTAAATAAGGTGCAACAAGATGGCCCAATCCTTTTTTCAGCAAAGGACAAGCCTGAACAAACTCTTATATGAAGGAAAGCGCTCCTGAGGACACATGGGAATTATCGTCAAGCTAGTTTTCATCACGATCATGTGATTCGCGTTCGGTACTTTGATAATTTGGTATGTGGGTGGACCGGTGCTTGGGTGCTGTCCTTACTTGGACAAGCCTCCCACTTATGATTAACCTCTAATGCAAGCATCCGCAACTACAAAAGAAGTGTTAAGGTAAACCTAACCATAGCATGAAACAAGTGGATCCAAATCAGCCCCTTACGAAGCAACACATAAACTAGGATTTAAGCTTCTGTCACTCTAGCAACCCATCATCTACTTATTACTTCCCAATGCCTTCCTCTAGGCCCAAATAATGGTGAAGTGTCATGTAGTCAACGTTCACATGACACCACTAGAGGAGAGACAACATACATCTCATCAAAATATCGAACGAATACCAAATTCACATGACTACTAATAGCAAAACTTCTCCCATGTCCCCAGGAACCAAAGTAACTACTCACAAGACATAATATTGTTCATGATCAGAGGGGTATTAATATGCATAATGGATCTGAACATATGATCTTCCACCAAATAAACCAACTAGCATCAACTACAAGGAGTAATCAACACTACTAGCAACCCACAGGTGCCAATCTGAGGTTTGGGTACAAAGATTGGATACAAGAGATGAACTAGGGTTTGAGAGGAGATGGTGTTGGTGAAGATGTTGATGAAGATAGCCCTCCCCAAGATGGGAGAGTTGTTGGTGATGACGGCGGTGACGATTTCCCCCTCCCGGAGGAAAGTATCCCCGGCAGAACTGCTCTGTCGGAGCCCTAGATTGGTTTCCGCCTCGAGACGGCGGCGTCTGGTCCCGAAAGCCTCCTTATGATTTTTTCCACGTCAAAACACCTCATATAGGAGAAGATGGGCATCGGGGGGCCCACGAGGCAGGGGGGCGCGCCCAGAGAGGGGGGCGCGCCCCCACCCTCGTGGACAGGTGGTGGCCCCCTTGGTGATCTTCTTTCGCCAGATATTTTTTATATTTTTTGAAATGGTGTCCTGTGGAGTTTCGGAGCTTTTTGAGTTGTGCAGAATAGGTTTCCAGCATTTGCTTCTTTTCCAGCCCAGAATTCCAGCTGCCGGCATTCTCCCTTTTCATGTAAACCTTGTAAAATAAGAGAGAAAAGGCATAAGTATTGTGACATAACGTGTAATAACAGCCCATAATGCAATAAATAACAACATATAAGCATGATGCAAAATGGACGTATCACACACCCCCTATGCTTCACCGATGAGGTAATGGAGCACCAATTCCCAGAAGGGTTTAAGCCCGTGAACATCGAATCATACGACGACACAACAGACCCCGTAGTATGGATTGAAGATTTTCTTCACATTCACATGGCTCGCGATGACGATCTACACGCCATCAAATACCTTCCCCTCAAACTCAAGGACCAGCACGCCACTGGTTGAACAACCTACCAGAAAATTCTATTGGTAGCTGCGAAGACTTGGAGGACGCATTCAGAGACAACTTCCAAGGCACCTACGTTCGGCACCCAAACGCCGACGACCTTAGTAATATAATAAAGCAACCCGGGGAATCGACCTGGCATCTATGGACAAGGTTCTTAATTTAAAAGAACCAGATTGTGGATTGTCCGGACACCGAGGCCCTTACGGCTTTCAAGCACAGCGTCCGAGACAAGTGGCTTGCCCGGCACCTTGGCCAAGAGAAACCGAAATCCATGGCAGCCCTCACCACACTTATGACCTATTTTTGCGCGGGGGAGGATAGCTGGCTCGCTCGTAGAAGCAATAACAACAGTGACCCTGGCACCTTCGAAACTAGGGACGGCAATGGCAAGCCATGACGCGACAAGCACAAGCGTTGGAACAACAACGGTGGAACCCAAGACACGACGGTCAACGCTGGATTCAGCGGTTCCAAACACGGTCAACAGAAGAAGCCATTCAAGGCAAACAAGGACGGCCCGTCCAGTCTAGATAGAATCCTTGATCGACCTGGCCAGATTCACGGCACCCCCGATAAAGCCGCCAATCATACCAACAGAAATTGTTGGGGTTTAAAGCAGGCCGGCAAACTCAACGCCGAACACAAGGGGAAAGGATCGCCCAGCAATGGCGATGACCAAGAGCCTCGTCAACCGAACACAGGTGGACAGAAGCAATTTCTCCCCGAAGTAAAAACAGTGAATATGATATATATGTCACACATACCCCTAAAAGGGAACGCCAGCGCATAATGCGGGACGTCTACGCCATAGAGCCAGTCGCCCCAAAATTCAACCCATGGATGGCTTATCCGATTACCTTCGATCGAAAGGACCACCCAACCAATATCCGTCACGAAGGTTCGGTAGAACTAGTCCTCGATCCAATCATTAACGGATTCCACCTCACGAGAGTCCTTATGGACGGCGGCAACAGTCTCAATATACTTTATCAAGACACTGCCCGCAAAATGGGCATCGATTCGTCAAGAGTCAAGCCCACTAAAACTACCTTCAAGGGAATAATACCTGGCGTGGAGACCCGCTGCACGGGCTCAATCACACTGTCGTCTTCGGTTTGCCGAACAACTTCCGAAGCGAGGACTTGATTTTTGATATCGTCCCTTTTCACAGCGGCTATCACGCGCTGCTTGGACGCGTGATACGTCCAAAACGTATCTATAATTTCTGCTTGCTCCATGCCACTTTTGGGTGATATTGCTATGATATTTATACACTTCCATACACTTTTGATCATATTTGGACTAACCTACTAATCCAGTGCACCCCAGTGCCAGTTTCTGTTTTCGGCTGTTTTTGTATTTCAGGTTTTTATATTACGAGAACTGCCAGGAAAAATCCAGAAAAATTATATAAAAAATCAGCGTTCCAGAACCTACCTTGCGCCCGAAGGACAGCTCGGGGGGGGGGGGGCACCAGGGCCCCAGGCGCCCTGGCGGCGCGCCCCCCTGGGCCGCGCCGGGGGGGCGCCTGGGCCCCCCGAACCCCGTCTGGTGCCCCCCTTTGGCATATATTTAGAGCTTCCTTCGAAACCCTCGGGACGGGAACTCTTTTTCGCGATCTCATCTCTGTTCCGCCGCCGCCGCCGCTTCCAAGATCGGGAGCACCAGGAGAACTCTTCCCGGCACCCTGCCGGAGGGGAGGATCACCACCGGGAGCTCCTCCACCACCATGGACGCCTCCCGGATGAGTTGTGAGTAGTCTCCCTTGGACCATGAGTCCATGACCAGTAGCTATGTGATGTTCTCCTCCCGTTCTTGTGCTTCACTAATTAGTCCTCGTGAGCTGCCCTACATGATCGAGGCACATATGTAATCCTTATGCTGTTGCTATGATGAGTTTGCTGGGATCCGATGGATTATGAGATTATGTTCAGATTGTGATTGAGTAATATATTTGATCTACCTCTTTTATATTTATGTTCATAAGTAACTCTTGCATGTTCTCCGTTGTTATTTATTGCTTTGGCCAAGTAATACGTAGTGACTCCAAGCGGGAACGTTATGCTCGATTGTGGGTTCATGCCCCTCGATGACTAGCTTGAGTGACAGAAACATGAGTCTAGGGGATGTGTTGTTGCCACAAGGGGGAAAACAACGGTGCTTGTGCCCGCGGGTGCAAGGATTGTTTACTTTACGCAAAGTTCTTTTAATGCAGTTGTCTGTTGCATTGAGTTTACACTATGGGTGGGGCTCGCAACTTAATACCAGCGAGATGTTCTGGATAGATATCTCAAGGTGGATGATTAGTAGTAGATATTGATGGATTTCGGTCTACTTACTTTGGCGTACCGCCCATGCTTTGAACCTCAACCTTTCTTGCAATGTAGTCAGCATTGGTTTGCGTTCGTGGTCATGTCAATTGCCCAGCTGTAATTCGTTTACCTCACATAGCTGTTTTATCGTCTTTTGGGAGAGAGACATCACTAGTGAACATCATGAGACTCCGGTCCATATTACCATCATTGATCACACCCGCTATTTACTTTTTGCTATTATTTACTATTGCAAACATTATCTATCACTACTATCATTTGCGTTTAATCCTTTGTGAACTACAAGGCCGGAGGGATTGACAACCTCTCTGTACTCGTTGGGAGCAAAGTTATTTGTATCTGTGTGCAGGTCCACGTTGATTGCTAATATCTGGCGCCGTTAGCAGTTGACACCTACTTGTTGAACCTAGGAGTCTCTGGGGATTCGATCCTTGGCATCTTTGCTAAGGGAAAAACTTCCACAACACTGCATCTCACACCTTCCACTTGGGGTAACCAACGAGGGGTTAGAGGCCCATCAAGGAGTTTTTCTGGCGCTGTTGTCGGGGACTCCACTCTTCAGGATAGGGGAGTTGCATGCTATCTTTTACCTTTGCTTTTTAGTCTTGTTAGTTTACCTTTCATTTTTGCTTTAGTACCTTTTATCGAAAATCACAAAAATAGTTATCTTGCTTGCTTGCTACTATGGGTTCCACCGAGAACACCAAGTTGTGTGACTTCACTAGTCACAACAACGATGACTTTATCAGCACACCTATCACTACACCTGCCACTTCAGCACCTTCATATGAAATTAAACCTGCTTTACTGAACTTAGTCATGAAAGATCAATTCTCCGGTGCTGGAGATGATGCTGCTTTACACTTAAACAACTTTGTTGAACTTTGTGATATGCAAAAGTACCAAGAAATAGATGGTAATATTGTTAAGCTTAAGCTTTTTCCTTTCTCCTTGAGAGGAGGAGCTAAAATTTGGTTTCAGTCTTTGCCTAGAAATAGCATAGATTCATGGGACAAGTGCAAAGATGCTTTTATCGGAAAATACTATTCACCTGCTAAAATTATCCAACTTAGAAGTAACATAATGAATTTTAAACAATTGGATAATGAACACGTTGCCCAAGCTTGGGAACGTATGAAATCTCTTATCAAGAACTGCCCTACTCATGGTTTGACTACTTGGATGGTTATCCAAACTTTTTATGCAGGCTTGAACTTTACCTCGCGGAACTTGTTAGATTCGGCCGCGGGAGGAACTTTTATGTCAACTACACTTGGTGCTGCCACAAAGCTTCTCGATGAGATGATGACCAACTATTCCCAATGGCACACCGAATGCGGTCCAACAGGTAGGAAGGTAAACTCTGTCGAGGAGATTTCCTCCCTTAATGAAAAAGTTGACTTGATCATGTCTCTACTTTCGAAGCAATCTACTGTTGATCCTCGTGATGTTCCTTTAAATTCTTTGATTGCTCAAGAACAAGTAGATGTGAACTTTATCTCTAGAAACAATTTTAACAACAATGCTTATAGGAGTAACTTTGGTAACAATCCTAGACCGCACTAGCACGCTTAACCTTGCCTCCACAGAGCATATCACTAATGCTCTCATCAAAGCTAGGGAGGAGAAACTTAGAGTAGAAGCCTCCATACCTAGAAAGCTAGAAGATGGTTGGGATCCTATGATAAAAATTAAATTGAATGACTTCTCTTGTTATGCATTATGTGATGTTGGAGCTAGTACCTCTGTTATGCCCAAAAGAATATATGATATGCTTAAATTGAAACCTTTTGATTCTTGTTCTTTTGGTGTTCGTCTCGTTGATTCTTCCATAAAGAAACCTTTGGGGAGGATCGACGATGTTCTTATTGTTGTCAATGATAATTATGTTCCCGTTGATTTTACTATTATGGATATTGAATGTGATCCTTCATGTCCAATTATTTTGGGACGTCCCTTTTTACACACCGTTGGTGCTATCATTGACATGAAAGAGGGTAATATAAAATTTCAGTTTCCTCTCAGGAAAGGGATGGAACACTTCCCTCGAAAGAAGATCAAGTTACCTTATGAGTCCGTTGTGCGGGCTAGCTATTCTTTTACTCTTGATAAAACTTGATCTCTATGCATTATGCCTAGCTTAAAGGCATAAAACAAAGCGCTTTTGGGAGGCAGCCCACATGAATATTTTTTTTGCTTTTGTTGTGTCTTGATGTTGTTTACTGCTGTAGCATCATCATTGTATCTTTGCTTTTCATATTTGTGCCAAGTATAGCCTCTGATTGCTAGAAAGTTCAAAAGTTGTGAGGTGCTGTCCAGGAAACAGATTCTGTCCTTGGATAGAAAAATTCGTATAAAATCACCAGATCATCTTTTTGGTCTGAATTTTTTCGACAGCGTTCTCTATATAATTGTATTTCGTGCGTCTGTTCTGAGTTTTTTGATTTGAGTTGCAGAAGTACCCCGAACAAATCATTTACTACCTGCTGTTCTCTTTTTCACAGATTCTGTCCTGTTTTGCCTTTCCTTCATTTTGCAAACCAAGAGCTTGCTTTTTCTTTGCAAAAACCTTTTGGCAATCTTGAGAAACAGTAGAAATTCAAGAATATCTTTATTTCCAGCAAGGTGCAATTATTTTATTAAGGGTACTAACCTCGCTAATCAGATTATGATGAGTTATGTATGAAGGGAGTTTTCAAGTGTGCGAGGGAAGATGATAAAAAAGATTCAGGAGTGTCAAGCGCTCAAGCTTGGAGATGCCCCCTTGCACCCCCAAGAAATATTCAAGGAGACTCAAGCGTCTAAGCTTGGGGATTGTCGTGGAATTAACACGGCAGATGTCCGGTTTAACGGACTTGATGATGGAACCATCGCACGGGTTAGCTTGAAAGGATTCATGGCGCACAAAGGACACAAAGGATTTTATACTAGTTCGGCCCCTTTGAGAAGGTAAAAGCCTACGTCTAGTTGGTTTGGTATTGCTTGGGCGTCGGTTTACAGGGAGCGGAATCGCTTGCCTGCGCCTCGACGTATCGATTGTTGCCTGTCCTCGAACCGGTGCCGGGCCGTCCCTTTATATAGAGGTGACGCCTGGTCCGGTTTACAGAGTCCCGAGGCCGGCTCATAATCGTGTCCGCCTCGGTCTCTGTCCTTTCTTCCTTATCTCTCAAGTTACATCTCCCTGGCGGTTTACAACCGTATTTCTATACATGGGCCTTGAGATCTCATAGGCCGTAATCTCTACTAAAATAATGAACCAAGTACACTATAACTAAACCGGTTTATAATATCCGGTTTATACCTACTAACCGTATCCCTGACATTAGGCCCCAGAATGATTTGAACTTGTTCATATCAGTCTTCATTGTCTTCCGCGACTTTTCTTCTGTCTTCATTTTTTCCTGTAAACCGGCTCTGACGTCATCTTCCGAAATCATTAAAGTCTGACAATGACATCAGCTCCGCATTTATCGCCGCGAGCTGTACTGTAGCTTGTTTTTAATGGTTATTCCGAGAATCGAGGCGTTTCAACGGATCTTTATCCGATTTTCTTCCTTGATTACCGCACCTGTCGTTTCACATCCGTCTCTTCGTCTATAAATACTGCTCTGCTCCATTCATTATCCCCTCTCGCGTCGTCTTCCTCCTTTCTCCTCCTGACCCTCTAGACCTCCATTGTTGCCTGAGCCCGAGAACACCGCCGGCGACCACCGGATCTTCCGTCTTCGACCGGCCGCTGCATCAACCTGAACTTGACCAGATTTTCTGCGTCGCCGACTCCTCACCGTCCCTGGTATGTTCTTCCTCCTCACTGTAGATCTTATCCTATTTGCCATTGCCTTGCCCGTGTTCTTCCGCCATTAGAACTCCCGATGAAGCTCCGTTCTTTGTAGATACTCATATCCTAGGAATCTCGTAACCCCTTAAGCTTTAACCTGTAGATCTCACTTAACACCAGATTGGATCTTGCTGTAATGCCTCTACTGCTTTTATCCGTTCCGCCATTAGGGTTCTTCACAAGCTTTACGCTGTTCATTCTCTGAATCCTGCAACTTCGTAATAGTCTTACCTTCCTGATCTTGCCGTAAATGCGTCTGATATTTTAGATCTTGTTGCTTGTATTTCTGTTGCTACCTGCTTTAAGTCTCCTCTTTATGCACATCCTGTAACCTTATCTGCTCTGAATTGATCCTCTGTATATTTCTTGTGTAATTTTTGTTTCTTTATCTCATTATGCTCAGATCTATTCTTCCTTAGCAACGCAGCGAAACTTGTTTTCCCTTCAATAAATCTGCTAAGTATGCTTCGGTTTAGATCACCATACCATAAACCGGAAATGATGTAAACTGATGCCATGACGTAGTTATTCCTCTTCAACTGCCATTTTTAAACCGGAAATGATACATCTTGTATTTATGATTGCCGGTTTAACTTTGCTAGATATTTCTTATCCCTCTTGCACAATACACATATATAGGTCCCAAATCTTTGTATGTTCATAATTTGTTCTGTACCTTCTTCTCTTCAGCACTTTGTTCAAATGGCTGCCAAGCAATACGTTTCGTGTGACTGGGTTCGCTCAGCTGTGACTGAAGAAGACTTAGTCAAGCTGTCGAGTATCGGTACGTTAGGTCCTCGGGCCGAGTTGAAATGGCGCGCTCCGGGTAATGAACGCCTTCCTGCTCCCAGGTCCGGAGAGGTCATAGTCTTTATGGATCATATCTCCAGGGGTTTCTCTCCCCCCGGTTCAAAATTTTTCCGGGACGTCCTTGCCACCTTCCAACTGCATCCACAAGACATCGGACCAAATTCCGTTTCCAACATTTGTGACTTTCAAGTTTTTTCTGAAGTGTATCTGCAAGAAGAACCTTCAGTCGATCTTTTCCGAGATTTCTTCCATGCGAACCGGCGCACTGAATTCACTAGCGGGCCTCACCAAGAACTTGGTGGTATCAGCATTCAGAAAAGGAGGGATGCAGTTTTCCCACACGCCGCTTTACACACTCACCCCAAGGAGTGGAACAAGTCTTGGTTCTATTGCATTGACACATCTCCTGAAGGTGAAAATCCGCTGCCGGGTTATCGTGAGACTCGCATCCCGGCGAATCATCCTCTGCCGCAACGGTTAAGTGCCACTGAACGGATTCAATTTTCCTCTCAACTTTCCAAACTGAGAGCCTTCATGGCTAATGGACTTCTTGGAACCGATTTTCTTCGCTGCTGGTTGTCCTGGAGCATTCTCCCCTTAAGCCGGCGCTCTGATTTAATGTGCAATTATTCCGGTGATCCGGAAGATCCTCAGAGGTTTACTAAAGAGGCACTTTCTGAATCGGAGGTGATAGAATCGGCCAAAAAGATCGTCAACCCTGCCTCAACAGATTGCTCCAGGGTTGGCTTGGCTCCATACTTTAAGAAGAACACACAGCCTGATGTAAGTTTTCCTTAACCCGTGCTTCATAAACCGTCCTTCTTTGAACCGTCCTTTACTTGCTGTTGATTTTTATTCAGGCTGATAACCCCTTCTGGAGAAGGAAACTTCAGGATAAACCTGTAAAACAAACTCGCCGGAAAACTCCTGCAAACAAGAAAAGGAAGGCAGCCGTTGACGCCGGTTCTCCTTCTGAAGATGATGATCCAGACTCCGAGGTATGCTTTACTCCGGTTTACATTTGCTTTAATATATTTGTCCTTATCTCTGATGATGCCCTTTTCACAGGATCCACTCGAAGGTGATAACCCGGTGGAGATTGAGGTAACCCTTATTTCTTCCGATTCAGAACCCCCTCGTCAAAAAATCCGTCGGACTGTTAGAAAGTATCAATTTTCTCACCCTTATGCTAAGTTGGATCCCAATTTTGATTTGAAGAAGCAACAGCACGAAGCATTGCGCCGGACCACTCGCCATTCCGGTTTAGCAGTGGAATCTTCTGGAATCTCCTTAACCCCGGCTCGGAAACGCCGTGCTGAGGTGATACTTTCTCCAACACTTCTTCATCCCAAGGCCGGCCTTATTAGAAAACCACTTAAACCGACTGATCCTGATTATCAGGAAACTCCACTATCTTCATCGGGCGAGTCAACTGCGACACAGCTTCCACCCTTGAAGACAGCTCCAGGGTAATTCTCTTCACCTTTCCCGGTTTAAATCCTTCCTTTTTTCTTTATAATGCTGACCTGTCTTTGTTCGTTTCTCCAGTAAACCGAAACCCAGCAAAAAGGCTAAGGGTAAGAAGCCCGCTGTTGATCCTTCTGCCGATGAACCAGCAATCGAACCGTCGACAGCTGTTCCTCCTGAAGGTACTCCTGTTACACCGGTTCAAGAACCTGTTCTTGATATTCCTGCTACTGATGCTGCCCAAGATCCACCAAGCCCAGCCCGGGTTAGCTCTCCTCAAGTTAATCCGGGCTCTCCTGATCCGGCGCAAGATAAAACTATTCCTCCCAATGCACCTTCTTCCCCTGACGTTGTGGTTACTGGCGCTACCTATGTTGCGCCAGCCGAACCCACCGTTTTGGCAAAACACACTGCCAAAACGGAGAAGGTAACTCAGGAAAAAGGGAATTTAAGTGCGGATATCTCCAGCCTTTCCAGCCTGAGTCCCCAGGATATTTATTCCGGATATCTGAACCGGCTTCACAGCAGCCGTGACTATGAAGCTAGCCTGGTGAACCTCATGAGAGAGAAATACGAGGTAAATTTTCCTGCTCTGACCTTGCTTTTTTCAACGTATCTTTACCTTATGACAGCCCCCAAGTTCCGGTTTATCTGCTTTATAGTAGGTGATCCGGAACTTTTGTAGGCTTGAACTGCTGTCTAATACATTAGCCCCCAAGTATCAAGTAGATAACTTGTTTATGTAGTTGATACTTGTAAAAAATCTTGTTTCCAACGCATTGCTTCAACTGCCATTAGCCCCCAAGTGTCAAGTATACAACTTGGTTGTGTGCTTGAGACTTGCATTTCATCTTTGCCGGATTACTTCAACTGCCATTAGCCCCCAAGTGTCAAGTAGACAACTTGGTTGTGTGCTTGAGACTTGTATTTGCTAACTGTGTTTTTGAACTTGTCTGCAGGCTGAGTTAAACCGGAACGCTGTAGAAAATAGCGAACTTCGAACCCGGCTCATAGAGACCGAGGCAGCTGCTTCAAAGGCGAAAAAAGAACTTAAAGTAAGTTTGAAAACTGCTGAAGACTTGAAGAAATTCTTTGATGAGGAACGGACTGCCTTTGAAGTCCAGAAGAAGGATCTTGAAAAGCGTGTTCAAGATGCCGAAGGAGCTCTTAACCCGGTCACTGAAGAATTGGCCGGATTAAAGCACCAAGTTAATTTGATGATCTCTGCTATCTTTGGTAATCATAACTGTAACTTTCGTTTGTTATGTTTGTAACCTATAACCTGCACCGGTTTAACTTTTTCTTGTTGTATGTAGGACGCCGCGTCTCCCATCTTGGAGACGACGTACGGAAGAAACTGAAAGCTTGTTATACTTTGGTGGAGCAATTATATTCTGGGGCGCAAAGGATCATCAGCGCTACCTCTTATGGTAAACCGGCTCCTTCCACCATCAAGGCTACTTTGAACAGTTTATCAATTCTTCCAACCCGTCTTGAGGAGGTGAAGAAATCAGCTGCTCGAGGAGGTGCTCTTCTGGCCTTGACAAGAGCTAAGGCTTGGGTTCCAGACATTGATCCGGCCGAAGTGCTAACCGGGTTTCCAGACACAAAGGAAGACGGTTCAGCTTTTGGTGAAAAAGATCTGTATGTTCTGACGAAGGAAATGCGTCCACTCGCGAGCAAGATAGCGGTGGAAGCTGATTTATCCCGGTATCACCCTGCGTACAACCTTCAAAACGAGCGTGTGGAACGTCCGGTCTATGATGTTTCAAATTTAACTCCGCCGGTTCGTCCTCACACTTATGCTCCTGATATTGAACCTACCGAGTTGATCAACGATGAAGTGTATTTCCGTGCTTTGGCCAAGATTGACTGGCGTGCACCAGACTTCCCTCCGCTTCATGAGGAAGAAGACGTTCCGGAACCAGATGGTGGCCAGTCATCCCGGCAAGGAGGAACGGAATCTTGAACACTTATTGCTGTAACCCATAAACAATGCTTCTGGCTATCTGGCTTTCATGCCTTGTAATAGGCTTAAACTGAAGTTGCAATGTACTGTGATCCGGCTTTTGGCCATTTTATAAATATTCTTTTACTGATTTGTTAATTGCTGCGAATCTCTTGCCCTGTTCAAAAAAAGAGATGAAAAAATATGCCCTAGTGGTATGACCACCGGACGGATTAACTCGCTCTTTTGATATGATAAACAAGTATATCTTTGATAAATAACTTAGATACCTTAATTGTATGCAGCTAAAACACCTTAAACCGGCAAGATGTTAAAAATTACCTTAACAAGTATTTGGAACTCTTCGATCCTAACTTGTCCATGAATTTCTTTGTCCAGCAATTCGTAACTTGTATCAGGAAGGTCGATCCGGTTTATGATACACGCCGGCTTAATTCTCGCTGGTGTTCATGACCCAGACTTATGATGTTATAAATAGGTGGTCAACTTCTGGAGCTGTCCCACTCGGTTTAAAATATTATAGAACACAAGAAAACACCAAAAAACACAATTTTTCAAAATCAAACTATGTAATCAAGGCTTTTTCAAAGAGCTGCCAGGCTAAAAAACTGTCGAAAGAACCAAGCCATCATGTGTTGATACCGACTCCGGATTGATACCGACTGTGGATTTTTTTTTTTTTTTTACCGACTCCGGATTGATACCGACTGCGG